>JAVDOI010000005.1:26406880-27611047 GCA_032191485.1 Leptoclinus maculatus
CCCTCTACATGCCCACATTCAACCATAAATTATAAATGTAAAGAACTATATGAATATTGATGCATACTAATGAGCCTGCTGATCAATGGTTCTGCACAGCAGGGGTTTTCAAACTTTTTGGGGCCAGGGACCCCTTACAGGGGAGAACATTTTACATTACATTTACGTAAACCCAATCGTATTATTTTTCCTTTTTTTTTTTTTTAGGGTGATGACGAGTTGGCTTCATTTTAACCTAAATACTTTAGACCCGTTTCATAGTGATGAACAAAAACACATTTCAATTTGAATTATGATGAGATAAGATAATTCATATGGAGAACAGAGCTGCAGGGTGTCATATCCATGGCAAAGAGACGGTAAACTGTTTTGTGATTAAGGATTTAAACGTGTGCTGATTAATGGGGCTCAGCGGGCCGACATGCTGCTCCACCAGAAACCTCTCTAAATGCACAGCAAGGCGCAGATTCTTCCATTATTTCTATAACCTCTTAGTTCTGACAGTAAGTCAGTTAAAATCGCCTTGATGTATGCATGGTAAAAAAAACATCAATCAATCACCAATATATCATCCAATCACCAATGGACACAAGCATATTAGCTACCACTCAGTCTGGCCCTCTGCGCTCCGGGGGTGGGGAATGTGATGGAGAGGAAGTGGTGATGGAGTTGGCTTTTCAAATTCAAGACACGCACAAATACAAATAACACTGCTGATTTGAATGTTTATGTTAACATGGATCTATAATTAACATTTGATATTGGGTGAAATAAAATTTGTGAGAGGCATCATTTGACAATCTGGCCTATAACGTTTGTCCTGTGGATGGTACTTATTATTTGATTAAAATCAAACGAGTTTATCCACTTTGGAGCATGAATGTTCTCATCAAGTTTCATTACAATCAGCCTTCTTTATTATATGTATATATTTTTGGACCAAAACATTTGTCAAGTGGAAACTTTGATCAGGAAATTGTGCTGCTATGGGAGGCAGTGGCTTGCTCCAAGTCGGGGGTTTGGTCCCCGGTCCACATATTGAAGTGTCCTTGGGCAAGACACTGAACACCAAATTCCTCACGTGTGTGTGTGTGTGTGTGTGTGTGTGTGTGTGTTTGTGTGTTTGTTAAAAGTGCTATCTAATTGCAGTCAATATAATTGCAGTCTATTAGATAAATTGACATGTTTTCTCCAAAATCATTAGTAAAGCATCTTCAAGAGCCCACGAATATCAATTTTACAACAATCACATTTTAAACTTTTTATTTATTAAATCAGAAATATAATATAAAAGTGAATTTTCACTAAAAAAAACATCCAAAAACACCACAGCATAGATCACTTTGCACCAAAATGGAAATGGGTAAGAACCCAAAGGTCATCACTTAAGAAACCGTATCGACCAGTCAGCATTGTGAACCTCTGATAGGAGCGTGGTCTGTCCTTCACCAAAGCTAGAAAATGTGCTTTTATTTGACAGTATATTGACTATTCTATTGTCTGGCTGCAGTGTGGGTGGACTTCACTCATCAGCTTCATGGTCGGGTTCAGTCTGTAAAACATGAAATATAGCCTGCCTCAACTTGCTCAACACATTTGATAGGATGTTATTAGTAGGCCTATATGATGATGCCTGTATGTTCTGACAAGACATAGGATATTAATAATTAATGCTGAATATTGCCTCTGGGCAGCAGCAATAGTTAAAAACACAGACCTGAGGCAGTAGGAGTGAGGCCGTGCCTCTGTCCTCCATGTCCTCCTACCCCTCTCTCCACATCCTGTAAAGCAGCAGGGCTGCGTGGTGATGGATAAGGCCGAAGGCGGGCTGATGAATTCACCTCTCCTCCTCTGTGTCTGATCTGACCCCCGGCTCAGAGTGAACTACTACCTCTCCACAGCCCAGAGTGTAACAGCCCTTCACACAGGAACACTTAGCCCTGTGGCCAGTACACACCCATCTCATGAAGCATAGTTGTTTAAATGAAGCAGGTTTTTTTTCTTTCTTAACCATCAGGCAGTAACTCTGAGATTAAAACTCTGTATTTCAACCCATGCAAAACTTGAGAACCATGCACAGTATTTTTCATTGTGTTAAAGACTGTGACAGACGAGCAGTGATGGTTGTTTTTGAACTTTTCTCTTGCATTTGATTCCCATCACTGAGAAAAAAATGGCAAAGTACCATGCTCCTGCATCAGACTAAGAGGTGCTTCAGAAAACATCAACATCAATTACCTCGCAGCAGAGTTCAAAATAAGTTCAATGTTTATTCCCAGTGTTGCCAACATCAATCAAGATAGATGGAAAGCATCTGCATATATACTGAATATATATACATGTATAAGTAAACAACACATCTGTCAAGTACAAAAACATGCAGTTTTTTGACTTGCGCCAGTTATACCCCAGTAGTCCTGAATATTTGGGTATTTATTCTACCTTTTTTGGATCACTGTTTTAATGTAACCGCCCATCCCCCAACCTCCCCTAAACTGGTAGTAAACTGCTCCTTTCATTGGGGGGCGCAGAGTAGTCTCACTGGTTTTATAGGTGTCTTTTTAATTAGCCTCTAATGAAGACCGAGCGGAAATGGTTTCACTGATCAATTGTGCACATAATTAGATCAGGGCTTTTATAGTGAGAGGCGTAAAGGGAGCAGCAGAAGAGACGGCGGATGACCACATGCAAACAGACGTGTTGGAAGCCCATTAGCTGTCATATTCAGGTTCAAGGGCATCTCTTCAGCTCCGACTGGCAGATTAAACGATCCGAAATACAGCTGGTCTCATTGGAGAATCAGAACTAAATGATCCCGTTAAAGAAAAGTGTAATGTAACGTATCAGCAAGTATGCTGTCACAGGAATTCCAGATTTTCCCACCATACCTTGTGAGGTCATTCATGTGGAGCCAGAGTTTTAATGCAACATTTCAGACGGCGCCTGAAGGCAGCCTTGCTCAGCAGTCTGCCTGTTGTTGCATGATGATGGGAGATCTGCGTGTGCGCGTGTGTGTGTGTGTGTGTGGCTCATACACACATAATTACTCTCTCACTAACTTCTGGCCATGGTTTGTGTCTTATGAAGCTATTGAAGTCAGCTATCTGTCATTGTGATAGCATTGTGTTTAGATATTAGGATTATAAGCAAAAGGCTAACGCTATTAGCGTTAAACGCTATTGGCGCTATTAGCTATTAGCTAATTAGCTATTAGCTAAACGCTATTAACATTGAACTTAACATGTTCTTTGAACATGTTAAGTTCAAAGAAATATGCCAAAAAAATCATAAATGTTAGTTTGTTTTCCAACACACTGACAGCCAACTTGGCAACAACAAGCAGGTCTCAGCCGTGTGCATCACATTTTAGCATCTCCTGGAAACCGTTTCTTTGTTGCGAGCTTCAAGCAGTGCTGCTTGTCAACGCTGCATGTGTCGTCAAATTGATGTTTTCGTGTCGTCAAGTTGCTGAGGAAGTTTTCTAAATGCTGCGATTGTGTCTTCAAGTTGAAGATGTCTATTATTTGCTTGTGTTGTGTCTATTTGCATGCATCAGTGTAGCGTTCTCAAACCGCAGCAGAGAACAGTGCAGAGGCGGATATCAGGATGACTATGATACACAGGATGAATAGATGCTGCCCCCTGCTGACCCTGCCTGACGCTTTTTGTTTTATTGCTTTTGCATTTTGCCTACTCCATGTAATAACGTTTAACATAATTTACCCTAAAAACCTGCTTATATCAGTGACCATTCTGGGGACAAAGGGGAAATATTTGGTCGGTTTGATGAATTATGACACTGGTTGTCACCTTCATATGCCCAGTTTCCTCCCCTTTTTCTCTCAGTCCCCACACCATTACTTTAACATGAGCATCATTATGTCACCACATTGGTTTCCCTTTGGTTTGACAAGTTGTGGCAGTTACCATACTTCCGTTCCAGTGAGTCACAGCCTGATCTTCTACAGCAGTGCGCTGTTATGAAATGGCAAGTTAACATGAGCAAGAAATATAACATTATTTTGCACCCTGTGAGGAATTGGGGCACATTGTGTGGAGAATTGTGGCACTGTAAAAATAAAAGGGCTATTGTGCAATTTCAAATGCTGCAGTACAAAACTAAATGAATTGCAAGCATTTGGACAATCAAACACTTTCTTGCAGATATTGGTTCATTTTGTGATACAGAGCTGCCACCACAGCTCATAACACTGAGTGAATTAGTATAGTTTGATAGCTTTTGAAATTAAAACACCCTCAGACTGGACTTTCCTAACTCACTCTGATCTATTACTACTTCTCATGACTTCAAGACTTCTTTGCTTGTTTCCCTCAAATGTACATGTTCTTGTTTTTTTTACTGTTTACGCTCATTAAGTTATAAGTAGATTGTGGGAGTGCCATTATTGTATGTAGTCTTGTTTATGCTATTGGTTGATTTATGTGCAGTTATTATATTTCAAGGGGCTTATACTCTATTGCAAATAGTGTTTAAAAAGACATTGTTAAATTTGCGCTGTAGTTGGAGTGTTGTGTAACCAAGCTACCACTTGAGGTCAGTGTTTGGTTAAAAATGGTTGGACTTGTTAAGAGGTCAACAAGGAGTGCAACTTAATGAAACGCTCTCAGTCAAGTATATTCAATGTATAATGCATTTATATTTTATAATTAGTAACCCTATATAGCTGAGGTGTTTCCAGTGTCTGTGGTTCCATCACGTCTGTTGGAGTTCTCTATAGCAAGGCATTGAACCTCTATTGGACTTTAGTTGCTGATACATATTTGCTTTAAAGACGATGCTGATTTTATTGGAGCTTAAATTATGAATTATTTGGATTATTTTTTTATTTTAGTCTTCAAACAAAGTTCCCACTGCATTTCTCTGGTTCTAGCTTCTCCAACGTGATGATTTATTCTGTTTCATATAATTGTGAACGAAATATGAGTAAATCTGAATTTTGGATGGTTGGTTGGACATAAATTATATTTGAAGACATGACCCTGGACGTTAGGAAATAGTTATCGTCATCGTACACACAATCAAGTAGATGATTTTAGATTAAGTAATAGTGAACACAATTGGAGGATGCGGCACTATGTTTTCTATTTCCAACTGTAACACTAGGTACGATGGGACTTTTAAAAATGATCTTTAAAAAAGTATCGGGCTGTTTTCTTGATCATACAGTATGGATACAAAGGAACTGCTGCACACATGTAGTTCTTTACTATGACATAAACATTTTTCTATTAAGCAAAAACAAAATTAAAGATTCTGCTTCCATTACTTTGACATAACCCATTCAGGACGGCCGCACATTATATAGTCTTTTTAATATGGGTGGTCCTAAAGAAAGAAAAACAACCTTAATGCTGCTTGGCTCATTGAGTTTCACGGAGCCACATCAAATCCACATAAGCTGAAACTCTAACAGATGGCGTCAAGTTGAACAGAATCACCAAATGTCACAAGTCTTTAGAACAAATCAAGCAAATAATACGTAGGCGGATAGTCAATGATCCCTCCTGTTCTATTTGTTTGTCTGCATAAAGTCTTGCAGATGATCGACAGCAAGGTTGTGGATGAAACATTTTCATTCCCAGCCTCATTAAATTGCTGTGGAAGTCTCTGCTACACCCCAATACACCTCCACCTTCCATTCCGCCCATCCCCCCCCCCCCCCCCCTGTTCCTTCCACCCACCAAGCATGCAGTGTCAGAAATGCTTTATTCAGTGTCATGCACAACGCTGGCAAGCTCTGCCTGCATGTCTGATGTTGAATTTGAATATGTTTGACACTGCAATCTGAATGATTTAGGTTTAAATGGGATTAGGTATGTGATAACGTGCATAACTCTCGATGTTCCATTTAATAGCTGTTCGTTTAATGCACTGGGATGTTATATTTTTTTTATTATTTTTCTTCACAATTGATTTACATTCCAGCGAGGTGTGTGTGTGGATGGCTCACTTGCAATTCAAATATGGCTGGGCTCATGGCTGGCCACTAGCTGCTGATGTGCTTTGGCTGTGTTGTGGTGCATGTACCAACACCGGCCTAGATTAACATTTTGGGATGGTGGAAATTCCCTCTTGTGCGTTTTCTGGTCTGGCTGTACATGCACGTCTGCCAGAAAGGCCCACTTTCTTTCACAGAATCACATCTGAGTCCAAAAGCTGTAAAGTCTAGCCAGGGATTTGAGGCTGTAGAGGGACCGTCTGGTGTTCAGAGGCCTTCCCTTGATATTTCAAATTAGAGGGGTTTAGTTACATTACCGTGACACCACAGTATACTCCTGTGGCCTGTTACTGCAGTGTGTCCTCGCATCCATGCTTCATGTTTCGCTCAAATTAGCCCCTGCTAACACACAGGGCCACATATATAGCACTGGACACCACACAAACACAGGGAGAGGTTCACCCACAGCCACAGGATGTTGCTTTTCCCAGTCAGTGATGATTTCCTGGAAGCTTAAGCGGCTGTGCAGCATCTGTGCAGTGAAACAGGACTTTATAGGACATCGGGGGAAAGAGAGACATGCCCGACTTGTTCTTTTCCGACGCTACTTTTGCCCCGGTTCAAATGCAATCATGGCCGCAGAGAGATAGCACGGAAAGACAAACAAGCAGCCACTCACGATTGGCCGGCATGATGAGGTCGGCCGCACAATGCAGTCAGCAGCTGCGGTCCTCCTCGAGTTGGGCAGTGCACTGTTTGGATAGTGTTCAGCAGCAGGAGCGACAGTGGTCGAGCCAAATCAGTGTTGTGTATGCTGAAAGGAGAGCTGAAGCATGAAACCCCAAACTGCCCTATGTTTCCAGCGAGCACATTTTACATTTGCATTTAAAGTGTTTGGATGAGGTTTTTATTTAAAGAAACTTACCTTCAATTCCCCTAAGTAGTAGGGAGAGCAGAGGTCAGGGCCACACAGACTAAACACATGACCTGAAGTATACCCATGTATCTCAAATGTATTCATTTTGCGTGTATTTTCTGACAATATACACTTTGTTAGTATGCAGACAATTGTTATTTTTGCTTTGAATCAACTAACGGTTATAAAGCCACAGGGTCAGTCTCACACCAGAAACCACATTCATCCAAGAATCATGAAGTGGAAAGCAACTCCAAACATCCTTCTCTGTGTCAGAGAGGAAGTGGGTCAGACATACAGCACAATATGACCAGATATTGTTTGTTGCTACCGCTGCATAAGGACTAGATGCTGCACTGCTACAACATCTAAGTGAGCTAAAACGTTGTTGGAATAGTTTGGATGAAATATAAATCGAGTCTAAAATATCTGACCTTGATGTCAAGTGTCTGTAATATTAACCAAAAACACAAATGCAGTTCATGGACAGAGTACAAGATGCATGTCTGCTTAAGATCCACCTCAAGGCTATGACTTGAAATCTCCATAAACAAGTCTGTTATTTGCTCCTTATAGTTTGATTTTCTCTACTAAGGGAGAAAATATGATACAACCGGATATTTTTGTTGTTTTTATGAACTTGCTTAAATGATATATAATCTAGTTTCAGGGCATGCAGATAACTGAGCCACAGCTGCATACAAGCCTTCGTATTCTGTTTCACTCTTACTATTTGATCCCACCATATATTTCCCCTTGTATTACATTCATTTAATTCTGTTCTCCCATATAGTGAACATTTGCCATTGCACAATGTTGCTCTTTATACCTCTGCACATCTTCTGTCACGGAGCAAAGAGAAATGAACAGCACCAATTTTAGTTTAAAGGGGCCACGGCAGAGCGGAGCATATAGAGTCATCACAGCACCAATGAATCTCTGTGCTTCTCTGGCCCTCACAAACGGGGGAAGCGGCAGAGTGGAAAGGACAGCTCTTTTTCTCAGTGACGGGAATACACCACTGTGCAGTGAGATGCATGGCCTCCCACAATCCACTACAGCTCCATTACTTACCCGAGAGTTCGCTGGGACACGACGTCTCCACACAGCATGTAGACACTCTCATTCCAACCCTATAAACCTGTGGAGAGGAGTCATCAGCACACGGAGAGATTTACAATGGCCGAGCACAGGGCCCCAGACAGTTATAGATCCCTTTACCTTTCAAGAGCAATTTCACCGCAAATAGGATTAAAACTAATAGCGTTTGACACCGCCAGGTCCAGCACATTGAATCCATCAGGTTTTATCGTGCTGACATTTCTAAAGGTTGGCCTGTGTGTGTGCGGCAGGGGCCTAAGAGATGCAGAGCCGGATGACATATAGAGGACCCTTGGGGCCGAAGGCTTTTACTGCCAGCTCTGGAGATGTTGCCCCTCTTCAGCTGTGCCACCACCCAACCAGTTCCATTACAGCAACTTTTATAGACATTAAAACCCCAAAGACTACAAATCATAACACTCCAGTGCATATTTTCCACTAGTTTACAGCTGGGCGATGCTGTTTTCCTTCTTTGTTTTTCCCAGGTTCAGCCCTTTTGGCGGGCCATGCACTGAATATGTAAGCAGTCGGTTGAGTGGAATAATGCTCATTATCTCAGTTTGTGAGCAAAGTGATATTCTCCCTATGTGATCTGTTTACTTCATGAAGGTAAATTAAAGCAGGGAATGATTTTTCTTCCTCTTTGCCGTTTAATTTCAATTTGGATAAACAAGACTCTTCAAGGTCAGTAAATGAAAGCGCCGTGTTTGGAATGTGAATGGAGTTTGTTGCCTCGGGGATCCTTCGCTATTAAAATGTGCTCATTCAGTAGCATAGTACAGTACTTGACCTGAATAACAATTTTAGCGTTGCCTCACTTTAATGCTATGACTGAGTATACTCTTCTGAACTTGTCTCTTTGTTCTATCTAGTTGTAGTTTTTTTTAAATACAGTATGTCTATGCAAATGGCCACTGTCCTTGAAAATCTCCACATTCATCCTATCCTTCCTTCATTTAAATAGGGTTCTTTCTTTTATGTCAAATCTTAATCCTGTGAGTTTTTACACATTTAATCCATAAAATCTTGAGTTTGTAGATACAGATTATATACAAGAGCCTGTAAAGGAATGAAGCGCCCCCAGTCACACTCTATAATAGTTTTAGTAAAACGGGATTCTGTAGTATACAAAGGATTTCCTTAATTTGTGGCCATGTTTCCTGTGAAGCATAAATTGCATGGCAGTCATTTTTATTAGGATGTCCAGGCTGAAAAAGGGGCAGAAATCACCATCTGAGATTGAAAGCCTAATTCAATTTACATACAGCTTGAAGGCCTCCCTCACTTTGCTTTCGGTGCTCCCATTCAAGCTTGTAAACACCACTTTTCAGAAATCATTACTTTGGCACACTAAACACTTTCCACTCCGAGAACAAAGCGAGTCGGAAAAAAACGGGAATACATTAGCAACTGAAATGAGATCATAAGCATGCATTGCGAGGTGGCTGTGAAATCACAAAGCAAGGATGAAATAGGAGTGTTCAGAGCTGGCAGTTAGCCACTGTGAATGATTGAACTAATATTTGGAGTTATTAGTTCTGCTACATTTTCTTTGAGAATGAGCAGTGTAGCAGGTCCTGGACGACATAGTTTATGCTGCTGCTGCTGCTGCTGCGATCCCTCAACCAGCAAGTGCTTAAAAAATATAAAAGTGATGAAAATGACTTCAAAACCCCTCTTGATAATCTTGCTTTTTCATTTCAGACGGGGCTAAGTGCATGGCTGTGGACTAAATTAATATACAATGTAACTGGCTAAAGCAGGGTCAGTGTCCCCAATATGTCTGCACCCCAAATGCATGTCATCATTTTTATTAATTTGAAAGGGTCATTGCAACCAAATCTTTAGGAAAAAAAAAATAATTTACAATTTTATTTGCTCAGGTTTTTAGACAGACCACTACATACTGTAGTTTTTTTGCACATAGCACTGGTGCTACAGAGGTTTAAAGTTGTGTAGCACATGCCACAATATTGCAGCATAAAAGTAAAATTCTGTTTTGGGGGCTTTGAAGCATATGAAGTCATTTTCCACAACATTTTTAAATTGAAAGTAAATGTACTACATTGTGCCGACAGTGCCTCTCTTTCACTCTTCACTTTTGTCAAAATTTGAATGTAGGACTTTTACTGTGTGGTTAATAGTTTTTACTTCAGAAAAAAAGTTTAGAGTCGGCCTACTTCTTCCACCACTGCCAATACCAACACTCCCAGTTAGAGTGAAAAGTAAAGGAAGCCACCGTTTGCCTATAGTGCCCCCAAAATGTTACTCAAGGTGAGATTTTCTTTTGGTGGATTTTACCTTTTAAAACTTGAATTACATATAACGTATAACAGAACATCACTGAACTCTGCTGGGTAAGTGGGTGGTGGTAGTAATCTAAAGGTCACTGGACCAGCTGGCAAATCAAATGGCAAAAATTGTTGGGTGGCCCTATACGGTCCTTGACATCAGTTTTCTTCAGTTTCTCAGCATCAGCAACATAGAAATGGGCTTTTCTTTGAGATATGGCAGTGGGAATGTTAATTGCAACAGGAACTAAATGATCATTAGTTGGGGGAGAATGCTGCTCCATGCTGCTATGGCAGAGTGCCCCTTGTAGACTCACACTAAGGTAGCACCTTAGTGCTAGTGTCACCATTTTTTTTATTAGTTTATAAGCGCCATTAAGAGCCTGTTCTGAGATTTGCTCCCAATTTGACTGCAAACAAACGCAATCCCTTTGCTGGAAATATGTGAAGACATGTTGCCATCTCGTCGTCAGACGAGGCCTGATGGCTCCCTCATGGCTACCCACTGCAGGCTCTTTAGAGATGTGCCATTTTGAAAGAAGAGTTCTAATCCCCAAGTAATGACATGCATTAAACGCAGCCCTCTGCGTCATTATGCTGCGGCTCTGCAAATACCACACAGCTGGCTAATGGCGTCTTGGCAATGGCAACACTTCAGCCAAAGGATGGTTGCAGCGTAAGCACCATTTACCATGCTCTCACATGGAAAACTGTGGCTGCCGATCTTCCCCCTGTGTACGGACACTTTACTGTTTCATCTAGCATAGAGGAGCGTTGCTGCTGGTAATTCATGCAGCACGTCTGGGAGAACAAATGTTCTCATTCAGCAGCACCCACAGGGAGCTTTGTTTCAACACCGGTGGTTTTAGATCACAGGCGGTTGTAGTTGGCGAGACGAACACCAGGTGGCAGTCCAAGTCTTCTCTCTCTCCCCACCTACATCCCCAACGATGATGTAATCTTTTTCAGACCATTATATCACATGGCACAAACTGGCTTTTTTTGTATTCTCTCCATAAGGATGCACTTTGATTCCCAGCGATTGCTGACACCATTGTTGGTCATCTCCTGCTCTTACGTAGTCATCTCGTATCCATAAGAAGCCTCGGTTGTCTCTTTAATGAAGTCAAAGTCAGAGCTGATTCTGCAGCGCGGCGCTGAGACGAGCTCTCCCATCTGGCCACATATCCTCCGACGCTGCTCTCTCGCGGATTTTAAATATGGCTGTGACCTTAACAGTAATAAAAAGCAATTCTCACAGCACTAATCCTCGCCTCCGGTCTCACTAGCTCTTAACCTTTTCTGCCACCGAATAAGTGAACTGAGCTGTGAAGATGTGAGTATGCATCCCTCCCCCCTCCCCCCCTGTAAAAATCAGAGCCTAATAATATTGGCTCAGTGGCAGACAGATTACGACAGGAGGAGAGCATCTGCTGGAGGGAGAAACAATATGACTGCTTCCTCCCCAGGGAGCAGTGGCTGTAAAAGACAATCAGAAAGAGACAGAGGGATGGAAACAACCAGGCTTTTTTTTGAAGAAACGTGTAAGCATTAAACCGCATGTCCCGCCGGAGAGTATAGACGGTGACAGGAGGGTTATCTTTTTCTCCACAGGATCGTCAGTATGTGTACTCATTTAATATGTCTGCCTCTCATTCGCCTCACAATACCGATGGAACAATAATGATTTAGTTCATGCTAATTTGATACCAAGGGGATGTGATGAGGAAGACTAATTGTGGGCGGCTGTGCGTCTGGAGGTAGAGCAGATCGTCCTTTGCTCACAAGGTTGCCGGATGGATCCCTGGCTCCACCGAAGTGTCCTTGAGCAGGACGCTGAACCCCAAGTTGCCCCAAATGGTAAGGCCAGCGCCTTGCATGGAAGCTCTGACATACGCCATTGGTGTGTGTGAATGGAAGGCAAATTGTAAAAGCCTTTGTCCGGTAAGGTAGAAAGGTGCTTTATCTTTCCTTTTGTCTAAATGATAAATGGGCTGCAAAGTAGATCCAAGATTAAATCAAAAGTACTTCACTTTGGATTTTGATGACAAATTCACCAATCTAACCGAAACTTTTTACTCTTTTGAATGTCTTTAAAAACTGCAGTAGACATTTTAATAGAAAAAAAGTGAGAAATAAGCTGTGTTCAGCTGCTTAATTAGAGGTGAAAGGTCAGAAGGGAAAAGAGGTTATTTTTCTACTTGGCCTGGCGTGGTGGGAGGATGGTATGAGCCTCTAAAACCGGGCATAATGCCAGCTGGTAATGGAGAATGTTATGTCAGAGCCGCAGCTAATGCACTTCACACGCTTTTACTACTATTGTCCGTGCACAGAGATAATCTGTTAGTGACTTTGAACAAACGTACATTCAAACGGACACTTCCACTAAGAGAGAGCAAAATATGAATTGCAATTGGCTGAAGAGCAAGATGTACAAGAGTATTTGTTTGTGTAACAAAATGCAGATGCAGTCTTATCTGAGGCTGTAGACCAGTACACGCTCCACTTGTACCTTGTGTTACTTTCGAGGATGTGTCTCCTGGAAAACCTCTCTCCTCTTCATTCACACTGTAGAATGAAGGCTGTCTGACGACTGACTGACTCCCACTTCACATTTTTATTACACCCAAGGATTGACACCATTTTTCACTTCTCCTGCCTACTTCTTGCTTGTTTAAGTTCAATGCTGAAGGTGGGTCAGTGTGTGTGTGTGTGTGTGTGTGTGTGTGTGTGTTGTTTGTCTGTATGTGTGTGTGTAGCAAAGTTTCTTATTAGTCATCCATCATTATTTATAAAAAAATACTCTTAATTAGATGTCAAAAACGCACACAGTGCATTATTTAATAGCAGAGTGTGTTATTAGTACATATTTATTCAGGCTTGGGTTGAAGCTGGGTTCTAATCACTCTGCTGTGCAGTCGGCGGTTCCTTAACCCCCTCCGCCGAACAGCAATTGTTCAATTACAGTTCAGCAGCCATTAGGAACGGCATGCCTGTCAACATTTCTACACACATGGTGCATGGGGCTGTGGTAAAAGCAATACTTCTTTCCAAAATCAAAAAACACAACAGCTAAAATATAAGAAATGTATTAAACCGTGTGTTTCACTGCTGTAATGTCAGGCAGAGTTGTTGGTATGAGAAGCTACCTACATGTCTCTTTAGCCTCAGTCTTTCAGTCAATCAAATGTTGTATTAACACATTTCCATTAAAAGATTCAATATACAGATTTTATCTGGCCTTACATTTTCAAGAGAGTTAAACCTTAAAGTCAATATAAGGGGAAGTTTCCATTGTGTGAAACTGCTTTTTTCTTTTTTTTTTTATTCCACAAATTATGAAGCAATTAAAGTTCTTAGCATTTCAAAGCTATGAAGGATTCAAGTCAC
Organism: Leptoclinus maculatus; assembly: GCA_032191485.1. NCBI lineage: Eukaryota > Metazoa > Chordata > Actinopteri > Perciformes > Stichaeidae > Leptoclinus > Leptoclinus maculatus. The sequence continues at coordinate 26,420,539 of JAVDOI010000005.1, forward strand.
CAAATTCCCAAACTCAAGAATTTTTAAGTATAATTTGCAGAATGTTAATAAGTTTTAAATCGCTATGTGTTTGAAGTGTAAAACACCTCCCTCTTAATGTCTTTGCCTGTGTGTCAATGGCTTTCGCTCTCAGTGGGACTCACCACCCACAAAGGTTAATGAGCTTAAACACAGCTCAGAGTGAGCTCATTAAACAGACCACAGAGACTGCAGAGGGGAGATGAGAGGGAGGACGGCTGAGGAGGGAATAGGAATGAGTAGAAAGGTGGATTGCTTCTGCCACTGACTGGGAAGATGTCACTCTGTTGGTGGAAGTGATCCACAATACAGACAGAATTAGTTTCTGTGTCACAAAGACAAAAGTAACTCGCATTTGTTTTTTTAGTACATCTTCCCTAAACAAGACATAATCTGAGGTGGGATCATTCATAAATAGGCAGGTTGGACCATCACAAACATAAAGAGTGATCAGAAGAGCCTATATTTCTCCCTGAGCCCTGTCGTTTGAGCAGTAGTGGATGCAGGAAGTGAAGGAGGAAGACATAAAGACAATAGGCTCGTGTGAGATAAGCCAAGTTCTGTGCAACGGAGGTTTAATCTAAAAACATGCAGTATATTGTGTGATTGATGATAATAAAGCTTATTTAAATAACGCATATACATTTCTCTACAGCACCCACAGTATTTCCTTGATAGTGCTACATTAGCAGTGTCTCCAGTCACATATTTGTATACACAAATACAGCATGAAACATGGCCAATACTAGCTGACCAAACCAGACGGCTCACTCCTGGTGTGCTGAATAATTGAGCCAATGGCTAACATACGGAGGTTGCATTGAATTACATTTTGATGTGTTGAAGCTGTATTCAGTAAAAATGAGTATTGGACGAAGGTAAATTGTAACGTCATCATTTTGTTAAAATATCTTGTAAAATTTGAATTTTTGCGAGAAAGTTAAGATGGATCAATACAAAATTCACAAAAAACAGTGTGCAAAATATTATAAAGGAGTTTATGTTGCATGGAATTCATTGGATTTTTTTTACAGTGGTATCGATAATCATAACATTTTACTGGTATGAGTATCGAGACATCCTTAGATTTTGTACAGGAAGCAGCAGTAAGAATATTCCTGCTTTAATAATCCTATGTGTTGAAAGGACTTGTTCTGGTTTGGACTTTGAAAACGTTTTCCTCACAAATGTAGTTGAGCCGAACTTGTGACGAATGAACTTAAAACGGCTCTAATGAAAGCTTTCCTTTTGAATACTGTATGTGTGTGAGAGAATTCCATTATTTATTACTCTATTGCAATATTTGCATGAAGATCACAGCATGAACAGCAGTAAACTGCAGCACTATCAATGTGAAATATCAATGTGGAACTTGCTCTTGATTCAGATTTTGGCCTGTATCCTATTAACGAACATGTCATTCCAACATTTAGCAATGAGTCTGCAACCTATTTAAAACACACACTCTATAAATTCACTTTGAACCACTGACAGTGGTGTAAAGCGAAGAGACTTGGGATCTAATTACTGGTTCTACTACAGGACAGGCTTTATCTGATAATCGAGGATTGCTGAGCAAATCAAGCGAAAGAATGGTGAGCTTAGTCAATACAAGCTTGTCACTAACCGGTTTACTCAATAAGACCTCTGTGTAATTGCACAGTAGTAGCTTCTGTTCAAACTGTCTCTCAATACTGCTGGCTTCATTTATGGATTGATTGCTTGAATTTTGTGCATATAGCAGCTGACACAATTTGTTTGCTACTGCTGAAAACATTTGTGAAACATGATGTTGAACATACTTGCAGATTTACAATGACTAACTGTATGACTGTGAGTGTGTGCAGCAGCTTAGCGGGTGTGAGATGGCTATCTGGGGCGATACATCAGGCCTGGTGGAGTTGTGGGGGAAATTAAATATACTAAACAGAATAATTAAGCCATGTTGGTTTGTAGTCCTTGTTGTATCCATGGAGATACGGAATGTATCAGCCCTCGTGGCTTCACTCTGATATCTTTAAAGGAACCAGCTGCGATGCAGAACACCTTTAACTCCCTGACAAAGACAGATTATTTCATTCGTATCTTGCAGAAGAACAGTCTTTTACAGAACAACGCCGTCTTCATCACACCTCTACAGACGGTGCCATGGACAGAAGAAGCAACAAGAGAAACGGGGCTGGTGGTCTTCAGGGCTGTCCAGGACCTCCCCCCCAAAAGTACATCATCTGAAGATGTCTCTCACTCCTCCCAGAGTGAAAAAGCCTGGCAGGAAAAATATGAAGGTCTGGAGAAGGAGTTCACGAAGAACCTGCCCCAGAGACAACAGAGCTCGGAGACGGAAGTCCAACTGATGCTCGCAAGAGTCCAACAGCTGAAGGACGAAAACAAGATCCTGGAAAACATCTGTCTCAAAATGAAGAAGATGAGAGGCTTCTGTGGCAAGAATATGGAGAACAGACAGACCGAGTTGGAGAAGATGAGAAGAAAAATGTAGCAGGAGATAAAAAAAAAGAAGGAGACGGGTTTGTTCAGCCAGATGTTCAACAGGACGACGTGTGACGGCGACGAAAAGGTGGACGAGGCTGCTTCTTCAGCTGAGGCTGAACATCAGTAGCTACATCTTCCTCCCCCCTTACCTCTCCACCCCCACCTCCCTCCTCCATCTCCATCAACCCCTCCTTCTGTCTGCTTTCACCCCTGCTCACTCTGACTTTAATTGTATCAATATTAAAAGTTAATGAGTTAATAAGTTAATAGGGGAAATAACGGATCATAAAAACACAAATGTTTCTAATAAATGAAGAAAGTTGTTTATGGTCGTTTTGTTGATCAGAACTACAATTAACAAATATGTTTAACTAGATGGTGAATCAGAAAACCAATAAAACATCAAACTTGGGAGTGATACACTTTTAATCTGTGATCCGTCTTTACTCCGTTATGAAACTCCAGTGATGTTGAGATGAATCGAATCAGTCTGATCAAATAACTGATATCCAACGAGGGGGCGTGTCTGCTCTTGTGTGTCCTCCCTCATGTCTCCTCAGAGATCCCTCCTCGCTCCTCCTCAAAAATAAGAACTGTGAGACGGCCTTCAAGATGGCGGACGCTTCAAGCAAGGAAATTCAATTTCACTTAATATTTTATCAGCGCTGCCTGCACCCCGGAGCACAGAGGAGAGACCGCACTACCGACACACTCACTGAGCAGCACATCTTAATTGGCGTGTTTGCGCTTTAATATCATGAGCACAATATCTTTAGAGAATCGCACCTCGAGACGGGGCAGATGGCGGTTGCAAGTGGTGCTCGAGTCCTGGTGCTGTCAGCGGTCAGTTTTGTGTGAGTGTTTTTTTTGTTTTTTTTTATAATCTATTCATAACAAGGAATCATTTTAGGCACTTTTAAACACAACTATTTCCAGAGCACTTTTTAAAAGTTACTTCACACGAGGCAGACAATTAAAATCAACAAACTGTAATGTTGAGTTTAATATTAAATTACAGTTTTTAATCATTCATTTTATCCAGAGATTTATCCTCAGAGAAAATAAAGTAAAACACAATAAGATTTTATTATTATTATCAGGATCTCGTTGTATTTTCTGGAGTGAATGAACTCCAAGACTGACGTCTAATGTCAGCTGTTATACAGATGTGAATGTAACTTAATGTTTGACTGAAACCAACAGTTCCCTGTTTGGTGACAAGAAAAGAGAGTACGGCAACATCTCCCCGTCACGCTAGGTGTCAGTGTTTAGGTGTTAGTGATATTTCTTATCTTGTGAAAATCCATGTTGAAACTTTTGTTTTCACCACTTCTAATGTTCCCGGTAAAGTGAAACCTCACACTCCTCTGTTCTGTTACAACTAAGATTAGATGCAGATGCATTTTCTGGATCTATGACCGAAGCGATGTGCCATTTCACTGGTTATGTGTGCGCGCTCCAAGTCGACGATAATGCTGCTCTGTAGCTCCTAGATGTGTAAATAAGCTTTTTGCTTACAAGTCAGCCACATTTTGTCTTTACAACTTTTTGCCAAGTGACCAAAACGAATCATTTATTGCAGGTTTAAAGACCCCTCCGCAAGGCAGCCAGCACCTAACATTTCTTTTACCATATAGATTGATTTTAAAATCATGACCTACTATTTCCTCCAGAGGTCCCAATGCAATTTTTTCATATAGCACCTGCACGTTGGATCTAACTGTCTGGAGCTATTCCACAGCAACCATCATCGAGGTAACTCCACAGCTGGAGACATACTGTGAGCCTCGCAGGTGTTTTCGTGGAAAGCTGTATGGATCTGAGCCCAGGATTAGCTGAACAAAGCATACATCATTGGCGGATTCTCTCTGGCGAAAGGAAGGTCCCCCAAAATGCCGATTATCCCGGTGACCCCTGTGAGGCATTAATAAAGAATACACATCAATCCTTCCCTATCACTGACCCACATGTGCAAGAGCCATTCTTGTCCAGCAAATACACAGAGACAAATGTGTTTGTAGAGACAAATTTGTTCAGCTAACAAGCAAATATTCTATTTAACAAAAAGGCTCTTTCATTAGGGGCTTTCTCTTCAGTGTCATGCTGAGCTGCAAATTGGATATTTTATGTGCCTGATGCTTTGACAGGATGAAGTTAATTAAAAGGATCATTGCCGCTAATTTGAATTCCATCATAGTGTGATTTGAACTGAAGAAGTTCAAAGTGGATGTAATTCAATATTTGGTATTTTATTGAGTTTGTCTTATTTTCCCATAATGGACTAAATATTGTTCATCAAGGAATGTGTATATACATGTTTGTTGGATGAGTATTTGTATAAGCTCTGGTGTTACAAAACAGATTTTATACAAATAAACCTCACTACAAATACCTTTTACAGGACTTTTCCCCCCTGACCAAAGCAAAATTCATGGGGAAACGATGAACACGTGCACACACCATGACAGGCAGTGACCTTCTAAGTGCATCAGGTGAAGAAAGTCAAAGCTGGCGGCTGGGCGTCCGCCAGGGGTTAAAAGGTTGTAGTGTTTACTAGTCCCGCAGATAACCTGTGATGTGATGGCTGCTGAGGGGACCTTGCTGACACAACCATAATAAAAGAAAACCCTAATGGCATGTGTCAAGTACTTTCCACTTGTCTGAACGTTCACTGTGGTGCAGAGCTTCCTCACTGGGTTTTTCACAGACGAAACACACTTGTTTATTGGCCGCTCAGAGATTAAAACAAGTCACAAATAACAGTACAAAAAATATCAGGCTCATTTTTTCATTTTCTTGTAAATGATTTGGAAAATACCTAGATTATTATTTTATTTTTTAAAGCAGCAGATTGTCATTCATTTATGCTTGTATCAACAATTAAACTGGTTTAAACATGGACATAGTCGTCTTGGCGTCATCCATAGGTTTCTAAAGAGCCAAAATCATGCTCAAAGTGGGCCTCACTCGGCGTGGCCACCATGGCATAGCCTAATCCAAAAATATCCTAAAAGGTGGAGCGTGGACGGAGCTGAGGAGGGCCAAGAATGAGGCCTGGTTGCTGAAAATACCCCAACCACATCCACGCGTCCACCTAGCTTGAAGCTGCCAAGCTAGCTAAGGCTAACCAGGCTAACAAGCTAAAGTAAGAACCCACTGGAGCACAGCCTTCTTCAATCAATACATTTGTACATGAAATGGTACAAGGTAAACATTATTGACCATTATGGACATGCCTCCTCCTTTCTGTCATATCGGTATATAGAAAAAAAAAGTCTCAGTTTAATGGCGCTGTCTGGTATTCAAGGATTTCCCAAGTCTCAAGGACAACAGGACCTCACACTGCCTAAAGTGCAGAAGATCTTCCATGGACTGCAGACTATACACACTGTTAAAGAGTTTTATGAAACTTGCAGTGAAAGTTCATTGATCAAACACTCAATGATTTAGGCCACAGCACCATGTTCCTAACACAATCTCTCCTGTTCAACACTTGCTACTCTTGCATCTTTTATGATCCTCTCGTCTGTGCAACACTTTTAACACCGTCAAAGTGGTAGAGATGACAAGCGAACGTGTCCGGGTGGAAAACCTTTGCTAAGGTGAGTGAAACTTTTGCAGAAAAAAAACACCAACGTAAAAACCGTACACATGTATTAGTGATCACTCCATCATGAGCACAAAGAGCTTTTCATGACTCCATATTCCAGGCATGCTCCAAGGAGTGGAAAACAAGGAGGAGTCCAACCAGGGGGTGCAATCAATACCGGAGGTTTTATATGTTGGTGGGCTTTTGTTGGGTAGTAATGTCTTCATGGATTCATCAGCTGTTGCCGCAAAGACAGGTTTCTTGTTGGTCTGGTTTCCACACTGTGGACAAATACAAATAGAAGCTCATGGCAAAGAGGAAAGAAGGGGGATGGAGAAGAAGAAGAACAAGAGTGTGGTGCTATGATTGAACTCAAAGCTGCAGCACTCCCCAGCTCGAACACAAACATCAGCACTTATTCTGGGTTCAACTCCTAGGTGGTCTGAAGAGAGCCATATTTCAAGTCTCGGACAGACTTACGATGTCGACAGCGGAGGTATTTCACTCACAGACTGAAGCTGGATGTTGACTTTGCAATAGAGGGAGCCGTTAACAACCACCGACATAAGGGCCACAGACTCAAGGAATCGCTCCCTGGAAAGCCGCACTTAGCTCCACTAGCCCATTTTTCAAGAGCAGACTGAATTCTGTCATCTATAAATTTTCCCATAAAGGAGCTGTTGTGGGTGTGTGTGCGCGCGCTTTGGCATTTGCAGCTACTACAAAAGCATGCCTTTGACATACAGGGTAATATATTCATCTATTCATCTATTTTACACTCATGCATAACACAATACAGATCCTTCCATCAATTAAGACCTGCTGAACACACATTTCCACACATGGTAGCATGTTCTGTAAGATGCTAGGAGAGCTCTACCGGCTTTCATGTATGTACAGACCAAAGAAACTTTATGCTTTTGTTACTGTTAGCACAGTTAATGCTCCGGGGGAAAGGAGAGTTCAAAGTTCTCGAGTCTCTGTGGGGATGAAAGAGCCCGTCATGAAAGCACCAAGAGAACCTCATCCATAATGAATGCAGTGAGGAGGTGAATCACCAATGCAAGAACGGTTCCATATGGTAGCATAACTTACCTTGGTGTACATTTACTGTCCTTTTTTCACAATATGGATTTGAGTGTGGCCAAAATCTTGTCGATTGCGGCGCTGTAGTCCTACATGCCAGGAGTAGGGACAGTATTGACTCTATATTTGTAATATTAATACTTACTAATAATGATGTCAATATTAATACCTACTCTGCTGTATATTGTAATGATCATTTTACTCGTGTCTTGCCCTGAAATTGAAACTGCAGATGCACACAGAAAGCGTTTACCTCGCTAAATGTTTGAGAAAGTGGCACGTCTCAGCGTAATTACAAAGCAAGCAAATTAAGTGATGAAATAATTGTTCTTTGAGATATTACAGAACGGATTTGTATAATGGAAACGATCATAAGAGAGAGAGAGAATGGACTGAATCGGTTCAAACAAGTTAAACATCATGAGCTCAATGCCAAGAGGCCTTTTTCACAGCAGACACAGAATTTACTAGAACAATAACACTCGTTGAGCAACATGCACAATACCAGGAACCTGAAACTGAAGCAGCTAGATGGAATTAAGGCGTTAGATTTATTTATTATTTACTTTTCCTACAATCGCATGTCAAAATGTCTTCCGTGAAAAGGGCCTATTGTTCCCATATATCAGGGTTTCCTGCAGTGTTTAGTTTTATAGACTGGTCTGACATAATAGGCATCTCTTAACCAACTTAAACTTGGCTCTTGTTTTCTGTTTCTCTCTTCACCCCCTTGAGTTCATTTAATTGCTAAGATGCGCTGAATGGGATCCAATCTTAATTTTCCTCATCACCTGAGCACAGCAGAAGTCTTTCCTTGCCAATGTGTTAACGATTGTTTATTGATTTGATACGTGTTCTAAAACCCCTTTTTCAAAAAAAGTTAACCCAGATCATGAAGACCCAAAACTCTATTGGGTTAACTGTGGTAGACAAAAGGAACAAATCCATTTGCAGCTGAGAGAAATTGCTTGCGTAATTGTTCATCTCTAATGCACCGGTGTGAAACTTCTTTACACAACTCTTCAATCAGCAATTGAACCACAGAGGTGGCAGCGTTTACAAATGGATAAGGACCAAGTGTTTCTGACTCTTGGTGAAATTCTGTATTGGTTCTTTTGGGAAGAAAGAAAGCAGTACAAACGCTGCACCACAATGAATGTCCACATGTGTCTAGTTTTAGGTGCTTACTGTAGGTCTTACACGTCAATGACAGTTCAGGGGCACGAAAAGACCTGCACTCAATAATGAAACGAATGAAGAAAACTTCATAGGAAACGTTTCCTTTCACAGTGTTTCAAACGGGCATCTCAGGAAGTGTAGAAATTGCAGGTGCGGAATGCAACAGGTTTAGTTATCGCCGCTAAAATCCTCTTTGGAAAAAGATATTACAGTTCATGCTGTGATACGATTGCTTGCCTGTTTGGGAACATACTATAATTATCAACAAATGGCACAGACGTACAGTATTAACTCTAAGTTTATATGTTTAGCGTTTATTTAAGTGAGTGAGGATGCAATATTTGGTCCGCCTGCAGCTTGCAGCCTGTTTTCTAATCCAGCGTTTCCACTTACAACTTCAAGGCCTCTACCAACCAGTGTTTTTGAGGTGCATTTGCTACCCTCATGTTTTAGCCACAATTCCCCCAAAAGGTTATTATTGGCCGCAAGAAGGATGATTATGAAAATATGTTATTGTAGGGCAGGAAAGCCCTGAGGACCTGTCAGTCAGTAGCAGGCCTGACGCCGTGCTGGCTGGAGCGCAGCTCTGGGCCCACAGCTGTGTGTGTGTGTGTGTGTGTGTGTGTGTGTGTGTGTGTGTGTGTGTGTGTGTGTGTGTGTGTGTGTGTGTATGTGTGTGTGCGCGTCTATTAGTACGTGTGAGTGTGCTAACAGTTTCTCTTGATCACCCATGTCCTTACTATTTCCTGAATTGTACTCATGTGAACCCAAATTGAAGCTCAGACACAAAGAGTTATTTCCGAGAGCGTAGCCAGCCGATTGGCTTCATCTGTTCTGACATCATCCGAGCAACAAGCTTGCCAAGACTTGATTGTGACTCACGCTCAGTCTACAGTCTTGCGATGTGCCAGTTTACGGCACACAGTCAACAAACACTGGGCTTATATGATATAGCACAATGAAAGAACACATGGAGGGGGCAACAGAGGGCCTGTGTTGCCCATCTGCACACTGGACTTTAGTTATTCGAACATTGTGAGCGAGGAGATGCTCTCGAGGCAGGACATTGTATGAGGATTGACTCACAGTAAACTACAGTTCCCATGTTCATGGTAAGGAGGGAAGGTAAACATAAAGCTGATTCTGATCCCGTGAATAGATAATTATATAACAGAAAAGCACTCATTAAAGTGTATCTTTGTAGTGCTTTCAGGTAGTTAATAGGCTTTCACTGTACTAAAGATTACAGCATGCTTTTAAAAAAATAAACATGTATTATATCATTAAACTAAATCTTTAATGACTACAATATAGTGGCTTGATCTCCAAAGGCCTGCTTGGTTATCTGAAATTCTCACACTGATTTTTTTCCTTTGGCAATTACAGTTAAACTTAATCTCTAACAGATTCTGCATTTATTCATGTTTCAGGTTTCAGGTTTCAGTTTTTAGTTTGAGTAGTATAAACAAAATCAATTTCGAGCATATTTTGTTTGGATGCACGTTAACAGTCTGCGTGGAGAGCAGAAACGCAATCTCCAAACCCACCGGCTATCTTCTAACAAGGATTTAGTTTTTTATTAGCTTGAAGCTTGTAAACTGGCTACTTGTGAAACCATCCGGTCATACAAGTTGTTTCGCCTCTTTGCCCCCCCCAGAGGCTTATCTGTCATCAGACTGATTGCAGATGGATTCCCAGATTGCAGTTAAATTCAACTAATGAGGTTATTTCTGCATCAAAAATAGCTTTGTTCTCTGAGAAATGTTTGTAGAACAACTCGGCTCTCAAAAACATGTTTGTGATTTGAAATTATTTTAAACTTTTCATGCAGTTCAGTTTAGCTCAGAATATGTGTTTCTGTTTGTAATGCACTATCTGTTTGCGTTATATCAGACATCCTGTCGTCTCTTGGAATCTAGGGGAAGTTGCTTGTCGAGAATCCGACACATTTGTTTTATGCAGTAATAAAAGTGATAAACTGGAAGAAACCAAATTGAGCGTAATAACTGTTATGATGCACATTTTCATCTTCTTTCCACTCTACAAATGATTTCTATATTTATCCTGTCATGAAAAACCGACTTATGGCTAAAAGCTCTCACTCTTAATTGGGAAGTGGATGTAATGATTTGTTCACATTGCACAGTTAAGAAACGGCAGTAAATACACAGTCAGTGATGCAAAGAGCAGATTTAGCTTCTTGGTATTTCAGAACAACAATCTAATTCTCCTCTAGTTTATTGTTGTTCATGTTCATTATTCCTGGTATAAGTCACAATATGTCAAGTGTTTTTGTCGAGTCTGTCTTTCAAGGCCCTGGTGTCACCGTGCCAGATATATGAGTGAATGTTGTTGATGTTGTCACACTTGTCTTACGAAGAGAAATGCATGTACAGGTTATTCTTTTGGCAGAAAATTGACTTTGTAACCAATAAGGTTCTTATTGCAGATTTTGCTAATTACATTCTTACGAATTTCCAATTCTTCTCAATAAGTGTTCATGTTTATTCATGTTCAGTTTCAGAGTTTTTTTTCAATCGTATCCCTTGTAGCCAGGGTCTAAAGAAAGACTGTTTTGCCACTTACTAAAAACTTGGGGTGCTGGCAGATGAGTTTGTGTATTGTGTGCGTGTGGTCAGCTTCACGCGGCTGTCTGGAGGCTGCGTGGCTCTTGTTGCCCTTGCTGTTGCTGTGGCTGCTGCTTGATAATGAGCCTCTGGCACTGAGCTGCTGTCAGTCAGACAGACAAGCCTTTGCCCTGGTCACTGCCGCCTCATGCCATCTGGGTCCCGGCTCTGAGAGGGGAGGACAGAGGATAAGGTCATACACACACTGGCCCACTGACTGGCTTACTGTTTGACTGACTGCCTGACTGATTGACTTGCCATCGTGCTTTTCTGTTTCCAGGCTGGATTGGACAGGTTTAGTGTTTTTGAAAAAGCTAAAATGCATCAGTGAATATAAAATCAGACATTTGGTATTTAAGGTGTTGCTCATGACAGAAACATCAGCAAGACTGGCAGTCTACAGCCTTGCATTGCTGCTCTGTGAGGCTGTACTTGTGCACTGTATAGCTTTGAGCTAAATGCTAATGCCAGCATGGCAACATGCTCACAGTGACAATGCAAATGTACTGATGTTTAACAGGTAACGTGTAACATGTATACCATTTGCTAATTAGCACAAAAGTTAGTCATTAACAAAAGTACTGAGATGAAAGATGAAATCTTAAAGTACCTCCAAAGTTATTACAGTTGATTCTGAGAGGAATGTGAATATCTGTACCAATTTTTATGGAAATGCATCCAATAATTGTCAAACGACCAAAAGACAAACATTGCCATTCCAAACCGGGAACGATCGATAGACAGTTATCCCTTTGTTTTCTATTGAAACTGAGCCTTGTGGGTATGTTGATACATTTGGGAAAAAGAAAAAGATTTTCCACATGTGCTTCCCCAAACTCTAACCTTCGTAAGAAATTGAGCTAGCTGGATCTGATGAATGTCAACGTGTGGTCAGGGCTGTGTACAGTCTGAAGGTAAAACGTTAAATTGCAGAGTGAGAGTAGGGACCAATACAGTAAGCCATGTCCTATTGACTAATCAGGCTTTAAACAACTCCATCTGTGATTATCTGCTAAGTTTCCACTAATGCGAACCATATGGAGCCATAAATCCAGGCTGACATACTCTGCCTTATTTTGGGCTGCATATTTTCTGACAACATACCACAGCATTGACGAGACATTCCACGGTACAGCCCCCTTCACATTTATCAGATCATTATGCAGCCAGTCATGTAAACAGGCCTGTAGAAATACTGCACAGGCACCAACAAACTGACCTCAGATCTGTCATTAAACGGGGTTCTCCTCCGAAAGCCAAACCCCCACCTCCACTTAATTATGCATGTGGGCTGAGCAATCCGTCTCCCTGTACGGTACTGTACACTCTATCGTGCTGCTTCCTTGAGCTAGCAAGCTGATTATAGAGCTTTGGCAGTCCAAGCACTTTGAATTATTTAAATCTCTGTTAAGCCTGTCGTACATATATCAATGGAAGAAATGGATTATGAGTTGACATGTTTTTCCTCTGGTTTTGCACTCCCCCCCCCCCCCCCCCCTCCTTGCCTCTTCCTCTGAACCTGACAAACACTCCACACGAACCATAACACAGTGCCTTTCAAGGAAATGGCCATTTTTTTCTAATTCCTTATTGAAGCATGTTTCACAGTGGAATGTTGCTTTTAGCCGTATTGGGATTGGGATTGCGCTGTGGGATTAAGGATTGTTTTTTCGTGCCAAGTTCTCAGTCTGTAGAAAAGTCCAATGAGAGACATGGAGAGGGCTTTTGTGCACCCAAAAGGGCCCACCCTGGAGGACGGGGTTTGTCCAAGGAAATCCTTCCCCTGGGTGGGCTGTGGAGAGGTGATTGATCCCCTTTTCACACAAAACCTTGGAGGAAAGCACACAATCAATATCCTGCTGTCTGCCTCCAGTGCCAATAAATTAAAACAGGGTGGTGTAAAGACATGAATAAATAAAGGGGGGGCTACTCTTTTTCATATAAGGGGGCGGGATTGTACACAAAGCCGAGCAGATACCGCATTTAGACAGACTATAACGGCCTCTCAGTGGGACGCTTGCTTCAAATTTATGTTTGCAGCGAACACATTTGTTCACGGGGCAGAAAAACAAAGCAGTATTTACTCTGTGAAGTGCAGGCTGGCTCAGATTTGTATAAATGTTTCAATTAAGCTTTGTGAAAATCGATGCAGTAACATTGCCTTGAGATCCTTTCTGTCTGCCGCTACGGTTGACAGCTGCAGCTTAGGTGTCACGATCGGTGGTAAAATGTGTAAATAGGTCTTTTTCCTGTCGGCTGACATGAAATTAGAGTTGGGGGTAATGGAACAGAGGAGCTGTCTGTCAGGTGAGAAAGAGAGGGAGGCAAAGAAGGCCTGAAGAGAGTGATGTGCCCATCAGGGTGGATGAGTGACAGGGGATGAGAGAAGCTCTTCAATCCACTCTCAGGCTGCCACAGAAATGAATTTCTATCTCCTCAATTGCACCACTACTGGAGAGAGAGCAAAGGGAAGGCTTTTGTGCTTTTTATGCACTCGAGGGGAAACCAGAAGTAGGGCTTGCTGTGTTTTACTTATCCTTAAGTGCTTCATAATGATGAGAATACCGTATGTCTACTCAGTTGTATGACTATGCTAATCCTAAAAGTGAGATATCCCCTGCGGTAAAGAAAGTCTGGCAATCAGTGAATTCACACACTTGCAGTCAGATGTGAGAATCTACAATTCCCCCGGAGTATTAGCACTCTATTTTTCACCAGTTATATGACAGCATATATTTTGCTGTCAAACGCTAATGAAGAAATAGTTGCAACAAACAGGATAGTTGTTTTGGGGATTCTCCCAGCGGTTTGATTTTGCAGGAGAAATGTTACGATGTGTTATTGCCAGGAGTCTACCAGACACCCACCCACTGATATTCAGAAGCAAACACGGTGTGAACATGCAGAAGTAATTTAGTCTCTGTCGCCTCCATTATAAGTCCCAATTCCAGCACATAAAATGAAGTAATTTCCCTGCCGTTGTTGGCAGACTGCCCAAAGCCTCTGACGCTCCCCTGTCCTTTCCTGCCACGGAGCACTGACAAGTGACAGGTGATGTGGCTGTTTGTAGTCGGGGATCTAAATCTGAAATGAGCTTAGCCGCGGCTCGTGAAATGAGAATTGATAATCGAATGATGCTGAATGAGGGGGCCTGTCAGTACATTGTAAGGGAGCTGACGGATTTAGTTAAGAGAGAAGGAAGGCATGGCGGATGAATTTTGGCAGGATGAAGAATTGCTCAGCGCAGAGAGAGAAACTGATCCCCCTGCAGCTACTTCTGATTTTCTTTGAGTGTTTACATGTTGGTCGTGTTCTAGACGGATAACTAAAGGGGTACTGAGCATATTATGATCAGGTCTTATATAAAACACAACAGGATAGGTTTATTCTTTTAATAACCTAACTGCAAACAGTTGAGTGTAGAGTGACAGCGGCGAGAGGAGAGACTTCATGTGACCACGGTCCTGTTCCAGGGTCAAAGCCACACTGGTTTACATTAATGCTTTGTTTTTTCCTCTGACACTGTCTTTGATGCATAGGACCATCTTATTTCACCGTACGTGTCAATTCGTTTATTTTGCAGGCAAACTTTTGGCGGCATAAATTAGCTGTCCATACCATAACTTAAAATTAAACAAGCTTCTGGGATAATTACACTGATTCATATTTCCTGGGAGTCAATGAGAGAGCTTCATAAAATGTTAAATCTGAAAATGAAAATGATAACAGAAATATTTCTTGCTTTTTTTTTTTTAACAATGAAAATGAAACTAAAAGTATGGAAGCCCATTCCCGCCAGCAAAAAAAAAAAAAAAGATCACTAAAGAAAAAAAAAGAAAAAAATAAGATCACTAAAAAAAAAAAAAATGTAATTCACAAAAAAAAATGTTCAGAAGATAATTTAGCCTCTCCACCTGTTGCACTAATAAGCACCATCTTGCATTGGTAACATTAGGTCTCTCTCTGCCATTAATATTAACAGCTGACTTTAACAGTTCACAGATTTTGGGAGTGGGAGCAAAACAGCTGGCACAAACAACGTGGTGCAGACTAGGCTTGTATTAAAAGGTAAGCCAACAGTTACGTCTTATCATTTTTATAGTCTTTTGGTGGTAGGAATGATAAATCTACAGAAACTCTAAATGTCTCAGGAGTATCTGCTAAACTCAGGCTAATCTCAAGATCAATGAGTGGTATTTTATTGTACAGCTTCTGGAAACTGGATTAAAGTGTGACTAAAACTAATATACATTTTCATTCAAAGGCAAAAATAAACAACAATCAGGTGCCAAAATAAACAATAAGATGTCATCCGTCATACTGGTGGACACTGGTGTCATGATGTCCTCCCCTTCTTTGTATTTACTGCAGGCCTGGTTGTATGGCTCGTGAGCACAGATGACGACACTCACAACTAGCTCATGTTGCATTACAACACTCAGAAGACACTCATGACTCATGACACACTGTGGATATTATGACTTCCAATTTGACGTGATATGACAGCCATCAGTGCTCCAGATATTTTTTTGCTTTTCTTGGACCACGTCTCACAGTGCCTTTTAGTGTCATACTAGCTGCACTGTAGAAGGTTTTGAAGCGGCCAGGGAATTTTTTGGAAGCTGTGCGCAGCTTTGTGAAACCACATTTGAACCTCTTAAAACCGCCCAAACTCCAGTTGAGAAGAGAAACTCTCTTGAAATATTGCTCATGATAGTTGTGGGAGGTTTTCTCTCAAATCTGCCGGAGCTATTACTCCTCAATATCAGTTTACTGGTTCCCAAACCCCTTGTTAAGGTCAGGAAATTCCCCATGAATACTGTGTTTGTACTGCGATTGGAAGTTGAAGGTGGTTTACAGGATCATAATGCAATACTTAAGTTCACAGCAGGGCAGAAATCATGATCCTTCTTTTATTTCAAAGACTTCTCATGTAGAGGCAGTGCAGTGTTGTAGTTTGTGTAGTACAAAAGCTGCTGGAAGCAGTTATCCATTTCAAAATCAGTCAGATATAATTACATTCATTTCATTTAGTTTGGGTTTTTGCAGAGTCTACATTTTCAAAGGAGCTCAGTTTAGTTTGTTTGTTTTTTGATGCATTGATTAAATCAAGATTTTGCAATTTGAATTCTCAAAAATATAGTTAAGTACAGTGATACTGCAGCCATTATACTTACTGTGTACTTCAAATTTAGGTTAATAAAAGGCTGTTTTTCTCTTTCCACAAAGTGTTAGTTATCAACGGTTAGTTATTTAAGCTGTGTCTCTGTCTGTCTGTCTGTCTGTCTGTAATTTAAAATGACTTCATTATGTGTTAATGTTGTTCAGCTAAACTACTAAAAACCCCGGCCAAAGATAATGACAGAACTTAACATATTTTCACTTGTTTTATTACAGCTTGAAGTAATATGAGTATGCGGTTGCCGTTTTAAACATTAGTTATTATTAAGTATTAGAGCTATTTGAATGCTAAGAATCGTAGAGCTCCCGAGTGTGACTATAGCAATTCAAAGCAGTGATTAAAAAACTAAAAAACTTTTCCCGTGTCAGTGAAATGATGAATGAAGTCTTTAATAATGCCTGTAAAGTGAGGCAATGGATTCATATTATAGATATAATCTATATATGAAGTGTTACCCAAGATAGTTCTAATGTCCAATGCAGTGATGCTCAGTGCGGTGCAATTATCTTCCCCATCATTCCCCTTCCCTGAAGTACCTGCCCTTATCAAGCTGCTGGATGCCGTCCTGTCCTCCTCTGCAGTGTCGTTAACAGCACCCATGTGAGCACCCGATCAATCCACCGGGGCTCGGAGGCTATCCCTGCTAATGGCTAATGAAAGGTGTAATTACAGCAGGTCAGCGGAGGCATTCGCACACACACAGGAGAGAGACAGTGACGAGTTCATTCAGATCATTAGAGCTGAAATGTGTCTGCCTCGTTAGACTGCGAGTCACCCGCATTGTCCTCGTGATCTTCCTTTGTTTCTATTAGGCTGAGTGGGTGGCATTTGATGGTGCAATAGATTGTAGACTTATGACTGGAGAAAGGTGAGTTGATTTAATTAAAGGGAGTCCAGAGTGGAACCGAATGGAAAAGAGGAGAATTGTAATAAATTTGAGAGTGATGATGATACTGGGAGTATTTCTTTTTTAAACTTCTACATCACTATAATTTTAGCTCCATGATAAAGAGTATTCATCGCCAATTACTGTGTCTCACTGATGATCTCGTGAAACACATAGCTCCTGGCATACAAGCTTTCATATTTATGTAATTGCGTATATATATGTCACTTAGCACAATGTCTTCAAACAGGAATTGCACTTTCCTGCAATCTCAAAACGCTGCTAATAGCAGGAACACCTTGCCTCTGAGGGCCCCTGCAAATAGACCTGCAGCTGTATTTTTAGATGGCTATTAATACCTTTAGCTAATTCATTTCAGCTCTCCAGGCACCTAGCATGGCCTCTCAATTATGGATGAGGGGAAAGTCATTGGATTCTCGGCACTGAGAGGATGCTGGCGGTGGTGACAGGACGCTCTCTGCAGACGCATGACAAACAGGCGGACAGCTGAAGGGCGGGCAAGAGGATAATGATAAGAGTTATAAAAGCCTGAGTTATGCTTAAATGACAATTATTACTACAGTGACTGTCTGTGAGGGGTCCCACTTTACACATTTTACACAAATGGTTACACATGTAACATTTGTTTGATTACACTGAGGAATTTTGATTTATTTAAAGAAATTACAACATCATATGGATGCAAAGTAAGGTGAAGAGTGCTCCCCTTGCATTAGGGCTTAATCTGCCGCTGACAAATATTTTACTATTTGAATTCAAGTCAATTTTAATTAATTTAAATATTTTAAAGTTGCATTATATTTTCGAGATGTAGTTTTTTATTTATTGTTATATTGACAAACTGCTGCTAAGTCACATCTTACCATTAAATCTAAATTGATCCTGCTGACAGTTCTTACTTAAGCGGTCTATAGTGATCTTTAGATATGAGTGCAGTCAGATTTTAACTGTAGATTAAGATGTACTGCGAAAACAAAGACCATATGCCTTGTGAACTGTATAGCTGCTGGGTGTCACAATATCATACATACAGCAGCAGACATTCATATTACGCATGCCGATTCATCATGTAACAACAAAGTGTGTAGCTTGTTGCATTCTGTCTGCTTTAAAAAAATATTAAAGCCTCTACACTTCAGAGAGCAGCTTTGTTTCTGTAACTTGAAACCATATCAGAGGGGGGTTATATTTACTCACATTCACTTTCATCTCCTCCATCTGCTTCATGAGGAATACAAAGGCAACAGACGAGAGTATGGAAAGCTAACTACAGAGTAACGCCGCTTCTCTCTCTCTCTCCCTCCTGGGAAAGAGTCGGCTGCAGATGAACCATGTTACATTTTCCAGAAAGACTAAATCCCTCTGAACCGTTTCTCAGCTGGGCTCCTCCTGGTTCACCACCAACATATTCATTACTCTTGTGAGCGACAAGGGGAGCATGCGGCTAAATTGGGTTTAGCTCTTGACCTTTGGGGTTTTGATTAATGGGCTCGGTGTTCTGCAGCTCTATAGCAGGGGTACAGCGAGCTTCTGTGCTGTTGAAGGGGTGAAGTGACGGGCTAAGAAACCCGGCACAAACCCACACATCCTCCATGCACTTACTCATCTCGAACTGAAAGGGCTGGGCCTAGTCAAGGGCTACAGACCCGATCTGAAGTATTGCCTCTCGCCTTTAGAATTCATCAAACCGGCCAACAAGCCTTTGGTAGTATATATTTTTTTATACGCATCTCTGTTCGTAATATATGACATGTTCTTTCTCTCCATGGTTCAGTACATACGAGTGTTAAATCGATTAACAGACTTCAATAGCAGTTCAAGCCTTTTGATGGACACAGATTCTTTTTGCATTACACACCATAGGCTTGATCAACATTTAGAATAAGTTGTTCATGATGTTGTTTTATTTTTTCATCGTGCTCAGGGACACACGCATATCAGAGTTTGACTGGCGCAGAAATGTGATTAGCTACGGTCCAATTTCCAAATCAAATCCACCTGACAGCATAAAACAGAAAGAGGCAGCGGGCCTCCTTAAATAACCTTGCTTGACTTCAAATTGTATCTGCCCCACATGAAGGATCAGAGACCAAGAGCCAGATAATCGGGTTTGCTTCCTCTGCCCTCCTATTATGACAAATTAAAGAGGTCTGGCAGCCATATTTTTCCGAGCAGCGGGTTCTTAGCTTGTCATTAGCTAACAGACTGACAAATTGATTAGTATTGATCGCAGCCAAAGCCTTGCAGCAGCCTGCCTTGCCTGTGGTATTCTACAAGGACCTGCAGAAAAGGTCATAACGTGTTCAGAGCAGACTAAAGGATTTCATGTGGCTTTGGGGGCCGAGGTGGAAAATGTGAGTAAAGATGTCATGGACTAGTATCGGCTAAAGCAGTAAGTGAGAAAAAAGATGCAGTTTAAGCACTAAGTACTATTAATTTACCAGAAATGCTTTATTGATGCATACATCTTATTGTACTAATGATTTTCCTCTGAAAAGATGGAACAAAGAAGAAGGCATATTCACCGTTACAATTTACAACTGCGGTCTTGATGTCCCATCTTTTTCACTTCTACTGTGAACAACCGCTGCTTGGAGATTGCTTCATTATCGCAGTATATTTTTTGAATTTTGGCCGTCCTTGCAGTCTCTTCTTTTGATATCATACGTGTTGAAATGAAGTCTATGCACTAGACTGTAGTGGTGGAGTGAATGGTCCAGTGAACAGTTTCATTTCAGCATGTGTACGAGATCATTTGTGAGCTGTTGGATCATTTTACATGAAAGGCGTCAAGCGAGGCACAAGAACAAGAATGCGTAATGAGAAGCAGCCATCTAGTCAGGTACACACATCTGATTTTCACTGTAGAAAACATGTGTTAGAGCCGTGCAACTGTGTCTTAAAAGACCCTCACTGATACGTTATCAGGGCCCCTTGGGTTGTGCTTTACATGAGTATTTCCGTTTCTTGCTACTTTATACTTCCACTCCACCATATATCAAAGTGAAACATTGTGCTTTTTACTCCACTACATTTATTTGACACTTTAAATACAAAACATGATGCTGCCATGTTGAGATTATTGTGGCCAAAGCTCTGATGGTAAACTGACGTTATAATGAAAATCAGAAACCTTTCCTGAAATACTGTTATACTCTATAATCTTATGACTCAGCACTAAGCTATATGTGCCGTCTGAAAACAACAGCAGTCACTTTAATGACCGTCGTAGAAAATTTTCATCGGTTTTGTTCCCATCAGTATGTTTCATCAAGGTATATAGCACAACTGGTATACAGGCACACCTCTAAATCTTTTTTGATAGCCCCTGGCTATTATGTTGCTGTAGTTGGTTCACTACCAATTCTCACATGCATTTTCTCAAGTTGTGCTGCAATAAATATTATATAGATATTCCAACTGCATATGTCTGTTAGAGGTTATCAGCATGGATTGTAGCATGTATAGATGATGTAAGTGACTGTTGTGGTTGGAGTGTTGAGGGAAGTTGTTGTGCCGAATTCCTCCTCTGATTGAATTACTAAGTTATTGGACAGTAGATGTTTCCCGCAGTTTTATGGAGGAGTGAGCAGCTCGTCTGACGAAATGCCAGAGAGTCCAGATTGTTGTCTAGTTGGCGATTAGACTTCATTCAGACAACACATTGTCCAGTAATTAGCAAAAATAGCAGTGCTGGCTTGTTGCAGGTGCAGCTTTCATCGAGCCGACGGTGAGGTTCGCTGGGCAGGTTAAAAAAAATCGAGGGAGGCATTTTGATCCAGGTTGGGCTTTGTTTTTTTGTTTTTTCCTCCGAGGTTGTCATGGTAACAGCAGCAGCAGCAGGGCATTTTAGGACGCCGTCTCTGGCCAGAAAAACATCTCCAGGGCTTGTTTTAATACAAGAGCCAACAATGGGAATTTGAGAAGCACACAGAAGAAAGCAGAGGGCCTCAGAGTGTAGTGAGGCTAAACTATGGGTCCATCACAAGTCTCTTAATTGCGTCCACGTTTCCCTCACTCGCGTCTTTTCCTTGCGTCTTCCCTCGCACCAGGGATGCATGAAGAGATGCAAGGAAACCATGCGAGGTGAGAGGAAACAAGGAAATATGTTTTAAGCGATATGAGACGTTCTTTCCTCTGAAGCGTCACATGAAGCGACGTCTGTTTGTGATGACGGCGGATCTGATCACAGCTGGATCAGCTGTCAGTCGTCTCTAACAGCTGGAGAGACTTTTGACTGAGTTTGTGTCTACAGACATGATCACAGTACTTATACTAATAAAGACACAGTTGTTATCACAGTACTTATACTAATAAATACACAGTTATGATCACAGTACTTATACTAATAAAGACACAGTTATTATCACAGTACTTGTACTAATAAAGACACAGTTATCATCACAGTACTTGTACTAATAAAGACACAGTTATCATCACAGTACTTGTACTAATAAAGACACAGTTATCACACAGTACTTGTACTAATATAGACACAGTTATCATCACAGTACTTGTACTAATAAAGACACAGTTATCATCACAGTACTTATACTAATAAATTCACAGTTGTTATCACAGTACTTTTACTAATAAAGACACAGTTATCACACAGTACTTGTACTAATAAAGACACTGTTATCATCACAGTACTTATACTAATAAAGACACAGTTATCACACAGTACTTGTACTAATAAAGACACTGTTATCATCACTGCCAGAGTAGAGGTGTTTTCTCTCTGTAGCTTGTTACCTGTTTAACAAACTGCATTGAGTATTTATACTGTGTTCTGTGTCCTGTTTATAAGCACAGGACCAATTTCTACCAGCGAAATGTGTTTGTCTTATTTATGAATTTTGCGCATGAGTTAATTTATTAGGCTCAATGTTTCGGGGGAAATTGAAATGATATAACTCATCAAACCCGACACTGAGGAATGATCAGCCTCACGTGACAGAATGGAAATGATGATAAATGATATAAAAAGTGTTTCTGCTGACAGGCAGATAGCTCTCTCTGACTTTAATTGCATCTATAATACACGTTATTGGGAGAAATGACCGATCAAGAAAAGACAATTCTTTCTAATAAATGAAGAAAGTTGTTTGTGGTCCTTTTATTGTTCAGACCTACAATGAATAAATATTAAAACCAAATGGTAATCAGAAAACAAATCAAATATAAAACTTGAGTTTAATCTGTGATCTGTCTTCACTTTGGTATCAAACTCCATTTATGTTGAGAAAAATTGTGAGGTACACCAGTGGCGGGCCGTGCATTTTATACCTGGGCCTTCAATGCTGTCCTACTACAGTTGAACCACCTCCTAATAACCTCATTATGACGCCACAGCTACGGTTATCATTTGTTTCTAGGGGTGTAACAATACACGTATTCGTATTAAACCGTTTGGTACGAGGCTTACGAACCGAACAATACATTTGAATAATACTGGTGCATTTGGAAAATGCAGAAGCTTTAATTGTGGGAAATATAATGTTCAACCTGGCAACATGCTGTCTGACCCCTAAACTAGCTTAGCAGGAAAACAACAGCAGCAAACAAGCTACGAACTCTCCCCGCAGCGTTTAGCTGTTCCCTACTGATTCAAACAGGGCTAAATCAATAGCCACACAATCCCCATTTCTCCAGACCATAATTCTTGCTTTGTAAAAGAAAACAAAACCCCAAACAGAGAATCAAATGTCCGACCCTAACCCTGCGCATGACGGGATGCTTCGTCATTAACGGACAATGCATATAGTCAAAATCAATGTAATTAACACAATGATAAGAATAAACTCACAAGAACCAGTCACATTTATTTATATGACAACAAAGCATGATGAATCAATCCAGCGAACCTGCAGCACTAAAACACGTATTCCGCCGCACACTGAAGAGGACGAGCCCTAACCCTAACCCTATTATTCACATCAGAGGGAACAATATTAACCATATCATAAAAACGACACCATAAACAAATGAACACAGTAGTAATGCTACTGCAGATGCAAAAACACAAAAGCACTTAACTTACCACAGATGATGTTCACTTCAAGACAAAGTCCATCCTCCTTTCTTTGTTAACAAAGAGTTTAATGACATGGTTGTACAGAACATTGGTGTGGTTCAGTTCCAGCCAGAGGTCCTCCTGTGAACGTCTTCGTTGAGTTGTAGATCCACTCGGGTCCTAGCAAAAGTTTTCAAAAGCACCGTAGCTTGTAAGTGTCCTGCCGTGCTATGGTGTCGTGTTGCTGCCTTGGTTAGCCACCTCAGGTTAGCGTAGCATAGCTCCAAACACCAAGAAGCTCAGGTGCAAATGAAACGCATTCTTAGCCATAAAATGTGCAACGGTTCTCCATCCCTGTTAGCCAGAAATACCGTTCGTACAAATCATTTTCCTGGCTGGGTCAGGGCTGCTAGCTGTGGGGTTGGCCGACCCTTTCTTACGA
The DNA here is from genome assembly GCA_032191485.1 of Leptoclinus maculatus. Lineage (NCBI taxonomy): Eukaryota > Metazoa > Chordata > Actinopteri > Perciformes > Stichaeidae > Leptoclinus > Leptoclinus maculatus. The sequence goes on from JAVDOI010000005.1 coordinate 26,444,075, forward strand.
TGTCCAGTTTTTCAGGAAATGTCCTTCTCCGAAGGAGATCTGTTTCTCCTCCTTCAGCCATTGAGTGTTAAAAAATACAATGTCAATGTCATAACTTCTTACATATCTTTCAACTTGAACTCTACTAATACTAACTTCTGCTAGCTAGCTTCAGCATCACAACAGTCACGCTAGCCCACTGACCAATCACGCTGCACGTTATTGCTGAGCCAGCCGCACGTTAATGCTGACGTACTTGTAGACTACCGCGGTAGCTCTGGCACGTCAAAGAATACGCCCAACATGTCAAACTAAAGATCTGATTGGTTGAAGACTATGACAATCAACAATATCGTCCCTATATACTTTAATCTGCAAAGTCTACCTAGAGGGCATCGGGCCTCTCTTCTTACCTAGAGACATAGGGGTGAAATCTGATTGGATAAAAGCTCTCCTTAAAACAAGCTGCACTGGAAGCAGCGCTGCAGGCTGGAAGCAGAGCAACTGAGGAGGACAGTAGCTGTGCAATGAGAAATAAGCTAATGGGAAAAATAATTAGAATACATGTAGTGTATTTATGAAAAATTATTAAATTATAAAATAGCTATAATTTTGTGATTCTGTTTAGGCCAGCAGAGAAGGCTTTGCTGTCCCTGACGGCCCACCACTGAGGTCCACTATGTATGAATAGCCACTTTCTGCCATCATTACCGTTTACGACACACAATGTGAGTTTTATGAGTGGGCAATCATAGTGTGTGCTGCCCTGTTTGCGTATTTGTGTGTAAGAGAGAGTCACAGAGTGATAGAGGCTGTGGAGAAAATAATGAAAACAAGAAAAAAAGACCAGTATAATGCCAGATGGCAATTCTGGGGCAAGTTATGTTTTTATTCCTCAGATGAAGTCTCTGATACTGAGCTTAGAAGTAGCAGCTGCATGTAGAAAGCTCTTTCTTTTCTTCTCCTATAACTCAAAACATTTTGGTAATATTTCCTTCTGGATCACTTTGAGGACTAATTAGCAATGCATCAAGGGAAGCCTAACTGGAATACACATTGATTTAACATTCCCTTACATATTTTGTTTCTTTTTAACTTGGCTTACAACACACACACATTTAATTGTGATGAGACACAAAATGAGCCTCCTCTAACAAATGTAAGAATATGTTAAACATATTTAAGGACAGTTAAGAACACATATTTTGCTACTGATGGCCAATAAATAACTATTCAGCTCATGAAATTATATATATTTTTTAAGTAGTTTTCACAGTAGGTTTTAGGGATAGCAGTTGGACAGGTAGTTGAAGTTAAACTGAAATCTCTAGACAACTATTGAATGATTTGCCGTACCGTTGTATACAGATATCCACAGTGCACAGAGGATGAATCATACTGACATTGGTGATCCACTGACATTACGTCCAGCACCACCATGAAGTTGACGCTTCAGGTTTTTACTGAAATGTCTCAACAGCTGTTGGATGAATTGCCTAAAACCCATCGATACACAATTTGGACACTCATGTCCCCCTCAGGATGAATTGTAGTCACTTTGGTGATCCCTTAACATTTCTCCTAACAATACCATAAGGTCAGAATTTGGTTTATGACATTTTCAGATTCAGCTTTACATAGTGTTTACTACTAATTACCAGGCTGATATGCTAACACCTGCCACACTACACTAAGATAACATGGTCAATGACATTAGCATACTTATGTTAGCCTTTAGCTCAAAGCACCTCTGTGCCTAATTTCTCATTTCTCAGCCATGAGTGGAACATGCAATATCAGTTAAGTGTTCTATCCAAGGCTGTTTAACAGGTGTTAACATGATATCTACCTCAGGGAGACTCACTTGTTTGGCGAATATCCATGAACTTGACTTCACAGAAGTAGAATGAAAAGGTGCTCCAAAAAGCCAGTGGTTTTCAAGTATTGCAGTGCAGATTTGATGTCAAGGATTTGATTATTTGTGCTGTGTCACCTGCTGCATGAACCAGGTCAAAATGACTTACCGCTAAGTGCAGGTGTGTTCTGTACTGCTTTTCTTATATGAGCAGATTCAAAAGCTTACAGACTGCTCTTTATATCATGTTGGTCACCTTAACTTTAACTTCTGAATATATTCAATCCCAACTACAGTATAACACAAGTCTGTTGTGCTGTCAGTGATTATCTCCCTTTCTCATCGTCCCAGTGATTTGAGGCCACATTCTTTATGGCTCCAAGCCAAAACTGACTTAACAGTGAGCTCTCTCTTGAAAGAGAAAGGAAACATGATGTGATAGGGCATGATTTAAGCCAGGCCCCCTACATCGATAATGTGTTCCTCTTTGTTTTCAGCTACATTTCTGATCTTAAAAATAGATCAAAACCACACAACAGCTCTCGGTTTGCTCTTGCTATGCACCACTGATAATGGAGATATAGTAGAATCCTGTGAAACGACCACCACAGAAGAAGATGCAAATCTGAGCGATAACTATTCTACTCTATTATGAGCATCTTAATCTTTCAGTATGTTTGTCTTAAGGATCATTATCAAACTTTCAAAGTTCACGCTCACTGATCATCAGCATTAAACACGTTGGAACTCTGTAATTCCTCCTCTAGACTTAAACGCAGCGGGATAAAGACATAAGTCATTCTACAAATTGTTGTTAAACCCTTAGAGGAGATTATCCTTGTAAATCTGTCACCCATAATACTATCAGTATTCTAGGCTTGGTCGCAAACCCCATCACAATAGCAAACACAAAGTAATCCTTAAACATAAAGGAAGAGTCTGTTAATCCTTATCACAATATTGGAGAAATTTTAGCACGCTGAAATTGAAGATCTAAATCGTCTACCGTTTCTCGTCTATTGCAACCCCACACACAGGCTGTTGCTGCACATAAGGTACGCTCTTCTAATCTCTTTAACAGCATCAACTAATAGAACATAGCAAAGCAGAGTAAAAGACTAGGATACATAACGCATGTACTGTATTTGGAAGCACATCTGAAAACATACAAACTGTATATAATAAGAGACATGCTGAGACAATATTTCTATGGCATTGTTAGTCTCAATATTCATTTGACAGTTTGAACAAATCTCTGCTGAGCTGAGCAGCAGATATTGGGGTGATAATAATAATAACTTTGTTTTTAAAGTTGCTATATAGAGTTTACAAAGAGCTTTGACGGACAAAGCAGCAGAAAGCAAGGCGATAAAACAACGGAAAGCTCAACAGTGAGGCCCAGCGAAGCAAGACAAACTAAGGTCGAATCTGAACCCTGATGAAACAGTACAATAGATAAAACGTAAAAACAATCGATACAATAAAAAGAAACAAAGAAATAAGATAAATACGGAAAATAAATTCATAAATTAAAATATTATCACTAATAAAATGATAAAACGACGACATCACATAAAATCCAGTCTGTAAAAATGGGTTTTAGGAAGTGATTTAGAAGACATTACTGATTACTGCCAGCCTTATCTCCTCAAGCAGGTCATTCCAAAGTTGAGGTGCCCTGATGGCAAAAGCACGGTCATCTTTAGTTTTTACCCTATTGTGCCATCCAACAGTTGATATCATTAAGACTAAAATAGCAGCTAGGCTTCTGGGGTCATCAGGTCTCAAGGGAGGGTATATCTGTGTGTCGTCTGCGTAGCAATGAAAAGAGACATTGTGACGCTGGATGATTTGACCTGCATCCGTACTAGTTTGGCTGTTGCACATGCAGCCACTCAAAGCCCATTAGAGAAAAAAAGACGATAGAAATTAAATTCAGCTACAATTCCATGTTAACTGAAGGAGGTGCTTCAGTGATTCTGCATAGCAACAGAAATGACTTCATATTTATATTATACTAAGCTTCTTACCTCTGGCATGTGCTTGTAGTTAAGTTGCCAGTTTGTTTAGGTCTAAAAAAAACATCCATTATGTTTCAACACCTTTTCCATCTTTAGGAAAAAACGGCGTGGCCTTGAGTGATGCTGTGAGCTGAACACTGTGACACCGTACTCCCCCCCCCCCCCCCCTTAGGTTGCAGAGTTGTCAGTCAAGTGGATTGATGTAGGGACATTGACTGTATGCACTTTCACAGACAAGCTGGCATTCTGCAACAGTAGGGGAGTCAATCAAACGTGGCTTTAGTCCTCTACATAGACTCCGACTGAAAGAGAGACTGAATAGGCAGCAGCACAGAGACGGAGCGAATAGAAACACCAACAGTCTGACAAAAATGCGGTCGACTGCTGTATAGAGAGTGCTTACCACAGTTAGAGTGATGATCAGTTTCGAAGTATTGGACATTAATTGAAAATTCAATATGGGCTAAGCAGAGTCGCCTACCTTCTCCATAATGGATATGATGTATGTGTGCTTGATTCCATAACGGATGAATACTGTTCTGGTTGTTTATAAAAAAGCCCTTAATCTAAATTGATTGAAGCAATTTCATCAGGCTCCACACAAGAATGCTTGACCATCTATTGGCAATGTCAGCGTCAGCAATGGCATTGATAATGTCAATGTAATGCGAGTACATTTAGGCTAGTACTGTACTTGTACTTCTAGTCCACTACATCTCAGAGGGAAATATTGTAATGTCAACTTCACTACATTAATCGGTCAATGATGATTACTAGTCAGGCTGCTTTGCAGATTCTGATTCTTCATACAAAATGTAAATCAACTAATATGTATTATTAAGTAGTCTACAGCTTTATTAAGTATATACAAGCAATTAAAATGAGCTCCACCTTTTTAACAGCTGAAACATTACAGTTATGAACACATTAATTCATCATTTATTATAATCCAATGATATAGGCCTACCGTATATTATTTGAGCCATTCTGCTTAACGAGTATACTTTTACTTTGGTAAGTATATTTAGATGCTAATACTTTCACTACTTTTACTGAAGTGACATTTTAGGGACATTTGCAGGACTTCTACTTGTAACAGAGTATTTTTACACTGTGCCCGAGTAAACAATTTAATCATAAACACATTGGTCGTGTAGATTATTGTATAGGAAATTCACACTCATAAAGCATGATAAATGAGACCAGGTCTGTGTTTCAAGACATGCCGGGTGGGTTGCGGACATCGCCTCACATGAAATTGTATGGCAAACCTGCCAGTATTTGGCATTATACCGTACTTTAGACACAATAATCCCACAAATGTATGGTCTGACCCGTCGATTTGACACCGTGACACGGAGGGCGTGCTGTCTGAATACCCACTTCGGCTTCGCAAGCAGCCACACACACACACACACACACTGTACTGTAGACGTGTAATCTTGACAGATGGACAGGTAGACGGTATTCACACTCATGAATACACATAGGACATCAGGCAATCGGAGAGTGTGATGAGCAGCTTAACGTGCCAGCCATCCAGCCAGAGAAGAGCAACCTCACTGTGGATGAATAAGTGAACTTCCCCAGAGACTTTCCAAGGTCATCCAGAGAGCTCAGTCTGTCATAGCATTAAACCGAGACCAAACACTGCCTACACTACACTACGCTAGTGTGTGTGTGTGTGTGTGTGTGTGTGTGTGTGTGTGTGTGTGTGTGTGTGTGGCACCTTTTTCATTTTCCACAGCTAAATAAACAAATCTGTTAAGTCAGTTCCCTGCCTCATTACTTCCAATCCTATTGGTCTCCATGGGTCGGCAACTACTATCTCACTGGCTCGTTGGAAACATATTTTTTTAAAGCGCATACAACAAATTATTAACAAGCACTGAGCCAGCATTTTGCAAGTCATGTTTGCATTCCTGTGAATACTGAACAGCACTGCCCTTTCTATTTTCTGTCGTTGGATGTGTGAGTTTAATTTAGTTGTTGGGAATCAAAGTACTTCTGATTGACTGAAAAGTAATAGCAAGTGGTGAGTGAGGCATTTCTGTGTTTTTCTTTCATTCTTGTGTTCTGCTGTTCACCCAAAAACCTTACAATCATGTATCATTTTGGCTCAGTTAACCTTTATTCTTTAATCCAATCACATTAACCTTGTAGCTCCCCCCCTTAATTATTACTAATTTCCATATGGACCAGAGGCTCATATCGCACCAAACCAAGGTTGTAACAGACACTTAGGGAAAGGAAAGCATCAAGGAGAGAGGCGACACGGCCTCCAGCAGCTTGCGAGGACCCTTCTGCTGCTCCGGATGGGAATGTTATGACAGCACTTGATGAGACATTGCCACCACACAGAGCTATTCACCAGTGAGACACGTCCCTGTGGGCATGTACACCAACAAGACAATCAACTGCGGGCTAATTTTTCCTTATTTATCATCAACACAACAGTTGTGGGTGTGAGAGTGCGCCGTCTTCCTCAGGGGATTAGCGGTTGCAACTGAAGTAATACAAAAACATCAGCATCAATTAGTCCTGCTCTCCTCTCTGATCTGTAGCATCATCTCCAGCAGTGGAATGGAGAAGGTGATCGTGTGTGTGTGTGTGTGTGTGTGTGCGTGTGTGTGTGTGTGTGTGTGTGTGTGTGTGTTAGCGTGCATGCTTAAACGTCCACCTGCCCTGCAACGAGGCGCTCTCTCAGGCAAGGCCATACTCAGGGGCGCACTGACACACACACATGCTATGTCTGGTTTAATTCAAAACGGCAGATCGACCCAAATGGCCGTGTTTTTGTTTCCCCGCGGCCCTCTTTGATGTTAATGTCCCTGTGAATTATTTATCCGTGTGTTCTCTTTGCCTTTTCCTCATGCTCTCTGAAGGAATAAATCAAAAGAGCGAGGCACACACCGAGAACAGACAGGAGGATTTATCACGGGGAGTATTGTTTACCGCGCTGACCTCCAGGCCCTGCTATATACACATATCTGTGCTTTTCAATCAAACATCGGCCTGTTCTCACAGGGCTGAAACAGGCACACACAGCACAACACACACACACATTGTGCTGCTTTCTTTCTTCTTCTTTGTTTTTGCCTTTGTCTCTCATTTCCGCATACATGATCATTCTGAGGACACAAGGTATCTATTTTGTAATTATTATGGATTATGTTGAATAGTCTCTGAGATAATCATTGCAAACAGTTTGTCCTCTATTTAACACCAGCAGATTTACACAAGTACCTGAACATAGAAACACTCACAGTGTCCCTATTTGACCGTATATCGATGAGATGGATGGTCAACATGATACACAGCCTTATCAGGCTTCTACCTTTTGTACACAAATGTAGGAAAGAAGTACAAAGATAAACTACACTATAAAATGTTGTTTTTACTTTTGTCCCTCTGGGCTACGCAGTTAACAGATTTCAGATTTTTTTTATTGTGAACAAAGTATTGCAGAGAATGTACCTGCATGCATTCCATCAATCACCATCTGTCATAGAGATGAAGTTAAACTGCATATTAGGTCCAAGCTTTTATTGTCACTTGTCTCGACAATGAAACAGTTGGTTTTAGATGGCTCTACAACAATCCATCCTGGCGCAGCATGCTGTTTTCTTTTTGTAAAACACACGCCAGTTGCTATTTCTCATTATGTTTCTAGGAATCACTGAAATGCTCACTTGTGTCAGCCATTTTTTTCCCCCCCACAATTGGCTTAAACTGGCACAACCGTCATTACGTAGCTAGCCAGCTAATTAAGCTAACGTTAGCAACATGAGTTAGCTGAAAACACCGTCTATCTTATTGACTTTAAAGCGAGAATCCTGTAAAAGGTGTCTTTAATTTGAAACTGAAAGCACCATACAGGGCATGATAAGTTCCCAAGTAAAAGGTCAGCATTCTCACCAAACTCTGATAACATCCATGACCGCTTCTACACGGAAGGGAGATAAAATACTACAAAGTATAGGACATTCTGCATAAAGATATACTTTCACTATTGTTTCTCTAAGTATATTTTGATGTCAATACTTTTGACTGCAGGGCTTTTAATTGATTTTAAAAGATTTTAAAAGATTTTTGGTTCATTATTAGGCTTTTTTCACCTCCAGCTGAAATACATAGTGATGCTGGTACCACTCAATACCGAGAAGGGATTGTAAATGAGTTGGCACTTTTGAAAGCTAGGAATGTCAGAGGGAAACGAAACAATGTCGTGAAAAACATTGGTATTGATCAGTTACCCCCTCCCTCTGCAGATATTTTCCAATCAGATTGTGTTACAGAGAGTATAGGGGAAACAATCATTCCGCTACAGGTGCTGCACATTATTAAATGACATATCTAGAACAGGGCTCCGTGGGCCGGTGAAACTTCAAGGTAAAGTGGTTCTGACGTTACAGATGTGCCAGGCGGGTTTTGCCAGCAGAGTTGAGGAGAATAGCCGCTCATCATCTCGTGTCCTGGCCTCCTTTTCACAGCTTGAGCTCAGACCATGCCAATCCCCACAGTCTAATTGGCCTACTTTAACACTCACCTTCCAGTGGTAGCCACTGTGCCGCTGTGTGTGCAATGCAGCTCTTGTGGGTTATTGCTCAATGATGGTAGATTCCTAAATGAGGCTTCTAGACTAGACACAACAGTCTCCCTAGCTTCTTTACCTATAGTAGCTCTTCTCCAGTATTCATGAATGTAGTGAGTACATAAGATTAGTTATCTGCTTTTTGCGTGTGGCTTTCTGCCATGCTGCCAGCTGCTGCTCAAGATCAGCCAGATCGCAGTAATTGGTCTGGCCCATTTTGATTGGTGCTTCTGGTATTTTTAGTCATGTATCAAGCTTGTCTCCCTGCATCATGAAGTAGATCTTGAAGCTCTGCGGCTCCGAGACGCCAGAGAATCGTCTCTGCTTCAGAGCTGCATTTATTTTAAATATCAAATGATTCACAAGTGACCATGAAGTCATTTAAAAATGCATTTTTCAGATTACAGACTGAATTAAAAATGTTTAATCTGAAATATCTAAAGAACTATTGACTGTATTGCCATGCAATTTTTATACGAAGCCCACACACAAAGTATCCTATTGACTTTGGTGATCCCCTGACTTTCCATCTAGTTTTGTCAAACTCTAAATCCTGTTGAACTTGGTGCATACTCCTTAAATGGTAAGGCTGGGTGTGTTCTCTGTGTCTTATTGCCAACAAATCCCATTACCAGACCAAAACCAACAATGTGTTAATCTTTCTCTTAACATTCTCTGACTTCCCTACACTGCCTGGCAATCAGCCCCAAGTTTCCTTTTCACAACTGAACAAGTACATCTTTAAAAAAAGGCACAAGTCTGAAACAGCTCTGAACAAATGTTTAGTTTTTGTTTTCAGCAGTGGTTTAGTGCTAATACAGATTTGGTGTGCTAGTATTTAGGGCAGCAGGATGGTGTATTTGCATTGATGCAATATAAACTTAAGTGCATCATAGTAATAAAGGAACATTTCACATTGTTTAGTACTTCAGCAGTTTGGATAGGACAGGCTAGAGGCAGACGGAGCAACAACATGGCAGTAAAGTGGAATGTGCAGAGGATGAATTTATTGTTTTGATTTAGCTTTTTTTTAATGCAATTTGTTGACAATAAAAATCAGAGCATCACCAAACCTTTTGCTTCAAGAATGAAGAAGATGTTATTTGTTTAGCCTGCATTTCTATTGCACAAGCAATATCCATAAGCAAAATAGCGACAGATAAAAGTGGAGGAGAACATCAGGCCCATTGCTAAAATGTGGTTCGTGAGAACATATGGAGACAGACTTTAAATGTTCAAACACTTGTTAGGCCCTGGCTCACCCTTCGACAGCCTTTGTCACCGTAGAAAGCCACACTGGAGTTAGGTCAAAGACCAGGCCTGGTGCCTGGTGCCTGGTGCCCGGGGCCAAATTGAATCACTATGATTGCCTAGTCTTTTATAATTAATTTGCAAAGGGCTTAAGGGCCTTTATAGCTGTGAGGAGCATAGGCTTGAAGGACAAACACTAATTAAAAGTTGCAAAGGATCAGGAGTACGCCACGTTGCAGGATGACTTTTCTGTTAGAAAGAGCTGATTATAATTCTGCACTGGACCTGGACCACCGGGCTCTGCCATCATGAGAGTTCACGCTTCCCTCCATAGAAAACTGGGTATGTATTTTGACTGCAGCTACAAGACACTGTAGTTCTGGTTTTGAACCCTAAATGCTGGTGTGGAGGGAGCTCCAGTTCGGCGCTCATAATGTGTGATTACCTTGTTTAGCAGGATGCTGGGAATGTGGCTTTTACGACACAAGCTAGCATTTAACATGAGACCATTTAGTAAATGCTTTTGTGCTGCTTTAATAAATCCAGAAAAGAATAAGAATCTAACTTTAAAGCTGTCTGTCTGTCTGTCTGTCTGTTCTGCTCATCTGATCTACTACAACGGTATTTGAATGCTGGATAATGTTACAACCAAACTCCCTGGAGTCAACGAGCACGAGCAGATAATCTTCACAGGCCACTCTGCCATCACAACTCAAATGGTGGTGTTCGTTTCTGCATTACTAATTTAGAACTGTAATAGTGTTGCCACTGGCAAAAAAAACTCCAAATGTACTTGTGAGTCCGTCAGCTGTGTTCAAAATCACATTCTAACGTAGGCCTACTGTGTACTGAATATACTACATGCATAGTATACTACATGTTGGAATTAAAACAGTTATATATACTATACAAGTAGCTGCTTTTAATCACATAACTCAAAAGGTATGAAGGTTAAACTACCACACAGTAAAAGTCCTGCATTCAATGTTTTATTTCAAGGGAAGAGTAAAAGAATACCAGAATAATGTACTTAAATGTACTTATGGTCTGTTAGAGGTAGAGCTTCATTTTATAATGCTAGAGGGTTAAATTGATGATAATTTGTCACATTTTTATTATACATTCTTTAGGTAAAATCGGAATCTGCAATGCAATTTCAAGTCGCTCTGTCAGGTAAATAAAGTACTACAAAGTGTTCCACTGAAGTAGAAGTACACAGTAGTAGTAGTGAGTTGCATATTTTTAAGTGCTTTTGGGCCCTATTGTAAGTTGTTTTGGGGTACAGTTAGAATAGTGACATAATTCAATAGATTTCATATCTAAACATCATAATACATCAGTAGCGGTTTGGCCCAGGTTGCCACACATTCAGACCGCTCTGAACAGGCATGTTTTGATTTGGCATGTCCTGAATGTATGACAGTGACAGATGACATAATAACATGTCACACTGAATGAGAGCGCACACAGGTTATATATATATATGTATGTAGATATATATATATATATATATATATATATATATATATATATATACACAATAAAACCTTTGTCTGGGATTCTGCAGTATATTTCTATAAAGTGAGGAGAATGTCGAGGTTTCGGCAGGCTGTTGATCCAGTGAAACGTTCCCATATTTATTCTTCGTGTGACTCAGCGTCTCAGAGCTCACAGTTATAAAATATAACTTAGCTTACATCTTCACCGCAGGAACAGATTGCCAAGCTAATGAAAAACTCCCACGGCAGTCTAGATTAACTTCTTCCAGGGTTTTGTGGAAGTCAAGTCCTCAATTGCTTTTCTGCCGCTGGCACTCTATCTCTTTCTTTCCTTCCTCTCTCGATTTCCTCTTCTCTTTTTTTTCCCCCCTCTGCTTTCACCTGTAGAGTAGTGGCTGCTGTCTCCGAAGGGGGGAAAACACTTATTGAGTCAATTGAAGCAAAGAGGAAATTAACAACCACTGGCTGGCTGGTTTTTATTGTTTTGTTTGGAGACAAATGTGGCTATATTGTTGCTGGAGAAGGGAGGGAGTGCTTTCCCTGGGCTCTCTCTGAATTGCTTTGTCTTTTTTATATACACATTGTTTCCCGTGTTCAGCTTTTTTTTCTATCTCTAATTGTGGAAGTTGCTTTGAGTGCAAACCAGAGTGTAACCTTCCTCCTTGGACCTTAAGAAGGTACAATTTGGTATATTCTATTTTTACAGAATGTATTTATTCACTAAATTTGTGCACAGAAGTTATTATTTTACAGGTCAGAGGAGAATAGATATTGTGAGTATCAGTATGAGAAAATAACCTCTGTTTATTCCATTGAAATCATGTCAGCTAGAGTTATCTTGAAATGTAGAATTTAGCATTTTTGGAGCTTGACCCATACAAACAAAGGTATTGCTTGAATGTCCTTTGAATTCAAGGGCGCAACATTTCAATTCGTTGGCATGCATTGTCATAAATTCTGTCAGACATTGTAGCCAGAGTTAAACACTATTCAATGAGGCAAATAGTAGGCAGATGATGTAAAAAAACATGGTTTCCTTTTTCTGTCTTTGTATTAAGATGCTCTAGTGCTATTGCACTAAGTTGCTATAATTTATTAGATACCAGTAGCAAATAAACTAGCAAGTGCTCATAAACTACAACAGCCCTGCAATAAATCCTATCTTCACGAGTGGTATAATGTTTCCCTTTTATTGCAACTGTTTTAGAGGTTTGCTGACTCAACTATAGGGTCAATTTGGAGGCTTTTTGTTTTGTGGTCGGGTCTCAACACTAACTTTTAAAAATGGCAACCAGACTTGTGTTTTGAGTAATTACGATAATATGCATTTATACGTCAAGCTTACAAATTATAGTGTAAACATAAAACAATAAAAGCTTTATTACAGTAACTGAAGAAAATGTGTTGTAGTTTTTGTTTTATCTGATACAGAATTTGAATCTTAAGTGTAATCTTTGAATGTGTGCACCCTCAGTTATACACCAGTAGTGCAGCTGTTGTCATCTTCTTTACACATCCCTCAAAAATGAATCCAGCAAAGTCATCCTTTCCTTTACAAATGTTGTTTTCCTGGATCTTTGTAAAGATGTCCTTCAGTGTTGATCTATGTTTGCTGTCCCTCATTTTTATGCATTAAAAAAAAAAGTTGCCAACCGTTATTGTTGAGCCCTGGTTTTGGTTGTATTGCTTTATACTAAGAGGTGTTTCTATACCTCTAATATTTAGTCCACCATCTTATATAATCCTGACAAAGAATGTTATTTTGAATAAGATTGCAATAGCTCTACTTGGACAGGATGAGACCAGTCGCATTGATGGTGGAAAATCCGGTCTTGAATGTATTTAAATCTGGGTTACCGTCACATGTAGCAGCTTCTTCTGTGCTGATCAAATTGTGGCGCTTCAATGCATTTCTCACAATGGACTCACACCCCACAGTAGCATCAACAACACTGACACATTTATCATTTTGCCAGCCTGCTGTTGAGATATTAATCAACATGTTTTTCATCAGCATCCCTTATTCTATGTCCTCTGTCATCACTGTCATCCTAACAAGAAGAGGCGTCAGCCGCAGGAAGGCTTATTCGCAGCTTAATTGACTGAAGCCAGTTGAGATCATTTGAGGCTAACCACACTTTCTCACAATGAGGTTTTGATGAGCTCAAATCAATGGTGGGCAAGGGGAGAGTGTTGCATGTAGTGCTCGTTAATTCAGTCTTCATACATCCCAGATGCTTGAGTCAGAATGAGAGGAACAGGAAGGCTATTGATCGTTCTCTGGCATTTGGCCAGACAACACAGCGAGTCTGCATTTTCAGCATTAGAAAAACACAAAAACACATAATGACCTTCTCTAAACGTTCCATCTACACAGCAGAATACATTTTTATTATCTGCAGGTTTGGTTGGCTCTCGCCTACTGGCTACGAACTAGAGACTCCCAACTTGTGAACTGAAATGATTTGTGTAACTCAGGGGAAAAGAAGCATTCACATTACTGTACAATGGGTTTAGACATTTGGAAAGGCCATAATTTAGATCTGGTTTGTGCTCTCAGAATAGCATGCCGATGAATTTGGAAGCACAAAGCCAAACCAGAAAGGCACAAATACTCTCCCTGTTACCAATGCACAAGAAGACTTAATCCTGGAAATGCTACATATTTGCTTTGGGAGAAAATCACTACTTGAAGTTTTGTTGTTGTTGTTGCCTTAAAGGACTCCCAGTTTGTCAAGGCTTCGGCACGGTCTGTCCCAACTACAACCAGTGTATCTTCTCTTTCTGTCCACAGTAAGTGTATCATTCTGTTGGACAACAATCGGGCTCCTTGAGGCTCTCATTTCTGTCTCTTTACACATCTGCACAAGGCTATGTCAGCGAGTGGAACTGTTTCATTTACCAAGGGCCCTAAGATAATATTTACATAAGCAGTGTTGAAACCTTGCAAGCCCGACGGTTATTAACGGTAATTATGCTTTATAGAGCCATGCCCTTCCCTTGCCAAACACACTTACGGGCCTCGTGGCTCTTATTTGAAGTTTGCGAGCTCGATCACAGAGAAGGGAACCGTGTAGATATACAGATTAAGAGTCGGCAACATCCACCCACTTACCGGCTTAAGAGAGGACAGTGTTATTGGGTGTATTCAGGCACATCAAAGCCCGCTTGTGCTATGAATGGAGTGATGCATTGTCTGAGCAATGGGATGTGACAGCGCAGATACAGACTGTCGCTGACATGCCTTCCATCCTGGATTACCAGTGAGTCAGGCTGCGAGGAGTTTGCTTCTTGGCTGCGCCTCTGGAAGCAAGCCAAGCTATAATAACTTGCCAACCCCGCACACACCCGCCACCCCTACAACATACTTCACTATATGTTTATTTGCATTGGGAGTAATGGGAGACGGCTCCTTTCCCCTTACGGTTCGGATTTTTGTACATAAAAAGGGTTTTTCTTGGAAAGCGTGAAAGTGATAGCCAAGGCTCCTTAAAGAGCTGGATGGTATCGTTCCTCTGGGATTCAACTCAGAAAATGTTGTGATGTACATAAAACCCTGTTTCTTCAGGTATATAAAAACACATTCAGATATCTGAAGTAAATTTAGTTAAGATATTTCACTATGCACAAAAAAAAGGCAATCTCACAGAGGCACTAGAGGAAAAGTCAGGGGATCCCCAAATAATTACAAGTAGCATTAATCCCATAACCATGACTGTTTCTACCACATTTCTGGACAATTTCATAGCAATCCAGCTGTTTGTTGTTGGACTAAAGTGGTGGACTGACATTTCCATCCCTGGAGCCCTTTTAGCGTAGCTAAAATTACTTAAATAGAAATAATGCAACATTCAGTTTACACCACATTACACGCTACGCGTTTAGCAGTTTAAGTACTTTTAGTATCTAGTCTGTCATTCTTTACATATCAAATTTGAAAAGAAAGATAAAGGTTAACACGATTTCAACTGAAGGACAATAAACAAGTTATGAATAGATGTGTTTACACCTGCAGCTGGTAGTTATCAACACCCTGTTAAGGAGCGATACATGTGGATGTAGCCTTTTCCTTGATAGCAATCCATGAGTCACTTGCACCTCTACTGTAGATCTTTATACGCTGCGAGTGTAAAGCCTTGAATTGAGAGCTGATGAATAGGCAGGGAAGGCTCTTATCAGGGGCAGCTGCGAGAGTCATTTATCAGTGAAGGATAATGGAAGCGAGAGGAGATGATTGGAGCGGTCGGCCTATTGCTCCACAGTATAATAGGCCGACATATTCTCGGTGTCCTGGAATAACTCTGTATCTCCATCTCTGTCACTGCTGGCATATTCACTACTCGCAGAACAGGTATCAAGAGCCAAGAATCTGCCATGGAGAAAAAAAATGTTTCGCAAATCTGAAAGTTTTACAATTCACAATGCGTTTGTCGACGGAATAATGGACGTTGTCTAAATTCTTGTCCGAGGCAGTATCACAATCCCATTCAGGTCATTTTAGTCGTGAATTATAATACATTTCCTGGAATCTATCTTGATGACACATTCTAAACCTAGAATGTCTAAATCTCTTTCTTTAAAGATGCATATGAAATGTTATCAGCAAAGTATAATCAGCAGGAAATATAACATTTGGCTAGCTTGTCTATGACGGTTGCAGATATTTCAGACATGAAAATACATTCAAATGAAGTAAAAACATACACTGAGTCTCATTCAGGACCTACACGTGTATGTGGGCCCTTCCCCTTCGTGTGTAGCTTCAGCACTAACATTTCTCCATCTGCTTTTTGGAACGATGCCACCAACACATCCTCTAATGCAGTGATTTTCAACCGTTGTGCCGTGAGAGATCGCCAGGTGTGCCGTGGGAAAATGTCCAATTTCACTTTAATGAGTCCAAAAAAATATTATTTAGTTGTTGCAAATAATTTGCCATTGTTGAGCGTCTGAGCTGCAATATAGTGGCTGGCTAAGTAATAAATACTCTTCCATGCCAGTAGGTGGCAGTAGGTAGCGCAATAATGACCTTGTTAATTTAGGACAGTAGAATGAAATGACGCGCGGGAGAGGTTGCGGTGACAAGACGAACAGCGATGGAGAAATATTTGAAAAGAAAAAAATCCAGACTCTGAACTGGGCCCTGGACAACATAATCCGGTTGCAGTTGACGTGGAAAGAGCACCTGTGGAGCTGACAGACCTCCAGTGTAGTGACACTAAGGCAAAGTATGACTCTGAGGGCGCTGCACAGTTTACAAGCTTCACCCCTGAAACGATGCCTTAACTCCGCCTACATGCTGCTCAAATGCTCTGCATGTTTGGAAGCACATACCTGTGTGAGCAGCTTTTCTCTGTGATGAAGATGAACAAAAACCCACACAGGAGTCGTCTCACTGATGCACACCGTCACTCCATCTTGAGGGTTTCCACAGAACCTAACCCCAGACATTAATGAACATGGCAGCCAAGAAAAGATGCCAAACATCTGGCTCTGGCACATAATGCATAAAATAATGTAGCCTATAAACATGTATTTTGTCCCTTCTATCCTGTTTATTGAATGGTGACTCTATTTGGCCCTCAACGTAGTCCCAATTTTTTATTTTGTCCCTCCCTGTGATTGAGTTTGACACCCCTGGCATATATGCTGTATTATGCTAAAAGGTGTCATTTTGTAACGTTTTTGGCTGTTGGTGTGCCGCGGGATCTTTTTAATGTAAAAAATGTGCCGCGGCTCAGAAAAGGTTGAAAAACACTGGTCTAATGATCCCAGAGACAAGCTCTGTGGTTTCCATGTCTCTTTGGTTTGGCTGCAGTTGTAGATCCAGCTGCTTTCTCCCGGGGATGTAACTGAATTCAACTGCTCTTTAGAGTACTATACATAGTTCTATTATTGTCTTATTTTATACTTCTCTCCAAAAACATCACATTTCTGAGGCGGTGCAGTTATACTGTTGCCATTCCATCCATTCATGACAATTAAGGTCCATTGAGAGCACTTAACATTTATGACTGATATGGATTTCGAAACGCGTGCAAATATTGAAAGCAGGTGTGTGATTGACGAACCATGCAATAGTCTGACTCCTTAATTAGTTCCAGTGTGCAGATGTGTGCAGATGTGTTCATGAAGTGTACAAACATTTCAAAGACACCTCCTGATGATATTCATGTCCTAAAGAGAATTAAAGTCCCAACAAGGTGTTTGTGCCGCTCGTACATGCAGTACCATGCTGTGCAACACTCCAGATGTGTCCTCCCATGAACTCTACTCTGAACTGTATTATTCCTGCAGAGCAAAAGAACTCTAGATCCCGAAGCTTGTTATCAGTGAACGAGCTGCCAGTCGTGAGTTATTGCCTAAGACGAGAATGGACACTATTGCAGCAAATATAATGGACGCAGTCCGGTTCACATTTGATGGATTGTGGCTTTAGATTTATAATGATATCTGTCTCTGTGTAAGTTGAATCATTGGCTTGTGACTTGAAATGTGTGGCTTACAACTCGAGATGCACCTAAGCCAACGGGGGGGGGGGAAAAGTGCCAAAGGCTTATTTTCTTGTTTTGATAGTTCATCAGATTGTGTATAGCTGCAGTAAACCATTTCTTTCATCATTGGAGGCTCCAAAAGACAGCAAAAATAAACTCTTTAATTTTGAGGACATCTGTGCAAAGAAATCCTTTGAAGGCATCAACCCAGCTGCTGTGTGATGTGTCAAGGTTAATAAAAGATCAGAGAACATTTCCAAAATAGTAAAAATGGAAATGTCCTTATTTGAGGTAACTTGAAACCATGCATTCCTACTAACTTTTAAATATGCCCATTACACTTTTGCATTTTTGCCCTGGTGCAGCATACCTAAAGAACAGTGTTTTGTACTCCCACCTGCACGTGGGACTATTAGACATGTATTTTACTCTAGTTTGCTTAATAAACCCTCCTCTGCCGTATGATTTAGTGGAGCAAACCCACCCAGACGGTCCATCTAAACACCATTAATCAAGTTCCTATGCACTAGCAAAGGCAGCTATAAGTGCTCACTTAGCCGTTTTCTATAGGAGGCAAAGAGAGCTGGGGGCTGCTCTTTTGTAATGAGGAGACACAGCGGTCAGCTGTAGTCAGTCCTTATTTATGCTCCAGTGTTGCTCGTGGTGCTCTGTGTGTTCATTTGCAGTCACAGACAAGCAAACACAGGCAAAATACACAGCAAAACATATACATTCTCTCTCTCTCTCTCCCTCTCCCTCTCTCCAAGACATAATCACACAATGCATTGAGATAATGGCTGCTGGCTGCTGCTGCTGCTGCTGCTGTTGGGGGGGGGCTCGCTGCTTCATTGTTGCAACCTCAGCAGCTCGTGCACTGGGGCCGCTTGGAGGAAAAGGCCGTCTGAAGGGTGCGGCTCTCAGAGAGGCAGCAGAGAACCCGTTGCCCTCCCAGCCTAGAGCAGCCATGTCTCCACTTTGTGCTGAAACAGGAGTCATTTGTAGTGAGCTGTTTGCATAGCAGGGAGACAAGGAACAGCTCTGTGCCGACTGAAACGGTGTCCTCCCACTCACATCTGCAGGCCCGTGTTCACCGTAATGCTTTTTAGTGGATTTTAACGAAGTATCAACTAGTTGATCAATTCGTCAATTATGCAAACAGTGCTGTCAACACAGAATCGTGAGCAGATTTCTGTCTCATCTGGTGAAATATGCAAAAGGTGACAACATTGCTACAAGGCCGTGTATTTCTAGATATTTAGAATCTTGACAATGAAATTGTCAGCCCCTGATGCAAGCTGCAAGCCGGTGTGTAAAATGACAATGTTGAATTTATTAAAAGGTGTTGCCACGATGCAAAGATGACGACTTCAATTTGATACGACTGTCGTATCTCAAGCAGCTATCCTCTATGTTGCTTTTTGTGCAAATTGAACTTGATTTTCAGGATGTAGGCATCTTAAACAACGTGCAAAGTAAAACCTTTATTGATTTGATATATCCCCCGTACCAAGATGATGCTATGCAGACTCTAAAATGTGCTTGTGTGCTGTCTGACCCTGGGCTGAAAGGTTGACCAATTTCATCTTGCTTGTGTTCTCTGGAGAGACTCGATTGTGACGTGGTAACGTGGTGCAGGGGCGAGCTTGCCTTTACCAAAAAAAACAGAAGAATGTGTGGCTGGGAAACTTCAAGCTTTAGTCCACATTTAGGATTCACTTGGGGTTTTTTAGAGTGTGTGAACCACACAGATTCACTGTGAGGCTCCTGTGTGCAATAACCAGGGCTGAGATAGCTGCTGATGCCCAGCTGATACCTTTCCTGTAAATACAGAAGATGTAAGGTGTGGGTGTAACAAGTAATGTCACCAATTACTGTTCTGATGCGTAATCAGTATTGTAATCATTTTCTCAATGACTAATAAGTAATGAGTAATTGATTGACAGGGACATTTTTAAGTAATTACTACACTCCTGAAATGTGTGTGTTAGAATGTCTGACAAATGTAAAGCAGTCAGAAACGAGCGTGCAGTGAATGGTCTTTGTGAAGCAGAACCCCCTTTTTCAATGCAACAAAACATAGTTTGTTATCTAAGGATGTCAAGATAATCAGTATGTGATCACAAGGAAAGAGCTTGTTATCTTGAGATAACAAGATAATGAAGTTGTGATTGGGAGAAAACAGGGCTAAGGAAAATCTGTGAAAGCGTGACAGCTCTTTGCTTCTGCAGTTTTGAAAGGTTTCTTTTAAAAATGTGTTGTTCAAAAAACGAGAAGTAGGTACAATGGATCAGAGCAGATTTATGGATCTTTCAGTAAACAAGTCCTACCCGATGTATGCCTGAGTCCCCGTGTGTTCATTCAGAATTGACAAAGGGCTCTTTAAAAGCAAAAGCACTGCTGCAGGAGTGTCTGTGAATAATGCCTGCAGCACTCAGGTTAAGTATTTTTCTGTAGCTTGTTGTCTCTTTAGGGGTCGGGCAGAATATTTTGTGGTGTTGTGTTCTACAGCTCTGCATTTCAAGGAGGCAGGCCAGCCATCCTGTTTGTGTCTATTATCTGGGAAACAAAAATGCTAAGATATCTGTACATGCATATATGCCTGCAAACCTTCAATACAGCCATGTGGGTTCTGTGTCTGTATCGCCTGTTTGAGGTGATTCCTCGGCCTATCATCAGGAAATCAGACACAACTTTATCAACTGCATCAGGCCCCGTGAAGACATGAATCAGCAACCGCTCTGTACCATGAATACACTATGAACACTGCTCAATAACCTGAGGCTGGATATCAGTCCACAAGGTTCAAGCTGATGTAGCATAGTGAAAGACTTTTCTGTTTTCATCACATTGGAGGCTTCTTTTTTTTCTTCTTCTTCTATTACAAATGATTACTATTTCTCATTAAAACTACTCGCTAAGTAAATGTTTGTTCTTTGACAAACTTTCTGTTTGACCTTTTCAGATCGGCTCTAACCCACTTTTCACAACAGTAAGATTCTTCTTAATGAAGTGCTTTACAAATAGCATCATAAGAGACAGTCAATAAAACACAAAGTACAAATAACAGAGAATAAAAATAAAGACGGAGAGGCGACCGAGAAAATGTAATAAAAAGGGAATATGTCGCAGTAAAGGTATTCAAGAGCATCACAATGCATCAAGGGGATAAAAACCAGCTTCAGTATGTGTCGGACCGTGAGGGGCCGTGTTTTAGACTGAAACAATAAAAAGATGTAAAAGCTTTATTTGATCATCTTTGAGACACTTTGAGCACAGTGTCAGAGGCAGAAGGCGACAGAGCGAGCTGGGGTTCTGATCGGCAGGAGTAACACACGCGCTGTATTCCTCGCTGTCACTTTGTGCTCTGTAAGCTCGCTGATTCATCATCTCAATCCTCCTCATTATCGCTATCATCGCCACTCTGCTCTGACGGGAGCTGAGGAAGATTCCTCAGCTCCCGTCAGTAGAGCTTTCAAGAATGCCGGGACCGGAGCTCTCCAGCTGATGAACAGAGGGCAGTGTTTCGACAGAGGTTTGCTGCCATTGACTGAAACTGTAAAAGCTATTGGTCGTTCTGTGCCGTGCCCTCAGCAGTAGAGGCTCTTATGGCCTCAAAATGATCTGAGGTTGAAATCGAATAGCTACGGATTGAGAGCGTTTACCACTTTGTTAACCACTTGAATAATTGTCTTGTCAATAAAGTGTTCCAATTGATAAGAAATTGGAGGACAGAACAGTCCAACATGAAAAAAAATATATCTATATTGGCGAAGAGAAGAAATAACTACCGACCTCCTCAGTTTTCTCCTCTCTCTGTCTCACAAGTGGTGTCTCAAAGTCACCCCTCTCTCGCTGCAGTCTCATCTCGTCTCTGTTAAGGGCTGCGAATATACAGCACGTATGAATAAAAGAACGGAAGATTCGGAAGAGGTCTCTCGAAGACATTCTGAGGGCTTATCTTGAAACCACAAAACTTCCAGCCCACTCTCGGTCAATTTCTCTGCAACTAAAACACTTCATTTGCTTTTAGGTCTAATATTCGTTGACAGTTTATCAAATTTTGGGCTGAAGTGATGTCTCTTTTGTCCATAAAACCTAATATAGCATTCAACTGTGATTTGCATGTCACAGTTCAATGTGAAATGTTTTATCTGCTGCCTCCTTGGAAGGAGTTTGTCTCATTTAAATGTGTGTTTCAAACACACAAGTTAAGGAAAGGATGAGTCACATGAAGGACCAATTATTTGCATAGTGTTGTCAGATATTCTTGTGTTTTGTTTGGGTGTTGGGGGGATGTCGTTATCTCATATAAACATGGGGGTATAAAAGATAGGAGTATTAACACCTACATACTCCATCCTGTGAGACATTTACATGAGAATACAGGCAAAGAGTGCATGTGTACGCACATTTACACATTTAGTGGACATTCATGTATGAGCATAAATGCATCTAGCACAGGTAGGACATACTTTACACCACTGGCACGCTGACAAATACACACTCAGCTTTTCCATCATTATCAATGCTCCTCTTCAAATAAAAAGGGAAGGTAAATGTTGATATCATGGTCCACATAAAACGCATATAATGCATCACACATCACACGTGTGCACTCAGCCTTTAGATGATGCCATTTGATTGCAATGAAAATGCGTTCAATGTAGGCAGCTAAAGATTCATTGGGATATTAAACACACTTGCAACACCCCTGCTTAACCCCTCCACCCTTCCAACAACTGAACGTCATTACCAGAGCGACCGCCCTCGACCCCCCCCCCTCAGTTTTGGTAAACCGTGTGTGTGCTTAAGTCATCGTTTACTCTGATTAGCACAGCTCCCAGCAGGAGCACCTCAACACGATTTGCACTTAAAAAAAAATTCCTCTCGCTTCTCGTTCCAGCGGTTACACGTATACTGAGAGCACGGGCGACAGCTCAGGGTGTCATTGTGGTTTTTAATGGAGATCACGTGACCATGACACTACTGCACACATAACGCCAATTATACCGTCCAAACGCATGAATGATGAAGTGGCGGTGAGTTGTTAGTAAGAGGCGAGATTCCATGGATTAAGAGTGAGAAAGCACAAGAACAGCGTTGAGAGACACGGCATGTCTTAGCACTGCACGCTTAAGCACACGTTTCCTTTTTCGCACTGAGTTAAGAGCGGGTTGTGTCGGCCAGCCGGGCTGCATTTTAATGGATCTCGAGCTAACGTTTTATACAACTCATACACAATGGGCCCAGTGTGGCTGTAATACGCCCACAGTGTGCTATTTTTCAGCGCCAGCAGTGCTCAGTACTATGCACATTGGGACACTGTGTATTACAAGATTAAAATAAGAGTATTTTGCTGTGCGGTCGTTGCTGCTGCATTTATATATATTATGCTATGCTCCTATTGTGGCATAAAAAGAGCCCACACGGGGAAGTTCCTCAACTTTGGCAGCAAACTGCAGGATGTGAAGTAGTTGGACGACTTACAACAAAAACTCCTCCAGCATAATTAAATGAGCATTTTATTTAATGTTAAAAATATTTAAGATGCTGGAACGCTATCACATGTATTTCATACTGCAAATTAATTGGATTGGGAGTATGATTTTTTTGTTGTTTTATTTTTTTCCCGCCTTTATTTAACCAGTCACCAAGTCACTAAGAGCAATTACAAAAAATATACCTCAGAGACAAATAGATGGATTGCTGTGAAATATCCAGCATCCTTTGGGGATTTTATTTTTCCTTTAGCATCACCATGTGGTAGGCAGCTGTGGTTTTGAATGACATTTCAACAACTATTCGGTGAATTGAAATTAAATACATGATAGTTTATACAGACATGACATCTATGTTTCCTCATCACTCGGTCCAGCCTCGTTCTCATTCACATGAGCCGAGGAAGGAAAAGAACCGTGGATTTCGGCTATTAGTGCATTTTACAACTTTTAGGACTTTATAATTTCAAGAAGGGCTATTCAAGTGTTCATACTGGGAAGTTGATTGCATCACATGACGACCCTGGAAGTTGTAATTCTAACATTGTGCCACACAATGTAAAATTAGCTTCAAAGCCCCGGAGCTCTCCCTGGGGGCTCGAAGCACAGCCTCACAGAGGGGCTCGCATGGGCTGTAGACTAATCGTCTCTGTGACTTCTTGATGTCTTCAGGAGCAAAGTAAAATAAAACTGCACTATGGGAACACTTCTGTCAACCGCTAAAAAACAAAGCGCCACAGTGTGACCTCAGTATTAGGCAGTGATTAACCATGACTTCTTTTGAACGCAGCTGTTGCCACTTTTTGCCAACTTGGAGAACTGGATGGTTGATTTCAGTACTTTACAATGTCTTGTTACACTTTAATGAGAAGTTACAGTGTGCCCTGATGCCTCTACACTGAGCATATGTCATCATTAGACTTCACATCGTGTCAAAGTGTAGCGAGAGGATGCTGATCAAAAATGAATGATGAGTGCAGGGTAGGGTTTGTTGTCGTTTAAAAACGTAAAACTTAAAAATGACACTACCAATACCAGTACCCTTAAAACATTTAGTTGTGTCAAAATTATTAAAATATGAATTTAATAACTGTACGAAACTGTACAATAATGTATTATTTGGTAAGTGTGATGTTAAACATCACAACAGACACCACAGGCATGTATAGCCATACTTGTCTTCACACGTATGCATATTTGTTTCTTTCACTTCTGTTAGATATGCATTTATGTAGTTACACAGCAACAACACCTGTCTCTTGCTTTCCTTGTTGCTACTGTTGCTCACAGCTGAGCTTTGTATTTAAACATCTAAAACCAAAGCATCTGATGCAATCGCAGCAAAACCAAGAACAGCATATGTTTAAAGGGCTGGAGAGCAGGTCGCAGTGTGATCTGTGTGTACTGGGCATGGCTTTAGGGTTTCATACTAGTTTCTGGCACCGCAGAGCTCCGCGTTGGCCTCATTGTAAATATTAGGAGTTAATTCCCTCGGTAAAAGGCATCTGTAAACCATCTGCACTGCTGTTAATCACAGCGAAATCTCCCCGCCAACAATCTCCACTTGCCATATTCAAAATTGCGACGCACAAGCTACAAATATTCACGCGTTTGCGAAGGCATATGGACACATGCACACACACACACAAAGTTTAGATTCACTGCCTAAAGTCTTTGGCAGGCAACAGTAGGCATTTATCCAACTTTGCGGGGTGTATTTTGGAGATATGCACACTCACAAGCACAGAAGTCAGGAGTGGTGTGTTTATGATGTGTGATTTAATTAACTGGCTCTTAAAGCAAGGAGATAATACGAGGGGTTGGACTTTGGAGAGAGAGAGAGAGAGAGGAAGGCAGAGAGAGTGAGAGAGAAAGAGAGATACTCAAGGTGCAGAAGTCCATTGTGTCAGCATTTTATCACAGCTGAGTAGGTGGAGGTTCAGAGGTCAATCCCATTCTGCTTTCAGCCACAGTCACCTTGCCATACTGACAGAGCTATCTAAAGCAACATTGACTTAGTCAGCCATCAGCCAACACTGCAGAGCTCTTTAATGGCTAATGGAGCCGCCAGACCAGCTGGGAATACAAACCAATGGATTTATTGAACATTCAGCATCCAGCACTGCCAGCAATACATATGTTACAAATACACGGTGGTTTTCATCAACTGCCTGAACAATTTAGAATGTATAAATGTATGTTCTGTTGGTGGAAAGTAAGACTTTGAATTTATTGTAACCCTCCAAATACACAAGTGACTACATGTTTTAATAAAAAACACATCAAATGTGCTTGTCACACTTTTTCTAATGACAAACTCATGGTGACTTTGTAGCCTCTGCTTTACTCTATGAATGGCAATACACTGGCAGAAATCAAACACGGGTTAATTTAAAACAGTAATGCTAAACGCTGGGAATTGTATCACTGTCTATCGTGAAACCGGTAACTGTTATTATTATATATATTTTTTTTTTGGTTAAAAGTCTGGATTGGATTTGTCATTTATGGTGCCCAGAGGATCTTGCATCATCGGCAGGTACACATTTGAAATTTTGGGTATGCCGACATGCTAAACTCAGATGGTGGACATGGTAAACATCAAACCTGCTAAAAATCAACATGTTAGCATGCATATGTTTCCCTTTGTTTTTTACAGCCTCACAAAGCTTGGCTGTCGGCTCTTAGTCGAGCTGCACTTTTAAGACATGCTGAATAGTAAGAATATCCTAGCAGCAGATGATATCTAGTAGCATCTCTACTCAACATTTGCAGATCTAATTAAGCTCCACAGTGTAATTTGTCTATTTATGCAATCACTAATTTCCCTTTTGACCAAGAAATGTGATGCGCATCCAACCAGCGTGAGATGTATTACCCTTTGAAGATAGCTTTTCTTTCATCGATTAGACAGTAATTGAAGTACAGGCTCAAATAGCAGAAAAGAAAGGCTTCCATGAGTTCGGCTGATTCCTAGTAAAAAGGAAGAACGATAACATTTTGTATCTCTTTGAGCAAAAAAAAAATGCAGGTAAACCTTTTGTGGTTGAAGCAAATAAAGAAAATGACGTGTATGTGTGCTCCACACTTAGAAATCAGAACACTGTACATTTCACTTCGCATGGCATGCACTTGTTCTATAATGGCCTCCGTGCCTGAAAGGATAGCCTTTTCCCTCGGTTGAGGTGCCCATGCTTGTCTTTTACAGTACAGGACGTACTCTGTAAAGTCCCACAGTCCTGCGTGACGAGAAAACCCAGGAGTTGTCATGGCAGCTGAACTGAGGCAGGAATGCACATTACCATACTAGAGTGAGAAACGCAGAGAGAGAGAGAAACGTCCTCAAATAATATTGTTTTGCTTGCAACCTCAGCTGCTTTGAGTTTTTATTGGCACACTATTAAATCACATCAAGGAGCAAACTGAGAGAGAAACATGACCTGAAGAAACACTAGAATTTACTAAACGTTGAAGTAATTAGTTGATTTCATAGTCGTTTATAATACCACTTTATCTGATAATGTATCGCTTTGGTAGCATAGGCTTCCGTTTAAATATGCAGCCTACGTAGAATAGAATTGGAATGAACTGAATTGGACGGGGTGGAAAAATGGAGAGAAGGAGAGAGAAGGAGAGAGAGGCAGAGGGATGTGTGAGTACACTGAGACGTCTGTTATGCTGAAGGCTTGTGCAGGGGAGGGCCCGAGCTGTGAATGCAGCGGAATGACAGGCAGGGATTAGAGGGGAGGTGGTGCCATTGAAAAGCAAGCTGATCCAGGGAGCCAAGCTGACACTTGAACACAGCCAGCTGACAAGACCAGCCAGCCCTGCTGCAGTCCTACAGAGGCTTCTCCCCTCACTCCCCCTCCCTTTAGGGACCATGGGGGTTTGCATTGGTTCATTAGTCGTTGCGGTGACTGTGACAGATGACGCAATGAAACGGGGTTAACGGTCTGTGTATGATTTTTCAGTTAAAGGTTATGAATCCGAATCCAAATTGCAAAAATGTAAATTTTGTTGCATTACTCAGATCTCAGTCGGGACATGTTTCATTTCAACAGCATGGAGTAATGTCGTTGGAAAGATCACAGCATGGGCTGGGACTGCCTCCAATTAGTCACTAGAATTCAAAATGTTCCTGTATCCTCTCACCCAGAAATTTTGTCAGCTTTAAGAATTAGGCAACAATCTATGCAATTATTCATAAATATAAAAATGTAATTATGCCAGTGGCGGGCTGTGCATTTTATACCTGGGCCCTCTGTGCTGTCCTACTGTGGCGTCACAGCTATGGTTATTTGTTTCTAGGGGTGTAACAATACACGTATTCGTATTAAACCATTCGGTACAAGGCTTACGAACCGAACAATACGTTTGAATAATACTAGTAGTAACGCTACTGCAGATGTAAAAACACAAAAGCAGTTGACTTACCACAGCTGCCTTCACTTAAAGACAAAGTCCATCCTCCTTTCTTTGTTAACAAAGTCAGTAACTCCCAAATCCGTTTCTCCTCCTCCTTCAGCCATTGAGTGTTAAAAAAACAAAGCTAGGTAAAACAAAAAAATAATCTACACCAAGCAAAAGGCTAAAAATGTCATAACTTCTCTTACATATGTTTCAACCTGAACTCTTACTAAATACTAACATCTGCTAGCTAGCTTTCTGTTTGACAAAAGTTACGCTGGCCCACTGACCAATCACGGCACACGTTAATGCAGACGTACTTAGCAGGCTACCTCGGTGCCTCTGGCACGTCAAAGAATACGCCCAACATGTCAAACTAAAGATCTGATTGGTTGAAGACTATGACAATCAACAATATCGTCACCATTTACTTAAACTGCAAAGGCTCTCTAGAGGGCATCGGGCCTCTCTCCTTACATAGAGACATAGAGGCTGAATCTGATTGGATAAAAGCTCTCCTTAAAACAAGCTGTGCTGGAAGCAGCGCTGCAGGCTGGAAGCAGAGCAACAGAGGAAGACAGGAGCTGTGCAATGAGAAAATAATTAGAATACATGTAGTGTATTTGTGAAAAATCATTAAATTATAAAATAGCTATAACTTTGTAATTCTGTTTAGGCCAGCAGAGAAGGCTTTGCTGTCCCTGACAGCCCACCACTGAATTATACAATATACAGTGCATATGAAATTTAATAAGAAATGTAACCGAGAGGATAATAATGAGCTTATGTTGATGTGAGGTAAAAGTACACGCATTTCAGTGCAGTGCCTGACAAAGATAAAATGACAAAGTGTGGTTAATGTGTTTCCTGTTGAAACAGGATGTTGGGGTGCCGCTTGCAAAATAGCCACCTGTGATGAATTTGTTAGTTTTTATCCACTAACCCAATCAGGTTAATGCAAAATATATTATTTGAGAATTCTTTTATTTTTCATCTGGATAAATACAAACAGTTTGGATGCTAATTTGGATTTTTTTTCTGACCTGTACCGCGTTAACTGATCATTAACCATTAACCGAAAAGATGAGTGCCTTGCATGCAGGGGTGCTGTGGTTGAAGTGCCTAACAAGCCGCCCAGCTGCAACGATAACCTGATGCACATACAGGTAAAATCCATAATCTGGCAGCTGCAGTGTATGCACAAAACAGGCACTAGAGTCCCCAGTTCACCAGTTCTGGTGAGAGAGAGTGAGTGAGAGTGAGAGAGCGTGAGAGAGAGTGAGAGAGAGTGAGAGAGAGTGAGAGAGAGCGTTTTCCACCATGAGTATGAAGTTGGCAGTAACGCTATAGCTGTGAAAGTGGCAGTGCAGTGTGTACAGTTTGTTTGTTGGTGAATAAATGTTACAACTCCTGAAGACACAAGCCAAGTTCCCATCACTGAAGGTGGGCTGACCTGTAAGGTGGACCAGCG
Source organism: Leptoclinus maculatus (assembly GCA_032191485.1). Classification (NCBI taxonomy): domain Eukaryota; kingdom Metazoa; phylum Chordata; class Actinopteri; order Perciformes; family Stichaeidae; genus Leptoclinus; species Leptoclinus maculatus. The sequence continues at coordinate 26,473,144 of JAVDOI010000005.1, forward strand.
ATTCTCCTTCAAGTGACAAGCCGCTCCTCTGAGTTTATTTTTAAATATGCTTTTTAACTGTTAAACTGATATGTTATGATGTTAAAAAATTTCGTTAACGGTTTAATGTGTAATTATTTACATCCCTCTCAAAAAGTCATTGGGTGTGACAGAGTGGCCCATAAAGGCAAAGGGGAAAAGAATTAAGCGACTATTTAAATTTGTTGACATGATCTTCATTAAGGCGACTCGCACTGCAAACTGCAAAGAGAAATCCAATGTGTGTCTTAAAACTACAGCATCATCACTACAAGAACTGGAGTAACCTTGTAGAGCAAGATGTTGACCAAATGCAAAACCTCTGGTGCATAAAGACAAATTCATTTTTCAAAATGTGCAAACAAACAAGGATTAATTACCCTATTGGGATTTATGGAGAGCGAACCTAACTTCCACCAAACTTTACTTTCTTAAAAATATACTGCTTGAAAACACACACACACACACACACATATACACACACACACACACTAAAGACCCTCTCCGACGGGTCACTTGTAGCAGGGACAGAAAAGGTATTTCTTGGCCAGATTACAGCAAATGCTTGTTAGCATGTTTCTATACACAAACCCTACAATGGTGATGCAACGCCGACACTCCTTCCTTATCTTATGCAACTCTCTCTCTCTCTCTGCTGCTGCTGTAGCTGACGGGGAACCTGCGGGCTTGTCTTCCAGGGCCGTTGTTTCATTTGTACTTGCCTTCTTCTCATATGGGATACTATGATAAAAAATGATTCCACTAATGTTAACTGCTTTTTAGCAGCTGTTTTAGGGCTGCTGACATCTTTTGCGACTCACAGTGTCACACACTTTTCATTTGAGGTAGTGAAACAAATATGTCGTGCTGTTGCTTTTAGTTGCCACAGACTTTATACAAACTTTACAATCGACGGAGGTGTGATCGGGGTCGAACACTGAAGAAAACTCTTGCGTACTATACTATGTACAATCAATGTTGGCTCAGGGAAGCGGTGGCAGGCAGTTCAATACCATAATTACCCAAGTTGACGTTAGAATCGATTTTTATTTTTGTACATCGTCCTCAACCAATAATGCAAATTAAATTGATAGAATAGATTTATCGCCTAAAGCCAAGTGTTTTGGGAGTATTTGGGGTAACTGCTTGGCATCTCTACCAAGAGAGTGTCTTATGATTTACATAAAAAAAAACGCAACATAACAAGATGACTGTTGTAGATTTAATGGCCCATCAACATGATTGTTGCATTAATTATTGAATATGAATTCTGTTTCAGCTCCCAGTTCGGTTAAAGCTTTAACAGTACACTCCAAGTCAGTCCTGCTGAGCTCACATCCTGAGACAAATACAAAAAAATATTAATTGGACACATTTTATGCACATTTTTTGATTCATGCCATTATCATGGACTTCAAAAATAATTATAATTCTGTTCTACACATATCGGCTAAATCCTGCACTGTACTATTCTCTCTATCCATCTCCTTTCAAAAGGGAGCTACAGTCTGCGCCACAATATGTTGATGAATGGCTGGCGTGCAAGCTGTTTCAGATCTGCGAGGTCAAGGGCTGGCTGTGCTGACGCCTGTCACCCTCAGAGACGGAACAGCTGGAACATGCACCAGTTCCTCAATTACTTCTGAGTGTTCGCGCAGGCATAATTGCTTAACTATATGAACTCAGGGTCCTCGGCTCTCAATTCTGACAGTATTTTAATCAGATATATACGGCTGTTGAATGTGCTCACAGAAGCCTCTGCTTTCTGGGAGTTCCTTTGATTAATAATACTGACAAGTCGGACCATTATTATGAATGAATCCAGCACAACTGTATGTGTTATGTTATCTCAAGAAACAGAGGGGACGTGAGACAGAGCCAGGGGCTTCTTGTGCAGGGGGATGATTAGGAAGCACAAACACCTCCTGCTGCGCTGCTCTGGGGATTGATCTGACACCTTTATCCAGGAGCTTTCTCAAGCACAGACACATTAACACACACACACACACACACAGGCACACACACATGTCGCCGTGGACACCTTTGTGTTGGCTGAGGTCTCATGGGAATCGAAAGTGGTGTCTAATTTAAAACACTGTGCACAAAACTTTGCCCCTGCATGTATATTTCTATGTATCTAACTATACATACGTTATTCAAGTGTGTGCTGAAGCAGAAGGCTGCATGCATAGGCACACCTGTGTTGTACGCATTCACAAATGCATCTCTTCTCAATGTACACACGCCTACACAGAACAGTAACCGCAACTGCACGTCGCATAAACGGAATACAACATACAAAGGGTGCACAGATCAGTTTTTTTCAGTCCTGATAGCGGTACCGAGTACTGGTCTGATACCAGTGTTTACTTAATAACCTGTATGCCTCACTGTGTAGAGACGGGGAGCATTCGTTTATGTGTAAAGGCAACATCAGGCATGACTTCAACATTGCTTTCCTAACATTGTAAAACAAAATGTAACACCCCATGTGTCACTGATACCAGTTCCAGCTTTGGCCCGATACCGGTATTAGTGCATCCCTACAACATACAAGAAGAAACGAACACCTCCAATGATCCATCAATTCCCACTGGTTTGGTGAGACGGGATTTATTGACTGACGGAGTAAATTCGAGGCTTACTCACTGTCAACATAACCCAAGAGGCAGTCTGCTGGAAAATCTAGTACTGTGGTGCCAGGTTTGCTCCACATAATTCCCTTGTATAGGGCTGCTGTCTGTGATGAGCCGTGCTCACTGTGGTCGTGTGGCTGCTGGAAGGCCTGTCATTACAGCTGCAGCCTGTGGCAAGGCAGCCAGATCCAGTCCAAATAAGATCCCCTCTGACAACGAGCTGCCCCACCTAAACCCCCACTTATCAGGCTGGAGGATTTCATTCATATCTATCACTGGGTTTAGTAAATGTCAGTAATATGGGTGTGACATGTTCTGGAAAAAAAAAAACTACATATGAGCTTATGCCAGTACTGCACAGGAAGCTGCTCTTTACCAGCCATCAGCACCGCCCCTATTTATATATTATATAAATTATAGATGAGTCTGAATGGAAGCTCCTAATTAAGCCCTTACTTTACTTTGGGTTCTCTACAATGAATGGATATCTGCCATTATTATTGTGAGTACCGGTAGTCCTTATTACAATCCTACTATTTTATTGTCTGTAATAACCTGTTTTAATATTGTGGTTAGCTAATGCCAGCATTTGGATTATGCTACACTCTTGACAGTAGCATTTGACTTGATAATGGTTTAATGAGCTAAATATACAGTATGTTACGAGTTGAATAGCTTCTCATTTTCTGTGCATACATTATATCTATAAGCATCTGTGGTTAGTATGTCATCATTTTTATGCATACATCTTCACAACTCTACATATCTTCCCTTTCACTTGGATGTTCTGTCATTGCACCATCATCTCTTGCCTGTTTGTGACTGACGGTCAACAGGTTTAATGCTAACCATTGAACCAGTGATTGTTGTCAGATGAAAATATGCCTGCTTAGCCGCGTCCCATCTGTTCGCACATTGTAGACTCAAACATGGCGTGTTTGCATGCAGCGTTACATAACCCTGTTGCTCGCGAGGCATTTTACAGGCCTCGAGTCGCTATTCATCTCGTTTTGCTGCTTTTATGGTCGCCTCTATTTCTATTCTTCAAACTGTCGGCGTGAAGTACCCGAGACTACCTGTGGAGATGAAAATGCTGATAGATGATGGCGTTGATATATCCTGTATGTACTTTAGGATGAGACTTTTTGGAAAGCTGACTCAGACTACTGAGATTTGATTCATATAAATAAACCTGGTCTTTTCTCTCTTCCTCCATCTCTCTCTCTCTCTCTCTCTCTCTCTCTCTCTCTCTCTCTCTCTCTCTCTCTCTCTCTCTCTCTCTCTCTCTCTGAAATCAATCAGCGATGGTCCCCTCCACCCCCCGACCGATGAATCTATTATTAATGAGGACCCTCAGCACTAAACTAAATTTAGTGCATAAACTTCACTTGGAGAGCTAGATAGGGGGATCAATAGGATGGCAGGGGCCACAGCGAGACTCTCATTTAGCTCTTTGGAAATGCAGGATGCGGAAAGGCTGGCCCTGAGTGCAAATGGGTCTCCCGACTAAAAGAGAGCTTGAGAGCACGAGCAATAAAAAGAGCAAGAGGTTCTGACAATACACAACAAATTTCAGTGGGTCATTACTCTCCAATTGTTACCATGTAGCTAATCAATAAATGAGATAGGGGATCATCGATGGGGTGATGTTTGGTGTAATTAGGTTGATACAAGCTCTGAGTTATTGCCTATTCAGCATGCCACTTGTGCTGCATGAATCACATCTGATTTGTCAGTCACCGTGACATTGATACCACTTGTCTCCTGTCAGAAACGTCAGGGCCATGATTACTCTCTTTCAGAATCACTGCACAGTTCAATATTTCATCACAGACATATTTGCATGAAAGCAATTACTCATGCATACATTTCTCCGTAAGATGCTTGCTGCTAATCATGGTACAGTATGAGTGCAAACCTGCACAAGAATGCCCCTCAACACCCCTTTGAACACGCTACATATGATCAATAAAGGGGGAAAAAAAAGAAAAACTCAAGCTAATGATCACTATCTAAATGTATGGTACCATAAGAACAACCAATAAAAGCAGTGAAAACAACAATGATTCACATAAAATTGGTCCAAAAGACTATAACTGCTCAAAAAGAAAAACAAGATAAAGGAGAATGCTAAAGTTCTAACATAATGACCGTTGGTCACATTGCAGAGTGGTATTCTGCAGACAAGATGTTTACTAGGTGCTCAGGAACAAAACTATGAAATGTGTTTTGAGGATTTAAATATAATGCCAGCAGACGTTTTCCAAAGCCAAGGTACACATGCCACAAAGGCTCAATCACTGCTTGATTTGAACCTGGACTCTCGCCTGGCTCTGCTTGGTCTGTTGGGACGGTGGTGAGTTGATGTAATCCAGCACCTGGCCTTGCGTGTAGTTGGTAAGAGGATAAAATGGATTCTAAGAAAAATTGACAACCAGTCCAGAGAAGCCATAAAAAAAAAAATCTGTGTTATGGAAACTTCTGCATAGTTTGAAGCTGAGCTCTACCATACTGTATTGCTTTAAAAGATTCTGGAGTTTGATGGGAAAACAAATAAAACCCTACAAATTTTCAGAAACATGCTCAACTTTAAGAATAAGGAAACAAAGTAATATATAAATTTAAACTAGTATTGTTCACTGAATTCCACCATATATCTGAATTTCAACGCTATGTCACTAATGAAAATATGAGCTCCCAACTAAAACAAACAGGACAGTCGGACAGATCGCAATCGTTTTTCTACTCTACTACAGCTGGCTCCTGCCAATCACATTTCTCTTCTGTTGATCTTAAGTTACAAGAGGACGTCAAAGACTTCAGATTCAATCTTTAATAGTCAAAGGATGCAGTGGGAAAATAAATCAACATGGTCTTGTTTGGCATGACACCGAGTCCCTTAATCTGATAATGAAAATCAAGTCGTGTAGTGTTTTTTCTCAGCTTTGCACAATGAACGAAATGCGTGTCACGACGGGCTTGACCCGATGGGAAAGAGAGTAAGAAGAAGGAGTGAGTGGGCTCAATGGCATGTCTCTACTTCCTCAAATTCAGACAGGCTCACATTAAGTGACTGAAAGCCAATCTTACCTGCCTCCCACAGGGATGGCAGTAATTACAATGGCAAATGCATCCTTCAACTTTAGCCAGAAGGACCAAAGCGGGGAGCACAGCGACGTTTACCGAAAGTCAATCTTAGGAAAGGGAAGTCTGGAACAAATTGTAGACAGAGACAGGGGGGCAAGTGAGGGAGGTAGATGAGGGGTTTGAGGGATGGAGGTGGAGGGGGAAGAGGAAGAGTGAGGGAATGAGGAATGAGGAGGACCAAAGGAAAAGTTTAATTTACCGGGCAGTGAATAAAACAGACACAACACAGGGGCTGATAGTGACTGAAATATCAAAGCCAGTAGTTTGCTGGGGAGGCTGGGAAGTGGCTGCCGCTGCTGTTTGATCCATCACACAGCCGCTTGTTTTTTTCCTAACAGCTTTGGAGAAGCCTCTGGGTGCCAGAGAGAAGTGAAGTGAGGTGGAGAATACATCCAATCTCTCTCTGCCTCTCTCTCTCTCTCTCACTCTCTCTCTCTCTCTGTATGTGTCAGTTTGTTTCTCTCCTTCTCTGCCTCTCATCTTGTACAAATTGTGAGAACTCCTTTAGGCACAGCAGGATGAGAAAGTGTGCATTGCTGGGACAGCATGCGTGAAAGCATTTGCTCTGTCTATGAATGTGTGTCTACCTGTTTTTCCGCTTACGCTTGGATAAAAGTATGATCTTCATCTTGCTCGCTTGTATCAAAAAAACACAGAGGAGCTCCCTTTTGAAGGGGAAGAAAAAGGCAGAAGAAAGTGGAGAAAAGGATTTCTCCGTCTTCTCCGTGGCATATCTTTTGTGCTTGGAGATGAACTGCATCTCGGGAGAGAACAGATCAATGAGCAAAAGCCTGCAGCAGAACAGCCCAGCACTGTAAGCCTGGTTGCCACCTTGGAAGCCCACCAAATGGAAGCGCCACCAGAAACAAAAGCCCTGTCCTCAATCTGTTGGACACTACTTGTTGACTTACTTTGAGGATTTCTTTGTTTGACAGACACCAAAGATACTGTGGGTCTTTTCTGTATCCGAACAGCATGAAATAAACCATTGATTTGTCCGTCTCGGTCAGCTTTAATCACGAGGACACAATGTAGGTAAAAAAGAAAAGAGGCGCCCAACTTTAAGCCTTGATGAAACTAAGACGTGTTTTTGGCAACAGGCTGCAATTGCTTACATTTTGTAGGTTTTACGGCTTTAATGAAACCCATTAGTTCCCTGCAGCTCTGTGGGTAGTCTGCTAAATATTGACATTGAGTTGGGGAAATCTTGCTAGTGATTTGGACACATATATATAACTGCTCCCCGGGCGCTTCTCAGCAGCCCACTGCTCCCTATAAGCTGGGGATGGGTTAAATGCAGAGGTCAAATTTCGTGTATGTGTATATGACAAATAAAATCTGAACTGATATGAGCACTCCCACGGGAGCCTTAGTTCTGGGAAGCTCACCTGGCTGCAGCGGGAAGTAACTTTATTTCTTAATGTCTTTGTCTTCCTGCATTCATCATTTCCTCCCACCGGAGACCTCTCCAGTGGGAGGAAATGAACTAGAGAGATTAACTACAGATCAGTTGGGAGACAACATTGCAGAGACAGTGACTCACTAAACAGCAACATAGAAAGGCACACTGTGGGTGACATGCACTGTATGTGTGTGTTTCACAGACAAGGTATCGCATGGTACTGAAATGGATTTAGAAGACACACAAAAGAGGTCTAATTGGATTAAGGGAATACACACACACACACAATGTCTTGTTGGATCTAAGGAAATCACACACATGATGCTTTGTTGGATCTAGGGAAAACACACACACACACACAATGTCTTGTTGGATTTAGGGAACATTTACGTTTCTAGTTGGATTTAGGGAACACAGTTATTTTGTTTTTTTTAATCACGACAATGGATTTATTTAACATTTTGTATTTTCAGGTCTGAAAAAAGCTCAACATTTCCACATCACATTATCCCGAAATACTGCAGTATACGCTGGAACAAAAAGGTGTGGTGTCTTGTGGACTATGTACAGTAATGAGATTCTAAAAAAAGACATTATCAACTTTCACACATTGGTTACTTTTGTGAAATGTACTGAAATGAGATTAAAGATGATCATACATTGCTAGCACATGCAGCCCGGCTGCTCTGGCTGCCATGTCTGGGAGATATCAGGGTGATACTGTGCCGTTATATATTGTGCACTTTGAATATTTTTCCCCTCCACAATACAGCACATGTAGAGAAGTGTCACACAAGCCTTTTCTGAAAGACGACAGAAGTTGAGGTTTTGATTCACAGGAGGATCTATCTTTCATTCACTGTTCAGCTGGAGCTGAGGTACATTGCCACTTCAGCAGGTTGCCCACCGCTCAGCCGATACATATTTAACAAGCTGTCTGCACCAATCTTGCGCTAGGGCTCCTCAAACTTTTGTGTGGAAAATGGATTTAGTGTGGTGTAGCAAAAGTTAAACAAGCATGAAAAATGGATGAAAGGTTTCGACCATATCCTTCCCCGTATTTGGTATCATTACAGAATGGCTTGACTTTGCTCCAGGGCTAAATCCAGGTCTGTTCAAATATGAGATTCAATCATTTGAAAAGAAGTGGCAGTTACTCTTAAAAAAAATGAGAGTAGAACAAAATCAGCTTAGCTTCCACAGACTGGATCCTTTATACTTCATAGGGATTAAATGATGGCCATAAAGTAATGATTTTTAATGGTTGCATGCACAGTACTGCAGAAGGAAATCCTTCAGTGTTATACAATCAAGCAAGAGGCTAAACACTTTGTCACATTTGCCCAAATGCATGTGTATCAATTTACAAAAGAAAGCTGCTTAACGTTAAACCCGCTGTTAGAAACTCTCTCCATCTGTAATGATGAAAATCTACTGTCACACATAATCAGAGATATTACGTTTTGGGCCTACATAATTAACCAGCAAGTTGGTGAATTACTTATGATCCAAGTCATAAATTATATTTAACTCAGTCATTACTAAGGGTGAACTCAAGCGACTGCTTTTCTCACATCAAAGTAATACGCTGGCTTCCCTCAGCATGTCTTCATTTATGAACCAAATGATCAATACATTCACTCACACATTCGTCTCCCAGTTCATGCGAATCCTTTTGCGGCACTTTTTAACGACCTCTTCTGTTTTATTACAAACATATTGTGTGAGACCTGTGAATGTGTCTAGCTTTGCATGTCGATGTTGAGGAATTGCATTATGTATGAATGCATGAATCCAGCTTGTGCAAATATATAAATTGACAGGCTCACAAAATGCATTCATAATTAACATTAAGTGAAGACACACTTCTGTGCCAAACGTAAGTGTAATCAAACATGACCTGACCTTGTGTTGTTAATCCAATATGTCTAAACAAGCATGCAAAGGGAATCACAACTGAGCACAAAGTGAACCTGCAAGGTCACAATACACAGACGCATATCAAATATGCGTCTGTATATTAACACGCATAAGTAAGGACACAAAACAAAAGAGGAAATCAGAATTCTTCCTGCAAGAAGAAGCAGAATCTAAAGAATTGTGTTCTCTCATTTGCCTTGGAGTAGATGCACGCATGACAAGTTCCAAGTCTCTTAACATGCAAATCCAGTCCGTGTCTATGAGTGTGTTTTATCTCGGGGGCTGCTGTTTGCTAATCAAGAGCCTTGTGAAAGCCAGGGGAGCGTTATAAGAAGCCGAGCATAATACGCCCGCTCACAGCCTCTCTATTTGAACACACGCTCATTTTACAGCCTTTTAACTTTCAATCTGCTCATCGTTGATATGCTATTCTTCCCACTCGCTTGTTATTCAGCAAGCCTTTCAATTGCTGGTTGGATGTATACACCATATTAACACTTGAGATAATGTGTATCAGCACTACTCAAAGGGGCAGAACACTATGGCAATTCTTCCACTGTTTAACAAGGTCCTTGCCAGTGTTGAGTGCCATGAAGAGTGTGAAAGGACACTTCATGTACAGAACATACGGATGTTCCTTTACACACATATCTACTATTGATTACCTAAGAATTCTTCATTAAGTCTGAGATTACATTTATAATAAGAAGTAAGTTTAAGTGTCAAACTATATGCATGTGCAGTGAATCTTCATCAGCAGATACTAATTACTACTTAGTTGTCAAACCTGTATGCTATAAATGGGAAGCAGCGCTGGTGGTAAATAGGATGAAGTGAATGAAAGAAACTCTCATAAGGTCTCTTTATTAGGTGACCGCGGTTCTCCATCCATACGTACTCCAGACCAGGAGGATGGGCTCGTCTGTGCAGCTCATCACACAGACACAGACAGCCTTCACTGCTGCCTGCCGTCAAGCCTGTTTATGCTGCCTTCTATGTTTACCCTCTCTGTTAACATTGTGTTCATTATACTGCATAGCTGCAGATATGCGTGGAAAACAAGCTGAGATCTCTCTCTCTCTCTCTCTCTCTCTCTCTCTTTGTCTCTCTCTCTGTCTCTCTCTCTGTGTGTGTTTCGGGCGTCACTCGCTCACTTATTCACGCTTTCTAACGAGCGATGTCCTGGGCGGGGAAGCCCTCCCCTGTGACAGTTTGTCACATTGTGTCAGCCTGTTGAGGGCCACTGAGAAAAACATCACCTCTGCTAATGTGGCACTGTGTGACACGGCCTTCGAGGTTGAAAAATCTGCCACTTGTGAACAGTTACAGGGTACATTACCACATGGCTGCATGTTGATGAAGCCCTGAGTGACACCCAAGTGAAAGTGAAAGGAGGGAGGAGTGGGCTTTGTGTGTGTGTGTGTGTGTGTGGGGGGGGGGGGGGGGAGGTTTGGCGAGGTGCTTGTTTGGGGACTTGGCACAAGCGTTCCACTGCAGCTTCTGGGGGATTGGTGGCTCGGGTGCTAATTACAGCATGACCAGTGGGAATACTTTTCTGTCTCTCACAAAGCACCAGAGAAAACAGACGTTACATATGAAAAAGAAACCACTCACCCTGTCAATCTTTGCCTATCCTCAAGTTGTTTATGTTGTACTATGCATGAAAACTGGGGTCAGACATGAACAGAAATGCTGTGACAGTTACACAGACTATCCCTAACTGCCTTTTTTGTGAGACTTTGATGCTAATCCCTGAGCGAGTAATTCAACCTTTTTTTTGTTGCTTTCCCTCCTCCACTGAGCCTAAAAGCAGTCTAATTACTGGCGCACTCTGCCAAGCGAATCATGCAAAAATATATTACAAAGTACTTTAAACATTATTTTACATAATCCACTCAATATTTTTTGCTTTAAAGGAATGCATTGACCTTTAAAGCAAATAAGCTTTTTAATTAACTACACTTTTTTTGATTAAAAGACAGTTTCTCCACTGTGTGTTAGGTGTTTAGTGCCCTATAGTGTTTCAGCATGAAGAAAAACTCCCAAACTGCATATTAAGAGAAATAGTTGGAGATTTTGGGATACACGCTTACTCACTTTCTAGGAGGGAGTTTAGGTAAGATGATTGGTACCACTGTCATGTCTGTCTGTTGAATATGAATATGGAGCCAGGAGACGGTTAGTTTAGCACAAAGACTGGGAACTGTAAAAACTATGTGTTTGTGGTTTTAAAGGGGGTTATGTGCCAGATTATTTATAATTCTTGATTTGCAGTTGCCCCCAAATTCCAGTCTTTATGCTAAACTAATGTAATGTAATGTAATGTAAACTAAGTCTATGCTAAGTGTGCAATATGCTGGAGGAGAGTAGGCTACAGCTTAACGATGTGTTGCTGAAGTGGTTAGTAGAACATCAATCCCTTTTTAAAACGTGTGATAATGAAGTGTAATTAGTTATACACACTTAATTGCATTGGAGAAATACAAGCTTGCGAGATAGTTTGACTATCAGCTAAAGTTAGAAGCCATCTCTCAATCTGGTCGTTTAGCACAGCATCCTATTTAATGTTGGTAAAGGAGAGCTCTGTGAATCGTATGGCAGTGAGTTTAACATCACTATCACAGGTTGTTGTTAGCAAAACACTGAATTCCATTTGATATCTCCAGGTCAAGATGCAGAGAATGATCTCGTCATTCTTGAAAAATCCCCTGAAAGCTCCAGCCCTGACCTCAGTCAGGAGGTTGGTAGTTTATCTTCGGTTTGATTCATAGTGATTCGCCTTTTTTCCTTCAGGGGAATGAATGTAGATTTAATTAAAATATGTGTTCCCTCTTTCATAGGACCATTTCAGACTGATCGTGGAATGATGATGACGATAATGATGATCGGGCATATGTGTGTGAGTGACCTGGCTTTGTTATCCATGTTCTCTAAATCAAGTTGCATTGTGGGCATTTAATGTAAATGTATTTTTTTCCAGAACAGTGGCAGCCGTGTAGAAGTTAGTGAATGAGTAAGTGCCATTTTCAGTAATCATTACAACACAAATAATTTACATGAAAATCTTTAAATAAATGTACAGTATACCCTAATCAAAAGAGGGACATTACTGAGCTACACAAAACGAATATATAAGTAAAACTGCATCATCATTTTCTGTTTTTCTGGCCAAGGACCCCCCCATGCACGCTGCTCTAATTGTGCCCCACCCCCACACCCACCCCCAGAATTGTGGCTTGCCCTGCTACTAACTGTGTAGTGAGTATAGTCATCACTGTGATAAACTCAGAAAACGTCCTCCACTTTATCCTTCCACCAACCGACGGAAATCGAAGCACAGTTCTGGGGAAATATCGACCGCCTTTGGGGTCTTATGAAAAGCTGTGCTGTCACAACATCTGTTGATGCGATTTGGAGCGGCAGAGAGCATTGTTACTTTAGCATCAGAGAGAGAGCACCAGACATCACGGATCAATAACAAACATTATGGCATTTCGCTCAAAATGTTGAGCAGTGCCCGGAAACCAAAACAAGAAGAGTGAGAATTCTTGACTGAAGGATCGTCAGAGTAGAAAAGGGTTGAGAAGAAATAATGGGAACAGAAACATATCCCCTCATGGCTTACAATAACTCAAAGAAACATTTTTTTATGATGACATTTAACGTGACATTTAACCACATCAATCTCTTAACTCAATTTATTTCTCTAAAATAGCAGGTCACATTGCTAATTTTGCCCTGAATGATGCCTGTAATAAAAACCCTAGTGCCTGTTCAAGGGCTGCCAATAAATTCAGCTCTCTCACCCACACAGCTCTGGGGCCAATCCCTCTGTTTGATTAAACTTTGTTCCCCAGTGGTATGAAATATCCAAAGGCACTTAGATTTACAACCTACTGCGTTAAATTATTGACACCTCACTGCCTTTCCTATCAATTTCTTGACTAATCCCCTGTTGTTACCTCACTTTTTTTAAAGTTGGGGACTTCTGTTTGACTTCCCACAATAAACTATGATTCATTCATGATTCATTATTACCTGAAGGCAGAGGCCATGGACATTTTTTAAATCTCACATGCAATATCTGATAGGCTCATGCTAAGTCTGCCGGTCTATAAATAATCGTCTGTGTTCAACATGAAACAAACAGCTGTTGTCTTTGAAGCAGAGATACGGAGCGCTGGCTCTGCATTAGATCTAAATAACACGGGCTGTGCAGATAGCAGGCAGGGAGAGAAAACAAGAGAGACGAAGAAAGCGACAGTGGGAGGGAGGGAGGACAAGATATGAGGGCAGTGTGTACGGAGGCTCTCAGGCAGGCAGGATGTGTAATCTCGGTCTGTGGAGGGAGCAGGTTAATTTTTCATGCGGCGGTTTGCAGGGCCCGGCCCAGGCAATCCTATAGCTGGCCATGGTTTCCCCGAGAGAGAGCTTGTTGCTTGAGGGCCCCGGGCGGGTTTCTTGTTGAGTCTGCCTGTAAATTGCCACCAAACTAGTGAATTACTCCATGATGTGTCGCGGAGGCAGCCGGAAGCCCTATAGGCACGGACTTATGTTTTCCCTCACCGTGATTCTTCACTGACAGCACGGGCAGCAAACTGAGATGTCTCAGCTAGAATCCAACAACTCCATATTCAAAACAGCTGGCTGCCACTGCTGCTTGAGTTTCTGATCAATTTAATGTACGAGTGTGCTGCTACTTGTTTAATAAACAATGGCACATCATTTTGGGGAAAATATTGCCATAATTTGTCAGGGAAACTGACAAATTTGACAGTCCTCCCAAGAAGGAGACTAAGACTGTACGGGCATGTTGTGTGAGGCTGTTCTTACTCACAGTGGTGCTTTCAGCTAAATGCTAACATTGGAATGGTTAACGTGATAGCAGTGGCGGGCCGTGCATTTTATACCTGGGCCTAACCGAACAATACGTTTAAATAATACTAGTGCATTTGGAAAATGCAGAAGCTTAAATTGTAGGAAATATAATGTTTTCTGCGCTCCCGTAGGAGACAGCGGTCTGTGTGACCTCTGAACTGGAACTAAAAAAACCACAACAAAAAACAGCTGATGCTCCGCAAGTGTTCTTGGTGGCTACGCTAACTAGCTTAACGGGAAAACAACAGCAGCAACACGCATTCTGCTACACACTCAAGGGCCATTCAGATATTAGATGTAAAAAAACGAACCAGTTACTTACTTAAATGCTGATCACATGCTCCTTTCTTTGTTGACAAAGAGTTTAATCCCAGTTAAATCCCAACTCACAAATGCGTTTCTCCTCCTCCTTCAGCCATTGAGTTTTAAAAAAACAAAGCTAGGTAAAAAAATTATAATCTACACCAAGCAAAATGCTAAAAAATGTCTCAATCTGGACCTTTTGGAAATGTACTTGAATACCCCTGGTATAGAAGAACACCCACAAAGTGTGTTTTCATGTGCTAATTGGGCATGGTGAAATGCAAGTACGACACCGACTACATGAGATATGGATTTTCTTACATTGAGGACAAAAGAGGGCAAAAACCTCAGTGTGTTTTGTGCAGCGAGGTTGTGGCACAAGAAAGCATGAAGCCGTCAAAACTGAAGCGGCATTTGTTGGATCAATCCGCAGCGGATTAACTGAAAACTATACCTCTGTCAAATGACACTATAAGTAGGCGAATTGAAGACATGTCGGATGACGTCAAACAACAGACCACAGCTCGAATTTAGACAAGTGGTCATTTTGCATTACAAATGGACGAATTTACAGACATAACAAACAAAGCAGTTTTACTCATTTACGTGAAACATGTGTGGAACGGGGACTTACAGGAACAATTTCTCTGCACAAGAGAGCTCCCTATACTACGACTGCAGAGGACATTTTCAGCTCAGGTTCAAACTGCACCATCTTTTCATTAAATACATTTGAGAAGTTGAAAATTTGGGTCGCGGCTTTGGGGTGATGGTGGGTCCCGCAGCGAGACCAGTTGAGAACCACTGCACTAGATGAAGAGTTAAGGGGTTACTGAAGCGACCATTCATCCTGAGGGTGCAGGAATGTCTGTACCAAATTGCATGGCCATCCATCCAATAGTTGTTGAGACATTTCACTCAAAAGCACAAATGTCAGCCTCATGATGGTGTTCATTAGGATTCATCGTCTGTTAACATGAACGTCTGTACAAAAGTTGGTGTCAATCAGCGGATTAGGACTTACCCTCTGTTGACAATGCATATCTGAACCAAGTTTCACTGCAATCCATCCAGTTTGTCGAGACATTTCACTAAATGACAAACATGTCAACTAGGTGAACATCAATCCCTTTTTAAAACGTGTGATAATGAAGTGTAATTAGTTATACACACTTAATTGCATTGGAGAAATACAAGCATATAGCTTGCTTTGCGAGATAGTTTGACTATCAGCTAAAGTTAGAAGCCATCTCTCAATCTGGTCGTTTAGCACAGCATCCTATTTAATGTTGGTAAAGGAGAGCTCTGTGAATCGTGTGGCAGTGAGTTTAACATCACTATCACAGGTTGTTGTTAGCAAAACACTGAATTCCATTTGATATCTCCAGGTCAAGATGCAGAGAATGATCTCGCTATTCTTGAAAAAGCCCCTGAAAGAGGTAGTTTATCTTCGGTTTGATTCATAGTGATACGCTTTTTTCCTTCAGGGGAATGAATGTAGATTTAATCAAAATATGTGTTCCCTCTTTCATAGGACCATTTCAGACTGATCGTGAAATGATGATGATGATGATCAGGCATCTGTGTGTGAGTGCCCTGGCTTTATTATCTATGTTTTTCTAAATTGAGTTCCATTGTGGGCATTTAATGTGAATGTATGCCCCTCAAATGTTTAGGTGAAGCAGTTAAGATTTAGTTCTTTTTTCAAGAAAAGTGGCAGCAGTTTAGAAGATAGTGAATAAGTACCGGTAAGTGACATTTTCAGCAATCATAACACAAATAATTAACATGAAAATTGTTAAATAAATGTACAGTATTTACCATAATCAAAAGTGCATATCTCTGCCAAATTTCACTGCAATCCACCCAGTAGTTGTTGAGACCACCTGAAGATAAACATGTTAACCTGCTTGTGGCAGACCCACTGACAGATTGACATTGCCATCCCTAGAGCCATGCATTGGTCATTCTAGCACATACCCAACATTGTGCAGGGGGGGTTTAAAGTCTGCCCACAGTAAGATGGTCGGAATTCAGAATCTCACTGGTTAACATTTATACAAGTTACACCTGGAATCTTTTTCTTTCTCTCGAGACCCTAATCCACATCAAAGATAACTGATCGACAGTGAACGCATCATAATGTCTTGTGCAGTGTAAGTCAGGGGTTATAAAGGACAGGGCATACACAAACACTATGTTCTCCTTAAGCCTTAATCCTGGACACTATCTATATAGATTCTTCTCCTTATGATTTACATCCAATGTCTGGGTTGTGGACCGGCATGTAGCTTGTCTGACTTGAATGCATGAGTGTCCCCTACATAGACATATTTATTTGGCATAATTATGTTCATTGCATATATATTGTAGTGAGCTAGGAAAGAAAAGATAGAAAAACCAAAGCACTGGTGTCCAATACTGATGTTCTTGTCTGGCAAAGGGTTGCAAGGCAGAACAAAATCTGCCAGTGGAGCCATTATTATACCTAAAGACAGCTGAGCGATAGCTTCCACAAGTGGTGAATGTACTCCCAATATACTGACTGTGCACAAATTATGTTGTGAGACCAACAGAATTTATTTTCTTCACAACTGTAGGGATTTGTGTCTTACAGCTGTCTTGTGTGCTAGTGTGAAATCCAGGCTTATTGATTTCTGTGGGGCTATATTCTCAAAGGATACGGTGTGTACTTGAGGAGAATTCCTTTTTTTATCGCTTGAATCAGATCCTTCACCTCTCAATCCCATGTCTGCACCACACAGTATACTCTTTGAATTATCTCAATGGAAAAATAACCCTTTTAAACAAGAGGCACCTTGACCCCACCGACATCAAATGAACTCTTATCGTGGCGGCAGAGGCAGAGAAAAACAATTCTGACGCTTAAACATCATAAAAGCATGACAGGCTCCCTTCCCCTTAGCTTCCAGCACAGTCGGGGCTAAGCGTTTCAAAGAGACTAGTGTTTGAATGACTGGGATGTGGGAGCTCAGAGTCTGTAGCTATGGATTAAGCTCACAGCAAATAGTAGCATGGAAGAAACAGAGGTAATCTCTTCCCTCTCCTCCACGGCCCTCTCACCATACCTGTTCCCCCCCCCTTTTTTTAATCTTCTTACTGAATTAGTTCTTGCAAAGCTGCTCAAACAGAGAGGGGTTTATTCACAATGGTTACAGAGGTTAAAGTAACATGAAAATGATACCGTCTCAAGTTCCCGTGAGGTCCATTTTGCCCAAAGATTGATGCGCCGCTCAACCTGGTTATTGTCCTCCAAAGCAACATACAGGTAGAATACACTTGCTGCCATCCACAGATTTACTGCTTAAATGAAAAGTACATGAGGGCATTCTTAGTTACGGGGCCTAGAATCGCAGCCAGTTTGCGAGCAGCGACCAAGTGTAACATTGTGGTGCTTGCGTATAGATTACACAGTGTAACCTGACACAGCAGCGTATCATAAAAACGTCACCGTACTCACTCACTCAATGCAGTCTCTGGTTTAATCACCTACAGTGCTCAGGGTAATTTACCCTGCAAGCGCACCGTATTTGCATAAAAGTAGTTTCGTTTTACATTTTGATGCATTGCCTTGCAGTTTCACAGAAGATTCTCGGCATAAAAGAACATTCCCACACCTGAACCGCCGCACTAACTGCCTAAATATTTCAGTCTGGCTCTCGCTGCGTTGCTTTCACTGCCTTCTGTACTGTGAAGATCAAATAATGAGACAGAAGATTCTTATATGCAATATTTCACACTGGCTGAATATTGCAATTTGTCTTCTGCTCGCACACCTTCCTATGACATAATTACCAGTAAGCCTCTGATATCAAGTGTTCATCATCAGTGCTTCTCCCCACACGTCTCCATCTGACTCTTAGTAATGAGAAGTGCAAACAGGCATGGTGTAGTTCATAGGCAGCTTTTCTTATTAGATAGCCAACAGGATGAGCTGCTGACTCAATAGGCTACGGTGCTTATTATGAGCATGTTGTTGCATCATACAGGCTTTCAATTCACCTCATCATTATTGCATGTCATACGCTGTCATCTTTTCTGTCATTTTTAATTGTTTTTTTTTTGTTGCAACATGCCTTAATCCATCCAGATGCATTCCCTGAGGTTCTGCTACAGTATGTTCTAACCATTAAGTTACAGCTTTCATAGCTTAATGGATATTCTCAGATGAATTTAAAACAATCTTAGAGGGAATTAAACATGGGATGAAAGATGGCAGGTTCACAGCTCCACCAAGCTTCATTTACTCAAGCTCAGAGCGAGAGAGCAAGTTTCCAAGTAAACAAAGTATTATGCAAATACTAACCAGGCGGCTACAAAAGAGCCACAACTTCCCTGACATCTGTAACACGATTATGTGTTGTATACATTTCCTTTGTAATTCAATTTAAAATACTATATTTAATCTCCTTGATCTGTGTCAACATCATTTCCTAGGCTTATGTTTTCATGTGTGAATGGTGTGAATATGTCGTGTATTATAGTGGGACAAAGAGGAAGGACAGGAGAAGTCAGAGGGTTTTATCATTTACAGATGATGTCTGTTTCATTCATTACATTTTGTTCTGCCACAAAACAGCTTTGGAACAAATACAAAGTCACATACTGTTGTTTGCAGTCTGGATTTAATCGAGTGTAGTGGTCCCTACACTTTTGCCTATCAAGCCAATATAATTTACACCACCATAACCTTATGGCCACATTAAGAAAACGTTTTAGATATTCATAAAGGCTTGAATAAGCGCCGTGGGTGGATTAATTATACAATCAGGCCAGTCAAACCTATAATGGAAATAATTGTTATACAACACAATGATTATGTCCATGCCTTCATTTCTGCTGATCGAACACAGAACTCCCAAAGGAACCCTTGGATGTCCCCAGACTGCAGATTGGGAAGCACACCATTCCTGCTCCGGGAGTTTAAAAAGCTGGGGCACAGGGTAAGATATTGCAACCCATATTTCAAATATTTACTGTACACTCCATTCCACTTTGAGTTGTCTGCTGGTGAACTCGGAGTTGGGGGAAGATGTCCAACATGGTCAAAATGGGGAAGATGTCAAAACCTGATAGATGATGTCTGTGTGTGTGTGTGTGTGTGTGTGTGTGTGTGTGTGTGTGTGTGTGTGTGTGTGTGTGTGTGTGTGTGTGTGTCTGCCCTGCATTTATTACCAGTGACAGCACAGTCAGTGGGATAAGCATGATGTGGCATCAACTCTAGCAGACAGACAGACAGACAGACAGACTCGAATAGTTCCTTGTGTGACAAAGTGTGCCTTACAGTGAGAGTGAATGATTTTTTCCCTTTTTTTTTGTTTTCACACCAGCTTCCTTCCGATGGTAAATTGTAGGCCAGAGGTGGCGGAAATACGTCAGTTATGTGGGTTCTCTGAAGCTTGACTGTGTCTCTTAATTTCGGATGAAGGGAATAATAGGGGGGGGGGGGGGAGGAGATTGTAATCACTCCTGTCGCTTTAAGGACACTTATCAAAGCCTTCTTATGCGAATAGAAAATACCACGAGCAACTGAGCAACTGAGCAGCAAAGGGACGGACCGGAGTGGATTTAGAGGAAACTCAACATGATCTAAACTGGAATAGACCGCTTCATCGCCTCATGGAGTTTGGCTACACACTGGATGGTTGTCTTATTCGGACGGTTCGGATCATTTGGCGGAATATTGCGCATAAGTAGCTTTCAGACTTGGGATCCGTTTGCCCCTGAAGCGGAGAGAGGGAATATGGTTGTGAAACTCAACGCGTACGGGATTATTCACTCATCCAGCGGCCACGATCGAAAGGCTACGTAGTTGCTCGCCAGGCGTTTTGTTTCGGACGGATAGTATCCAAAGCTCTGTATTTGACAGCCCTGGATCATGGATCGGGGTGGTGGAAAACAACAACGGGCAGCGACATGATTCCCCTCCGCTGTCTGCGGTATGCAGCGAGGTTAGGCTACAACATCGCTTGTTATTATTCCGATGCAACAAAAAGTTACAAAGCGGGTATAATGCGTGGATTGTAACTATTTCTCCGTTTTGCACCTGCTTTAGCGGATACCGCGTCGACATAGCGCGGATTCGTGACAAAATAACGTGTGGATCCGCGTCGCTTTGCTCTCTCTATCGCCCGAGTGGGATACCTGAACATTTGCTTATCGTAATGGAGATTGGGGAGGTATATACTCAAGGTCATTGAGTGTTATAAGGCTATATTTGCGTTGTTATTTACACACACGCGCGCGCGGCGCTATCGTCACGTTATAGCGCAGCCTACAATTTGTCCGTCCAGTGTGTGTTACTTGTTATAACGCGGTGCGGCGGAGCGTTCAGGCGAGCAACCTACTGTGGAGTTATATTTTGTATTTTGTCTTTTGACACTGCAAGCTTTCTCTTAACAACATGGATGGGAAATTGAAACCGGGTCGGAGATGCCGGACCAAGCGGGAGAGGGTGCGGAGGTTGCGGGAGGCAGGAAGCAGAGACGCCCGCAGCCCCGACCCCAACTCCTCCTGCTCCGACAGGGAGGGACACAGTCCGGGGAGGGACGCCGCCTCCCTGCCCGGTAAAAAGGCGCCGCACCCCGCGGCAACCGCCAGAGCTCCGCGTCCCCCCCGGCGGAAGAGACGGGAGTCCAGCTCGCAGGAGGAGGATATCATTGATGGATTTGCTATCGCCAGTTTCATCAGCCTGGACCGTCTGGAGGTAAGAAGGAACCGGATCATTACCTGTTTGTTTGTTTGTGTGTGTGTGTGTGTGTGTGTGTCAGCATTCTTCAACAGTGGAGTGGTTCTCAAAGAGGGGGTCCTTGAGCCCCCCCCCCACCACACTCACTCCAGCAACGTGAGGACTAGTCTAATTTGTCTCTAATTGACTTGAGATGACGCCAATTAGACTGGATTAGGATGACTCCTCTAATCTTCTGATAGTGTAGACCAGAGATTGTCAGAGGCTCGGGCCCCCCCTTCAAGATGTCCCTAATCAAGCCTTGGTCTGATTCTCATCACAATGTTCAAAACTAATAAAAAAACAACAACCCAGAACCAATGTTCCCTTATTGGGCTACCTGCTTCATGGATTGGAATGTGTGTCTGTTTGGAGTCCTTGACATGAAACTGTAATCACTGCAGCACACAACTCTGTTTGAAGACTGTTACAAGCTGAAGGTTTTGTGAATGAGATGTTAATCATCGGCAGCACACGGTTTTGTTGAGGAAACTAAACAGGTGCCGCTGTGTCAGCGACGGCTCTTGGCTTTGGAAGTTTCTAATTCACTGCGAGTTGTCTGTGCACTCTGGACATTTTGCTCTTTGATAAACTGCCATTTATCGGTTACAGGCTGTGCAGCTGATAACTGTGTTTCTGTCATTACTGTGGGGTATGTCTGATGTCAGAGGAATGATTTTAGAAACAAAGGAGGTTCTCTTGTGACACCCTCTTATCTCTTTTATCTCATTGTGTTCCAAATGACAAATAAAACATTGCTCCCAGTGGGACACCAGGCTGACTGACAAAGCAGAGAGGCAGGCCTGTGTTATTTTTCCATGGCTCATCGTGGGAATGGCAGCACGACTGTAGTTGAAACATAAATCACTAGCTTTGATAAACATAGCTATAGCCCACTGAGGTCTGTATATTTTAAGATGATGACCTCATTTGAAAGCCTGTGGATGATCATACCACGGGCCACCTCATTTCAATGACAACCTCCCATGTGGGCTTAGCAATGGTATTAATCAGCCATGATTGACTCTTGCCTCCTACATAGTGCTTAGTCAGTGTAATGCTTGAATACAGATTTGCAGTAAAAATAACTGCATGAAATATAAACCATGCTGTCCATAGATTCACTCACTTCAGCACCTCCCTTCTGTTAATAAGTTTGACCCGAGCGGGTCATCAGTAGTTATATGCTATTCCATTTAGCTCGGCTCCTCATTGTGCTCAGAGTGGGTGTGAAAGCAGATAGCGGAGGAATACGAGCAGGGGTGTTAAGTGTGAAGTCAGTGTGCATGAACCGTACCGACAAAGAACTACCGTATTGTGCCCTGTAACTAATATAAAAAGGGCAACAGGCACTGGCACACAAGTCCCCCAAAGATAAACTTGTGACTTGTTATCAAATGTGCATGGAATCTGTGTGTTGTTTCTCGTTCGTATTGATTTGTGCGAGTGCAGCGCGCCGCGAAGTTGTATTTGTGAGTATTTCTGCCCTTTGTGCTGCGTCGCCTGCCACTTCTGACAGCTGCTGACTGTGAAAGACTTTGAGGATGTCATAGCAGCAAAGTGCTTCTCACTTGGCATCTTCTGCCGGCACGCCGGTGTCTCTGCTGCTAGTCAATTCGGTGCCCTTGCCCTACTGACTTGGAGGAATATTCTCATGTGTGTATTTGATACATTTAGAGGTGTACTTTTGTGTTTACAGGTTTCACATCTGTCCCGGCTGCTACTGTCCCGTGTTGTTGCTGCAGAGCAGGTTGCGTTTTTCTTAAAAAGCGTTCTCTTTGGATGCTTCATCATAGTGAACAAGCTGCCTCTTTGGGTTTGAGAGGGAAATGAAGTGAAATAATTTATCAATTGTTGTTGTACACATTCCCGAGCAGTAATAGTTTTCTTACACGAGTGCTAAATCAATGTTGAATGAACACAGAGAAAACAGCGCTCTACACAGGAGCTCAGGATTCAAGGCTAAGCAAATGAGGCATTATACGGTTCTGTGTGAAATGATACTCACATGCCAGCCAGCTACTTGTTGGTAATTGGTCTGATTTGCATGCAAATGGACTGCGCTTATTAAATGATGTTGGTGGATTTTGTGCAATTACATGAGGGAATGTGCACAGGTTTTTGTAAGCTTTGCCCCCCCCCTCGACTTCCCTGTAGCTGGAGAATGTTGACTTTATATATATATATTTCATCCTGTTTACTGGCGACAACAATAATCCCATTTCTTGGCTGCTAATACGTTTGCATCACTGAAATGCAGTGTTTGAAATGTGAGCCCACTAGAATCGTGTCATTATTGGTCACGACTCACACTTTCACCTACTGACTGCATGCTTGAGTGAAGCTCGTGACCTACGCTACCTGTGCTAATTGCTCATCAATTATGAGGAGGACACAGCGGCGTTTTGGCAAGTGAATAGCTCTCTGACCTATTGCATCATGCTCGTCGGAGCGAGTGTGTGCTCCCCCCCCCCCGACCTCTTCCAAGCGACTGATGACCAGCACGATTGTGTTTATGTCCGGCCCTAAGGTCAGGCTACTGCAGGGCTAGACTGTCATGGTTGCCACCAAATTGGCAACCAATTCTTGGCCTTTGGTTGGATTCAGTTGCGACTCCTTTTCAACGTGTATAAAATAGGGACTACAAACAGCAAATGAACCTATGAATAAATGTATATATTTTAACATTTGTTGCATTAGTGATGTTTAAATATTGCTAATGTATGTGAGAGGCGATTCAGCTGTCACAGTCCTTCAATGCTGAAGGACCAAAAGGTGAATCAGCCCAAAGGTCCAGAAAACCAAAATTTGAAACGGAGAGAACGGATGAAGAAGCAACCTGTGACTTGCTGGATTCACTTTTTAGGGATCTATGAAGAACATGACTATGGAGAACACTACTGGCACTACTGGTATTTTTTACTTATTTATTCCAGGATTAGAGGATGGACACGTTAACTGATACCACTTAAGAATATTACTTATATTTACTCTATCTTGTTTCTTCTAATCCCTGTTTAAGCCTTTTGCTTTCTAAAGCGCTTGAGGGATGAACATGTTTCATAAAATCCCCGTCACCTTTGGGTTCCTGTCCTCGTCATTTGATTGTCTATTTCAGTCTATAACTTGTGCACAGCTGCTACTGTCTGTTCGCAAAGAGCCCGAGGTTATGGGTTCCTCCAAGAAAGCACGTTGGCTCTAAACAAAATCCGTAGGTGGTTGTTGTTGATATTCCAGCTCTGCGCTGATAGGATCAAGCTCCCTTGATGAAGGCTTAGGCAGTACGGTGGTCTCGCCCTGCTCCCCGTAACCTGTTTCATTACAGCTGAAAGCAATTTTCCAGCCGCGGCCGCATTTGATTATGGCGTGTTTATTTGCTTCGAATCCCAAACGTCTCTCGTCGGAAAGCCGCTTACTTACCTGGGCAAATTGACTGTACAAACACAGCCGTCACGGGCGCCTTATCGTGATTAGAGAAATGTTAGGAGTGATTCAGTGATGATTCAAAGAGTGTGAGCACGCTCACTCACTCAGTCAGCTATTGTGGGCCTCTTGTAAGCAGAGAAAACCTTTGCACGTCCAGTTTGGGTGTTTTTCATATTTCTTTCCTGCGATAAGAAATCAGATCATCAGTTACTACTCCCTTCATTCCTACATTTCTTTTGTTGTTCAAACATTTGTAGAGTAAATGGTGGCATGATAAAAGTCGACCTCCTGAAAATACAAGGTTTCCACCTGACAGCAGTGCTATAAAACAATTACCCGCTGCGGCTTAAACCCTCCAGAAGTCTCCCTGTGGGTATCGAACAAGTGAGCAGATAATAAAATGACACAATTATCCATCTGTCACAGTATTAATAAGATGTTTGATTTGCTCCATTTGCTCTGCGAGTGACGTCGGGAGTGGCAAATCCCCCCCTCGTTAATCCACAATCCTTCTGTTCATCTGCTTTAACATGAATTTACAGATTTGTTTGGTTTTTTTTCGTTCCGCACCATGACTTTCTAAATTCACTCTAATGGGGATTTAGGTTTTTAGTTGATTTTGTGACATTACAACGGTGTCAAGGGCAGGAATCCGAAAGGCTGGGCATTCCGACAAAAAGGGGGTTTCATAAATAGAAGCTCTTGATGGGATCTAGACTCCGTCTCCCGGGAAGTTTAGCTAAACATGCTTTGCTCTTTTTTCTTCATGGCCCTGTTTGACTCACTTGCAGTAATCATCATCTGCCGTTAGCCACTGAGCTGCTCTACCTAAGCAATAAGGGGAAATTAAGTCTCTTGCCCTAGGGAAACTTGACATTAGTTGTTAGAGAAGCTGCGAGTTGCTGCTTCCCCCTCTCCACCCATATTTTCCCAGCTGGTACGTGGATCAAAGCCAAGACACATTCCAGTTACGAGTATGCGTTGTCTCTGTTTCATCAAGTGCTCGGATATATAGGCCTCCAAGACTTCTGTTATTTCTGAGGCTTTCCCCTAAAATAGCCGCACAGCTCAAGTCTCCATCGCATTCATTACTGGGTGTCTAGCTGCTAGCACTCCGATAGCACCATGTGTTCCTTATTAGTAGTCATTAGTACAGCTAACACTCAGGAGCGGTCCTCTGTCAAGTGGCAACACTTCATGTCAGAACATTACTCGCCAAAGACGATTAATAAACACACTGGTACCACCTATAGAGAAATGCAATGACGCCTTCAGAGCTTCAGCTAAAATTGATGCTTTGTTGAGTTTAACAGGTGAGAAGAGATGTTGGGTCGTTTGTAAATCCCATCTTTTCCCATCTTCTCCTTGTGGTCGGCTCAGTGCTTCTGATTGCCGGTTGGGTAACACAGTGCAAAGTGATACTGACACTTGAAGCCTCAGCAGTCGTTGCTGTAGTAAGATGTCTTGCTTTCCATGGTGAGGCAGCAGATTTGTTGCAGGGGTTGCAGCAATCTTGCTTCGTGTTTGCTCTTTCCCCCGACAGTGATAGCGCTGTGCATCATATGCCGGCACTGACAAACAACTCCGGCTTTAATTAACAAGGCAACCCCCCCGAGGCTCCGCTGCTCATTGGTTGACGCATCCCACGGAGAGAGCTTTCTTAATGCCAGTGGGACGTCCCCCCAGCCCCGGCTCTCTCTAACTGTCACACACTGTAGGCGAAAGCATGGCTGATAAATGCATGGTCACATTCACAAGCCCTCTCACGCACAAGCACACACACACACACACACACACACACACACACACACACACACACACACACACACACACACACACACACACACACACACTCTAACAGGATTGAACCTCCACTGTGCATCTGTCCAAGCCATCAACCAGTGACCTAAATATATCCACCCAAGGAAGGTTCTAGTGTGTTCATGCGGATCTGAAAGCATGGCAATCACTTTGTCAGCCTCCTCTGTAACTACAAAACTATACTTCTATTCTGAACTGGAGGAATTTATGTGCCACAAAATAAAAGTGGAGAAAAATGCTTCAGTTCAGTTCACAGATTTCTAACAAGTCGAACAAAAAAAAAGGATTTGGATGCCAGGCTCAGATGTAACACGTGTGTCAGTTTTCATTACTGATTAATTGGCTTGAAGGCTTGTTTTGTCAGACCAACGGTCCAAAATCCAAAGATATTCCATTTATTGTTGAGAAGATTAGGAAAACAAGCAGATGATCATATTTGAGAAGCTGGAACTAATTCATTTTTGCTTAAGAAATGACAAACGATTAATACATGAATGGAGTATATCCTAATGTGCAAAGGCACTAGGGATCATTTATCATTTAGAATTGCCTGTGCCAAATGTTGCTAGTTACGATTAAATTCAGGAGAAAACACCACAAGTGAGTGAAAATAGACAAGCTTCATTTAATAAAAGATTTTGCCCTTCGATCAATTTATCAGAGATAAAGTCCTTTTGACACTTGTGGCAGTGGGACGACGGAGGAGATTTCAATGACAGCAGAGGAACAAAATAGTTTTAAAGGTGCCCTTCACCACTCGTAGCACATGTTTTATAAGTGGGTCCTTGTTTTGTCTGTAGGACACACAAGCCCGAGCACGCTGGCGATGTGCTTCCCTTCCACCAGTTTTAAAGCTGTTCTGTTGGTCGACAATTGGTGGCGCTAACAAAGCGCAGCAATGCTCAATTAAAGGCAGCGAAGAAGACAGTGAGCTAGCAGATACTGATGTTAACCATGTAGGATTTTCAATGTTAAATAAACACGCTTTGAGGAAGGAAATATGTTAAAAACACGTTTTTTTTTAGACTTCAAGGATAAACACTACTTTTGTCTGTTTACAAGAAAGCTCCCCAGCACCTTTTTAAATATCCCTGAGCTAAGATGCTCCCAGTGAAATGACTGCAAAGTAAGAGATGAGGCCCTTGAGTGACAACTAAATAGAAAATAGTTCTTCTTCCTGCTTGAACTGCTAAAAGCTCCATTACTGTCTAAAGTTGGGGAAATTGTGATTCAAATCAGGAACTGAGTACAAATCTGAGTTTCCCTGATGCCACCTTTTGGTACTTGACAGTTTTCAAAGTGAGTGGTACGCATTTCTGGTATAATGTTTGTAAGACAGTGGGATAAAGGCATGCTGGCCCTGAAGGGTCCTTTTGTGAAACGCTGTCAGTTGTCTCCTTTGAGGTATCCCTCCAGCGTCTGAATTCACCAGCGCTACAAAACCTCAGAATAAGAGCCTCTTTTGTTTTCAGGTACAATGACGCATGAGGATTTCCTGAAATGTGCAGACAGTACAACATAGACGACACATATTAAGTGTCACATGAAAGCATGTTGGTAGCTTGTTGCAGGCATATGTATCCATTTCCCGCTTGTCGTTCCCGAAGCCGTCTTCCATCTTCCTGTCTCGGTGTTTTCACTGCGGTTGAATGACAGGATGTAATTATGCTGTGATTAAGATGCTGTCTCGGAGCTTGCGATGGATTAGGAGCTGCACTGTGAGAAGGTTCCCCCGGTAATTATCCACATCTGATTTGTCCCCCCCCCCCTTTTTCCCTTTCATAACCCCTCTCTCCGTTTCCTCCACTGCTTGATTAATTCATGTTACTAAACAATGTGAACAAAAAAGATATTTCATTTGAGCGGGCTTGAGAAAAATAAATAATCTGGAGATAACTTCATAATAATCGTATTTGTCATTCAGCTGAGGTATTTTCGCAGCCCTGTGATTTTGGTTAATATATAATAGTGCACTTGGCCGCAGAACCTCTGTATGAATGACTAACAGACGCGGGGCTGCGAAGGATTTACAAGAAAAATAATGAAACCTAAATAGAGAGGGCACTCTTTAAGTGGCTCATTAAGTAATAGCTGTTTTCCTTTTCAGCCGTGTCCTTCACTGACATAGAGCAGACAGAGAGCTCTGAAAGCCTGGCTTGCTTCAAACTTCACTTCACTTGAGTCCCTTTTCAACGTTTTGCTGGCATGAGAGTGTAGGTCTGCTGACTTGGAAGTGCGTTCGGTAAAAAGTAATAACAATTGTAACAATGCTCTCCTGCAAAACCAAGGTGAAAACTTAACACCAAAGTGGTTTCGCTCGGCCACGCTACAGATATGATGTTGAGGAAGTATTTTGTAGATGCTTGCAGTTGTGGTTTGTCACGAGCAATCACTGTCTTAGACATTAAAGGGCAAGCCAGCCCACATCCCATTGTCACAATGAAAGACATTAAATGGCCCCGTCACTACGACCTCCCTGCACCCAATTGTCTTCGTGAAATAAAAGGTTATCGGTGCTGTTAGCAGGTTTCTCATTTTCAGATTGTATCTGCTGTGTGAACATTTATTTTGTGAGCTAACCAACCTACAAAATGAGCTTTTGGGCTGTTATCTAGTAAACATGCATCACAAGCCAGAGTCTATACGCTTGTCTAAAGGTGTCATTTAGGAAAGGCCTCTATGCATCATTTTGATGTTTGAAAAGTTAGCGACAGATTTCATGTTGTGCTGTTCTCAAAGACCAACAGAGTGAACGGTCTGTCGGTCAATACACACTTTATTTTCTAGTCCCGTACATTGTAGCTAGACAGCAGTGGAGCACAGACTGCCAAATGCTGACGGATAGTCTAATGAAGCTTTACCATCGGTACAGCATACGGGACTCTTTGTCCTGAGACCCTGGAAGGAGAAAACCCTCCCCATCAACCCTTTGATGGGGGAAAACATGGAAGAAACCTCAGGAAGAGCAACTGAGGAGGAGGAGGAGGGATTCCTCCCCCAGGACGGACAGAAGTAAACAGTAGATGAAGACCCTAAGTTATACTTTAGGTACATCACGTTCATATTTTAATTTAGTTGTATTGTATCGCAATATATCGTATTGTGACGTGTGTATCGTGATATGTATCGTATCGTGATATGTATCGTATCGTGATATGTATCATATCGTGAGATGTATCGTATCGTGATATGTATCGTATCGTGAGGTGCTTGCCAATACACAGCCCTAATGATTCAAAAAATCATAAATTGTGTGCATAATATACAGCCCAACATCCATTATTGTGTTGTTTTAAGGTTATTTCTTAGCACTCATGGGCTGTACAGTTTACAAAACACTGTTCATGCTTGACTAGAAAAGCACTAATGAGCCCATATGACCCCCCTCCCAACAATCCTGCCTCCGACACTGAACATATCTGCCGTTTTACTTGCTCAAAGTCATTTAATGAAGTCAACATGTTTCAAGGCTTTAGCATATTGTTATGCCAAGTAGGATAAAATACAACACTATCAGAACTGAATAAGCGTATTAGGACACCACTTTAAACCGCTCTGCAAATAAAGACAAGAAAGCAACACTTACCAGTATTCAAGCTTCTGCAACATGGTAATCTGGCAGTCGTAAGTCATCAAAACACTGCAGATTACAAATCAGCCTCCAGTCCATGTGGTCATGTTTTTTAAGGAGGGCCTCGCTTTCAAAGGCATGACTCACGCAGTCGCGACATTGCGCGGCGTCTTGCTGCATGTTTTCTTAATAGATCACTCTTGGTGTGAAAGCAATTAGCGCTAACAGTTGTTGACATGCTCTTCTACTACCGACACTCGCTACCAACACCAGCTCTGAGGGGAATAGTCTTTATAGGCCAAGTGATGCTGACAATAATTGCTTCAGCACTCAGCGCTCCCCGTCTGAAATAAGATACAGTTGACATGTTGGTCGGCAATTTATTACAGCTCATTGTTTGTTTGTACGCTGATTTGTATTCGCAAGCGTTTAGCCTTGCCTGTGTGTCTGTGTTTTTATATGTGGGCGCAGGCAAAGCCAAATAAGGACTCTTTCAGGGTTTATTTGTGATAGCTGTGGCAGCCATGCAACAAGCTGTGGCCAAGATAATAGAGCTTAGATAAGAGGGTGCTTATGCAATGTGGAATTTCTCTCGTTCCCACTCCTGTTCCATTCGCTGTCTGGATTGACATTTTGGCTCTCAAGCTCTGGGGCCGAGCTGCCACACGAAGCACCTTGTCGGCCATCCGCACACTTTGCTCCATGGGATCTGAATGTCTTCGTAGCAGTTGGAGCATATGAGGATGACTTTGTTATTGTTGACTGACATACCAGAAGTGCACAAAAACCTGGCGGGGGGGGGGGGAGTTAACTACAACTCCCAAAGTGCATTTCATCCAATCACTGAGCTTCGAATGTATTGCGTGCTCTTCTAACATTACATTTGTGAGAGACATAAATACATTCTGCCGTCTTGGATTCCTTCTCTGTTTTGGACAAAACAATGATGTCACTGATATCTGAACACAACAAGGGGAAACAAGGCGCTCATCAGACTTTACAACTCTTAACTGTATGTGATTGTATTATGATATCATATCTTGTTATGGCTCTAACTTTTATAGTAGAATTAGAAGAAGTGGAGGCAGTTGGAGCAATGACTCACCCTTTGGTTCCAGCGGAGAGTGGGTAGTGGTTTACATGCTGTTTTAGAGGCTTTTTGTCTCTGCCAATATTAAATTATAGGGGAGACACTAAACAGTTCTGCAGTCTTAACTGTATTTACTTGGCAAACATACACAGTGTTGCAATTTAGGTCCCTCTATCGATCAAACCTTTGCTTCAGGAAGCAGTTTTTACACCTCGGTCTACCCACAGTGAGTTTTTTTAACAGGCTCGACCTGTTGCCAACTCAGACACTCCTCATTTTATGAATCCTCCGAGCATCTATGAAAGTCAATGTTGCGGCTGTGTGCTCAGCAGAGTGAGGAGGGAGAATGTGTTTGAAATATAATGGGATATATAATAAGGCATATGTAACATAGTCACTGCAGTAAAAACCTGCAAGGGCAAAAAAAGAAAGAAAAAGAAGCTCCGTCACCCACAGTGAGATCTGGCTGACAGATCTGCCAAAAGAAAAGCATCGTCGGAGAACGTCTCCTCTTCTCTCTCTCTCTCTCTCTCTCTCCCTGTCCATCTCCCCTCTTTGAAGGCTTTCCTCATATACTGTGCAGACAGCACGTACAATCCGCTGACGACTTCTTCCTTCGCAGTCCGCAGGTTGTTTACCCCCGCAGATCAAAAGGCAGTAAAATGCATCTGCTCCCCTTTTGTAAACAGGCCACACGGCTCACTTCAGAGAGGGGCCACTTTGTGTCAGGTGCTTCTGAGACGAGGACAGGAGGCACCTTAGAATCAGCAGGTCTTTACCCAAGGCGTGGAACACCAGATCGGAATTACACACACGCGCACGTTTTTGGTGCCCTGAGCACAAGGCCGGTTGTTGAGTCAATAAAGAAAACAGGCAGCATGTGAGAGAGCAGGGGGGGGGGGGGGGGGGGGTGGAACATAAACAGAACTTTTTGCCAAGCTACTGTTTGCATTCCACATCTCTCGGCTTCGTAGCACAGCAGCCGCGTGTGCAGTTCAAACACCGCGCTGTTCAGAGCCACACGGACACTTTTAATAGTAATTACAAAAGCGGATGCTATTGGAACTAGAGGAAACCCTTTAATCACATTAATCCTAATGAGGACACTTAATGCAGGCGCTGAGTGAATACGGTTGTGTTTAATAACAGTGGCAGGAGTGGCGAGTAGTATCCTGGAATGTCTGTTCCCCACCGTTAATCTTTGGGTAAACACGGAGTACTTGGGCCATTTTGGGATTCCGGAATATTGGCGATAAGCAGTTGAGACCACATTAGCTTGGACGTCTATTTTGTTTTTCTACTTGGAAGAGCACTGGAGTGTATTCTGCAAATGTAAGAGTGTAAACAATGGTAAGGAGTTCATTGTTTAAGCTGGTGCAGATGAACATATTTGTATTGATAGAGGGGCACTTGAATGATTTATTGTCCGCAGTGAACCAAAGCACATTTCTGTGGCATATTAAACCCATGTTGTGCTTTTGGTAATAAAGAGAGACCGTACTTAAGTTCATTTCCGTTGTGTCATTCATCATTATTTAACTGAAAGGATCTGGCTCAAGGATACAACAGCATGGCCGATGCTCGCCAGGTTTGAGCTCAGAGTCAGGGCTGATTCATTCTTTTTGGGAGTAGTGGCACATCCATCAGATTACTAAACATGTGAGAGGTTGGCATGAAAATGAACAGACTTCATCATTAGAGAAATTAAACCGGCAGGCTAACTATGCCCATTTCTTTAATCAGGGATTTAAGTTCCTTTCCCATCGCTGTTTAAAAGCCGCTGACAGTGCATTTCTCTGTTTCAATACCCTGGTTCAAGCCTCACAGTTGGTACCATTGTTGATTTACTCATCTCTACCTTGTTAGCAGATGCTGATGTATTGAAAGCAAACGCTTGCAGGAATCAAAGCAAATAGACATTTTTTTACTGAAACAGTGTGGCTCTTTAAGGCCTCAGGATTGATATCAACGTTAGTGTGATACCAGCAAGACTGAACCCCCACATCAGTCTGATGATTACATTTAGAATTCCCGCTCCTCACAGGTCACAGCAGGTAAGGAGGACAAGCCGCGTTGCCTATCTGTAGCTATGCGGGGAGTGAGCATCCATCGCTGCCCCCCAACACAGAGTCAAATGATATCCCAACACTTCACAGCCACTTTGTTATCAGCTCTTAATGAGACACTTTGTGGAAATGAATACCTTCCCTCTCTTCCAGTCAGCCTTCCCCACGGCTCGCTATCAGTTCTCCAAATGTGCCACTGGAGTGAAGCGTGCACTTAGTGCAGACACACAGAGAGAGAGACACAATGAGGAAGGTAGAGACTTGGAAGGCAATGGAAAGAAAAGAGAGAGTACAGGGGGGGGGGGGGGGGGGTTGTATTCCAGCTTCCTGCTTAATTGCTTCCTGGCACCAGAGGTAAGCTCGTGCTCAGTACATAAATCCTCCTATTTTCATTTATCTGCTCCAGGTGTTGATGAAACAATTCCCCCACTGGATAATCATATCATATTTCCCCTTCCCGCCTGCCAAGACGCTGAGAGGGAGATGGAAGTAACCCCCCCCCCCCCCCCCCCCCCGCGCGCGCGCGCACCCATGACAAACTAGATGTGTGTGTGTGTGTGTGTGTGAGTGTGTGTGTGTGAATTGTGAATCTCCTTGCTGTTTCAATTTGCACAACAATACACAAGAGGTGGAAAACGCTTACGCACGCTGACAGGCTACACCAAAGCGATGGTGGGTGTCAGTGTGTGTGTGTGTACAGGTGAAGGATGGTGAAGGATGGTGAAGGATGGTGAAGGATGGTGCCACCCAGAACAGAACAGAGCAACCAGCCAATTTGTCGGTCATACATTTAATCAACCTGTCGCTCGGTCAGACACCAGTCAGCCAGTCAGCCGGTTAGTAAATCAGTCGTTCAGTTAATGAGCCTTCGAGCGACGTCATCATTGTAGAAAAAAAAACTTTTCATACATTCCTTTTTGTGTGACTTTAGCTCCATAATTGAACCTGTTCAAATGATACTGAAGAAGAAAATGAGTATTATGAACATGAAACTCTTGATTTGTGCGTTGCCCCCCCGCCTCTCATCATTTTCCCCCCCTCTTCTGTCGACTGATGTGGCGTAAAAGCCGTGGTTACGACCGGCAGCGCACGCCTATCATTTCTAGTAGCTGCCAGTCATTTGGTCGCCGGTGGCGTTGCCTTTATCAGTTCTGAAGCCTATAAATGTAACTGAGGGTCACATACCTCTAGAGGCCTCTCCAAGCCTCTATAGCTGCAGGCGGTAATGGTAAAAAACCAAGGGCAAGGCTCGCTTGTGTCTGTGCTGTCGTTGAACAGAGATATACTGCTTTGGATCGATGTAAAGGTACAGCATGCCTCCCTGAAGTGCTTTATTTATGACAAAGCGCCTCCACGTACATTGCTTTGGAACATATTGCTGCACCATATTGTGTTATGATGTAACTGTTGACTTTTCAGGGAAGGTTTATCATTTCCCCCTGCCTCAGACTGTTGACAGGGAGATCTAAGTGTCGGCCGACACCTCCAAAGCTTGGACGGGATTCAGGGTCCTGCTCACAAGCACTTTAGCAGTGCACTACCCACTTGACATCGTGTCATGCCGAGAACTTTCATTGACTGGTCTAGTCTTTTGCGCTGGTCTTGTGACCAGATCCATGACAGGAATCTCCAGCGGACAAAAGGGGCAAAGTGAGCTAATGTATGTTTTCGGGGTCCTTTTCGGCAAAACAGCAGGCATTGTTTGCAGTAGAAGGCACAATGGCGTTTCTGTTCAAAACCAGCACAAGTGAAAGCTTGTCAGAGCAGAGGAAAGTGAGGGTGAAAAGACAGAGAGGGGGGGGGGAAAGCACGTGCTCACAAAAGCAACCTGTTAGAGAGCTGGCTCTGGTTATCTAACCTGCAAGGCACGGCTGTATCGTAAACCGGGTGGGCAGTTGCTCTGGATAGAAAAAGTACTCTGAAATCTATAGTTTGTGCTCATAAGATCGTTATCTTACTGTAACACAGCTTCCCTTCTCCGTTCTCTACACTGGCTTCCTGTAAGAGCTCTCATCCAGTTTAAGACTCTGGTGCTAGCCTACAGGGCAGTGAAAGGAACAGCTCCTTCCTCATCTCCAGGCCATGGTCAAGCCCTACACACCCCCGCCCGACCACTTCGCTCTGCTGCCTCGGGGCGATTGGTTGCCCCGTCGCTCAGAGGTCCCTGCAGCCGATCGACCCGGTCGCGGCTGTTTTCTGTCCTGGCTCCACAGTGGTGGAATGAACTCCCCACTGACGTCAGGACAGCAGAGTCGCTGCCCATCTTCCGGCGCAGGCTGAAAACTCACCTCTTCAAGAAGTACTACCCTGAGCCTTCCACTCAGCACTTACTTAGCATTCATTGTATTCATACTAGCTTGTTGCACTTCTTTGTTTGTTTCTGCACTGTACGTCGGCTCTGGTTTATGCTCTTAGATGCTTGTTTGAAAAAAGGAGATGCACTTATGACTTCTGGTGACTAGTAGTTCTCTCGAAAAACCGATGTTGAATACACTTATTGTAAGACGCTTTGGATAAAAGCGTCTGCTAAATGACTGTAATGTAATGTATAAACTGTTGCTACGCTACTTAATGCACCCGGCTGGCTGTGGGAGGCCCTTAAGCCTCAGGCACCTGCCACGGTAAACACGTTGTTAGCACTGAAGGTTATAATTTATCTGCCTCTGATTTGAAGGTTACTAAAGCAACGTTTAAGTCAGATGTTGCCTCACATAAGAGAATGATGTCAGTCACGTCCACACAGTGAGGCATATACAGCTTATTAAAATAAAACACTGGTACAGATCGGTACTCTGTATCAGTATTGGGACTGAACAAGTCGGATCGAAGGAAAGGGAGGTTATGGAGAACCAGGACTAAGCAGGGCAGGCTGTCAGACCACTTCTGCAGTAAAATTTTTGCCTTTTTTTAAAGGGACTCTGGAGCTTGGAAACACTACCACTTTGTTCCGCAGGGAACGCCAATATCAACACAAAATGAAAGTTCCTTGCAATAGCGTCTAATCTTTCTGCTAGTACATCCCCCCGAAATGCTACACTGTGTCCCTTTTAATGGACTTCGTTGAAGGTATAGTGGAACAAGTGAAATCCCACCTGAAACAACGTTAAAGTAGTGTGACCTCATCATATTCTGGAGGAAATATGGATGAGAGTCAGATACCACAGTGGTGATGGATACAAGTTTGTTTGTTTGCTGCTGCATAGCATCGTTTTTAAATTTTACATTTCAAAATGAATTGCTACAGCTTAAAAGATGCACAGCAATGATTTTAATCTTCTATTTTGCGTCATTGTAAATCACAGAGCATCCCAGGTATGACTGGCGTGAGTAGAATGTATCATTACAGGTATAATTTCTACTCTCCTGTAGCATAATATAACACATAATATCAGCAGGGGTTGGCAGAATGTTAATAAGTGAAACAAGATAAACAGCTTTCAGTGCTCCGTCACTGTTTACTGAGCTGTTTATTTGCAGGCTCTTTAGCATTCATGCTGCTTACAGTCACAGTCCTCCGTCTCTTGCTCTTTAGTATAAAGTCTGTCAGACCGGCTGAGTTGGTAAACCTGGTGTGATTTCTGCTGGTACAGTTACCACTTCCTGCCGCCCGTTAGCATGCAAAGCTGCCTCATTCAGGTTCAGTTCCAGCTGGTACTGAATCATCGTGCAGGAATTTAGCATGGCATCACAGTATGTCTTTCTGGAAGCATATACGTAACACAGGGAACGTCTGATTCAAGCAGTATGGCAGTTTGTTGTTGGTCAATATAGCGATTGAAGTTTCATTTTAGTTTCATTTTAGTGGATGAATTGTTAGAGTTACCAGAGTCTGGTCAGGGATCACTCCTATGCCTGCTTTCTCTCCTGCTTGTGTTTGTGGTGGGTCTAAGAGGCAGCCTGTCAAAGCTAATCAGCCCTCAACGACCGGCTAAAAACAGCCATCCTGACGGCACTGTGGTTCACACACACAAAGGCAAACACGCTGGTGCTCATGAACTGCATGTGTAAAGGGGGAACAAAAACGTGTTGTGAAAGACTTATTGTTGGAGGCTTGGTTAATAGTGAGCAAGCAGGCACAATTTTGCAAATTTTCGACGAAAACATATGACTTTTGTTGTAAGAATCGTTATGATATATCATTATTAATCATTACGTGCCAAACTAAATGCATGTGATGTATGTGTACAGTGCAAACGATAATCATTTAGTGTTACTTTGGATATCAAAATGCGCTAAATGCCTTAAATATAAAACGTGAAGAGAGAACAAGGAGAAAGGTTGTGCACATGTGCAGAACATAGCCATTCGTGGCCGTCATTAATCACACATTCACCTGGAATAAGCCAAAGCTAAATGGTTTTAAGTCAGGTCCCATCACCTCCAGACTCACAGACACTGTGTCCTGAACCGCCGGTCCGCCGATAGTTGCTTGTACACACATGGCACAGTGGAATGGCTGAGGAGTACAAACAATAAATAACTCTTATCCTGAGGCCTTGTGTTTCAGTGTGTGTTTGTGTATGTAATGGACCCTCTTCGTCAGGTCACCCTCAGCTTCAGAGAAACAACCATCCCCCACTCTCTTTGCGTTGCTGTTAATCAGCCTCTAATTGGTATGCAGGCCAGGCGGGGGGGAACACTGGCAACAGCCCACACTCGTAGGGCCATAACAGTGGATTACACCCACGTAACAATAGCAGCAGAGGAGATACTATGAGCCAATATGGAATATGCAGAAGTAGATTCAGTAATAATGAAAAACAATAATGAGAAGCATGATAATACTAGCTAGGAGTCACTCTGTGGACAACCACACCTCTGTCAAGGCTTTATAATGATACTGTGCTTCTTTATTATCTGTCATCTGGGTTTGGTTGTCTTATCATGAAATGTAAACATGAAGCTGAAAGAACCTTAAACTGTGTGAAGGAAACAGCTGATTAGAGTTTACAGATATATTTTGCAGACATTGGACCCAATGATATCTATCTGGTCGATGTCAGATTATTTTGCTTATGGTTTAAAATCAAGCCCCCTATAGGTGCTTGACATAATTACCGCCCCCCCCCTATTGACCCTACACGAATAATATTTATTTCCCAACTGACCCATTACAATGTTCATTTTTATCCGATACGATACCGTCTTGAATGCCAACATTCTTAATTGATAAAAGCATGAATGCATGTATTTCACCAGAGCTCAGAGCACAGAGCTTGCTACTCTGAACTCATGATGAACAGGTTGCTCACAGTTGGAAAATTCGAATTGGATTTTTGAAGCTGAACAGCTTGTTTCTCCTTTAATAACAGAAACGTATCATTCTCTGGTACCAAATGGTACCGGAGTGTAAGGATACCTCATCGCTGTCATCTGCCTTTTATCTATTTGGTCTGCTGTGTTTGATTGCATTATTACTGTGTCATTGGTTGCAACATGTGTTAATGGGAAACTGTTTATCTGAATTGAATCTCCATTGATTCCCAATATATGATATTATTATACAGCCAGGGAGGTTAGATATCTATATTTCCCATGTCTTTGAAGCAACTTATTGCTGTTTCAACAAGACAAGAATCATAGAAAACTCTATATGCTTGTCATTTTTTGGTGTGTAAATTGTCTCATTTAAAGATGATACATAATGTCAGCTTCAATCCAACAACAGCACTGCGTGTATCAAACGTGTGAGTTGATAATCATAATAATCATAAACAACTTGCGTCGCGCTTTTTTTTTTTCCGAAACTGTGGAATTTGACAGAGAATGAAATGATAAAAATAAAAGTCCATTAGATCAGATGAATTTTTAATGATCCTTGTGGGAGAATTGGGTCATCACCAGCGGCGGAGGAAGAGGATACAGATGAGAACAAGAACAAATATGGAGCACTCAAGAAATGAGTCGTAATTTAACAAATCATCCATGTTGAGATTAACGCCACATTAAAAAGCCCAACAGACATCGTCCAACTAAATATTGAAAGCTAAATTCATAAACGCCTGCCTTGCATGTGAGAAATTGAAAAGCACCGAGACACCCCCCCCCCCCCCCCCCTTTGTTGTTATTGAAGGCGTTCTGTGGACGGGTGGCTGCTGGTTGCCATGCGGTAAAAGGGTCATATTGCTTTATGCTCTTACTGCGATTGCCCCCCCTCAGATATGTGTGGAGATGAAGAGCGGCGCTGATGGCACAGAACAGCCCTGGTGTAAATCTTTATTACACCTGAAGGGCAATTTGCTTTACTGCAACTAGTCATTAACATATAGCAGAGATGTAACAGACACACACATAAAGCCAGCAAAGCCTGTATGTGTTGCTTTCTATGTGCGGAGAGCAGTCACAACCAGCATCTGTTGGGAAGAGCTGTGGGAATACAAGCGTTGTCTGTTGCCGGTGTAATTATAGAAACTTCATATTCGTACACGCGTAGAAGTGAGGATCTGATGCGAGGACTTAAGTGAACACATGTTTTTTTTTATATAAGGAGAAAGTGTTACGCAGGTCATTCCAATACAAAGCTTCTCTCTTCTTCTCTTCAATCAATGACCTCCTTCCACTTGCTTTAGGATATCTGTATTTCCTCAACTTAAATCGAGCTGTTTTATGCTTTTCATTTGTGCGTTCTTTCAGTCTCGCTGAAGTCAAAATAGTTGCTCTTCAAGCTGATGCGATTTGTTCATCCATCACATTGGCCATTGATCATTCTATTCATGTTGCAATAGCTGACAGCTGAGGTGTGGGTTGGGAAGGGTAAGCCAGCCGTCTGTATCTGTGTATCTGTATGTGATGCAGTGATGCTTTACTCTGTATGCGTTTGTGTTTGTGTCTATAGGACCACCTCTTAAAGGACGTGCTACATCTCAAGGGGCTATCCTTGAATAAATTAAAACGAGCCTTGTGATGACCTTGTTGTTATAACACACTTTCTTTAAACAATCATACATTCTCTTTGCTTGTTCCAACTATGCATTGAAGCTTTACTATATTTACCTTATAGTTAAAAACAGAGTGACTCCGGGGGTTTCTATGGCTGCAGCATTCCATCAATTGGAAAATGATCTCGATACAACAGGATGTTGTGGTGATAATTAGACAGAAAGCAGCTCATCAGTCTGCTCTCCATGAATGATCAGCTGAGATCAGTGGTGGTTTGTCTGTAATTTAAGGCTCCGGCTCTACGTTCACTTGTGGCTTTAGTGCACTTCTTCATTTCAATATCTTGTGATAGTTCCACGATCTCATTATTTCACCTCTTTTTGTGCTTGTTCTTTTTTGTTGGTGTTGCTTTTTTGGTTTCCCACGGTCTGAAGTCACCGTCAGGAGTTTAGCGGGGGCTCAGTTGGAGGAAGAGCTCATCTGGCCGGGGGGGGGATCAGTTTCCAGACCCGTGCTGGTAATGTGGGTTTGTGGTTATAGTGGTTGGACTGGTGGACTGGCTTGTGTCTTTGTCTGGTTCACTGGCAGCACTCTTAAAAAAAAAGGGCCTCAAAATGATCTGGGTCAATATAGTAACTACACAGCATTTATTTCTAATCTGCATGCTTTGTTGCATTTTCAATCACAAAGCACCAGGACATATCCATCAGGAATCATTTTTTGGAATAATTCCAAAATATGACAGAGCACAGTTTTTAAAAACACATCCAGTTTCTGCGATCTAGACTGCAGCCACATATTTGTTATTTGGCTGCACGCTTTGCTGCCTCGGTATGTTTGAAACACAAATAAGAAGTAACCAAAATAACAGAGGAACAGAAATGCTAGGTTATGACGAGCCAGCACATTTTTGATATACTGTACTTTCCAAAAGATTCTTCACATCTTTCATCAGCGCTTGTACTCGACAGGTAGTATCGATCTCTGGTGTGTGTCTGACCCAATTCTTCCAGCTTCCGTTTTCATTTCTTATTTCGCAGGTTGTGCACCGATAGGAAGATGAAATGTTGGAACAGCAGAATCTAGAGTTTGACTCTTAACTTCCATCATTTATCGGCTTCTTTTCATGATCGCAGGCTTGTTTACTCATCCTTTAATCACTCGTTTACCTTCTTCTTCTTCTTCTTTCTGGTACTTTTAGACTGTATTTGATTCAGGCCAAGTTCCTGAACAGCTGCTTGTGTTTCGACATCATTTTAACATTTTAGAACTTCTGCTTCTTTTTTTTTTTTATGAGAATGCAGTTCATATAAAAACATCTGTGTCTCCACAGAGAACTATGAAAACCTGCTGCACATCAGAGGTGAATTACACTGAGAATCTCTGTTTTCGTCCACTAGTTTAATACTCAAACCTGGTCCGCAGAGAAATGATTAGAACATTTAGAAATCTCTAATATCCCCCGAGAAAGCAGGAAGAAGCACTATCAAAGTCCAGCCCATAGTTATCCTCACTGTGGTTGGTACGACATCAATATTCTATCTGCTGAAAGAAGCCTCCGGTCGCAGCTAGAAACTCCGGTTGAAATCTTAACAAGATGTTTGATTTGCCATCTCTGTCTGTCTGTCTGTCTCTCTCTCTCTCTCTCCTTTGCCACTTTCTCCTCTTACATGTATTCTCTCACCACCACTCTCCCCCCCGAGCGTCCTTGTCAGTGTCAGAGTCAGCTGATGCTGTGGAGAAAAGAGGCGAGGTCAATAGTTTGTCTCCCTGCCTTATAAATAATGTGACTCAGAGGCTGACAGAATGAGTTTGGATGGCAGCAGCATGGGGATGAAATGGCTGGAATATCTTCTTAACCACCACCACCACCACCCCACCACTCCCCAGCTTGACTTGTTTAATCTAGGTGACAAATACTACACTCTGACCTTGCTGGTGTGTTTTTCTCTTCTCTCTGCTGTTGTTTAGGGCACTTTTTTTCTCATTTTCCTGCGTCACTGCTGGCATTTTAGCTGAGCAAGGAAGTGTTTTCTTGTCAAAGAGCCATGTAATCGCATTACCCTCCACATGTGTTTTGGTTTAGAAAGTCAAAGTGTGTGTGTGTGTGTGTGTGTGTGTGTGTCAATGTGCTGTGTGGGCTGCTGTGGGAATTTCAATGCAGTAGGTTTGCACACACACACAAAGACAGAGCGTTACTTTTCTCCCCGTGTGTTTTGAAGCCGTTAGGGTGGGTATGTTTGTGTGTTCATGCTGACGCGTTAACTTTTTGTGCATACACGCATGAACATGTCTGCAAGTGTTTGTGTTTACCGAGGCCACGGGGTGCACACACGCTCCATTGGGATTTGAGCGTTACAATCCACCGCTAGCTGCCACAGCCAGCGCCCAGGAGAGCTGTGCTGTGCTGTAACTGAGCAGCTCAGGGGAGGGGGAGTGGTGCGGGGAGGGGCGGGGTGGGAGATTTCCTGTGTTGCCCATGCTCGGGGTGAACACCGGTGTCAAGCGTTGGGTTACAGCTCGGTGCGGCAATTGTGGACGCGGCGCTGCACAATCCCCCAGCTGCAGTAATTCCACCTTTGCGTTCATCTCGGGAGCTTACACTTAAGCACATTCGGTTACAGTTATAGCTATGCATGCATGCATGTATAGACACAATGCATGTATGCATGTATAGACACAATGCATGCATGTATAGACACAATGCATGCATGTATAGACACAATGCATGCATGTATAGACACAATGCATGTATGTATGTATAGACACAATGCATGTATGTATAGACACAATGCATGCAGGTCATCAATGCCACCAGTGCACACATCATTTACGCAGGGCTCCAATCGGGGCATATTTGAATGACTATTTAGTTCTGGTACTTTCTTTACTGTGTTCTTTTGTGTTTTTCATCCACTTCAGCCCGCTAGCGTTGCAGCACTGCTCTTTTCTTTACCACGGCTCTACAGTGCAGCAGTTCACTGCACAGCCAGGTGCAACTTAGAAACATGATTTCTACACACCGGTGACTGACTGATTTCAGAAAGAAAGGCTGACAAAATATACAGATTTGCTAAACTCTAAGATTATTAAATCTGTCATTCCTTCTTTCTTTTTCTCTGTAGCAAAAAGCAGTGTACATGACATGCAGTTAGTTGGTTGGTTAGTTAGCAATTTGCATTTTAGAAGTTGTCCGTCTTTCTCGTCGTAGCTGGTGGCAGATCATGTCAGCTGTTGCTTAGCACTAATCCTGGGAGTAACTTGATGTCTGCTGTCGGGTTTGTTTGCTCTCTGCAAGCCAGTGTCTGCACTCTGCCAAAGCTGTTTTGTCGGGGGAAGAACTTAAATCACCGTGCAACTGCAAGTGGACTGAGTCTTTCTCTTGTTCCTACAAATCCGACCGAGTGGTTTCGTCTTTCCTCAAGCTGATCACGTCATGTCCATTTCAGGAGTGACATTCTCCCAGTTAAACTTTCATTTATAACATATTAATGCCAATAGAAGTGTGAGAGCAGATACTCAATATCAAAGGATCATATTGGGATTGGGGCTAAAAATAACTTCCCTAAATAAAATAGTCAAACAATTGCATTACTCCTCATTGCCCATAGAGATGTCCTAACATTCCTTGTTTTGTCCAACCATCAAAATCAGCAAATCCTCACATTTCAAAAGTTGAAACGAGACAATGTTCGAAATAGTAGCATTAAAATGAAACACGGTAGCTGCTGAATAATTAGCTGTCAATCAACAAATGTATTGATCAACAACTG
The DNA here is from genome assembly GCA_032191485.1 of Leptoclinus maculatus. Lineage (NCBI taxonomy): Eukaryota > Metazoa > Chordata > Actinopteri > Perciformes > Stichaeidae > Leptoclinus > Leptoclinus maculatus. Next base: position 26,516,822 of record JAVDOI010000005.1, read on the forward strand.
GTTTAAGCTCCAAATGAATTCAGATGGCTACTACTATAAATGCAAATTCCAAGCACGCACACACGCACACACACACACACACACACACACACACACACACACACACACACACACACACACACACACACACACGTCAGTGCAAAAATGCCTTCATGTTCAAAAAAGAAATCTATGAATACAAAAACACGATACTTTTTTTTACGCACACAGGAATGAATGAATAAATGTGCAAATGCATTTCCACATGTGCACACAAACTATTCAAATTCAATCATCGTCACCTGTCGGGGGGGGGGGGAAAGGGAGCCAGTGACGGTGGCGGTCTTCTTATTCAGCAGCGGTTCTGTTAGGCATATCATCACTTTCAGCCTCTCTGAACACCATCTCAGGGAAAGCTGCTTTGCTTTTTCTGAGGGAAGAGCTCCCAGAGCCGAGTTCGTGTCTGATTGAACATTCTCTCCCCCCTCCCTCCCCCCTTCTCTCTCTCTCATTTTAGTGGCAGGGTTTAAAATGCCACTCCAGCTCCAAATTGACTCTTCAGGGTTCCTCCGCTTTTTCTATCTGTCATTCAGCATTAGCCTGAAGGGAGACATTTGGGAGCCGAGGCTCGCTGCCTGGACCCTGGGAAATAGAAAATTGCTCTAGTGGCGCAAATTTTCCGTGTGTCTCATTTTCATCTGTTCACATGTTAACTGAATGGAACGCTTTATTTTTTTGAACTAACATGCTAGGTGGAGAGGGGTGTTGGAGTAGATTCTGGTGCTTCACAGGGCCAGTGGCCTGTCCAGCCTCAGCTAATCACAATCAGCTAATCGCTACAGTATGTTTTCTCATTATGGATGTGGTTATATATTTGATGCTTGTAACTTCTGTGCTCCTGCTCTGGTTGCACAGTGTGTATCACGTTGCATGATTCGCACAGAGCCTCATTTGATTACAGGCGCCAGAGAAAAAGGGGGTCAGATGCAGATCTGATGACCGTGCAAGTTCAGGAGCCTCGATGGCGGTTTCCAGGACATCCGACGGAGCCTCTGTTTATGGCTCCCAGCGTAATGAATGGTCCAAAGTGTGATTTAAATGGGCTAGCCCTGATCCATCTAATTGCTCCCCACTCAGTGTAATTACAACTTTGTGTGCGCACTTTGCTTTGGACTTCATACTGGCAGCAGGCAGCTCTAACCAGGACTGCTGTCTGAGCATTGTGCCATTTCTCTCTGATTTCTCTCTGCTAGGATTGCAGTCCGTCAAAACACATTTCCTCATGTGGTTCAACTGTTTTCTGTATCGGGACATATTTGGGAGGTGGCCACAGTGGAGGTGATTTATGGGGATTTGGGGAAAAAAAGAGAAGAACAGCAAACCCTCCATTTGAGAAGCTGGAAACAGAGAATTTGGGGATTTTTTTTTACTTGGTAAAAAACTTAACTAATGATCAAAATGTGTTGCCAGTTACGTTCAAATTATTTCACTGCTATTATTTGATCCTGATATGATCTGTGTATGAGTTTGTATTTTTATAAGCACTGCTTGTAAAAGCTCAGTGACTCTCTGATTGTGTTGTGTGTGTGTGTGTGTGTGTGTGTGTGTGTGTGTGTGTGTGTGTTTATTCAGCTATGAATGAATGCTCCAGCAGGCAGGTTGCGTGTGTATTGTCAGCAGCGTCCCAGGGGACTTGCTCCAGGCAGGCGGAGTGTTAGTAATAGACTGATTTACCTACATACTGCTGCCTAACTTCTCTGCTGCTCCAGGGAGCTACTGCTGCTTGGTTGACTGACTCTGGAGCTGCACACACACACACATGCACGCGCACACACACACACACACACACACACACAAAGCAGGTGCCAAATACAAGTAGCACCTTTTTCCAGTCTGTGTCAGCCTCTGGAAACTGAAAGACACAAGGCAAGCATTTAGCATTTTCAAAGCAGTGGAGGTGGTGTTAGTTTAAACATAAGCTTGCAATAAACATGCGGTGTATGTGTTCAAACTGGTCTTTTGAGGTGCTCGCTCTTCCCCCCCCCCCATTCTTCCTCGCTAGCAGAGCTGCTTTGCCACATTTGAAGTTCCTGCACTTGGGGTGATGTTTGTACTCAGATTAATCTAAGCCCGGTGGCTTTTAAGACGTTGTCAGATCGTTAGCGACGACTGTGTCATGTATTCACAGCGGGCTGGATAAAACATGTGTCTCAATTTGTCATCGGGAGCCTGCAGCAGCTCAGTCAAAGCAGCCTTTTCAAAGGGACTGAATCAATCAGTTCGTCTTATCTGATGCTCCTTCACTCGGAAAGTAAGAAAGAACTTGACTGATTTTAAAGCTATTAAACCGATCTGTCACTATACCAAAAAATCTTCTGCTGAATACACTCTCTATGCACGCAGAATACAGAGCCGTTCTTAGTCCTAATATGAGTTTATTATTCAGTAGATTGGCTCATAGAAACATTAGCCCACATTCCGCTCGATTCTCATGCTCTAATTATACAACAGCACAGAAACAAGTGCAGTAGTTGCCCTCAGCCTTTTGTGCCATCGCATTCTGAGCCAGGCCATTATATGGCAGTCCTCAAATGGAGTAGAATCTACAGATAAATAAATGACATGATGCAGTAGTAAAATAGAAAACAGGCTGCATACTGACTTTTGTGGACACTAGTATTCAGAATATGTTCGGAGGATGAAACCAGCTCACTGTCGGTAGGTCAGCAAGAAAAACCAGTCCAGTCAGAATGGATCAACAGTTACTGATGGCGGCCTGTGGTATTTATTCTGCATTGTCGAGGCTTATCTACAGAATGACAGATGCTTCACCAGTGATCTTCACAACTGCCGGTATTTCAGCTTCCTCGAGCGCCTGAAGTTATTTCCCTCCAGCTGAAAAGGTTTTTTTCCTGTTTTTTGCCAAAGCACGCAAAGCTAAAGTGTGGATGTCAAGAGAGCTTAATTTGCCAGCTCCAGTATTAATAGCACTACTTGGCAGCTGACCTGTTTCAGAAAATAAGGGTGCACCTAGCATGCGCTGGTAAGTTGCTAATGTTTGGAGGAGGAGGAGGAAGGGGGGACCAGCTCTCTCCATTCAAGCCAACACAGGCCTCATTCTCTACAGCTTGAATGGAGATTGAAGTCAACTTTCCGAAGGAATATCAGATCTCAGCTGTGGGAGATCATTACAAGCGTTTTGGGATTCTGTTGCTTGAGTTGCGTTCCCGACGGCTCTGCACATTTGAGGAGCTTGGTGGTTTCACATAGCATATGTAAGTGTGTTTGCCATATTGGATTTTAGAGGTTCCTTAAATGAAAAAAACAAAAAGATGCAATGCAACTTGTGGAAAAGGTCTGTTTCTTGGCACCTGTAGCTGGTATCAGTTTTCACGTCCCTTTACCGTCTCTATAGTTAAGCTCACGTTTCCGATGTTGTACATTTATGACACTTGATGTGTGAAGCGATACATTCGTAATCCATTTCTTCCGCTCACCTTATCCCCCTCTCGACATCTTCACACCGGATTGCCCACTGTTCTGAGACACAAGGAGCTTATTGGCGATGAGGAGGTAGATTTGTGCTGAAGGCCAGGGGGTGACTCAGAGGCTGTGAGCAGAGCCAAACAAAGAGAGGTGAGCGCTGCATGTTGGAGGATTACGAGCAACTGGAGAACACAAAAAGGACAAGGGAACAGGACAAAAGCATGTTGAGGACAGGGATTTGTTCTGTTTTGAAATCTAAAACAACATATTCAGCACTGTAAAAAAAGACAAAATAGAGTTGCGTCACATTAAACGGTTTTGTTTCCTAGTTTGAAATTGTCTTTCAACGCTGCTGCAATTTGTAATTTAATGGATGCCAAAAAAAAACAAAAAAAAACATGCACTCAGCAATAAATCAATGGTAATGATGATAATGTGGAAACGCGTAAATGTAGATGCATATTATTATTATTATACTTTGTAAAATACAGTATACCACCCAGCCCGGGGGGAGCAGGGGAGTCAGCAGCCAAAGCCCTGATCTGTGAGTGCCGTGTTAGGGGAGCCCTGCTGCTCGGCTGCCTGCCCCGCAGCCCCAACATCTGCTGAGCGCAGGAAGCATTTGAAGGATAATTAAAAGGACTGGCTTCCAACTCATTTCCCGCCTCCCGTGGCTAAGCAGCAACATGCTGCTCAACAGCAAGAACTGCAATTATTTTTTTGGGGGGGGGGGGGGGGGGGGGGTGAAGAAGAGAACAGAGCAACACAGATATCAAATGTGTGCAACAAGCGGACGTCTTCTTTGTTTGATTTCTTTTTTCTCGCGTTGGTCTGATTACTCACCAGCTTATAAGAGGTCAATGTGAAGGCTGTGCTATTTCATACGACAGCGGGGGGAACACTGCTCTTTTGTTTGGCTCACTCCAAACATGCGGTTGACTCGGAGCTTGATTTGTGAACCCCCGGTGCTTAGTGGGCTGTGAAAGCAGCCGAAAGCTCCAGAAAGGCAGTAAAAGATGTGCATTCTTTAGTCTTTTCAAGGAGATACTCAATAAAGCCCTCCATCACTTCAAATGGTTTGTTAGCAATGCGCTTTTGAGACGGGGGGGAGAGATGAAAGAGAAGATGAAATATCACATCACCTGTAATGATCTTTGAGTTGTCATTAATAATGGGTGTGAGTATAAAGTGCTGGCTCACGCTCAGATGTTAATATACCAAAAGGCTCAAGGCAATGCTTTGTCCTCCGAGTAAACAGTAATAGTAGGAGGAGGCATAACAACTCTCATTTCATTTTTATGGGAAGGTTATGAAGAGGGATACGTATCACTTTCTGCAACACTTGAAAGATGAAACCCTTTATTGGATGTTGGCCCTTTTCAGTCGTTCCTTTATGAACCATCGCAGGGTTTGTCAGTTTGAAGATGTTTCTTTTTTTTTTTTTTCTTCATTTCAGCCCCCGAGAGACTTGTTAACTGTTACTCTCTTAAAAACTTCGGATCATCCAGTTGTGCTATAATCCACCGCCCAGCTCTATTCCAGCCCCGGCCTGCAGCCTGCCTCCTTTTGTGGGACACCAGTCATGTGAATAGGGTTCCAGAATGGAGAGCCAGCTGTCCTTTTCCTGCCAAGTCATGTGCAAGTCACAAAGCAGCAGCGCCACTTGAAAGAGAAAGCAATAATCAATTTTGCAGAGTTAGCCTCTGAAAGGCTTGTTTTGTTCTTTTGGGGCCTGACGATTTAGGACCGAGAGGCCGGCAGCGGCGTTTGTCGTTTTAATGGAATACACTGCGCTCTATTGTCCAGAGCCCCCCCCCGCTCGCTGCCGTGCATAAAAGTCAATTTTTTGTGTTTCTGTATAACCACAGCACACTGGAGAACTCTAAACTTGCAGTCAACATTATGTCTTCAGCTTTTTTTTTTTGGGCTCGTCAATGAAGTGGTTTGTGGTTTTCTCCCACTCGTCCAGGTTTAAGACACTGAAGTGGGGTCGGGGTGATTTGCACACTTGGACTTTAAAGTCTTTTGTCAGAGCTAGGAGAGCATCACTCAAGCGCTGCTGCTGCTGCTGCTGCTGCTCTACTGGGTGCAGTGAGTAAGACGAGGGCAGAACACAGCTTTTCTATTTACTGGGACATCGTTTAAAGGCTTGAGGATATAGCGTCTGGGTGTGTGCTGTACGAGGCTGGTACAACCTCCTCTAGGGGTGGGGCGTTGCGGCAGACATATCATCACAACTGTTTTTTCAGGTCTTTTTCGTGGTAGTTTTTAAGATTAATTTTGCAGCTACCAAACTAATTTCCCTAAAAAAAACATTGCCTTACAAGGTAACGAAACACTCCGAATTCCATTCCACCAAATTCCACATCAACCACTCTTCACACCGGCATACATTTGATCTACTGCACAGGATTTATTTCGATGAGAGATAAGCCACTTTTAAAGCTGGTTCGCCTGCTACACTCCTGTTATTTCTTTCCTCCAAAGCGGTAGTGAAGAACGCCATGGAGCAAAATGCCAGGACGTGAGTTTTCATTAAAACAAAACCATCAGTGGTGTGTTAGCTGCATGCCGAGTTAGTCAAAGCACACGAGGCCAAACGGCCTTCCAAGTTACCATACGACCCGAACTTCACAGAGGTGAGGGTCTAACTGAAAATCCTCTGATGTAGCTCAGCTAAAAACACAAATACAGTGAATACGTCAGTACGTCGGCGTGACCGTTTTGTAACTCACACCGACAACGTTATCGTCACTTCACCTGCTTCTCCTCCGCTCCATGTGTGGAGAGCCTAAACGGTGGCAATGACTCCGGGGGCGTTTGATCTGTAATCCTCGCTCGTCCCTGACTCTGTTCTGCTTAAAGTGGAGATAGCCAGTTTATGGCGTTATTTGCTTTGCATATCTGTCTGGTGGCCTGTCTGTAGGTAAAGTGCTCTGAAGAGAGACTGCTGCTGTCTTCATCCGTAGTAGGATCACCCATAAAAGCAGTGTCGGTGTTAACGACTGCTTCTTTAAACTATACATTCCCAACCATCAAATCCGCAAAATACATACTATTCAACCAACCAACAGTGCATAAAATACATATTTAATTCACGGTCACAGTTCCAAAGCTGGAACCAGCATTTGTGCCCGATTAGTGACTTTAAACGATTAATCAAACAATTCACTTTTTACTCATCGACTCATTTATGAAGCGACTCACTGCCTCCATACTTTCTTGGTGTCGTACTCGGAGGCTGTGTTTTAATAACCTCACCGTGTCTGTGTCACATGTTGGCTTCCCCCCCCCCCTTTTCTTGTGTCCACACGTGGCCGTGAAGTGTTCATTGACCCGTGACCAATTGCCTCTATTTAATTACTGTGATCACACACGCTGTGGAGCCTTTGGCTAGATGACACACAGTCTTCCCCAGGGAGCATGGACAGGATCACGTAGGTCAGTGTGTCTCATTGAAGGTTGTCTACCCTCCTCCATTCCTCCAGACAAATGCCCTGTCCCCGGGCCAGCTGAGTCTCACCCACACACCCACACACTCACCACCACCACCTCATAAACCCAACTTCTTTGCTCTGTCATATATGCCCTTCCCCTCGTTTCCCCCCCCCCCCCCCCCCCTTCACTCTCTTTGCCTCAGTAACACTTGCAAAGGGTTCAATTAACACGCGGCCCGACCTCCCCGCCCCCTCTGGGAGATCGCTGGGATTGTGCTCAGCTGCCTCGGCCCTGAAGATTTCCTCTTAGTGGGATGGGATGAGAATACACTCAGCAGCCCACAATGGCTCCATTCCAGGATGTGCCATGTACAATAACGCTCTGCTTCTGCTCAATGCGATGGGCTCTGAGGAAGCCTCTTCGGAATGTAGTAATTGAGAGGAGGGGGTGTAGTGGAAAATGTTGCAGTTTGCGAATGATCTTTTTTTTTTTTCCTGTAGTGCATGCTCTTTTTAAAAAAAAAAAAAAAACGGATCTGTCGGCGAAGAACAAATGCCGCCTCGCAGACCTCCACTTGTTTTCAGCTACTCTGTGAGAGAGTGAGGTATTTTTTTCAAAAGCAATTTAATGAAAGGGTTGTCTCTTTTCCCCACCTTACCCTCTCTTCCTCTTTGCTATCCATTATTGGCAGGATTTCTTGTTTCATTGAGCAGACTGTTCTGGAGAATGGCAGAGTCTCTTCTGACATGATTCCATTGAGTCATACAGTGCACTTCACTTGCAATGAGTTTTTTTTTTTTCTTTTTCTTTCTTTTTCCAGTTACTTAAATGTATTTAATCTCGCACAGCAGAGGCTACCTATACCCTCCAACAGCAGCTGAACCACCGCACGCACTGCCTGTGGACTGTCAAATGCAACTCTCTAAATCTTCAAATATAAAGCTCATTCCCTTTGACTCTTTATGCCGACTGCTGATTTAGTGAAATGCATATTTAATGTTGTGTGTTGAATGGGTTTTTGCCGTCCCTCATCAGGTTCAGAGGCTCAGCTGGTGCTGCTCAGTGATTCTGCTAATCCCCCTACCTGCTGAGTTGACCTTTTTATAAACCAAAGGCAGCTTTACTCAGACTTTTACTGTCCTCCTCTTTTCATTTCTACAAACCTCCTTGTTGAAACTATCTCTGTGTGCTTAAAACACAGTGCAGTAAGTTCACCTGTGTACTGCAGTTCAAAGGATGAGGACCCCCAAGCCTGTTATCACATCTATATTTGGTGAAACATTTTTGAAGTTGCTTATGCTTGGGTGCAAGGTCTGGAGGGGCAGCCGTGAGCATTGGTGGGGAACCCTTAAAGGGGTAGTCATTACATTGTGCAGAAGTCACACTTTTGGTTGCAATGCATTAGTTGAAGGCAATACTATGACCACCTTTAATACAATCCATTACAATAGATTTGCAAAAAGGACTACCACTGTGTCACCTCCAGTGACTTAAATCAAGAACGTTGGTAACTGCACATAACTCCCCCCCCTCCTTCCCATTAAACGAATTGTCGCTTTTCAGACGTACAAAGCTATTGTTAGCTCACGCTTCCCCCTCCCTCTCTTCATCTGTACTGCTTTATTCTCTGGTTGCATGTGTGTTGTGCATTTCGACACATTTGTACAGTTTCACTTCTGTATCAGTCAGATTCACTTGGCTTTGAGCCCATTCGGCCTCCAGTAATCTGTAACACTCACTCTGCTTTGAGTCTTGATAATTCAGCAAAGATAATTGCAGTTTTTCCCCCCACCTGAGGCTTTTATGTGCAGCCTTGTAAGATGTAGCAAATCTCCATGTTTGACACACTCACTTGAGAGACCAGATTGTTTCAATTGTCAGTGTTTTTTTAAAAGCGTGAAAAAAACAGAATCATCTTTGTGGTGGAGAGTGATTTGCCCATTTGCGGTTTCTAGAAAGTCTCAGGAAATGTATCACCGGCGAGGCAGCAAATAACTATCTCTATGAAACGGTTGAAAACAAATTGAAAAAAACCCCCCCTCTAAAATAACTGATGAACTGTTTGTGCTCAAAAACGGCACACTCGCTGGGCTGATGGGAGCAGTAAGCGCCGGCTATTACAGTATTTCTTCAGAGCTAGTGTAAGCGTTAATGGGAACTGTGGGACCTTTCCGCTGAATGATTCAGCATTGAGTGAACTGGCAACAGGAAACACAAAAGTGTTGCACAGGAGCATCTACATATCCCTCTTTTCATCAATCCGAGTACTTTTCTGTCATAGTCAAACGTGTGTTGTGGTTACAAGTGTTCAGTATCAGTTGAGTGAGACTGAATTTGTCGTATGTCATTTATTTGTTGAGTAGGACCCCAGCGAGTGCTCTTCAGCTGGAGGAGTGTAATCATTTGCGGTGACTAATGCCGCTGTGGTGATGTACAAAAATCTCTTGCTTTTGTTTTGCGTTCCCTTACTTGAAATAAACAACTCTTAGTGGCTCGGGTTGAATTTAAAGAGCTAGAAGATGTCAGCCTGCAGCAGCCATTTGTGCAATATATGCTTTACATTTAGCAGATGCCTTTATCATGTGTAAATGGTACGCTCGGTCTAAATTAACATTGCCCGGAGACATTTTCAATAACAGTCAAACTACAGTGTAATATGCAGCTGACGTTATGTAATAATTCAATTATCAGTTTTCCATTTAATCTAATTTAGTCAACAGGTGTGTGTGTGTGTGTTTGTATTTTTTCTGCTTGGAAACATATCTGAGTCACATGTTTTTGGTATAACATGTGAAAGCAGGGCAGTAGACAGAAGAAACTCTTCGGAGGCTCGAGTGCTGTCTACACTGGACATGTCACATGAGCAACTTGTGCAACTTCTCTGTCTAGTGTATTGTATTGTCTCAAGCCACCTTCAAAAACACCTTCCTAATAAGAAAAAAAACACCAGAAAATTCAAATCAGAAAGCATGTGAGGGGAGACGTCTATTGCATCCGGCCTCAACCGATCAGGAAGCGTCACCGGGTTGTGTACCGAATGGTGTGAAAGGAGTACGTCTTACAAATGCAACACTTGCCTCCGTGAATCAGCGTTGGAAGAAAAATTGGCAAAATATGGGAAAAATGTGTTCAATTGTTTGGCTGAAATACTTTTGTTGAAGAAGTGAAATAGTCTAAAATAGAGAGCCTGCCTCAGTGAAACCAAGAAAAAGATTTGGGGTCACAGAGCTGAAAGTGTGAGTCGTTGGCGCAGAAAGTCTGCTGAATCGGTTAAAATGAAGGTTTTGTGAGACGGACTGGAAAGCGTTGCTGAAGTCTGTCTGGTTTAAACACTCTGTTGACATAATGAAAAAGCAGAGGGTGGGGGTTTTGTTTACTAGTTCTCATTCATTTCCAACTAATGTTTGCACCTTTTTCACCAAAGCTGCGTACATCTATATTAATCTCAATCTTCCGGGGGAAAAAAAATATCAGCTCCAGTAAGCCCGATAGAACAGACGAAGAAAAAAAAAAAAAGAAGAAGACAGCTGCTAAGGTGGAAAGTGTGAAGTCATTTATCATGGTTGTGGGTGGTGGAGAGGAGGGGGGGGGGTAAGGAGTCGTCCCCGGGGACTCCTCCTGTGGCGGCTCTGATCTTGTCTCGGAGCAGGCTGGGTCGGGATAATAAAACCTTTACAGCCTTTAACCCAGTGAGTCACAGCGGCTTGTCCGGGCCTCTGCAGACACAACGAGATGGACCGGGGCGGCAGCCGGGTTACCCTGCAGCATGTAGGCCTGCTCCAGCTGAGCTACGTTTAGCTTAGTTGTTCCTACAGACTTCATATGTTGGGAAAAGAAATGTGTAATCTATATGATATTGAGATCTATATATGCCTCGAGGCAATGGCATTCCTCTTTGGTTCAAGGGCGTGACACGGTTCCAAGCGAAAGAAGAAGTTGCGGTGAAGTGCGAGAGGAAATATTTGCACTTATCTAAACTAGTACTTAAAGACAAGAAGGGCAAAGAAATAGCTCCTCATACCATCAAAATCAATATCACAATAACAGCATAACAGATATTTACTCGACTGTCTTACAGTATTGCAGCATATATCACTACGTTGGAAATAATAACAAACCCCAGAATAAAGCTGAATGCAGTTTTTTTGGCTGAACTATATTCCAGCTCTTCTGTCGCCTCAGGACAGTGAATCATCCTTTCCTCCTCCCTTGGTTTCCAGCCATGGAGCAGTTATATGAACACAAACGATTGTTCTTTTATTGATTACTGAAAACCAAGTGGCTCTCAAGTGAGACCCCTGCAGCTGCAAATTGCGCTGAGGTCTCCCTAGAAATGACGCTTCTGTATTACTTAATTGTTTCACCAAATGCGTTGCAGTGACAAATGTAATCAGTGGCTGGATTATGTTCAGAGGCAGCGTTTTTGGATTTTCTTCTTTATGCCCAAAGCCCAGATCGGACTCTAGAGAACTGGTATTCACATCCTCGGTCCTCTCTGTGGTTAGCATTAGGCAACAACAACAACAACGCAGGTTTAAGTTGTGGTTTGAATGTTGATGATGACGTTGTGCTTTTATGAAGGGAAATCAATGTCAAAATCCGAGAGCGCAAATGAGATCCATGCGCGCGCGCATTTTACTTTGGCGAGCGAAATTCACTCTCGCGCTAGCGAAATTCATTCGCGAAGCTGAAACCTGCTCGCTCGCGAGTCTTTTACCTGCTCGCTCGCGAGTTGTTTTTCTTTTTGACAGTAAGTGGGCTTTGTGATTCAAGATGCTGTGGATTTGTTCTGGATTTGTTCTGGATTTGTTCGTATCAGTATAACAAAGTAAAAAAAAAAAAATACATTATTTCATTATGACAAATAACTTGTTCGCATTGCTTATTTCTCTTTGTGTAACGCCGCCCAAAAACATGACTGATACATTTGTTGAAGCAGCACTCGACGCTGTGTTTTTACAGTCTCTCAGTGCCGAACGTGGTTTTGACAGTGAGATTAATGAGCTCAGAGTTTGCCCTCTCTGGCATGTTGCCTGAGGAAATGCACGTACAGCATGTTTTACGAGATCTTATCTGGTTAAGTTTCTTATCGCTCTCTTAGCTGATAACCATCACATCTGCCAGTTAGTTCTCTGTCACTGTGCAGCGGCGGTAACAATAGAGAGGCCTAATGTATGAGTAAGTTCTTTTACTTCGACGAGTCAAGACAGACACTTTACTAAGATTCAGAAGGAAACAATGACATATCTCAGTAACTAAATAGGTAAAATGTGTTTTTTTAATGTATATTTCCACAGTCGATATGTCTAGTGGCTATATATTCACATGAACATGTAAGATATTAGGTTTCTGCAGAATGCCCATAAAACCCCTAAAATAAGTGAAACACTTGAGTCTGTGTGTAATGTGCAGAGGGAATAGCCGTGGGATCAGGTCTGCTCTGTGTGCTCTACGAGACGGTTTCCTCCCTGTGCTCTATATTTAACGCTAGCGCGCATACAATTTGAACCGTGAGCCTTGATTGCGTACATTGTGAAAGGCTCTCATCTCCTTCAGGCAAAGACGCGTTGCCCAGGATATGGTGTCCCTCGGTGTGAATAAGATATGATATTGCATTGGATTGTTGAAACTGAGACAAAAAAAAAAAAGGGAAATGATGATATGTGGGCAGCTCAGGGATTAGAGTTCAATTCATGAGACGACAAGAGAAAATACCTGCCTGAGTGAGTTGTGACGGCTTAATAGACGAAGCGTTTCGTGTGTTTCAGTGTTTTGAATATGAATATGAGCCTTGGATGTGTCATTTCCTCTGTTTAACGTCTTTTTATCTCAACACACTCATTGAATTATTTCACAGAATGAAACATAAAAGAGAAATGTGGAACAGTTTAGCAGATGTGAATCTATTGTGCTTGTGTAGCTGTTATCACGTCTAATGGCTATTTGATGAATAACCACACAAGCCACACTAACACCAGAGAGGTTAAAGCTGCGAACTGCAACCAGGCTATAACACCGTTTGCTATTTCGCAATAAACACACCGGCTGCATGTGGCTTCTCTGCCCTTGTGTTTCCTTCACTGAAATACAAGTCTGGGTTCTTTCGTACAGATACGATCTGCTGCATTTTGAGGTTTGCTGCAGAGCCGTTATGAAGTCATTTCCTCCAGTAGTCTTATTGTTATGTCATACCATTTGGGGATCTAGGTTTTTTTTTTCTTCTGTAGATAGAAGCTGAAAATGAGATGAACAGCACATCGTATTACATTTGTATTTAACACTTTTGAATATTGGATGCAGCCTTTATTTTGTACATCTTGTTTTTCACTTGCTCCAGATACCTGAGGTCCTGATTCACAACAATTAAGTTGATAAGCTTCATCGAAGTTTCATTCCGAGGGTCAGATCATGTCACGCAGATCGACTCACCTCTCTCTGTTTGTCTTGTTGAACCGCTCAAACACACAGTTCTTTCACAGTCATGGCATTCTCTCTACATTTATTTTTTACTCACAAACAATCTTTAGCCGAAAATAGACGCTAGCAAAGCAGGGAGCACATTAACTGGACATTTGCTGTTAAAGTTCCTCCAGAATAAACCCAAAAAGATAAGTGAGAAAGCGAGCAGAACTACTAGATAAAAGCAGACATCAGAACCCAACACTACCCCACAGAGTATTTATTCATGTATTTGTTTTAACCTGAAAAGGTTGAGTATTCGCAGCTTTAATTTGTTTGTCTTCATCAGTGCAAATGTGTTTCACACTAAACACAGTTGATGAATTTCCTCCGACCTGGTTGGCCGAAACCTGAATTGGATTGTGGGTGCTACCAATACTGCTGAAGACTGGGAGCAACCCAGCAACAGCCTCTCTCTCTCTCTCTCTCTCTCTGTCTCTCTATGTCTCTCTCTCTCTCTGTTTGTCCCTCAGCGGCTGACAGAGAGCCACAGGAAGCCGCTGTCAGCCGCCTCGGGAGCAGTGTGAGCGATGCAGGAAGTGACCATCAATCCCTCCTCATTTCCTCCGCTCTGGTCCCCGGCTGCTGGTTTTTTGGACGGAGCTCTCCCTGAGCTGCACGCCATCAATATGCACTAATGATAGGAATTAGCAGTGAACCACTGGACGCTGACATTAGGCAGATCAACAAGATGCTTGTTCCTCTATTTAATGGTACATGGCAAGCTGCTAGGGCATGGGAGCTGCACCCTGCTCAGATTAGGACCAGATTGAATTAGCTGTGGCTGGACAAGTACGAGAGAAGCCTTCAGTGGTTGGTACGGTACGAGAGTACATGTGGTAAGGCTTAGAGGTTTTGAATGGCAAAGGAAACGGAACAGAGTTTACCATAGGTTGAGAAACCCCGAGCACATTTTTCCATGATCACCTCTTTGTCCTGTCTGTAACAAAGGCAGGAAACATCAGAAGATGTCTGGCATTGTACAGCAGCAGAAAGTAGCCTACATCCAAAAACATGTAGTATGAACACTTTAAACATTGAATATTTCTGTCTGTTGAGGCTGGGTATCGTATGGTACAGGTCTAAATACAAATACACATTTCAGCACAACAACAACTCTCCATATCTTACTATAACATCTATTTCCTACCTTGTCTTTGTTCATTAAACAAAACACAACTCCCATGCACAGCTGGTTTAATGTCCTTAACACAAGCAGCCATGAAATGACAAATCACGACTTAATCTTGCAATAACAGATTTTTCAGGCCATTTGGGGCTTAGCGGAATCAAGCTGTAAACACAACACTGGTATATGATGTGCTTTAAAGTAGATATAACAAACCTGTTAGCTTATAGTTGCTTTGCACATCAAACAGATACAAGGGAACATTGGCATTCATTTGGAGTCATGTTTTTGGCCACCTGACGAAATATTATATCGTACTTTTAGTTCTGTTTTTGACTCTCTACCAACTTCTGAGGGCAAATGTGTCTCTTTAGCAGCTAAATGCCCCGCTAAGCTCACTAGCTAGCTGCTGACTTCATCTGTCTGCCGTTTGTTGCTGGGCAGGTAGTGTAGAGTTGGATCACCAGTATGTAGAAGGTTAGATATAATAGTAGTTTGTATGAAGAAATTAGAGTCGGTAAAAAGTAAATCAAATGACAGATTAACCTTTGTTTGGAAAGCATAATTGATGAAATGCTAATTAGCCTGTTTAGCTTCAGTCCAGAGTCGATACTGAAAAGTGTGTTCTGGATGAAGAGATATTTCTGGTGATCCTGTCAGCTGTCTGTCAGTCAGTAGCGTTGACCCCATGCTGACCTGTAACTGCAGAGGATGTAGCCCGAGGCAAAAGACAACCACTCTGAACAAATTCTCCTATTTTTTCCTTTTTATTTTGTTTGCTGGGGAATTTCAGTAGGAGGGAAAAGCAGATGCCCTCCAGGCAAGCAGTAGAGCAGCCTGAATGTTAGAGGGTACAAACGTATACGCATTGGTGGGAACTGGCCAGTTTTCAATCTTGCAGTGTTATATCATTGTTGTGTTTATTATAGTTTTTGTGAGTTGTCCTTTTTTTTTTTTTTACTTTGACAGCCTTTTTGTTTTGTTTCTTGCTTTGCTCCATCCACATAGCCCAGATGTTGACCCTCAAGGAGTGGCTTTAGCAGCTGGAATGGATTTCTCCAGACCGCAACCTCGTGTTATCCTCGCTACACCCCCCCCCCCCCCCCCCCCCCCCTCCAGTATGTTCTCGTACTGGGGAGTTACTCTCTCACTGGCACGTTGAACGACTCCCCTCTCCCTCCTGTGATAAATATTGCAGGCGTTTGCCAGTCGAGGCCAGACATTGTCAGGATATTGCTCTGCTTTTAGCACCAGAAGGACTTCCGCTTCCCCCGCTCTTTGAACCAGGCGGTGCAGGAGACAAGAGACCAGAGTGTAATTGCCAGGGTGGAATGTGCTGTGTGCCAATTAATGGCAGCTTCCTTTGAAAGAGGAGTATTGTAGGGGTGGAGATGACTTTCGGCGGCCATTGTTGCCCCCTTGATTGAGGCCTCTTTGAAGGGAGGGAGGCAGAGCTTGTTGAAACATCTTACAGCTGAGGCTCCACAACCGTGCTGAGAAACACCAAGAGCTCAAGGCGCCGGGAATGACGTCTCACACTCAGATAGTGATACTCTTAAAAGATACCGCTTTGCACTTTCTTCGTTTTCGATTTTCATTATTAAAATTGGACAAGATATCATTCCCCTCACATGCTTCAATTCAAGTCTTTTGACATCCTATTATTGTTAATCAGAGGAGAGCGTGTGATTTCAGAGGCAGTGTTCTTTGAGCCTTTTTTTTTGTCTCTATCCCCCTGTATCCGTTACATCAGCATGTTGGGTCGAGTTAACATCTCAGACCTTCTTCAAAGGTGATGCAGCCCAATTTCCTGGCATTCTCCTGTTCTAGAGAAGGCGTGTCAGTTCTCGGTGCTGCAGGAGCCTCGTGAAAGCCGCGTGACCCACATCAAACGGTTACTTGGCCACAGAGAACATGTAGGTTGCACTATAACTTTGCTAGTTGCAGCAGGAATGCATAGATTGCATTGTTTCCCATAATCACATCTACATAGACATAGGTTGCAGGGGGGAAACAGCAATGAGGATATATATGAGCAAACGTGATGTGTTTTCTTTGATGTCGGAAGAGATGATTGATCTGTGCATTCTCTATGTGTGTGTCTAGACTTCTGTTGTGCTTTATGTAATTCAGACTGGCTTTTGATTAATTCAATGAAATACATCAAACATATCTCAAACAGAGAATCCTGTTTGTCATCCCCTGTTAAGCTCATCTTCTGTGAGTCAGTGGGTTATGAACCCAGAAGCAGCTTACTGTGTATCAACAGCACTGAATGTAAAAAAAAAGAAACAAAAAAAAAAGGACTTTCTCACCACAAGGGAAACAGCAGCTCATTTTTATTGTAGCACCGGGCCTTTTCGTTTTTTGAAACCGAACATTCCTGTTGATGAATGTGGCTGCTGAGAGAGCGTGGGGCTGTTTTTGTTCTTTAAAAAAAAAAGAAAAAAAAGGATCAAGCTTGTCGTGCTTTTCAGTGTGTGGGAAGAGAGGAAGAGGAATGCACGAACCCCACAACTACCCCGAGCCTGCCACGGCCGTTCATTACCCGGCTTTGCTGAGGGAAAGGGGAATTGAAAGGTCTGTTCAGGAAACTCAGCCGACAGAAGGCAGACTACATGTCAAAGTGAGCCACAGCTGTTTTGTAGGGCAGTTGATCTGTTCTTCACGGCTTCATGATTCACTCTGCCTCCCAGCTCTGATTTAAGAGCAGAGTTGCATTTACAATTCAATGCTAATTGTAAAAAAAAAAGAAAGAAGTAGTTGTCAAGAGAATATAGCATATTGCTCTGAGTTGTACTTCTGCTGTTTATAGTGTTGCACTAACAGCTTGTCGGTAAGTCAGCATGGGCCTAAAAGGAGAATGAGGAAGTAAGTCGTTCAGTTTTGAGATGTCTCGTAGTAAATGTGGATTATGTATTTCAGCGTGCAGTGAATGTTAAAGGAACAGTTCATCATTTTGGGGAATATACTTACATATATGAGAAGATGGATACCACTCTAATATCTGACAGTTAGCTTAGCATAAAGACTGGAAACAGGTAGCCTGGCTCTGTCTGTTTAAGGCTGTATAGAGCTGCTGCCCTGTGCAGTGACAATCAACAATGTGGACTTGTACTGTTGTCATGGGAGAGGAAGAGCAGCAGCAGCAGCAGCAGCAGCAGCAGCAGCGTGGCGACGGAGAGGTGTAGCGACAGGGCTGACAGGGATGTAGCTAACTTTTGACGCTGTCGTGTTCCTCCGCTCACACTGCCGAGCTCAGGCAGGCACAGAGAGCCAGAAACACACACACCCGGCTGCCAGAGACAAGGGCATGTTCACCAGCCGAGCTACAGCAAATCTTCAAAGGGGAGGATTTGTATGAAGTCATCCGCTACATATTTAGGATGTGGGGCGATTTGTTTGACTCTTGCTTTGCCTTGAGCGGGGCGGCGTAGATGCTCCGTGTGACACCGACAGCACTTCAGATTCCGTTTGCTTTATCAGTTGAGCTCCTTCTATGCACTAGCTACATGTACATATGTGTATGCATTCTTGTTTTGTGCTGTTTTTAGAAATGCGTATCGGTTTGCAAAAGAGGGGCAATAAACAAATACCATGTATGTACACACGTTTTCAGTACAGGTCAAATGTGAAAAGGAGTGTCAGTATTCACTCATATATATATATATAAATATATATATATATATATATATATATATATAAATGCATCAGCGCTAAGGGTTAATCCCTGACGTTGTCTCTGAAGCCATGCAGACTAGATCAGTAACAAAGCTCTTTGAGAGATGCCACTTTACCATTTACTCTCTTCCCCATTATGATCGCTGAATGACAGTCCCGATAAGGAAACGCACAAAAAAAAGCACCAATTAATCACATTCAGCTACTGTCAGTCTTTTTGCCAAAGACAGGGAGCCGTTTGTGCCAGCTCTTTGCTGGCAGCACTGTAATTAAATCATATTAAAGCCCAAATACTATGCTTTTTTTTTTGAAGTTGTGTCAAATAAAGCAGCTCAATGCTCTCGCGCTATCCAAACAATGTCGACGCGACACCGATTAGAGCTCACTCGGAAAGAGAGCTGTGTTCCTTGTTGATTTCTTTAGTTGTCATTTAAAGCTGTGTTATTGCCTTGCATGCGGGAGGATTTTCATTTCTCTACTTCTTTTTATCTTTTATGGACTGAAATGCCTGTGGCCTATTTTCCGCTAATGTACTCTCGGGTACTGGAGGCCTATTGTGTTTCCTGTAGACAATCTTTTTAGTCGTACAGAGCCCTTTGCTCCGATTATGCTGCTTCCACTCTTGTCTGTGTGATCTGCTGTCATGGCAATCCACTCCGCTTGATATCAACACAAAGAAAAAGACGCACAATGCACTTCAACCTGGAAAGAGAAAAACTCTTAAGGCTTGTCTGCCGTGCCAAGCTCTTCACACCCTGCCAATGCCTGAACCCATCAGTTAACATATTGGCTCCACTTCCCCTATTATGTGCCTGATGTAAACTGCCAGCCGTGCGCTGTTAACTGTTGAAACATGTAAGAGGCTGGCTGATAGAGGAGATGAGAATCCTAAACAGACTGCATTATTAGGTACACAGCTGGAAGCTCGCAAGCCTCTCATTTGTAGTGCCGCAGTGGGAGCGTAAAAGCGGTGTAATCTTCTCAACTTCAATGATGTAATCAGCGGTAAAAAACTGATGATAGTCTCTGCCATGAATGAGCCGAAAACCGCGGCGCTGATGCAGTACAGCTTGCTTTCGGTGAAAAGCGCCACTATTGTTGTCAGTGTTGTTGGGCATTGTGCGCTTTCTTTGCTGGCATTGTAGAAGAAAATGTGTGAGATGCGTGTTCATGTTCTGCAGCCACGTGGGGGCCACTTAGGCTCAGATTAATGGTTGTGTTTTGGTTTTGTGTTAAGATGCAGTTTATTGATCTCCGCTTGGATATTGGATAATGTGTCCAATGGTGTGTGTACCATCTGTAAAGGCCCTAAAGTCTACCATATGTTTGATTGGAGGCTACAGTTTATCCATTTCACCCTATTTCCGAGCAGTATGTGTCAGGATTCTGCACAAGTGACACGGTAATGAACAGTAATTATTTTCTGTATACAGTATATCCTCTAAACCCTCGTCCTCTGCTGACAGCATGTTGTTTGGAGAAGCTTTTTGTTGGCTGCATGTCAGTGTTTAGACTACCTGTGATTGGCTGTTTAGGGGCCCACTGAGCTGTGTGGACAAACAGACGAGTCTCCGATTAATAAGGGGTGAACGGCAGTCTGCAGGCCTATTACTGAGCTCATTAACCTGCCAGCTGCCCTGAACACACACACACACACACACACACACACACACACACACACACACACACACACACACACAGACACAGACACAGACACACACACACACACACACACACACACAGACATACTCTTGTAACTGGAAGTGATCAAACACTGATAATGTCGTGAAAACATTGTGATCCAGCATTCGAGCCCCTCAGTTCATATGAAATATTCGATATATGTTGCTGTCAGTCCGTCCTGCTAAAGATGTTAAAGGCAATTTTTTTACATGAGACATTTTCTTTTGTCAGTCTTTTATTCCTTTTTATTGAATATGCCTTTTGAAAATGCGTTTCTAGCCCATAAAAAGCATCTCATACAATATTTTTGCTTCATGTTTTATCATACAACACTCGAACATGAATTAAAGGTATATTTGGCATTTGCATCTAACACATTTCTGCTCTGTGAGAATAGCAGCTTCTGGAAGCCTCTCAGAGCAGCAGCGGGCATTTATTTGGTCTTTCCTTGGAAAATCCTCTTCAGCAAAGGAAGGATTTGTTGCTTGTTGCTTGAGTTTCTTGCATCCTTTGCTTTTTTTTTGGCCTACGGTATATCAAATAGTAGAAGAGCTTGTTTTGCAGAGAGTAAAGACATATCACACAAAACACACCAGAGTGGCAGAGTATCACTAACAGGTGATCTCAGAGATAACCCAAGGCATCAGATGTCAATGGGTCAACACTCACTCAGCACCAAAGATATCATAAAGCGACGAATAGAGACGTTATTAAGGCATGCGTTCTTTTTTTAAAAAGCTAAAAACATAATATGCTGACACTTTTTTTTTACGTTTGTGTGTAACATGCCACAAATACGCCGTTTCTGTTATCACAAACGGTGATTAGTCAGGTTTGCTCAGTTTCAAAAGGGAGGAAGAATTCCAGCTCGTGCAGCATATGTTTTCTAAATCCAAATGACAGCACAGAGGATTTAGGAGTCTGCACACTACAACTGAAGCACTCCGCTTTACCAAGCCGAGAGAACATTTGTGACGAGTTGTCGAAATGAAGGCTTCCATGCTTGAGAATCATGAACGTAAACAAAAACGGAAGTAGTGACCAGAGTTTGTATCCACCCCTATACCCAAGGGAGCACATATCTAGCATACCAGTCATGCACATGCTTCTATTACTCAGAAATATCACATCATTTTATTGAAATAATCTTACAGAAACGTATGAATCTCTGTCAAAACCGGCAAAGGGAATGCATGTGTTTAATACATTCTGAGATATACTGTATACTGAGGTTAGTGAGCACCACGGTAACAACAGACTCAGCTGAGACACCGTCGAGCACTAAATACCTCCTCTCATCGGAGGTGCTTTGATGAAGGCTGTCACGTACGTCTGCCGACCCACTGTGTGCTAAATTCACCAACGCACGCTGCTCAGTTGTGACTGTTGTTGAGGATGACTGGATAATATGTCAATTTCCTTTTTTTTCCCGGCTCAGACTTATTTCCTAACTAAATACTGGCAGTGAACATTTTCCCTCCGAGGCACCTTTCAGTACCACAAATGTACTCCTCTCAGTGAGCTAACTGTTACTATTAAACCCACGGTTTTGACTGCGGCTGCCCATACTGTACATTACAGATGAAGAACAGCGCCGCAAAAGAACGGCGTGATTACCCATCTTTCTCTCTATTAAGTTTCCATGACAGTGGAATGCGCGGGCCGGGAAGGTCGTAGAAGAGATAAGTGCTACTTACCATATTCAGCGTCGTTTGAACTAGGTAATTATATTCAGCCGGAGACGTTTTTTTCTCCGTCTACCCCACAGTTCCTCTCTCTCTCTCTCTCTCTCTCTCTCTCTCTCTCTCTGTGTTTCTTCACGGCCAGTTAAAGCGCTGGTGTTGAGCTTTTAACAAGGCCGCTTTTGTCCCAGATAAAGCTTCTAGACAGCACTCATCAGCACGGTGTAAGATCCCTTGCCTGCCGGAGCACAGAGCGCTGCCCCGGGGGCATCTTATCACTCCGCTGGCAATCACAAATACCCACTGAGATAGATGGGCTTCTCAGCTCTCTCTGTGGGGAGCCCTTCAGCTGAGAGAAAAAAGATGGCTTCTCTCTTTTCTGCAAACACTCCTGACTGGCAGCTTGGCAGACAGACAAACATAGAAATACGGAGAGAAAGCAAAGAGCTATTGACAGACAGATGCCCGCAAACCCACACGGAGAAGTGTTGGGCTCGTTCTACACATGCACTGATTGACAGATTGGCAGGAAAGCTGGAAATGAAGGCAGACAGAAAAGCTGACATATGCATATATAACGCTCACGAAGAGCAATTGTGAGCGCACACACGCATGAATACCACACTCGCACACTAACGGCACCGTGTGCCTGCATTCCCCGCCATTTTCATATTTCTCGGGGGCCCAGGAATGGCGAGCCCAGGAATGGCGAGCTCCACATGTGGATTTGTGTACATCATGTTCGCTGAATTCCAAACGGCAGCCTCACCTTCTTCAGATTGCCAGTCATTTTTTTACTCACCCTGTTTTTGTGCTATCCCGGCAAAATGACTGCGGTGTTTCAGACAAGCAGCACATTTGTGCGCGCTTGGCAGGAGGACAGGTCTGTAAGGATGATGTCGGAAAGACTGACACCAGTTGCGGTTTAAGGTGGTGACTGTGTTTACAGCCATAGAGCCAGTGTCATGCTGAGATATAGATATTATTGGAAGGAGGGCCTGCTCAGTACTTTTTTGGCAATTTGTCAATCTGTCTCAAAGGGTCATCCTTACACACTCACCCACAACGGTCACATCCACTGATAGAGACTTCACCATCTACTTCATTAGTGAGTAAAATAACACGGAACTGGTGTCATGTAATTACATACACTCACTCTGTACTATGTGATGAATGTATACCATTCAGTGCCCCGGGGGGGGGGGGGGGGGGGGCAGATGGTCTGTTATTATGCTGTCAATGATTCAGGCGGAACAGACGAGCCATTTGTCTCCATGTTGTAATGAGTCAATGTTTCGAAACAGTAATTACCTTTTCGACCGGTTGACAAATGACAAGAATAGTAGCATACCAGTACACACACACACACACACACACACACCACTGTATGCTCAAACACAAACATGGACACATCTCATGATGGAGTCGGGGTGGTGTTGACCTTTAACCCCTGCTGTCACATCACCAGTGATTCTCTTCTTGGATCAGACCTCATTATGTTGCGGAGCAGCCAGCAGCCAAAACATGCGCCAGGCTCCACCAGCCGCCCTGCTCGCCCGGCCACCTTCATCTTCATCTTCAGTCCTGATTGTGTCATCACTCAGTCGGATTAACACCTGAAATAAACATGCATCTCCGGTATGCTAACAGAAATCAGATATGACTCTGTGACGCTTGCAATCCGGGGGTCCTCTTGCGATATTTTACATTCATACAAACCTCTTCTGTGAGGCAAGTTGATGGCAAAATCTTAAAGGAATCAATCGTAGACAGAAAAACTAGAATTGACAAAACAGATTTCTGCTTTGTATTGACACTTAATGTGACCTCTGACCTTGTTACGTAGGCAATTTAGAGCTCACTAACTTCAGTGCTCCCAACAACTGCATGTGTATGTGCTCTTTGTGGCGTAGCTTGAGCCCAAATACAATCCAGTCACGCAGGCTGCCTCTTAAAGGGAAGTTTAACGAGGCTCACAGAGACTCCCAGCTCTAAGTGATGCAGTCTGTCCACACATGAACACTCAGAGGAAAAGAGAGAAAAGCTATTGTGTGTTTAACTCTCCCCCTGGAAAAAGGATGGTACCATTTAAAGGGAGTGAGTCCGGAGGACAGAGGACGGTCAGAACGCTGCGGTGTGTTGACTTGAGGTAAATTGAGGTCACAGTCAACTGTCAACTGCTCCCGATCCATAACAAGTTGTTTTTGTTTACGGAGGTTGTTTTGGCGATGTGGGAATAAGCTACGTGGATGAATGTGATTATTTTTTATCATTATTTTTTTTTTTGCAAGCCAAGAAAAGTAACCTGTTGATTTGGTGATTTTGTAAAGAGCTGTGGATTATCAGCAGGATTTAGTTGTGGCGAAGAGAGAATGTGTGTTCTCGCTATTACCTTTTAGGAAGGTCAGCCATTCACACGTCTTGAGTCAGAGAGGTGGGGCGATCAATATTACATGTTTGCTCTTCTCACTGTTGAGATCCAGCCTTTCTCACAGGGCTGTTTTATAGCTTAACATCTTCAGCTGTGTTGTGTTTTTTTACTGTAATTATTTAGTACAACGCTTCTGTAACACATGGTCAGTATGCAGTGATACGCCCTATGACAAGGCACTTCATGTTGGTGGTTCCTGTGGTGCCAGTGACTTCATTGTGTGATTGACTTAGTGAGCCCTCAAAGGTTTTAGGATGTCCTGTTTAACCTACAGACGGTTCTGATGGCTCATGTAACATGTTCTGCTGCCACAGTGATAAAAGATTGCTGACGACTGAAAAGTATGAAAAGCGTCAAGAGGAAATGTCTCCATTACAACCTGGAAATGCTAGATCAGGTATCATCAGCGAGTCCTCAAGCCCTTTGCATCAATCCAGTATCATGTTATCACATCATTTTACCAGCTCATTTATGCTGCACCGGAAAACAACAACACGTGTGTGAGCCATCTGCCATCTTTCTCATCTCTTAAGAGTTGCACATGTGCAACACCGATTGAGCAGGTTGCTGGTGGAGAGTGTGGTGTTAGCCAGAGCTATATGGCATCCAGTGTCCGTATGCTTTTACACAGGGTTTAACCTGAGCCAGGCCATACAACACAGATAACAATCATAGCACATCCATACAGGGTACAGGGTAAAAAATATATATGGTATTGGGAAGGAAAACTGGTACAGGAACAACTCTAAAAGCATCTCCGGGCATCTTAACTGTATAAACAGATCAGGGAGTAACTCTGCCACAGGGCGACTGTGGCTAAGTGGAGAGCAGGGCTGTCTTTCAATCAGAGGGTCGCGGTTCAAATCCCCGGCTCCGGCTCTGCTAGTCCCATGTCGATGTGTCCTTGAGCAAGACACTTAACCCCCAAAATTGCTCCCGTAGTTGTGCCTACGGTGTGGAATTGTAAGTCGCTTTGGATAAAAGCGTCTGCTAAATGACTGTATGGTATGGTAATGCCAGCCAGCAGCACGGATGTGGGATTTGCAATCTGGTTCATTTTTATGAGAGAAAACGCTTCACAAATAAAAAAAAAATCTTGAATCCACCAGTATCTCAAGGAGAGTTTGCCAACAGGGCTGAGAAAGTGTTTCTCATCATAAAAAAGGACACACACGGTATTTGGAATTTCGTCTCAACAACCTCTAAACTCAGTTGAACATTTGGGTTCACCGTATCAGGACTGTTTAGATAATGTTTGGCAGATGCTGCAAAACCCACCCATCGTGTGTTCCAAGCAGTCTAAAACCAACACCCGATTGGTTTGACCCAGGTCTGCAAAGAGACCAAGCTACATATGGAAAAAATGGACTTTTCTGGCTTCAGAGCGACTGACTGTGCATGGGGAGCTTTGGTCTAATCTAGATCCAGCTCTGCAGCATTGATTTGTGGGCTGGATCTCCAGCAATAGGTCTGGCTAGGGTCAACTACACAGGTATTTATGGTACAAGCAGCAGATTGCTATGAATGGATGACTTCCTTGGCTGCGAGGGGGACTCAGGGGGGGGGGGGGGGGGGAGGGGTTACATCACTCCAGCAGAATGTAATAGGGATAAAATGAGGTACTAGTCGGCTGAAAAATGAGTACAGGATTGGCTGCGCCGGTTTTATAAGGCAGTTTGAATATTAAGTCACCGGACATGAAGGGAATCGACCTTTTAAAAGTCTTATGCCCTGATGTCATTAACCAGGCTGAGGGGAGGCCGGGAGAGACGGAATGGATGAGGGTAAGAGCACTTCCCCAGAGACTCAGCGAAGATGTACATGATTCACTTCATTTGACGGTCTTTGAACTTAAGTGCGTGTGGTATTACTTTTTTTTTTATAGAGGCTGTATAACGTTTTGTTGTGCAAAGAGAGACACAAAGCCGGGTCAGCTGAGGCCTGGGCTTGTATTGGCAAGGCCCGGACACACTTTGCAGCTGCCAACTTTCCCCCGTGAAAACGTAAACAGGCAGTCGCAAACTAGCAACACACTGCTGAGCCACCGCTCTGTGCATAATGCCCCGTGGAAAGACTGAAGCGGAACATGGCAGTGCGAGCGATTTGGAGGCTAAGGACGCTTTTTTCCCTCCATATAAAGTGATTGCGCGGCCAGCGTTTTTTCATGCAAAGCGTTCTGATGGAGGGAATGTGTCACCCCGATGGGCTGTCGTGTCTCATGCAGAACCACCCGTGGTCTGAGAGCAGAGCTGGATCAGAGAATACATGTAGAGACACATGAGTTTGGGGGATTTGATCTTACTATTTTGGGATTCTGGGAATACCCAGATACTCGCTCTTGCTCCCAGTAAGCTTTACATCTTAAGTATTTTAAAACCAAAGTCTGCCTTTTGTAACACAGGACTGTAAAAGTTGCTGTTTATTCTCACTTCTTTCCCGTAGATCTTTGCCCGATACCCGAGCTAAGGTTCCCGTGCACTGTGTGCATGCTCTATTCTCTTCCGTCTACTTATCCCACATTCAGAGCCAAACAAACTCAAATTCATCTCTTTCAGTTAATTGACCCACAGCGTCTTTCCCTCGGCTCCTTTCAGAGTTGTGAGGCAGAATCAGCTGTCGATCCCAGATCACAGCGGGGCCGTTGTTGGAGAGAGGGAGCGCATTGTGTTTATCTGCAGTGACAGCTGGCTGGAGGCAAGCGGGGCGAATAGATCTGTCACTGTGCCTAGTTTGTCTGTGATCTGGCATCTGCCCAGACACTCCACCTTTGGCTGGGCTGACTGTTGTACACCTCCGCTCTGTCTTCACGTACTCTTCCTTCCTTCTTCTTTTCCTTTCCTCTTCTCCTTCCCTACCCTCCTTTTTGCAGGATCTCTTGCCAGGAGCTTTCTATCGCTGCAGTAGATGTGAGCCCTCATAACCTGCGTTTAATAAGGGCGTTAGTGGTTATTCATTGGCTTCGTCCGTCACACATCTTGTTAATTTCACATGTACCTATTGAGGGCCATTATGTGTGGTTCAAACTGACCCAGTACAAGCCTTTTCCTGCTTGTGTTTGCCAAGTATTGCTCCTCGCCTCCAGCATACAGATTCCGTGATGTCCGGCTGTGCAGGAGAGCCTATTCCCTGTGATTATTTCATCATGCTAGCAATAGCAAAAAAGGCAGCGAGATGAGTCACAGTTAGCCCTCCGACTCTGATTCCACTCTTTAATTTTCACAGAGGGGGGGCTCCTGGAATGAATCGCTGCCCCCGCGAAAAAAAAAACCCTGCTCCTCTGTCACGCAGGGCTTCACGAGGGCTTCCTGATGAGTTGGCAGCTGTTTCATTTTCAGCGACTCGCGGTGCTCGATTCGCCTCCCGATTTTCAAAGTGCCCACAGGGCAGGAAAACTAGATCCCCTACCGTGGCTGAGCAAGGGTCAACAAAGAGGAAATTCCTCTATTTGTAAACTCAAAGGTTTGTTTGTTTTTAGCTGATTCACTAAGCGCTCGCCGTCTGTTCACACTCCCGCTGCAGCGTTTGATGTGTGTCTTTTCTGCTACTTATGCGGTGTTGTGTTGACATTTGACCAGAGTGCTTCTGTAATCTGTTTTTCTCCTCTCACTGCCTGAGAGCAGGAGCTGTATAAACATGTCCTTCCTCCACGGGAGGCGAAAAAGGATCATTCCTCATTACAGGAGAAGGCAGTGAGACGAGAGGCGCGCAGCCGCCGCCGTTGTTTGATCCTGTTGAGTGGCAGCAGGCCTGACGCTGGCGCATGTGCCGTGCCGTGCCGTGCCGTGCCGTGCGCTTTGATATACAAACAAAAACACACACACACAACAACATACCTGGCAGGAGGTCCAGCATCTAAAACAAGGTGGATTACAGCTGAATCCTGAGAAGAGAAACTAGAGTTTTTATTTCTTCACCACAAACTGCCGTCAGCCGTACTACAGCTTACAAAACTCACCTGCACATCCAGGTTTTCTGTTTTCACCTCAGGCGATTTAAGTTCACAGACCTATTTCCATCGCAGCCTTTTTTTCGCTACTGGTCTCGGCTTTGGAGACATGTTACCAAACTCAGTCCCATCTCGCCACACTCGAGAGCGCAGCGCCTTGTAGCGGCTGAGTGAGCGCAGTGTTAACCAGCCCAACACCTCGGCCTCACATCGCCGCTCTGACACCACAGTAGCTGATGAGACATCATTCAGACCCACTGGGATCCTCAGACTGGGCCACCGGTGCTGTTCCTACATGCCCCACTAGATGATTGACAGGCTGGTTCAGCATGTGCAGGAGCAGGGCGCACACTCATATTAAGGGCTTCTCCCAATAGCCAGAGTGGTAATAGGTGCCACTTCAACCAATAATCAGCCGATTCAGTAAGAATGGCTTTGATTTCTTCTGGTCGGTAGCTTTTAATTTGTTCCTGTGATTCTTGGCTGCTTGCTGCCTTATTCATTCATTAATTCCTCCACCATCTAGCCTGCTTCCCATCTGCTTTTCATTAATTAGTCTACTTACAATATTATCTTTTCCGTGGGGTTGTCCATATCTTAATGACGTGTATGAGGTTTACATTGGGAGCAAGCTTCCTCTTGAAACTGTTTTGGATTCATATAAGGAGCACCCCTGGGGAGCAGAATATTTTACCATTAAATACAAGTCTTTATTTTTTTTATACATGCAGGGTTTAGTGTGTGTGTGTGTGTGTGTGTGTGTGTGTGTGTGTGTGTGTGTAATAACAGCAGAATATACAGGCCCTCTAGTCTCTATTAAAGATGTGCACAGATGGCACAGATCTGGGGGGTGTTTGCATGGATAAACTGTGTGGTTTTATATACTTAATGTGTTGTAAAAAGTGATTTAATTTGTCAATTAATTTACTTAATTTGCATCTAGACGTATAGATGCCATTCTACAGGATCTGTAGATGTGCACAGGTTGCAGTGAAAGTAATACTGTGCAGCAGACACTGTAACTTGTCCCTTCATTCATCTATTTAAACTCAACACACATTCGTTCAAACTAATTCCCTGTTTGGCTTTCACTCTCACAGCTTTTGTTTGGATTGGCCTCAGGTGGAAACCTGGTGAAGATGAAATGGGAAAAAAAAAAAAAATCAATATTGCAAGAACCTTGTTGAAAATCCCATTATAATAAGACCATATGCAGTGCAAACATTCAAGTAGTGTTACTGTCGATCTGTTTGTAATTTCAAAGGACACTTGACAGGATTAGCGCCACAATTCATCAGAATTCCCTCTAAAATGTGCAGCACTTTCCTTTCAAAGTGTGTGGAAAAAATAATGAATTGCGGATGAATATGTCTTAATAGTCACGTTACATAATAAATGTTTCATATTCCTTCTTACAGTGGATGGTCATGAGAAACACGTACAAACGGTATAAGTGTGCATGAGACTTTGTGGCGTTCCTCCCTCACGCTCTCTTTCTATCATCTCCAGTAATTATTTACCTCCCTCAGGAGTGAGTTGTCAGGCCGCTGTATTGCCAGCCTTGACTGCAGGGAGATCGCTCTGTGTCCTCTTTTCTCCTGACACCATTTTCATAAATCTCTCTATCTTCTTGCCGGTGAAGTGGCTTGATGCCAAAGGCCTCAGGTAACACCTAGATAGACCTCTCTCTCTCTCTCTCTCTCTCTCTCTCTCTTCCCCTCAGCACTACTCTACCTGTTAAACACAGGATTAGAGTGCACTCGGCAGGGTGCAATTATACAGCAAGCACTGATACATCCAGAGTTAAACACAGCCCTCTCTCTCTCTCTCTCTGCACACTTGTCTGCTGCAGGGCGCTGCAGCCTGGAGGTAATTGTATTGCTGTCAGCCCTTGGTTGATGAGTTGCCAGTGTAATTGCTTTATGGTTTGACCTCTGGTTTTTCAAACAAGCGCCCTGGTCAAGGATCTGCACTGGGCAGATGAGGGATGAGAAGGCGGCTGGTGTATGCCTGCGTACATGCTCGCTGTTTTGTGTGTATTTGTGGTCGGTGGAAGCAGGATAAATATGTTAGTCCTCTAAATGCTCTGTGTTGCCCCCCCGTGTCCTGTGCAATTCTTTACCGCGTCTTAAAGCGCATGCTCTCTGCCTCTGTTTGAAACCAGCGTCTGAGTCAATTGAATTGTGAAGTATATAAAATGCACAGGGATTTGTCTCGGTGGCATTGGTACAGAGGCGCAGTGAGAGCAGTACTGATACACGAGGACAACAGGACGCGACACGCTGCACAGTGCCAGAAGCTACACTATACACACTATATTTATCTCTTGACATGGTATTCTTAACTTGTTTTGTTTTTTTAATCTTCTTCTGCCAAAACAAACAGTACATTACAGTAATAGTAAATTGCTTCTAATTTGTCAACCAAGAAAGTTGAAACATTTAACAAGGCAATTTATCATGTTGGAATGGCTTTTTGAACTCAAATTAAGTTTACATGCAATTGTTTTTTCTCCCTCCTTAATCAACCGCCAACCTAGGAATGAATGCTAAACCATTTCATTTTTTTTTTTTTTTTTTTTTTACAAATTTGCAAGAACCAAGGTTTTAATTGGATTGTAACACACATTAGCAATGTCTTCACATGCTGTAAGATGTGATAGCATTTGTCTGCAACCATTGACTTTGCTGACTGTAATGACAATTGTTTCCAGCTGTAACTAATCAAAATGAATTGCGTGAGTTAACCAAAACAACAATGTTGTCTGTTGTGGGTTGATATACTCTCTCTACCTGCCAGTAGAATAACCTCGCTACTATTTACAATCATTAAGAGGTGTTTAAAAAAGACCAACAAAGTGGTGCATCTCTCTTTACATAAACAATCTAGCGTTGAGGATTGCATGATGTCATCCTTAGACAGGCAGTTAACCGCTAGCTCGTTAGTGGTCATTAGTGAGCAAATTACCAACAGCTGCTGGATAGTGAGAAGTCCTCATTCATTTCCCAGTTAAACTTTTCAACACATCACATATGTTTTAAGTTAACAGTGACTTTTCAGCCACTTGGGGGAACAAGCGGTAAACACAGCATTGTTTAACGTTTTTAGTAAACAGTGTCTTTTCTACACATTTAGCAGACATTTGCTCCACGATGCTAGCCAGCTAGTCGCTAACTTTGTCTGTCAACTTTCTGGCGCTAGAGTGCTTGCGTACAATATGTTTATGTGATACTACATTATCTGTAGTCATTTCAACCATTGGTAATAAGAAATACTGATTAGTGCAGCTTCAAAAGCTCTGAATTTTAGAATGAAGCAGTGAAGCAGCTCGTCTTGTAAGCCTGCAAAGCTAACGTTCGTTCACTCGGCTAAAGAACTGTCTGCAGCATCATTAGGGGTTGTTGGTCAGTTAGGAAAAACGTAAGTTATGTTGTCAGAAGAGGCTTGCAGTTTGTTAGTGTTCTCATATGTGAACTATGTAGCTGTCACTTTCTAATGTAATGATTATATTTGAAAACTACTAAAGTATACCACTAATGTTATATCTCGCTAAATGTGACGGAAGCCATTACACGTTACAAAAAGGTAGGCAACCTTGGGAGGACGTTAACAAGCTACTTAATAATTGTATCTTAATTGAATGCATATCATTGGTACAATTCAGTTCAATTTATAGATAATACATGCATTTTTATATCACAATTGCAATAGTGGAAAAAAAATCACAATTACACATCATCCTGAAGTTGTTCAGCTCTACTTCAGGCCTTCAACTGTTCTTTGACAAAAGAACAAGAGCACGCTCAGGAGCATGGCCTTTGTCTGCAGTTACATGACACACACTGAGGACAGGTGGCAAGGTTGACGACCTGAAGCAGTCAAGGGATGGAGGAGGAGGAGGAGGAGGAGGAGGAGGAAATGTGGGAGAAATGCCAGGCTGACAGTTGAGGAGAGGAAAGGTAGAGATGTGAGCGAGAGTCTGCGTGGACAACGTGTGGCAATAAGGGGCAGAGAGTGCTTCATTGTATGTGTGTATTTAAATGCCTTTTCACATTGTATTTGCATGGGAAAGAATGAGGCCGCTCACTGTGTGTTTTGCGTGTTTGGAGTGAGGGGGGGGGATTTAAGGGGAAGTGAAACAAGTGCACAATCGGTGTGTTTCAAAGAAGAAGAAAAAAAGACTTTTATGCAAGACAGAAAGGAAACGCCAGAAAGTGAACTGCTGAGATAATAGAGAAATCATGCAGGAGTGATTTGTGTGTACTAGCAAAAAAACAGTCACATGATTTTAAATAACAAAGCAAAGGGTAAATAAAAATGGAGCTGGTTGTTCCCGATGGAAGCACACACACTGAATACCACACATGCGTGCGTGTGCGTGTGTGTGTGTGTGTTTGTGAGTATATATGCAAACAGCGTGTCAGGCTAATTTATTTAGCAAACAGTTCAGGGCTGACTCAGTATTTCAGGAGCCCTCTGGGGTGGCTCTCGGCACCAACAGGAGAGCTTGTTTTTGTTGCTTCCGACACGATGCCTCTTTCTCTCTGTGGCAGCTCGATTTCCTCCCTTGTCAAACAAAATCACTATAATTACTCTAGTCTGAATATTCAAACCCTTAACATCCATTGAGACGACAGGTTGTGCCTTATTTATTATCAGGGACTTTTTGAGGAAAATGATAATTACCTTGAAGGACATAAACAGGGGGATAACTGATTAATGACAAATAAACAACTCAATATTTATTGGTTAAAGAGGCAATATTTGTGTTACTATCCTGCCCATGTCTGTCTTCTACTTACTAGGGGTGTGAATCTCCAGGCACCTAAGAATACATCTTTTTCCCTCACCTGTACTACTGACCAGAGAGATTGTTCAGTTTTATCACACAGGTGTGAATGATAGCATCGGTGATAGTTGAATTCCATAACGCTGCGTCGGTTTTCACGGTCCTGGTGTTCACTGTCACTCTGTCTCGGCTTACTGGAGCACTTAAACCTGCAATAACTGGGTTCTTTTCTGGTCCCTTGGGGCGCAGCAGAAAACAAGTTGTGAACACTCCACTGATGTGTCATGACTCATGACCTTTTGAGTTGATATGGTGAACTTGTTGGCAGACAGTTGCTTATCTACTCATCCAACATTAGCGTTCATTTGTTGAGTTGTTTTTTCTGGCCACCTATTGAATTGTAATCTTCTTTCGCTCTGTTTATGCAGACTATGTACTGTAAGTGAATCACTGAAGTGCCTCTTCAACACATTTGCAGAGACAGAAATACAAACTTTTGAGAATCAAGGCTGTCTTGCTTTGGAAGTACTTGCCATTGTTTGGTGGGACAATGAAGAATGCAGCTCATTGATTTTTTTCCAACAAAAGTTGAATTCATCAGTCTCTAGGTCACTGCTTCTTCAAACCTACAACCACGAAGTACAAGCTTCATAATGGCTCGGGTGGGAGAGCTGAAAGGTTTTGCATGATGTTGAGTGTATTATTCATACCAGTCACACAGCTTTTCAGCTTTTCACACTATTCCTGGAGGGCAGAGGTAGTTCTTTGACTGAGCAGGGGTAGGGTTGAAACACTTCACTTTGAGCAATTGTCGTGTTTTTACTTAAAACCTTCCGGTCTGCATAGCTGTGAATAGGTTCAGAAAGATGCATCACTATCGGACTTTGAAGACAGCTTAAATAATGCATGTGGTTGTTGTGTTGATAAAAGGATATTACTTTTTTTTGAGAAAGGTGTTGCAGTGATATGAGGCTGCAGGCAGATCTGAGGTTTCTCCTTCCCTGTCGGTCGCCTCTGCTCTGTCAAGCCTCCCGCTGTGTGAACTGAGCAGACTCCTCACACCAGTTCAGCGTGCAACAGGGTGCACTCAGAAATTTCGGCATGCGTCAAAACACTTCTGCCATCTGAGTTAGTCAGAGCGGTGGGAAGGAAACTTGTTTTTGTAATTTGTGCTTTGATATGGCTTCGACTGTCAAACTGTTGAGCGTTCAGTAATGCAGACAGAAAAAAAAATGTGTTTGTTGGTTTTTAGAAAGCTTGTCTGTAACTGTTGTTGAAGAAGCTCGCCGTTCACGTCCCTGGTGTGGTTTTTTTGAGCGGTTTTTACCCACAAAAAAACATCCCCAAAAGTTGGTACGGAAATATGTTGAGCTGATTTGTTGACAGTGTGAGGGCGACGTTACACGCTTATGGGCGTGTGTTTGTTACTCTGCTCCACCAATGGGGGAAAAGCTGTTGCCGAGGCAACACTTCCTTTCTCTGCAGAGCGTGAGGAAAAGAAAAAACCCGTTGGAATGACACCCGGCTGTATTTTGGGCTGCAGTGTGTGGGCTGAGCAGCAGAAAGCAGGGCGCTTCCTGTGACAAGAGGTGGGAGGTTCACAGGACATATTGGCTTCCGTAGAAAGCCTCTTTTCCTGTCAGACAATCGACTTAATAGTCTCTAGAAGAACCCGTGGGAGGCGAGACCTGCGATATCTGCTGGCATGTGATATTCTCTTTAAACCTCAAGAAGTAGATATTTCTGTATACTCCCCGTACTTGCTAGTTTATGTGGTAGTTTGGCTTGGCCAGCAATTGTCCAACAACTGCTTATGTTCTAAACACGTGTCTGCCTTTTGAATTAGATCCAGCAGACTCACAAACTGAACATGTATTTGCCATTCAAACTAAATGTAAGTTTTTGGCTTGACGTACCGAGAACACCATCAATAAACACAGGGCCCATGGGTGCATGCTGGGATGGCAGTGGGATGAGAGGATGCATCAGCTGCAGCAGCAGCAGCAAAGTGATCAGCAGCAGAGAGTGAGCGATTGAGTTTGACAGCTGAAATAAACGGCTCAATTGGTGGCGGCCAACTCAGCGCACACGTCTGCTGATGCAGAGCGAAAAAAACCACTCGAGTCTTGGCTTCTGTAATGTTAACACCACAGAAGTGTGGTCGTCAAGGTTCACATTTTCTTCAGAATTCAGGCAAAACAAATGTTTCCTCAGAAGATACTGCTAAACTAAGCCAAGTGCCCAGCCCAAAAAAAACACCGACAACATCAACATAAGGTGGCTTTATTCACTGGAATCCTCCATGGGACCTTTCACAATACCAGAAATAAAACATCACATGGACTGTGATCGTACGTGACTGTTGCTTGACATCTACTTGTGCACAGAGCTGTTCAACACATTTAAAGGTGGTGTTTATAGTTTTGCCCCCCCGTTCCTCTCCCCTCAGCATCCGCTGACCAGGCTGTCGGCGGAGCTAATTTAGCCCTCGCACATGTTGTCACACAAACACACTCGCAGCAAACATGCACGATTTAGGATTTACTTAACGGCACACATGCACACTTTACACAAACTGCAATAGACAGCTGTGTGCACATAGACGACAGTATACTCGGCTCTACATAGACTCTTATTGTATTCATTCATTAATTGACACATGTGCGCAACGCAGGGAATTTTTAGAAACACGTATGTAAGTCACGAGAGAATCTCCAGGACAACAGCTATTGGAAAGCCTCCCAAACAGGCCTCCAAATCTATTTTGGAGGCCTGTTTGAGCGGTGAATCACAACCGACAGCCCTAATGTCACTATGACTGACATATGACTGAGTGATACGAGCTGTGTTGTGTAGTGCCTTATGGCAGAAGTTGGCGATCAACAGTATAAAAAGTCTTTGTTGTATCATAGTAATGTAGCAGCTAGAATATTTTACATTCAACACGTACATTTTTTGAATCAATGTGACCTATATAGGGCAGATATTAGACTCGGTACTGTAATATCTAGTCGTAGTCTACTGTTATGACACACATGGTGGGAGTGGAGGAGGGATCGGTTGAGAGGTGTAAAAAGGGATATATATAAGTGACAAAGTGAGGGAGGAGGTAGGTTGGCTCCTGTTGGCTGGACAAGCTGACCTGCCAGGGATTAACACCTCGTGTCTCCTGTTCATTGCCCTGCTCTCCCACAACACAGACACACACCGCCAAACAACTAGCTTACACTATTCAAAGGATTCAGCCCTTTTTTTAACCGTAAAGTCAAATGAACAGGAACAATACACCACGTAGATTGATAAAAGGGGAAAAGGATACGGTTCATTTAATTAGCGTGTTAAGCAAATGATGCAACATTGATCACTTGTAGAAATGTGTGCTTCCTCTTGTTCACAGCCTGATGAAGCCTCCTGGCACACACAATGCAGCCTCTCTTCTCTTCTTTCCCCCCGAAGGCAATAACCTTCTGATTTTCTGCTTTTGAGAGAAACGGGGAGGCCGGGGCAAAATGAAGTCTGTGCTCTCAGATAATCAAAGGTGTGTTTGATGTCGCTGACAGCAGCATTTGGGTGGAAGGTGTATGCTCTGCTGTCTTTGCGGAGTTTCAAATGCACATGGACTAGAAAAGCTAGCAAAGCGCCGCATGATTAAATCAATCCAGACTAAATCATGACAAGACAGAGTGATTTATCTGACTTGCCAAGAGCTGCGGTAATGCGTTCAGAATCAGTCCAACAACTGAGCAATAAATCAGCACAACCACACCTCAGCCAGCTTAAAAGGAGCTAAACACTAGCTGAGTCTGACTGAGGTGGCGTGACGAATGACTCTGCTCTGTGGCTTTCATATCATACGTACAATGAAAGGGGATGAACTTTCTACTTGAATATTAACCTCCTTAAACACCTTTCACGTCAGGACTACGAGGAGATATCGTTCATCACGTTAACAGATGCTGAATACGGACGGATTACATTTAAGTCGCACCCTCACCGGAGGGGACAGCGATTAATCGCTCTCCATAGGGTCCATCACAAGTCTCCTAATTGCATCCCCGTTTCCCTCACTTGCGTCTTAGTTCAAGGAAACCAATGCGAGGTGAGAGGAAACGAGGAAATATGTTTTAAGCGATATGAGACGTTCTTTCCTCTGAAGCGTCGCATGAAGCGACTTCTGTTTGTGATGACGGCGGATCTGATCACAGCTGGATCAGCTGTCAGTCGTCTCTAACAGCTGGAGAGACTTTTGACTGAGTTTGTGTCTACAGACATGATCACAGTACTTGTACTAATAAATACACAGTTATTATCACAGTACTTATACTAATAAATACACAGTTATTATCACAGTACTTATACTAATAAATACACAGTTATTATCACAGTACTTATACTAATAAAGACAGTTATCATCACAGTACTTATACTAATAAAGACACAGTTATCATCACAGTACTTATACTAATAAAGACAGTTATCATCACAGTACTTTTACTAATAAAGACACAGTTATCATCACAGTACTTATACTAATAAAGACAGTTATCATCACAGTACTTTTACTAATAAAGACACAGTTATCATCACTGCCATCACTGTGTTTTGTAATTCTTATTGTAACGTCAGTATTACACAACCCAGAATATGATTATGGTTTCTCTTAAACACTGGAGTTAATTTATTCGGCTCAATGTTTCGGGGGAAATTGAAATGATATAACTCATCAAACCCGACACTGAGGAATGATCAGCCTCACGTGACAGAATGGAAATGATGATGAATGATGCAAGTAGTGTTTCGTCTCTCCAGCTCTCTTGAGGGAAATATCAGATCATGAAAAGACGAATCTTTCTGATAAATGAAGAAAGTTGTTTGTGGGCCTTTTATTATTCAGACCTACAATCAACATATGTTTTAACCAGATGGTGAATCTTGAGTTTAATCTGTGATCTGTCTTCACTCTGGTATCAAACTCCAGTGATGTTGAGAACAATCGGATCAGTCCGATCAGCTGCAGCGTCCAATCACAGAACTGATGAACAATGAGGGGGCGTGTCTGCCGTTAACACACTTCCTGGAAGGCTGCTCTCGTGCATCCTCGCTCATGGCTCCTCAGAGATCCGTCCTCGCTCCTCGCTCTTTAGAGCAGAAATAAGAGCATTTTGTCCACATGTCAGCTTTAGG
This sequence comes from Leptoclinus maculatus, assembly GCA_032191485.1. Classification (NCBI taxonomy): domain Eukaryota; kingdom Metazoa; phylum Chordata; class Actinopteri; order Perciformes; family Stichaeidae; genus Leptoclinus; species Leptoclinus maculatus. The sequence goes on from JAVDOI010000005.1 coordinate 26,554,709, forward strand.
CTAACTTTATTTCTGTAACTTAAGAGAATGCATTTTGTTAATATGCGGATATTATAGTAGCTAGTAGTCATAGTAGATTCAGTCCTTTTTTTCAAAAATATCCTGGCTTTGCTCTTTTAGCACTTGATGAACCTTAAATGAAAGTTACAGTGTAGTTTTTTAGTTTTTAATCAACAGTTTTACTCTATTTCCAGCGTAATAATAGTAGTAAAGTGATGCACGTTCAAGAGGGCCCCGTTATGTCTTTTGGCACAGCTTAATGTCGAGGGAGGAGTTCCCTGCGGAGCTCTTTGTGTCTAAATAATTACTGGCCTCAGAAAGAAGAGCGTGCCGCGGAGAAAGGGTGATGATGTGCGTTAGACATCACCATCGTCTATATTTTTTCTGCCGTCCAGGCTCCTTTGCCTTCTGGTTTATGCAAGCCTGACGGAGACCCCCCTTATCCTTTGCAAGCAACTTTAGGGTTGCCGACATTCCTCTGTGCAGAATGTATAAACCGTCCTTTGGGAGCAGATTGTGCTTCCACGGTGGATCTCAAGGCACAAGCATGTAAAGCCATGCACTTTATTGTTAGCCGACAAGGAAGCCTGTGTTGGATTTTATGCACTCATACTCACATGCACACTCGCACTTGCACACATGCACACTCACACTCACGCACATGCACATGCACATGCACATGCACATGCACATGCACATGCACATGCACACTCGCACTTGCACACTCGCACACTCACACTCACGCACATGCACACTCGCACACATGCACACTCGCACACTCACACACATGCACACTCACACACATGCACACTCACATTCACACACATGCCCCAGTCCCCATGCAGCCTGGAACAGCAACAAAGCTCTCCCGTACTGTTGCCAGGGTAACTTGGTCGGGTCAAACCAGTCGAGCGGTGTCTCTCCTGTCCCCCCCCCCCACCCCCACACCACCTCCACTCACTTATCTCTGTGTCTACTTTTCTGTCCATCCTCCTTATTCTCTCTCTTTCTCTCTTTCTTTCAATTTTATTTTATTTTATTTATTTCCTTTTTTCTGTCTTTTTTTCTGTCTTTTTTCTGTCTTTTCTTACGTCACTTCGCCCCAGCTTATCGGATCTTAAGCCACTTCTTCTCCACTGTTTGGTCACTGTCACATGTCTGCCCCGGGCTGAACAGGGTGGAATGAGGATGATTCACCACTCTGGCCACTTTGTCCGACTGTAGAACTATTTTGAACCAAAACATAAAAGAATAAAACCTGGCCAAATCACAAGGACATGTTGAACGTTCTGTATTTTCACCATGCAGGTTGCAGTGGCATTGACAGCAAAGCATTTACTTTGCAATTATGTGCATCAGTGTTTCACTCTTTTCATTTGTAAATGGGTTAATAATACAGAGTGTGATAAGGCGGCTCCATTATGTGTAGAAATGATTTAATAACCATTTTATAAAAGAGAAAAAAAAACACTTCAGGCCGTTGGCATATGGAAATTATTTCACAACTAAGCCGTTTCTGGCAGGGACACAGTGATGGATTACCCTTCTTCTCCTGCAGCTATTATAGATCTATTGTTGGAGTCGTGGACTGTGAATAAATGGAAATGACACAGATAGACAATTGAAATCTGTTTATTACTGATAGAACACAGCAGACATGAGACGGCAATGAGAGCAGATGCAAATGTGCTAAACAAAGTCTAATTGCTTTGTGGTGCTCCAAAATTCTGGCAAACGCATATCTTTCCAAATAAATGGAAAAGCATGACACATTTCTACATGAGACTCACAAACGTTAGCAGTCTGTGTTCCACGTTGTTCCTTAAACTGGTATGAACTGTACATGACACCAGTGTTGTGTCTTGACATGTTACCACGGGGTCACAGAAGGTCAGCGAAGAGATGTGTGCTGAAGGCGTGGCTTCTCGTGTTATTGTCTAAGATAAGTTTAGCATTGTCCTGAAATGAGGTAATTAGCTTATACTTTGACGTTTTCTTAAGCAAGCAATAAAAACTAGACATGCAGTCATTCAGTGAACACATCGGCCATCCCCTAAGTGGGCCCATATCAAAGCTTTTTGGAGATTTAAGAATCGACACCAGACACCATTAGTTGGTAAAAAGATGTGAAACGATAGTTTACGTTGTAACTGTGCTACATTTGTTTTAAAAGGTTAAAGTCAGATCACTGAATTGTCATAGACAATACATGTGTGACAATGGCAGGTGAATGAAGGCCTCAGCTTGCACACAACAGTAAACAGTTTTTTACTGTTGCAAACCTCAGTTTGCAACAGTAAAGATGAATGTGTCAAACTGTCAAATAATCCGTGTCGTCCTGGTGTATTGCTGTTTTCTATCTGGATGAATGAAGTGGATGATGACCACAGGGATTTCCTCCAGAAGGCTAATGAAACTCCACATTTCTGCAAGTTGACGCTTTAATTGATCCCACCACTCAATGCTGGTTTGTTCACAAAGACATGTTTCTATTAATACCCAAGGAGACACTGACCTGATGTGTATTGATGGACCTTCACACTGCAGCTCAAAATACTCCTAAAAGGAGGAAAACACCTGGTCTCTCCGCATCCTTTCTTGTCAGGCTGTAGCCGCTTTGTCCTCGTATGCAGCTCTTTAAAAGATGGCCCCTCCAGGTAATGAATTCCATGACAAGTGACCTGCTAATACCGTCTGGTCCCTCATGAGAAATGAATGTGTTGCCTTGTGAGATGAGAATAGCTTTGAGCTGCTGTGTGATGTCAGCGTGATGACATTAAATCCTTCTGTCAAAGTGGTGTCGGCCCGTGAGCCGGGTCAGCCTGGTGACCTTTTGTTACAGCGTCCCAGAGGACGCTGGACTAAACTGTTCCGAGTCATTGTTGTCATTATGGGCTACAGTGTCACTATTCTGAGCTTCATGCAGCGGTCAGTGGATAGAATGATGTTATTTAAAAACATGTTTGATCTTTAATTCAAGATTAAGACCCGGTCTTAAAAAAGTGTCTTAACACTTGATGTGTCTCCAAACACATTATCCGAGGAGGTAGGGAATATTACCAGCAAGTAAGACAATAAACAATTCAGCTACAAACATGTTGTAGCACAAAATAAATAATGCAAAGACTCCTGGACTAGAACACTGTAACGATGTGTGGGAGGTTTTATGATCTTTGCACTTACTAATTCAATTTTAGATGCATTCTGCCTGCACTTAAATTGCTTTTTTTCATGGAAACTTCCCTCCTTTCCATTGCCAGTTTATCTTATCTTTCTTTTTTTTGCGGTGCATTACACATGAACACCTTTTGTCACGGAAGGTGTCATTCATTAGCAGTTATGGGGCTAATGCGCTAGCCATCTGCTAACCCCCCCCACCCTTTGGAGCCAATGATTTGATTATTCATGCGGAGCGCTAAGCTGACTGCAGTGTGGGCCCGGGTGCTGCTGGCTGTGAACAGATGTTGAAACGTGAACTAGCAGCCCTCCGGCCTTGAACTCCACGCGGCTTCATGCAGCGGCGTGTCGTCCTCTGCCGTTCAGACGCGCAGTGATCTCTCCTCCGACAGACTTTTACCAAGCAAGCAGCAGCATCAGCAGCAAGGCACCGGCTCCACTCGGACCTAATGAGATCTGGAAATAATAGGCAGCAGAAGCCCAGGAGGAGGATACAATTCAATCACTAGACGCACAAAGCAGGCGGGCTGCTTGCCTGGCAGCAGTGTTTTTTCCACTGGCTGGGCAGATGTGCGTCAATTTGTGTGCCTCTTCACCACATCATGTTAGCCATGTCCTTTACTTTTCCCACACCGCCGGTGTATCGAGAGCTAAAGGCCTCGGCTGCTATAGTCTTTATTTAAAACATTCATAAAATAGCATCGCCAATGTTGGCCGCTGTTATTAAACGTAGTAAAAGAAAGGTCACAAATAGAGGCAGTCGGACTGACATTCAGCTGTGCTATCATTCTCCTGCCGAAGGTCGTGGCCTGATTTTAATGTGGCGTAGTTATGTTCTGGGAACTGATACTCGCAGCTTGTGTGTCAGGTTGTTGGTTGTGTGTGCGTTGCAGTTGGTTGAACTTTTAGCGCAGTAGCCAGCTAGATTCGGTGTCTTAACTCTCCTCATAGATGGCTGACACCAGCATTCGTCATGTGTAGTGGTCCTAAATCTCCACAGCTGACTAAATGGTTTGCTAGCAAAAGGCCTATTTGTGATTAGTATACTTTAAACCTTGAATGAAAAAAATGCAGTTTCAGGTGATTAGCGTGTTAAAATACTATGTACGGTCAGAATAACGCTTTAGAATGGTAAACTGTATTTGTCTTTTCTTTGCAATTTGCCCCTCATACACCCATCTATTAGCGTTGAGTTACATTCGACTGAACGACACACTGCTTTGACATATCGCTGCTTATTTCTGGATCATATTTATAACCGGGAGCTAGGCTTGGAACTGCATTTTCAAGTGAGAAACTGGTGATCATTGTAACTCCAATACGACAGGAACACTGCATGAAGCCACATGGTGTGTTATGGGCACTTGTAGAATGCTAACGTGCTCTCTTGTTGTTGAATATTAGTTGTCTGTGCACTACACTGACAAGAAATGCCAGACTTGCACCATCCTAGTGCATCACACAGCGTCTAAAAGGAAGCGAACACCAGACACTAGCATGGGTAGGACACACACACAGCGTGATGCAATTGTGTCTCTCTGTAAAATACTGGTCAGGAGGTGACTGGGGGAGGGGGCGAAGGAAAAAAACACAGAGTAAGATACCAGGCAGTTACAAATGATGTTTTGAATTCCTATCAACAAACACCCATACAGGCGGTAACCGAAGCATGAGGAATGATTAGTTAAGGGGGGGGAATTGCTCGGTCATAGTGTAAGTGTAGAATGACTGTATTTTCCCCACTTGTGTGTTAAAGCAGCTCTTCATATCATAAGCTCATTATATATATGAGCCATAAAGTGATTATGGACACTCCAGTAAGGCATTGTTCTGCTGTTGACAGGATTAAAGATGACTTAAGAGAGAGAGAGAGAGAGAGAGAGAGAGAGAGAGAGAGAGAGAGAGAGAGAGAGAGAGACGCTCTATGGAGTGTTGCTTTGTATAAGCCAGCAGTGAAAGGGACCGCGCGCTTGACTGTTTGCCAGCTGCGACACACCCTACCTCCACCACTTCTTCTACAGTGGTACATATCTGTCTGCTTGGCTCTTGTTCAAAGGCAGCGCTGTGAAGTGTCGCTTTTTTTTTTTATAGAGTTGTCACCTGTTGATTTCAAGGTTTGTAAGGAGATGCTTGAGACGATGAAAACAGTAAATGTCTTTTGTCAGTGTGGTATTGATTGGTATCTGTGTCACTGGGTGTGAGTGCAGGATTCCTTTTTAAAAAACGAAAAGTAAGTGCTGTGTGCAACAGGCTATGTGGCATCCTCTAACACTGCCTTGGTGAATATGAATCACTGTTCTTATCGACTTTTAATAACGAGATGCACAACGTTGTTAAGACCATATATGGATGGATCAACCACTCCATCCATATATATATATATATATATATATATGTGTCTCAATTTCTAATTTGCTTTTGTCTTCTCTCTGCAGAAGAAGGCCGGAGTTGTGAAGACACAGGAGAAGAAGGAGCGGTGGAAGGAGAAAAAGGTGGCGAAGCGGCAGAAAAAGGAAGATGAGGAAGTGGAGGAGGAAGAGGAGAACGTCCAGCCGGTGGTGGACGCCCTGGAGAATGGCTTCCTTCATCACGCCCAGCGGGAGCAGGAGAGGATGACCGAGAGGCTGCTGAAGAGGACTTACTCCAAGAAGAACAAAATGGTGAGTGGGTCTGACCCCATAGCCTTTTATTTTTTTGTCATGACGCTGAATTGGATCTTCTGGCACGACTTCACCTACTTCCAAAGTGCATGGAGAAGGGGAAAAAGTCTGAAGAGGTCAAAACTCCAGCAACATGTGTCGTATATAAGACATCTTTATTGTATGAATGTGGCTTTTCCATGAAGGCAGATGAGCAAGTCTGACTGCTTTGTTGTGATTGGGCAGTGCTGCTCTTTCCATGACTATTCTTTAACGAAGACCAGGACAGGCTTTTCTCCAAATATATACTTCCTATTCATCTAGCAGCTGGTCCACATTCCCCTTTTTTTAAGCAGAACAAGCTCTACAGTGAATCCTCAGGAAGAGGTGAACAGTGTAAACGGAGCCTTTACGCTCACGTCAGATGTGACTTTACTTCTTCTTGTGTCAGCAGGGACTTTGTACCACAGTGCTGAGGTTGGCAAGCGATAACTTGAGACACTTCAGTCCATTCTGTCAGTTCACCGTCAGAACCTTCTCAGTTTTCAACACTTGAGAAAGTCATTTTCTTCAAATACTCCTTTGTGTGATTAGTCTCTAAAGCCCATTCAGAGCTGGCAAACGTTGACTTTCTATTGCTACAGTCATTTTGAAAATGATATATGTTTTTCTCTTTCATTGTTTTTTGAAATGGAAGCTTCTGACACTACTGACGTTGCCCCCTTTAGGAAGTCCAGGTTATTGCCAGAGTCTTTTTTTTTTTGTTTGAATTTGTTTTTGTCAGCAGCAGCTTTCAGTAACGAGTTATCGTGTCTCTCACATTGTGGTTGGTGGTGACGTTGAGCGCTTCCTTCTGCTTGCTGCTGTCTAAAGTGACTTTATGTTCTGCATTTTTCATTGCTTTAGCTCTGCATCAGTAGTGACTAATGCAGTGCCCGTTCAGAACGGGACGAATGCTTGGCCTGTGTGTGTGTTGACGCCATAATGTACCCTTTTAGTTCAAGGCCCCAGGCCCAACAGTCAGCTGACCCTTGAACTAAAAGGGTCAAAAACAGCTATTGATTTATTAAGATGTTTGATGATATGAAAAATATTGAATGATGTCGCTATTCTTACTCATTGTACCTGGAAATAACTTACAAAAAGACCCCCAAAGCACTTTACTACAACTCAGCCGTATAGCCTACTACTTCCTGTGTAGCTCTACTTCACAGGGAAACATTGTAGTACTACATGTACTTGACAAACAACTCTTACTGGTTACTTTGCAGATTATAAAGTGATCGAGGAGAGAGCATGGATTTAATTAGCAGATGCATTTTTGCTGGCGGTAACGTTATTAGTGTTGTAAGTTAGTATCAAGTCTTACAATCAGGGAAATGTACTCACGTGGGGGGGAAAACACACCCGAGTGGCTCAGTAGTAGACTACTGGCTGCAACATCGATGACACCTAGCAGAGGCCTTCATCTCCAAACAGGCACATTACTGGCTTGCTTTGACATAAACCACCACGGTTATAGAGCAGACGATGGATTTAATGAGTGGAGTTTTGAAGTTGGCTAAACCTTCCAACATTTTTCTGCTGGTGCTCGTCGACTCCGGGGAAATAAATACAAGTTTGGTGGTAACGTTAGCTAGCATTCATGTAGCGTTAGCGTAGGGTTAGGCATCAGCATGTAATCACTTGTTGATACAAGGTGGATGGCTAGTCCATTTGCATATGTATTTGCTTGTTGATGATAGCACCTTCTTTAGTGTTTGAAAACTATTAGCACAGCAACAACAGACCAGCTAATACAGGGTTGAGGCCACACTACAGTGGCCTATGACCGTACTGAGTGTGACTGAGATATGAAGCGCCACACACACTCTATGTGACTTGTATCCACTGATGAGCCCTGATGCTACCAAACATGGTTTCATAAACAAGTTGCTGGAATGCTGCCTTCAGGTGGATTCACCCATTCTATCCCATTCTTGTTTTTTTCTTCATGACTTTTCTGTTTGTTAATGCGGAGAGAGAGAGACTGCTGCCAACATCCCCCGGCTTCAAGCACACTGCTGAGCCCACAGACTCGGCGTCTGTCCCAGCGAGATAGCCCATCTATGTGTTAACAGTTTGTTTAAATGGGCGGATGTTTTTTTCGTGCTCCTGTCCGAGGCCAAGCTCTACCATAGTGCTGCTGAGGATAAGAGGGGGAAATGTAGTCAGGAAGCCAAACTAAATAATGAGGCTATGTAGCCCAGAGGCCTCCTCCACAGATAAAAATATCTCTCTTAGATAAGATTTCCTAAGGAAGTTTAACATGGCTGAAAATGAGTTTGGCTGTGATATTTAGGTTGCTAAGAGACAGTGAAAGATTATGTATTTAGCTGATGCTCTTATCCAGAGTTTAAGTGCAATGGGCTGCAATTACTGAACCGCATCTACATTCTAGTTCGGATAATAAACTCGATAATATTTCCAAACTGCTGCTGTCATGTGAAAACCTTGTAACTTCAGCTGTGCTGAATTTCATGTTTTGCATCTGAAGATTTACTGCACATACTCCCAAGGACATTAATATAGTAGAGAGATCACGAAACCAGCTCAAAACCCACAGGAAGACTAAAACTATGTTTTTTAATGTTTCTACCCATCAGCAGACAGATATTGTTTTGTCCCTGGAATATGTAATGGGGAAGTAAAGAATCAGGGGTAAGGAAGTTTAATATTTCATATAAATTGTTTGATCTTTTGTCGTAAAATAAGCTGTATTTTTTTGCTTCCCAAGTGATATTACTGCATATTGAATAGCTCTATTTATTTGCCGTGTTGCTTGTTCTTCCTTCAAGCAATTTGAAGTAATATCTGGAAGTACATCAACAAATGCACCTACCTGAAGATCTAGTTTCTTTTACTGCCATCAGCCAAACTACAAATATTATATTACATTTTGAAGAGTGCATAACAACGTGTTTATTTTGTCACAGTGGAAGTGATGAGGTAACAAAACTCACTCAACCCAGCAATCGGAAAAAGATTTATTGCAAAGTATGTTTTCACAATTTGTCTTGGTGTTTGGTGCATACAATAAACATATTAAGAGGAAATAAGAATTCCAAGAGTCCACATCAGTTGGGGTCTGTTGATGAGGCCCACTGCAAGAAAGTGTTTTTGTGGCTTTAGATATTGGTCCCGTTGGACCTCAGCCTCCTGCCAGAAAGTGACTCAATACGTTTGTGTTGTGGGTGTGAGGGGTGTAGGGCACGGCCTTTCCTGCCCGTCTCAGGGTCCTGGAGGCATACAGGTCCTCCAAGGACCTCTTAGCAAAGCGAATGCTCCGCTGCAGGCTGCCCTTGTTCTTGGTTGAGGCAGCTGCGTGCGTCCCAGACGCTGATGGAGGAGCTGAGGATGGACTCTCATTGACTTTGGCAGGTTGAACTCCTTCAAGCTGCCGCTGGAAGTATATCCCTCGCTTTGCTTTTTTGATCTCCCTTACCAGATGGACTGATTCCTACTTATATAAATGGTTCCCTGTTGCTCTTACTTCATTTCTAAACTTTCCAATCCCTTCTTTTTTTTCTTGTATCAATTGCTTGCTTAAATCTCAGTGTCTAGTTCAAGCGATGTTTGACTGTATCACTGTCTGAGTAGCTAAGACATCTTTTTAACCTGCGCAGGCTTTAGTTCTCTGCATGCTGATACCTTAAGCGTGCCTTTAATGCATAACTAGAACGCCCAATAGATAACATTATTGAAAATGAAAAGGTTGATCCACACCTTTTGAATAGATCCTCTCTGCTTTAGTTAGAAGTATAAAAGGTGTTTGATCACCACACCTTTGTGATATGATTTAATATGCAATATAAATTGTTTCTAAGTAGGAATGTGTGCATGTGTTGCAAGTAAAGGCACATTATAGCCAACCCAACATCCACTGAGTGTCATACAAAACCTGCCCCGTGAAAACCTTTTGTAGGAGTGTATGAAGAATTTGATTGATTTCATTCTCAACTATATATCCTTACAAATACAGACATTAGATCTATCAGGTGTTGATCAATGAATTGTTGCCGAGTCCAATCTCTCTGGGTCCAAGTGCACATCAGAAATGGTTCCCCAGCTGTTTTCCAGAGCAGCAGATCACAGCAGCAGTAACACAAGTATTTGTGTGACTCTGGAGAGGAAACTGTTTTGAGTGCTTGATACCAGCTTAGGAGAGAATGATAGAGCGAGTAATAAATAGTTATCTATTCTTACTTCATCCTCAACGCCTGTGATGTCTTCATGCTCTCTAAGTGTCTTTGATGGATGGAATCCCATATAAAACACACTCGCTTCCACGAGGAGCCCTTTGTGGATTTCGTCTGCCACAGAAAACGTCCTTGGCAAATAGCGCCGCCCGACTCTGTCGCGTGGTTTTATATTCACAGTTCTCTTGTGCTGACAAGTTCATTTAACAATCCCATGTAAACATTTACTCTTACTTGCATCCAAGAGGACAAACTGTAGATCATTTTATCCAACAAACACTAAACAGATGGATGTGCACACATAAATAAACACTTTTGTTGTAACTGTGGGGAAAAAGGGCAACACACAGAGCAGCCGTCTGAGCTGCAAAACAGGCGTTTATGGCTGATGAAATTGATGGAATACACTGATAGGGACGTATACTTTTATGACGCCCTCTCCAACCACAATGATCAGCTGCACTTGGAGCGTTACTACTCTGTCCTTCAGGCTGCCCTCTTAGTGTCCAGCTTAGTTTTCCTCATCCATATTTCTTTTTCTGTCTCTCAAGTCAGAGGGTTCCCTAGTGTATGTCACACACTAAGACCCACAGGCGCGGTGATGTGTTGGCACCCTCGAGGCACCCCAGGGTGCCAGAAGCTCGCCGGAGGACAGGAGCTGCGGTGTCAGAGCGGAGTGTGTCACAGAGAGGCAGTGGGGGGGGGGGGGGGGGGGGGGGCACTTGTTCTAATTGCAAGGCTCACCAGGACCCCAGGAATGGTCGAACATCGTGTGTGTGCGTGTGTGTGTGTGTGTGTGTGTGTGTGTGTGTGTGTGTGTGTGTGTGTGTGTGTGTGTGTGTGTGTGTGTGTGTGTGTGTGTGTCTCGAGACATTTCTCCAGCAGTCACACATGTTGTTTGGAGATGTTTTTTTGAGGGCAATACTGATTGTCTGAATTGGATCAAACCATTTGTACCAGTTATTTACATGTGCCAAAAATGAAACAAAATCAGTTTCAATTGACTTTTTTGCAAGTAGCATCACAACTGAAATAAGCAATTATTTCCAATGGGTTAATAGGCCCTTAAAGGTGCAATGTGTAACATCTGGACATGTTGACGTTTAGTTTAAAACATGAACATTATCATCAGAATGTGAAGAGTCAAACACGTCCATGTAATGTGTTGCAGAGATATCTACTGAAATTAGCACGCTAACCGGCTAGCCACAGCCTGTCCTGTTAAATATAGGCTACCGCTTGTACCACCGGAGGCGATAGAAGGTCACTGTAGCATCCAGTCTGCCTGGTCAATAATACATCCATGGTCCATGTGCGTTTGGTTTATTTGCCCTGCTGTTAGTTGGTATAGGCATAATAATAAATGATGACTGGGAAGTTAGCTTGTATGGACCCAGCAGTAGAGATGAAATGCCGCCCCGAGTGACAGTTCACACAGTTCCTTATCAGCTCACCTCTTGGGCTACTGTTCATAGAACCAATAAAAACACAGTCAGTGTGCTCCCTTACTCAGCCAAAGACGGCACAAAACATACACACACACCTGTGTAGAGCAAAGCATTATCAATACAAGACAATTTGATTAAAAATCCCACTTCTGTCGTTGACATTGTAGGTCATCATAATCACCATAAACCAACACACGTGTATGACCTGCATTGTTCTCTCATTCCCTGCTGTAAGATACCAGAAACGCAGCTTGCAGGAAGCATTTACACGGTTATGACCTTCAGTATGCTTCAAAAGGGAGTCATGAATAACACATAATGCTGACTCGCTCAAGCAACACACACTGATAGCTACACATACACATCACCATCCCCGTCCATTAGTGGCTCACCCTGTGCTGTACGCACTCCCCACTAGCAATGTGATGTAGGAAAACATCTCTGGACACTACTATTACCTTACTATCATTCAAGCAGGTGGATATCAAGCGTCCTGCATGGCCCCCTGTCCTACTGCGTCAAGATTACTTCCCCCATCTTCATATCTAGGTATGTGTATAAGCAGTAAGCCAGCCGGAGACAGATCTAGATTAGCTGGGGCATTAACAGTGCACTGGAGCATAGTTCAGGGGCAGCCGGGGGGGAGAGCTGCGATAGAGAGTACTGCCGCCCATTGGCAGTGGGGCAGCGGTAACAGCGAGGGGGATCAGGATGACTGATAACGGCGAGGTGGTTGTTATCTGGGGGAGCCGCGACCCTGAGCGGTAGCAGCTCGGCTCAGGAGACAATAACTCCGCTGGCTAACCAGCTCCCAGCCCATTTAACTGGAGATCAAGGTGAACCCCTTCACCCCAGAGTCAATCTGGGCCAAGTGGATTGAGCTGCACTCTGGTGTTGTTGACTCACTTTAATTTAAAAAAAATGTTGTATACTGTAACTTAAATGTGCTTTTTTTTCCTCCTCCATTCAAGGTAATATTTGTTCCCCTCATTCTCCTAGAACGACCCCATTATCTGCTTATAATGTGGTGGGTTGATTGAGGAACTTAAACACTGTCTAGTGTTGCACTTTGTAATGAGATCAGCCCTAAAATGTGACATCCTTGATGTAATTATAGAGTCGAAAAAAAGCTTGTTAGTGGTAACATGATAGAAAAGGCCTTTAACTCCTGTTACTCCGGTTAACACTGCAATTTAACAAAGAGCATTATTGGATGAGTAGATAATGAGGTACTGAGGTGTCTGCAGGCACATGACATGTGAGAGAGTGTGTGCGCATGTGTGTGTGTGTGCAGAGCAGAGAGACCGAGATGAGTGGAGGAGCGCGACTTGTAATAGACCCTGACGGATCAATTAGCGAGCTGCATGTAGCATCAACGTGCATGCGTGATCAAACGGCAGTGTGTGTCTCTTTTCCACATCAAAGACCAACATGCATGTGCCTGTGTTGGACAGAGATACATATGAATCCTTGTTTTGTCTACTGCAGTTCAACCAAAGCCTGTGTGAATCATGACTCTATTAAGAGGCCACCTTTTAAAATTAAATGGGCTTAAATCAATGTAAATATGCAGTAAAACTGCAAACTGGGAGTTTAAAATGAGTCATTTATGACTTAATTAACTTCAATTGCTGCATTAGGAATTACAAGAGCATTTGATGGCTCTCCAGCAAAAACATATACCATAGTAGCATGAGCATGGGCATAAATGTAGAGAATAATACAGCCAGCTAATTAGATCAGTGATGAGACAGTGACTGTTGAACTGGGGTTGAGACTGTCACATATCACTTTTGTTGGTAAAAAGGTGAAAATACTTTTCATTGCTCCCTTCGCTGAAATGATTTTCCTTCATGAATACGTGTTTGGGGGGCACGTACCTTCCCTCTCTGTGTGTTTTCAAGCTTCCTAAATGCAGACGACCTGAACACAGTGGGTTTAGTGTGATGATGGTTTTCCTCTGAGGCTGGGTGGTGTTGACTTTGCCCGGGATGCCGAGGGGGGGGAGGCTGGGGAAAGAATGAGGGAACAGTCCCAACGATGTAGAAATAAGAGGTGGGGACAGAGAGAGAGAGAGCGTAGAAGGAATGCATCTGTGCTGCTCCTGTCCCAGGGGGGAGACGGTCTGGAGTTGAACTGGGTTCCAATCTGAACTGGCCCCCAGATAGTGAGAGATGGTTTAACGCAGAGGATATTCATTTCAAGATGGGACTGTTCCTGTCAACATGGATTGGAAAACTGATGCCTCATAGATACGATTGACACGCTACGATGTAAAAATGCCCGCTGTGATAAACGGGAACCCACAGGAGGAATCGCAACAGACCAGAATTCAATGGGAAGGCTGGTGAAATGACTTCGTCAGTTAGATAAATGCTACCTCCCAGGAAAAGAATTAAGCCCTCTCAGGATCTCTCCTCAAGATCCATCACCCAACGGCTACAGCCTCCCACCCCCTTAGACGAGGAGAGAGAGAGAGAGAGAGAGAGAGAGAGAGGCAGAAAGACCGCAGAGACAGAGACCGAAATAGAACTGGAAATAAAGGGAAGCCAATGACAAAGCCAGACACCCTCTGCGCCTGCTGTGCTTAGCCAGGTGAATATAGCATGGGGCGGTGCACAGTGATTAATGTCAGGCCATGTAAGGTACTTGACCGAGTTGCTGTACTTGTAGGTCTACACACACACGCACATAAACACACACGTCCCATCACTTTTAACAAGCCACAGCCATTGAGATACAGCAGGGCTGCTTCAGAGCAAACCACTCTGGGGACAATTAGGTCTGGCAACATTAAATTACCAGGGATCCAAAGTCATGCTCTGTTGGAGTTGAGGCTAGTGCATGCTGGGGATTGGACTAGGTAAGGGGGGGGGGGGGGGCAGCAAGCAAGTGTTTGCTTTAATAACTTTGCCAGGACATCCTTTAGCGGTCTAGTTGTGATTACTTTCTTTTTGTATTGAATTTATTAAAGTGGGACCTCCCCGGCTACTTCATTTTCCTTCTTTGCATCTACTGGAGAATCTGCAGCTATAGCAACAGATGCATTTCCCCTAGTAGATGTTTAACTAGAACAGACAGAAGGGAGAGACACTTTATTACACTCCGTGCTTTGTGATTTACTGCATCATTGTGCTTTATTTATTACAGTAATGGTCAGGGAGACGTTCAGAAAAGTGTGCTCCGGGAAATCTCATGGTGGAGTTATATATTCCTCCCGCAAAAAGCTTTTCGGCTAAGTTAGAGCGTCATAGGTTGAGCTCAGGTTGAGGTCAGACTTATTGTGAAACGCTTTCATCAAACAAGCTAATCACAAAGGTCTGCATCAAAGTTGCTTTCAAACAAATGGTAGCACTTCCTGTGTGTACCAGAAACATATTCCCTGGAAACAGCAAAGGGGGCAGCAGGTGTGTGCAAATGTGAAAGCTTCCATGAGGTGTGTTCACCTACTGAAATGGAAATAATTCAGAAACAATTGGCCTTCAGTGTTTTATCAAAGCACGCAACACATGGTGAGTCACAGTGAGTTTTTATGTGTTATTAGTGTCACAGCTGTTTCTGTGATTATCAAGGGAAAGGGAACACGCGGACTTCTTAAAAAAAAGTGGAGCCATAGTACAAAATAAAACTTATCGGCCTTGAAAATCACGTATTAGTTAAAACCCTAGAAGCAGGACTGTAACGCAGCACTGTCAAAGGGTCAGGTTCCCTGGCTGCCTCTTTATCCGGAGGCTGGCAGCCGTCTGCTGCGCGGTACTGTATTACACGGGAGGCTTTACGGACGGGAGGGATCTGGTTTTTGTTCGGTAGGATGGAAGTGGGTGGGCAGTCCTGAGCCCTCTGAAAAAGAGAAGCCTCCTGTACTTGTACGAGGTCTTTTGTTTTGGGGGCCTGTGTGTGTGTTTTGACAAGCCTAAGAGGGGGAAAGACAATAGAGAGGCCAGGCTGTATCCTGACAGGTTTTGAGCGGTACATGTAGGCTGCTACCGTCATCTACAAATCTCTCTTCCTCTCCTTGTCACAGCTGTATCAAATTTGTTTTAATAAGCGCTTGAATCAGCACCCATTTGATTAGATTCCATTTAATTGCCGCTTGGCAAGAATGTGTTGTCGCGTGTGTCTTCAATGTGCAGTGCCTCTCGTTTGTATGTTATGCGTGTTCTCCTCTGTGTGCGTGTGGTCTTATTTGTGTGTGTAGATGATTGTGTGTATGTGTCTGTATAAGTGGCTGTGATGAAATGCTTGCCTACTTGGCGGCGTCTGAACGTTTAAGTGTCAAAGTGTCATCTTTGCCACTTCAGCCCACTAGGGTCACTACATTAATGGGATCTGCCGAGGCCCCTGCCCCTGTTTTCATAGGGGGGGGGGGGACTAGCAAAGCTGGACATTAACTCAGACGGCTTAAATGGGATTAGTGGTGTCACTGAGACAGATGTGATCTTTGCAGCCACAGCGTTCCTTCTCTTTCTGGCTCCGTTCAGTTCTGCTGTGATACAACACTGACCCCTGCTGTAGCAGAGAGGTATTGCACCCACATACACGAGGGGCTGGTGGATGACGCTTTTGTTAACCCTTTGCTAGATTGCATCACATTGTCCATTGGGGGTCACTGTTCCCATTTGGTAAAAGATGGTGGGAGGCCTCGCCTCTCCTGCCATTTTGACTGCCTAATGTAAAGTACGTCAGGGTTTGCAATATTGAACCCAGGCGGTGGATCTTTTGCAGGATCCATCAACATGTTTCCTGCAGCGTCTTGTAATGGATGCTTAATGTGGCTTCAAATATTGCCATGAAAACATCGTCAGAGATAATGAAATAACACCGGAACACCAAGGCTCATGTGTGGGTTGTGTATGCCACCGCCATCACTCATATTAGCTCATTAAAACAGCAAGAAGCGCTGCTGCACAAGGTCAGATTTATCCATATCCAGAAATCTCCTTTGCGTCAAGCATGTCCTATAATTACAATATGACCAATATAAGGACAGCCGCTTAAACAAGATATATTTAAAATGTTCAGCTCTGTGCGTTTCAATGGGTGGGTGATTTAGGAGATATTGTTCAGACTTCTATGCCTTCCAGCGGGCAGCATGTGTTTGGTTCCTTCTTTCCTGTTTTAAAGGCCATTCACACAGTAGCAATTGAACCAAGGGCTATAATTGTGTTTTCATGTACTATAGATCCTGTCATTAGGCCCCTGGGTCTGCGGGCAGTTATATGATGACAGCTGACAAGGGGGCGCGGCTCCTTTTGAGGAAGAGGGTGGGGGGGGGGGACCACACGCACAAAAGCCACAATTACTTCCTGGACAGTCCCCAGAGCTCAGTGGTTGGAGTGTGTATGTAAAATGATGTGGGATAGGCCATTTGCAAAACAAAGAAGGGGGGGGGGGGGTGAGGGGGGAATGATTGCTTTTGCACAATAGAGCATGTACACCCCGAGGCGGGGGGTTGAAGTGGCAGACTGGGACACGCCTCCTAGTAGTCGCAGGGGAGCTGGATCCAGATGGGGGGGGGGGGGGGGGGGGTTCTTGTCGTTGACCTCTTGGAGGGGAGAGGGTCAGGGCTCATATCACCAGCCCTGAGGGAAGGAGATGGCCCGAGGGGTAGAACTCTCCGAACATACGGGTGTGAAGCACCGTGTATGTCACATGTTCCCAGTAGGGGAGCACAATTAGTATCATACAACTTATTATAAGGTATCTCTAAGATATTGTAAAGATCCAGTTTGTGTAAGATATAGTTTTTATTTAATGTGTGTAGGCGCAGATGTCCATATTTCACCGAGGCCAGATTATTCATTCTAAAATAAACTTCTGTTCAGGTTCCAACAGAACCAAATGACTCAGAATAAGACTGTAAGGAGTCTTTTAAAAATGATTTTTTAAGTATTTTCCCTTAATTAGATAGCACACAGTGGGGAAACATCAGGGAGTAATTGGAAGGTGTGGCATGTGATTGAAGTCAAAGGCTTAGACGTTGAGCTGTGACACTGAGCCACAGACGTAACAACATCACCAATTAGCAGTGCGTCGTTGCAATACTGATTGGATGATATCTGAGCGGCGCAGCGAGCTGTGAGCACGTTCTGCGTGGTCACAAGGGTGAATTACTCTGGTCGCTCTCAGTTTAATTAATGAGCCGGTAATGGTAGTATAATTGCTCTTTAAAGTGGAGTCCCCTCTGACACTGATGTAGCGCAGGACTGTATCACCAGACTCTCTCTTCAAATGCCCAGGTCGGCTCCCACAGGTCTTGTCTTTTGCCGGAACCCCCCCCCAAACCGCCAAAAAAAACCCCGACCTCCGCCACTGCTGCAGCCACAGAGGGATACATACGACTCATACTGGAGCACATGAAATATTCAACAGCAATTTCCCCCACCTTTTTGAAATAATATCTTGAAATGTTAATGCGATTCGACTGCTTGTTTTAAGTGGACGGCATCCCAAGGTGCCTGTGTTTGGACTGCGCCGGTGTGCGGGGCTCCGGACTTAAACTGCTGTCGGTGTGAAAGTAATACGCTACACTGGAGAATTACCACAGCCTGGCGCTTGGGTCAAGAGAATGCTATTTTTAGAGCCAGACCCCCACAACACCCGTAGACACACACATGCTCTTAACATCGTCATATGACTTGCACACACACATAATGCACTTACACACAGACCTACATGAGTTCACAAATGCAGATACACATACAAATATGATGCTGCACACACACACACAGAGATACACATCGTAAATATCTAACACACATACATACACACACACACAGAAGCACAAGACACTGCATGCACACACACGTCACCTCTGACATTGATTTTCATTAGATTCACAGTGGCTGGCATGTTGACAGTTTCACCAGCGTCCTTGGTTCTAAATGTGTCTATTATCAAAGGATTACACAAGCGCAGGGTTTTTACAGTGACAGGCCATGATCTGATATCCGCTACCATTAGCCTGGCCTCACCCAATAGGCGCCTCTTCAACCTGATCCTGCCAGAGACATTGCGATGTTATCAGGCCCAGTGATGCCTCCATCACCTGATACACCCCGTGGATTAGTAAGGGACTTGCCACCGGCTGTTCTGTGGTGAGGAAGTATTACAGAGTGTCTGCAGCTGACACGGATCAGTGCAAATATTAATGCTGTGAGCTAAAAAAAGGGCAAAGGCAAATCAAGATTGTTTTTCTTTTTTTGGTCAGCTAGAAGCACACACACACACACACACACACACACACACACCCTTTTTCAGATTTCCTTCCGCTCACAGATGCAGTGAGCCTTGCAGAGGGACACACACTTGGCTGCACAGTCCCTCCATGTGCTGTGCCCTTCAGACCTGACAGCAAGGCATTAAATATTAGTGGCGTTTTACGGCGGGTTTGTAACATGGTTATTCCAGTCAGTGGGCTTACCTTCCCAGTGTGTGTGCCCACTCTGGGGGGCTTTGGTTTTACAGCGCTGGTACAAAAGGCTATCTTGAGGGAGGCAAAACCTGCATGTGAGACACGAGCATTACTACATTATGTATCAGCCCGTATTCTGCAAACATGCAGAAGCACATGTCGTGTATCTACAAAGCAGGATAACAGTCGCATGCAATAAAAAACTACATTTTAGACAAAGAGCAGGTAGTTCAACGTGGGTCATTTTGGGGCTGTAGTACAAAACAATGGGTCATAGTTAATTGCAATACAACATTATTGCTTTAAAGTATTTCATTTTTCTGGGTGTGTATATTTCCTGCAAAATACACAGTATTTAGGTTCAAAGTTGAAACTGTCAGAACTTTTAATGTAGTAAGTGATGCAAAGAGAAATGTATGTTTAACCACCGTCTCCACGAAGAAGAGCACATGGTGTATCTTGGGATCCTCTCCATGAAAATCACAAACAGAATCAGTGACGAGAGACGACCCTGGTGGGGGGTTTGACTTTGTGCTGAATGTACATACACAGCTCTCGTATCAACGACCCCTGGTACCCCGTATTCCCGCAGGACTCCCCGGGGGGACACGGCCTTCTCAAAGTCCACAGAACACATGTTGACTAGATTGGCAAATTCCCATGACCCCACCCCCACTGTTTCACGGCCAGGACGAAATCCACATAGCTCCTCCTGGATCGGAGGTTTGACCATTTCCAGCACCCCAGGGAGGCTTGTTCTGTGTGATACCTCAATAATTGGAGGACACCCTCCGATCCTACCTTTTTCAAAAATGGGAACCACCCACTGTCTGCCACTCCACAGGTAAGGCCCCCTACCTCCACGCTACACTAAAGAGGTGTGTTAGACAAGGCAGCTCAGAAATGTCCCGAGTCATCCACCGCAGATCAGATCAGAGACTTCTGCCAGGGATAGGATTGAGTCTTCCCTCGAGTCTTCAAACTCTGACTCCTCCATAGAGGCTCTGTTGGTTGGGTTCAGGAGTCTATCTCCAGTCTGGTTCCGCAGTTCTCCTCCCCCCTGCTGAACACTGGGGTTTTTGCTTTGGCGACCGCTGCAGCTCTTTTCAATACTTTTGTTAATTAAATGTCGTCTGACTGTGTGGAGTATCCTCTATACACTTTGGAGCAGCCAGCAAAAAGCTTATTTGATAGAATAGACAGGACTTCTTTCATCAGTCGGACAATGGTGACAGGCTGCATTCCTAATAGTTCAGTTATTCTGTGGTCATTTAATTAGCAACGTGGAGACAAGAGAAGTTTGTCCAGAGGGCTTTAGAAAGACTAGTACTGCCACCTTTAGTCTGGAACGCAAGTTTTTCAATTAACACCAACAATGGAGCAAGAGGAGGCACCACAGGCAGGGCCAGGTGGGGGAATTAGTTAGCTATTCAGCAAAGAAACGCTCGCATGTCTTGCCACATGACAACCTCGCTGACATGTCTGGCCTTTGGGTGGCGCGCAGAGGGGTTTGTTGCAGCAAATGACAGTGACCTCCCCAATGCCCCGCCCCCCCACCTCCTGCTGGCATTGATTAAGCATAATTTGAAGGAGTCAGAAGCTGAGGCAAGTGGTGCTAAATAAATTCGGGTAGTGTTAATTGCAGATTCCACTCCTGCCTGTGTGTGGCAACGTGCGGGGTAGAGAAACACTTAGCCACCGGCTGACAATGGAGGATTAATTGGACTCCTCCAATGAACATAATTAGACTGATTGTTGAGAGAGATAAAGCAAAGGTTTTATGAGTGCAGTAGCACTGTCCCTCTCCCCCCCTCCTCCTTTCCAATTCCCTCTCTGTGACATCGTCCCCTGTACAAAGTGAATGCTCCGTATTCCTCTGTTAGCTGTGAGGGAGTTAGAATTCCCGCTCACAGGGTCGGAGTTGATCACAGGTTACTTCCCTTCATGGGAACAGTCCAATCATCTGTTTCAGCTCCAGTGCAGCCCCCCTGTGTCCGTGGTCAGTTGATGACATCAGTTGTTGAGCTTTTATTGGTCATGAACACAAAGAGCAAGAGAGGCCTCTGTCTGATGGGGGCCGCTCCTTTACATCTAGATGATGAGGGGGATTGTTGTCAGCCGTCCAAACCATCCAAATCCAATAGCAGCAATGGTTCATTCCTGCTACCAAGTGGAAATGATTTGGGAGCCCCAGAGCATTACTCAGCCTTGGCCAGGTCCATCAGCAGCAACAACAGCAGTAGTGACTGGTGGTACTTCAATATCACCCAGGGCCCTATCCCCCCCCCCCCCCCCCAGAAACTCACTAAGCTGGAGCCGGGCTACACAGCTCTCTGACAGAGCCCTCTTTGGATGGTGCCCAGGTCTCCAACAGAGAGGAGGCCTCTCCATAGACTGCTTCAAAGAGGAGGGCGGAGAGAGAAGAACACTACTTTTGACAAGATTCATCAGCAGAGGTTAACCACAAATGGCTGTGTGTGCTAGCTGCTTACTATAAATATGACATGCAGATAAGATGAAGAACAGCAAATGGAGGAATCAAAGAACATGTCGGAGTCTTTCAGAGTCTATGCCTCGCGCTCCACGGTATCCCAGTTTGACAAGGCAGAAGTTGGATTTCCTGGAGAAATAAGAAGTGATGAAAGATGGTATTAAAAGTGAAAGGCATTCTTAAATTCCTTTTGAAGGTATAATTAATGATCCTGTATTCAAAACATGTGTTCACTGTTTGAAGTGAAGTATGATTATTTTCATATCTTCTCAAAAAGGTGAAGTTGCCTTAGGTTTTTTTGACTTAATGTTTTACTTGTATATTCATTAAAGCCGTTGCCCTACTTTATGTATTGAATTAGATTGCATATTGTCTTATTGTTCAACATTGACTTAATAAACATTGATTATTTCATCTAATGCATTATAGCGCTGCTTGAGCTTGATGTTAAATCTGATCATTAGAAAAGTATATTCTTCGAAATACCCATCACTTGTCCTGTTCCATCACCTCTCGATGAAAGCGTGCACTATCCTCCCCCTTTCTGCCCAAGAGGTATGGCAGCACGGTTAGAAAAAAACCCTCTGAAATCTTCAAAGAACAGGAAGCATCTGCACAAATGTTGTTTCCATGGACACCTGTCATGTTTCTGCCTAGCTCCGAATGGGAAAACAATGTCAGGTTTCTGACCTGAACCAAAGACTAAAAATGTCAGCAAGCTTTTATGACTGACAAGCAGGCAGCCTGGGGGGGGAGGGGGGGGGTCGGCTGAGCAGAGCAGGGCTGCTGAGGGCCGAGGTTTGAAGACCTTGACTCCTGCACCCGTGGTGTGATGGAGAGACTTGGCCTTCCAGCACAAAAAAAAGAAGAGATGGAGGCCTCTGCTCAAAGCCGAGGTACCTCAGGGAGACATTTTGATGCATGATGGGTGGAATAAAATAAAATGGGATCAACCCGAGCAGCAGCAGCAGTTATTGGTGAAGGGGAGGTGGTTGCTGTAGCCCTCTGGCAACGCTCAACCTAAGGCTAGCTTTGCATTCTATCTTCTATGTTTTCACTGTTGCAGAACTCCCACTGGTGCCCTGAGAGAAAACGACCCGTTTTAAGATGTTCTGACGAAATACTAGCACATCGACGTATCTGTTTTAACTCAGCTGGGCATAAAATCGTGAAGTGGCTCCCCTTTGAGGAGAACTCACTGACCTTGGCAGGAAGTCTGAAAAAAATACAGCCACATTCTTCGTTTTTTTTTTTTTCCCGCTGTGGCTCATATTTTACATTCATGTTTGGGTTTTTTTAATCATCGGTTCTCACTTCACATCTCATAGAGCTATTATAACTGTGTGTTCAAAGTGAAGTCAGTTGATCAGCACGCTTTTGTTCCTATCTCCTTTGCCTAGTCTAGCTCCTCTGTTATCTGCTTTATGTTAATCCATTCTGTTATTGGCAGCTACTTGTGAACTCCAGGCTCTGTAACGAATGGCGTTTGGACTGCACAGTGACAAACTGTTGTCTCCATAGATACTTTATGAACTTGCTAGTTAATAGAGAGAACTATTCCAACTGAGCCTTGTATCCTCCATGATAGATGCTTGCTCCCTCAGTGACTCTTTCCACGAGGAAACAAGGGAGGAGCAGCGATCCAACGCCGACTTCACTGGAGAAGGCCACCTTATCGGTTTCGTCTCACGAGTTGTTTTACCTTGGCCGCCTGGTGGCTCTCACTTGGCCCGAGTGGGGTTGTGACTACTAAGGGTTGGCCGAGAAGTCACGGCCACAGATTAACTCTGCTATTTATGATCCAACCCGCCTAACTGCAGCCCCAGAGATGGGAAATATTGCTCACTTAGCAGGATTACTGGGTGCCGTAATGCCCCAAAGGCCTGCTTTATGGCAGGCCATAAATGTTCCCAGGGAGAGGTAGCGAGAGTCGGATTGATTAGCGCTCCGGAGGAAAGTCGATCCGTTACCCACGCCCCACTGGGGAAACGCTGTGATGGATGCTTCCGGGAGGTGGAGAGAGGCACTGAAAGGGAGGGGAGAGCACTTTGCTCTGCACCACGCCAGTCCTAGACATCGCCACACTGACACAAGATGGAGGGCCCTCATTGCTTGCAGGGCCGCAGGAGGTTGTCAGGCAGTCACAGAGCTATAGTCCCACTACACAGCGGCCCTTTGCCCTCCCACTGGCAGACAAATGGAGAGGCGACCTTGCCACATGCTGCCATTTACCAAAGTCCCCCTTGACACCTTGCGTCCCCCAGACGTCAGTCAAAAGATAGACCCCACCTACACCCCACACCCCCTCTGGGGCGATCATTTGCTACAGTAGAGGCTCTGATATACAAGCTACAAAAGACTTTTTTTACCTTGATTAAATGCCATTAATATCTTGGATCAGGAATATGTCGCTATGTTGATTCTGATGCAGTCTGTTCAATAATGTTCAATAATGGTTATTAAAAATAAATTCCGCAGAATCTATCTACACTGAGATAATACCTTTGGATGGTCCCGTTAAAGGTAAACCTCTGATCCTGACCGTATTGGTGGTGGATATATTTGTGTAGATTTCCCTCAGTCATCCGTGTATTGTAGTAATAATTTAAGGGATAAACGATGGATGAAATCGACCTGTTATGTTACATTTCACTAGTCCTCTACTGTATGTGACATGATCAATTGTGGAAGTCCTTTATGCCTGTTGAGAAACCCAACACTTCCAGCTGAATGAGGACGTATTTAAGCACCATCATCCCTTCAGCTGCCGTCCCTCCTCCAGGTTTAGATTGCCATTGAAACTGCCGTGATTTATGTATAGCTTTGCAAGCATCGTAAAAGTGCTAATGTTCACAACCACTTTTTACTTAGGGTTTCTTTGATGTGCATACCATCTGTAACTCCCCTTTCAAACCAGATGTGTTTGCTGTCTAAATGGTGTAGAATCTGATCCCTGGTGCCATCTTTTTTGTTTTCTTTGTCATTTAGTCTTGACCTGAAGTATGTAAGTCTTCGATGCTGTGTGGAGGATGCTAAGCCTCCCGTATACCGTATAGTTTCAAGCCCCCTAATGCATTCCACTGCTCAACCCATGCTCCATTAAACAGGGTGTGTTTGTAGCTCAGTTTATTTATTTAATTTGTTCAAACCATTAAGCCTCAGTAGTGGTTTGCTCATAACTGATTAATGACTTTCTGTTCCTGTTTATTTGCTCTTTTGTAAAAATTCAAGATTAAGATTTCAGCATCATGTATAAATTAAATATAGTGTTAAGCATCTAACAACTCAGTTAACACAGCATCCATTAGAACTCAGTGCCAGAGGCAATAAATAAGACGAAAATAACAGCATGAAAGCTAAGTGGTAGGACATAATGTACCAGCTCGCTCTCCCCAGGTAGTACTGATTTCTTTCAACATGGCGCTATGCTCGCTACACCTCTCACCTCATCCTTCTGGCTCCCTGCTGTTCTTCAGTCTCCCTGACATGCCTACACAGTTGGACTGCAGCTACCCTTATACAGGCCTTTTACTAGCTTAGATATTTTCCAGATGCCTGACTCGGGATATTGGCTGCGTTTGTGTGTGTGTGTGTGTGTGTGTGTGTGTGTGTTTGCTTGAAATGTATGCTATATGCAAGTAATGTATATGCAAATGTACATAATGTGCACAGGCATGTATTGTATGTACCCACACAAACAATTATGCAAATAAATATGCATATGTGTTAGGATGCTTCTGTTCCAAAGTGACAGCTTTAGCAGCCATTTCTCACTTTATTAGGAGTGGTGGCGTATGGCTTTATGAAAGGCGTCATCAAAATGACCTAAGAGCATGATGTAGCGCGGTTCTTGGATTTATGTGTATATCTGCTAGTGTGTTACGTTATTTAGGAGCCTGGAATCTCTGGGGAGCTTTCCTTTCCCTCTGATGCAAAGTCCCAATGACTTACATCTGCTATTGAATTACCACCAGAACCACATCAGCAGGTGTTTGAGCTTTGTTTAACACGGTGCCTTTGTCTATACAAAAGTCCTCTTCTGCCATGTGCTGGCCCTAAACTTACATTCACTCACGTTTATTACTTGCACAAGTTCAATTGTAGGTGTTTTAGTGCTATTCATTTCATAATGTGTGCTCTTCCTTGTGTCTCTGTAACTGCCCATGCAATATTTAGTGTTTGCCACTGTGCAGAGTAGGAGTAGCTTTTCTTGTTAAATGTGTTAAATCACAAGACACAAGAAAAAAAAAAACGTCCGTCACCCAGATAAAGCTCATTACAATGCGTATCCGATACATGCTGATAATTATGGTCATAATACAAATGGAACAGCAGTCAAGATAGCACAAAGCCTTTTCACCATCAAAAGCATAGCAGGTGATGAAACGATAACGTGTGATAGAACGAATTCCCAGGGACTGTTTTCAGTAAAACAATGCATGCATGCCATGAATTTACAAAGCTGTATACCAGAAATAGCTGGTCAGTAAACACGGAAATCCCCGGAGTAGCTGCTGCTATATCGGAGAAGATCTATTGGTAGAAACATAACCAGTTCTGTGAGTGCTTTATGTTAAGATTGTCTCTGGCATACTAGTGTATGTTTATTCATGCATTATTGAAGATTTACTCTACCTTGTTAGCTGTTTACTTACCAGTGGTAGTACAGTAAAAGAAAGCACTCAGATGCCAGCTTTAAGCCTACAGAAGCCTCTGTGAGCTTAAAAAAAAGCCGATTTTGCTTATACAGGTATAACGTATCCTTCCTCATGCGCTTCACAGCTGTTAAACTACTGTTGGTGTTATATATGGACATAGACTGTTCCCCACGCTGTCACTCATCTCATGCCACACCAGACAGTCAACCCAGGCCAGGTAAGAGTGGAGCACGCTAGGCATGGATTTATAAAGAAGTGACACTGGATCAAATATGAACTGATTGTTCATTTGAGAACTCAAAAGCTCAGTGAGCACGATGACATTAAACTGATGTTTATGTGATATCCTGCACCAACTTAGGAAATGCTGTTGACATCTGTAGTTATCCATCAAAGCTATACTGTCCCTATTTTGTGAACTCTGGACCAAACAGATGTTGTTAAAGTGATTTCCCAGAGCCATTGGATATGACCGCTCTGGACTTGTTTTTTATTTTGTTCCTTGTTTGGGTTAGCTATGTACTCGGCCAACTCCTACATGATGCCATCTGCATTGTCTCGTATGCGGAGACCTAAGATGCCTCAATCCAACCTGTTCAGTCCTGATGCCTATCGCTGGGTTTTGAGGATACGCTGATACGATGACCAATCTGATACCAGTGTTTAATTAATGCGCTGTATTCCTCACTGTGTGGAAGTGACTGGGGTCACTCTTATGTTACGTCTATATGTCTTATGTGTTTAAGGCACATCAGGCTTGACTTAAACATTGCTTCCCTATTTGTGTAAAACAAAACGTAACAAATGGATATATAGATGTAATGGATTGTTTTTAAAATAATGGTATCCAATACCAAATCGGTCCATTGTCAGCGATACCCAATCCAGGTATTTGAGTCAGTATCGGACCGATATCCGATATCAGTATCGGTGTCGATGCATTTCTAGTGCAAACCAGATGAAACGAGGTCAGAGTCCATCAGACCAAACCAGACATGACCAGACTAGACTAGACTAGAACAGACCAGACTTTATTAATAGAGCCTATGTTTTAATGGCGTCAGTTGGTCCTGTTGCTCACACCAGTAGATGCCTAGCAGATGGATCAAGATAGACGTTAACATTCTTACATAGATTAAATCATAGTCTTTAACTGGACTATGACACAAATGATCGTTATTACATCCACTTTGTTTGGTAGGCCTACAAGAGTAAATACAGTGTCCTAAATTAAACAATATACACCGCAGGGGGGTTGTATATACACCGGTAATCCAATTATAAAATTACATTTCTAACCTGAGTACATACCAGAGAGAACAGTCTCTTGACTTCTTGCCTCTCACTGCAGTGTTAATGCTGCTAAGCAGGCCTTGATGTGCCATCGATCTGACCCAGACGACCAGGCGTTCACATCCCTGTAAAACCACACAAGGGATGGAGATGTAGAGCAATGCTCCATGTCATGTTTGCTTTGTTAGCTCCCTAAGGCCCGTCCTCCCAACTCCATTTATCAGGAGTGTTTGCACAAGGGGATAATTTGTAATATTCACTCAGGGCTTTGGAGATACAGCAGTGGGACAAAGGGTAGGAAGGAGATCAGCGGTTTTGTTTTCTTTGCCCCAAACTGCAGTGGAAGTTTTATTTTGCTGCATTTGGTTTGTTTAGGCTCACCCTGTCCAGTTCCAAGAAAACAAATGCTTATGAATGAAAGTCACATGGACTCACTGCTGGTTCATTGGACAGAGATTCATCCACAGAAGCTTCTCAAGTCGCTCCAGCAAGATAATTAAACCTTCTTTATAAATATTGTGACAATACAATGACTCCGTGTGTCACATCACCTCCTCATAGCTCCAACTTTCTGCCAGAAGTTGCGTATTTAACAATGTGTTTGCAATAGTTTGGCTGGTTATTAGTTTCCATGAATATGGAATACAGGAAACAACATGAAAGTGTACATCACTAAAAACTATTCTGTTTTGGCCAGGATATACAGCTCTCCACTCTACCAGCTACAGACCTTTGAGACCTTGTGAACGGACCTTAATAGGACTGGCCTTGCTTTTCCATTCAGCACTGTGGGACCTGGTCAGATGCTCACAGTGAATCCAGATATTCGTCCTTGACAAGACCATTCAGTATTTCTTAATGTGACTAAATTGTGCCTTGAATAGATGGATTCCACTACTTCGTATAGTGTTGGTGTTTTTCTTAAATACACAGCCCGAGTCTATTGTGGTTAATGAGATAATGTTTGGAAATACCCCTCTGTGTCCTCATTTTGATCGAGTTATCACATCTGCCTTTAATAGAAACCATATGTTGTTAAAGGCAACACCTCAGGTAAAAGTACATCTGCAGTAATCGCACACATGTAGCCACAGCGAAAACGTGGGCATAACTGCGTGCATAACTGTGCCCATATGGTGTTTTGATTGCCATAACATGTCACAATCAAAGTCACTTTGCTCAACATTGATATGCACGGCAGACCTGGTCTCTTGCCTTGCAGCTGCTGCAGTATAAAAGGTTGGAGAAAGAATGAAAGTGATTGGAGAATAAAAAGCCTTTCCATCCATGGAAGGTCAAGTAGACAGGCCATTTGACTATATCTCTTATCTTTGTGACGATGGTTCTAGACAGGAATTCACTGAACACCAGTGCGTTGGAAATCACTGAGAGGTAATTCTTGAGATGGGGGGGGGGAGTGGGGTCCTTTTGGGCGTTGTTTACCTCCCGCCACTGCTGGCCTATAGATTTATGTGATTTGGCCCCACTGTCTCCCTCCTTTTTGATGAAATTCAATACGTACCCACATGATGAAGTAGTTCTCAGCTTTAAGATGATTTCTGGGTGTCTCAAAAAGTGAGCGAGTATCTAGAAACAAATTAACAGCCAGGAGGGTGCGTACATTTGTGTCGTACCTGGGGGAAAAGTGTCGATACAGTTGTGTGTATTCACATCAAGACAATTTATTTGGAGTGTCTTGATGCATCTTCAATGCATAAACCTTATTCATAGTCCTCCGTTAGGTGGGACGACTGCTGGTATTAAGCCGGTGATGCAGCAGAATGTAAGCAACAATCCAGGGTCGGGGATACCTGACCCGGGTATTACTCGATTGTTGACAGAGCACAGCCCCGGTAAATGTCAAGCAGAATCATACGTCCTCGCTCCCTCCCTCGTTCCGCCCGTTCCTTTCACCACTGCTTTGGTATTGATTTAAGGCCAAATGTGCTCTCTATAGATAGAGGCCTGGTCGGCTGGCAGGTGGGGTTAGCTGTGATTTGAATAAAAGATAATCGTAATTCAACGCAGCAGCAGAAAAGCCCTGGGGCCGATCATTCACACTCCTGCATCCGAGACGCAATCGTCCAAACGTATTGCAGTTGCCAAATGTGCGTGATAATAGATAATATAGCTAGAGGCTTTGTTTGTTTTGGTCCATAAACATTCTTATTCCTTTCTGCTACTAATCATCTTTTGCCTTGTGTAAGTCAGATGCAGCTACCAACATGTATTTACCTTTCAATAATCATGCTTTTAAGTTGAAGAAGGCTGTGATGTTCATTCAGTTAAACATATACAGTTGTGTCATCAGCCTAGCAGAGGATATTGACACTGAGAAAAGTTACTATGTACCTTTTACTATGACGAATTCATTCTCACAGAAAATCCAAATAAATGTAAAAAAGCTATGTAACAAAACTGCCGCACAAAACAAAAGGGTCGGTAAATACTGAATGTGTACAGTAAGGGTGCACTTAAGTCAAAATACTGTGAGCTCACATCTTCATGCTCTATAAAAAATAACCTTGATCAACTTGTTTTTTTTTAGTTCAGAATTATATATAGTATAGTATTGTGTGGTCAACCACATCAAAAGTTGTGCCAGTGTCAAAGGGTAGTGAAGCTGAATCAGTATCAAGATAGACATCACAGATGTTGCATGCAATGTTTTTTTCCCGTGTAGTTTAAGTTTACAGAACGATGCTAAAACCAAAGCTGAGTCACTTTATCAGTTTCATTCTGAAAGATTCCTCAAACTAGGTTTTGCTTTTAGAAAATAACTTAGTTGCTGTTCATGATGCAAGTTAGTGTACTAATGTTTAATATGCACACTCTGTTTTAATTGCATGGTGAAATATCCTGCCTCCTGCTCCCTCACTAATTGTGTGTGTTGACTGCTTGAGAGCTCCATTAACGGTAGCACAACGAGAAGATCAGGACCTCTGTGGCCTCCTTAAGGAGCGCTGGTTGTTTGGGTTGCGGTTGTACCGTCTAGTGAACAGATCGTCCTCCATACCTCCCGGCCTCCCTCCAGCTCTTGGGCCAGGCCGATACTTTGAAGGCTAGCTGTTGAGATTCAGCAGACAGACGCCTCCTCCGGGGAGCTGACATCATTAGAGCGGAGAGCAGATCCCGGCTTCAGCGAGGAGAAGAGAGAGTTAAAGAATGAGAGACTGATGGAGAGAGAAAGAATGAAGGCATGGTTTAAGCAATGCAAGGTCAAGATCGTGGCACAATTACCCTGGCAGCGCCGGGCCCTGGGAGGCCAGAGCCCCTGACTTCTCACCCTGCCAAGGTTGCCCGGGCTGCTCCTCAAGACAGTTAGCTTCCCGACATCTTCCTGTCATTTTCCCGTTCACCGCTCACCTCCGTCACCCGTCCCGAGCTCCTCCTCCTCCTCCTCCTCCTCCTCCTCCTCCTCCTCCTCCTCTGCTAGGTAGTCAGTATGCTGCCAGTCTGTGGAAGTCACTTCTGTGCTGTAGGTATTGTGTTTTCTACAGATTAAACTCCACATGTGTGTGTGTGTGTGTGTGTGTGTGTGTGTGTGTGTGTGTGTGTGTGTGTGTGTGTGAGTGAGTATACTTTACTGTTATAGTATGTTACTGCGATCAAGTGGTGCTGCGGAAGTGGGTCATGGGCAAGTACATAGTCTCACCAACACAAGCCCAAACAAAGCCCTTACACGTGAAGGTGACAGAAGTGAGACATTGTGTTTTCTTGGTTGCTGGAAGTGGCAGAGTGTCATTCTGCATATTGTAACGTATGAGTGTTTGCTGCTGGAAGGAGGCCCGACGAGCATGTTCAGACAAAAACACTAACAGTGAGACAGTGAGTTGTGAATATGGCTCATCTTTGGTTTTTCCTCATATTCTAAGACATATTGTCCATGGCAGCATTTTAAGATAATATGTGCTGTGTTGTTAAAAAAGCGATTAGCAGTTAATGGTGCTGGTTGTCTTAGATTTGGGTATCCAGGTATCAAATATCTTTCCATGTTGAGGTTGTACTTCAGAACACAAAATCTGAAGTACAGAGAGCCTAAAAAGGCCATCTAATTATGTTAGACACAAGACAGATGTGCTGTATAAAAACAAGGAACATTCTTTAAAATGCTCCACTCCAGCAGTCGCCAAATATTCAAATTGGAACAATTTTGTCTCTCCAGGGGAAATACCAGAACTCCAACAAAGAGACCCTATGCAATCACTTGATTAGAAATTACATTTTATTTGCATTCGCATCAATAGTTATTGAACACACATTTTAATCCCAATTGCACGATATCATCCAGGTGAACAGATAGTGGCATCACTAATTCAACAACAAGAATTGTCCGACTCATCTGAGATTGAGCCAGCATTTCAATATGTTATGTTAACTTCCACCACTTTTCAGTGGCTCAGATTGGACTATTCCATGTGTTCCCATAATGGGGGGGGGGGGGGTACAGAGAGGCCTTGCCAATTAGAATTCACATTGAATCCGCCTGTAAGCTTATTAAATCACTATTATCCCTATTAACACAATGGGCATGATCCTCTTCTACCAGCTGCATCCTCATTTTATGTAGTGTACATTGAGACAAGCAGCGCCTGTCAGATCATCTAATGCACACACACACACACACACACACACACACACACACACACACATAATTGTGCACTGGCAGATAGCACGGCTGAAATCCCCGCACATGACAGTATTTTGAGGGATCATATAGATGCAAATGCAACCGTGTAATTGCACGAGCAGTAGATCTGCGCTCTCAAGGCTGGATGCTGTCATGTCAACGGCTGATTCCATCTGCTTTTCATCGTTTCTTTTTTTTTTTTCAAGACCTGATTTCCATACCAACCCAAAGCTTTAGCATCCTCTAATCTGCTCTCCTTCTTTCTTCTGCGCCTCCTCCTCTTCCTCCTCCACCTCGATCTCCTCCACCGACTAATCTCTTCTGGTCCGAGCAGTAGTGATGGAAATGAAAGCAAAGAGGCAGGTGTCACAGCCAGACACCCAAAATGAGGCATCCTGCATAGTTTCTCTTCCCTCCTCCCATCGCCTCTTCCTTGCCTCATTTTTTCCATAACTGACATGTGCAAACGCCTTTAAGTGTGCAGACTGCAGTCTTTTAAGCGAGAATGCATCAATCCTTCAACCCCCACCTTCAGTCTCTCTCCTCCTTTCCTGTATTCCCCCCCCCACCTCTGTCTTCTCACTGCTTCCCCTGACCTCCCATTATTCTCAGCAGCCTTCATATTTCTGCACGTCAGGTGTGTGAGCTGAATGCTTTCTGGATCTGGGCTTATTGGGATTTAAAACATTCCTTATGCAGGCCTGCATATGGAGATAGATAAAAGCCAGTGTGACGGCAGTGTGATGTGCTACCAATCTACCATTTTGCTGCAAGTCAAAGGAGCAATGATCCTTTGCTGTGGAAAAGGGACTTGGCTGCAAGGGACTGTGAGGAGGAGTGCTGTGCCAAGACGTTTTTATCTGTGCTCATTACTGGGGTTGTTACATTGTGCCTGCATATGTAAACCACCTGATTTTCCCTTTGTGGTTAGTAGACCCTTCCACCGTTTCACATTGCATTCGACAACTAATGAATGCATCTGGAAATCCAAAAGAATGCTGTTTGCTGGAATGCATCCTAATAATATGCCACCCTCATGCATACTGCATCTATTGGCATTATGGAAGGGAGAGGGAAAATCTATTGTTGTAAAATACCGTTAAATAACTAAATTAGATATGATGATTACAAATGGTTGTTGAAAATACATTTATCTTTACGTATGATTATTATCTCTCATGTGTTTTTATCAACATTTTGTAAAATACACTAAAAACAGCATAAAAATGCTACATAATAGCACGAAGATGAAATAAACTAAATCATCTAATATTGAAGTTTTCCCAAAATGTTTGCAGCACCTGCTGGCAGCGAGAATGTGTAACCATAACAGGTGGTTGTAGTGAGTATTAGCTGGTATACAGTGAGGATACACAATGGCATTTAGTACTACGTGTAATCATTTTGCCCACAAACCTATGCTGCAAAATAAAGTTGAAACACCCATTTGAGAGTTTTCATAGTAGGAAAAGCACACGTAAGCCAGCATGATCAATACCAGGGCCCAAGTCCTAAAACACATACACGGAGTGCAGTCATTATTAATGTTGTCGACTACACCTGTGCTTTTCTTGCACATGTGACAGGGTTGAGAAATGTCCATTGTCTGAGATGGAAGAAACATGGCTGCCTCATTGTATGTTGGGTGGTTGAGCAGATGTTTGTAGCTTCAAACCACGTAGGAGGGAGGAGATAATGGCGTCGTTCATTTATTGGGGAATTCCTTCTGATGCGAACCAGGCTGTCGATGTTTTCACCTCACCACCACGGCCTTTTGTCATGGTCACAAGCACAAAGCCAAGGACAACAAGAGAAGTTTTTAGCATGTTAACAAACGATAATTGCTAACATACAATTTGACATAGTAAACATAGTAAACATGCTAATACCAGCATGCAAACATCCAACAGCAAACCGCTGTTACAGCTATAGCTAACTATGCATGGGGATATACATTTACATGTAGATACACACACAGTACATACGCAAATATATTACGCACATGAACATTTAGAAATACACACACCTATGTTGTGTTTTCAAATATTGCAGCACATGCAGCATGCACATGCATTGTTATATTCCAGCACAAACACGCAGAGATGAATGCATACTGCATGAGTATGCCAGCACACACACACTTCCACTTCCCTACCTCTCCCTCCTTTCCTTCATCCAACACATAACACTTCCTCCGAAAATTCACTGGCAGTGTGTGCTGTGCAGGCTTGAGATAACGTCCAAGAAGTTTTTCAAGGGCAGGACGGGGCGCTCAGACATCAGAGGGAAGCCGCGTCGAGCCGAAGCTGATTCATTACATGTGTTGCATCTGCTTCCTATTAAAAAAGCCCAGAGCACTCTGGCTGTCTCCCCCGGTCTCTCTTTCTCACTCTCTGACTGAAAAACTACCGGCTGACTCCTTGGCTAGACCTCATCTGTCTGAAATAAAAAACCTCCCTGTATCTGTCTTTAAAACTCTGCCCGTCCTCTGATGGCCTGCAGCTCCTCGCTAAGTCTTACAGATTAGTTCTAGCATGCAGTACAATCAATATGAGAGTCTCTGGGGCTGATAGAACTATGTTAGGGTCAACGCTGTCCATGCATGCAATAGTGTCCCTATATAGAATAATATTTCAATTTGACCATTCTGTGCCAGAAAAGTCTGAAAATTGAATTCGGTGTATAACCTCGAAATATTTTCGCGCCAGCATGGAAACCAACACAAAGACCGTGGCACCATGAACGCCGTGGAAGTGGGTGTTTTTCACTTGATTGTTTCATAGTGAGCTCTGTTTG
Source organism: Leptoclinus maculatus (assembly GCA_032191485.1). Classification (NCBI taxonomy): domain Eukaryota; kingdom Metazoa; phylum Chordata; class Actinopteri; order Perciformes; family Stichaeidae; genus Leptoclinus; species Leptoclinus maculatus. The sequence goes on from JAVDOI010000005.1 coordinate 26,589,493, forward strand.
AAGGATATATCCTGGATGGCAAATTGATTCAGCAGTGAAAACAGGTTGAAAAGATAAAGATAGAAGCTTACAGATCACAGTGTAAAAGTGAACCGCCTCATCACCTGGTGACGGGAGAACGTCCCCCGAGGCACAATATGTCACAGTGACTAACTCAGGTCCAGCCTGCAAAATGAAATAATCTGATAGCATGAGAGTCTCTGGAGCAGAGCCGTATATAGCTGTCGGACCCTGGTTGGAGCTGGATGATGCTACGCTATGATTGGGCAGTTTGTGTTCGAAGGGGCAGGGCTTAGCGAAGGGTCAATTAACGTAGTAGCACATTAGGTGCCCAGTGATCTCTATGCATGCTTTTTTCTGTTGACCAAAGTTTAAGTGTCTGCAGTTGTCTTGGCTATTGTTGCTCATGCTAACTAGATCCAGATGGATATATTGTCGGGGCCAATGTTGTCTTATCACAGATGTATTGTGTTAATGTACTGTATATGATGGCTGCTAATTCTAGTAAAAGGATCATTTAGAACAGTTTGCCATCAGAGAGCACTGACAGGTTTATTTTTCCAACTGTAAAACATCCTGCGCGGTACATATCTTCATCACCAAACCAAATGAAAGGTATCAAACAAGCCAACATCTGCCATAATATGGTGGTCTATTGGGGTCTGATTTCTTACCAAATACAGATAGCTGTATTGGCCTGAAATAATTTAATGAATAGTTTGGATCTCTATTGTAACATTCAAAACGCATTTTACGCATTAATCAAGGAAATCACACCGAGTTGAAAAGTTTTCCTTTTCCTGCAAAAAAGAAAATACTTTGAAATCGTACAAAAGCTAACCAACAACTAATTAAGGAGAAGTGTACTTTCCTCAGGATCTTGTGTCTGAGCTGGTCATGGGTCAGTTCAAAGGCAGTACCATATTGATTAGAAAACACGGCACGATTCTACTCAGACATTCCATTAAAGAGCCATTTCCTCACCTGATTAAAGAACACAGTCTAAAGCTAGACCGATTGGCAGATTCAGACAGTTATTCATCTCGCATTTTTTTAATCACTTGCTCATTTCCTTTACCCCACAATCTCATCTTCGGTATTTTAATTATGTCGTGTTGAATGATAGCTAGTTTTTAAGGTGTGTGTGTGTGTTTGGTGGACTTGTTAAAAGGGGCCTTTTGCAACTCGTACGTCGGCTTCAGCTGATAATTATTTCAGATTACATTAGAGGAAATTAAAAATGTCTTAAAGTACGTGTGAGGGTGACAAAGTTATCAAGTGTAGTCGCAGGAGAGAGTGTGAATGTTGCACTTCCAAAATTGTAATCCCTTTGACTGCTAATAAGATCATTTTCAAGTGTTAAAAAGGTGTTACAGCAGTTGAGCATAAATTTAGTTTTTAATATTTATATAATATCAAATATAGTAACTGGGGGTGAAAGGTGTGTACATCATCAAAGGAAAAATAAGAAAATGTAAATGTTAAAAAGTAATTTCTTAACATTTATACAAACATGTGAAGTGTTCAAATTAAGGTTGAGCCGATACTATTGTCTGGAATCCAGTATTCTGTCGGTAAAACCCTTACAAATGTTCCTGACGGTAGTCACAATTGTTTTGTAATGCTCCTAATATCTGCTGTCCATATTTTAGTTTTTTATAACCTACCTCTGGAGTTGGTCTTTGTTTAGAGAGAGCAGAATCCTCTTTGATATTTAGCCAATATGTGAGTTGGAAGTTGGGAAAATATCTGTGTAGTCAGACATTCTGTCATTTCGAAATCTGTCTGGACCGCTGATCTGTCCCACCAACAGACTCTTATCAGCTGATAAGAGTCTGTTGACGCCAGCGTTATCTCTGTCCATTTAAGGGTTATGGAGTTGAGAGTCATAACTGATAAACCCTTTCCTCACAAAACTGTTGCAGAATCTGTCGTCCATGCAGCGTACCTACAGTCCTTCTGGTTTGGCGGCATGGTACGGTTAACACTTAAACCGGCATTTTGGAGGCAAATTGTATCTCACGCTTTCAGACGTCTGAAAGATAGAATCAATAATTTGGTGAAACTGTTGCTACTATCATTTCAATCAATTTATAAAAGCAATGCTTTAGTTCCTTGATGCTTTATTCTTTCTTATACTCCATGGTCATTTATTTCGTGGTACATTACATTGAGCCATCATTGTAATTACTTCTATCCTGATTAGATATAAGTTAACATCACCACTGTCGAAATGTCAGCGATAATAGGGAGGACCACACTGCAACCATTAACATAACCAGTGAACTTAAAGCATTTCATTATTTTTGTACTGCAACAGCATTTATCATTAGTAGTTCACATCGGTGGTACTTCTTTGTTTGAACGAATGCAAATGCGGTCCTAAAGTTTAGTAAAGAGCATTAATTATGAAGGCAAGATGCTATCATGCATGAACAAGTCAATTGAAATTAAAATGTATGCAATACAATTAAAAAAATGTTTAGGGCTTAACACTGCAGCAGCAATTTAGGGGTTGAGAATATACACATGAATATATATTTTGTTCCATGCCTCCCCATTACCTTAAAAATACTCTTGGTGATTGAAAGGTCTGCTGAGATAATAATAGCATCCAGAGGTACAGCAGTGCACACTTGAAAATGAATGAATAAATCATTTTCTCTCTTAATCTCCAAAAGCTTTTGCTGACCACTAAGTGCAAATGTGGCATTTCCAGTGGCATGTACCACAACCTGAAGTTGTTTTACTGCCACTTTGAATGTGCCCTCTTTTTTTTGAAAGCCAAAGTGAACTTTGACTTGCAAATAATCATGTCGAGTTGAACAAAAAAAAAACGATAGTACAACCTCCAAAGTGAGCGCCATTTGAATATTTCTTGTTAGCATGCATAAATCTCCACTGCTTTCAACGCTAATAGTGTACACAGAAATCAAAGCTGTGCATTTCTTGCAGAGCAACAAGAGAGGAGGAAGATCTGCATAATGTTGGCTCCGGCAATGAAGAGCAAAAACGCAGATCCACAGCAACGCTCCCTTGCTTTCCTTCCAATAACATCATTAGCATTTCGACATCATCGGCCTAATTGTTGTTGGTAGCTTTGAAAAATGCTTGCCTTGGAGTGGGAGTCGAGGGGGGAGAGAGAGGGGGGGCTGGGGTGTTTTTTTTTGCTGTAAGGCCTTGTGCTTATCAGTGCAGGGCAGATACTGTTCCTATGGTCCTGGCTGACAGGTGAGGTTTGTGTGTGTGTGTGTGTGTGTGTGTGTGTGTGTGTCTGTTGGTCGCGGTTGGTAGTGAACCCCCGGGACAGGTGCTGAGGGATGGGTTTCTCCCCCCCCCCCCCTTCCTCCTCCCCTTCCCTTGTTCCCTCCCTTCCCCAGGAGGCATATGGTGAGAGTGATTTGAGAGACCTGGGGGCCCACAGGGAGTGCTCCTCTCTCCAGTTCATCTGTTCCAGACGGGGCCCCTGCGGGAAACTCGGGCTCTCCCGAGGCCCCCGTTGGCTGGGAATCAGGCCGAGTGAGCGGCTTCGTTTTTAGGTTGACTGCTTTGTTACAGTGTCGGGGCGGTCGAGATGGGCCAGCCCAGTTAGCGTTTACGCTGTCTAACATTGCACACTTTGATTTGGTGCGCGGGACACATGCCGAACGCCTAATAGGTCACGCCCTCTAATTTGTTTTCCTCCGTACCCCATTTGTATGCAACTGTTGCTTTCATTTTGCCGGATCTCGTCGTGTCCCGGTGTGATTGCTTGGAATAGAAACACCATCTTGCTGTGATTTCACAGGCTCATATTTGTGAACCAGCTCACAAATGTAATGTAGTTCTGAGTGCACTAGGAGAGAGAGTTATGGGGGCATTTTAGGCCTTGTATAATATGTGTACCTCTTTTATGTGGTCATTTATTATAAGGCGAGCTCTATGAATAATGTATGATTAAAAGGCTTAATGGATACACTGGGACTCGTCAAAATAAAAGCAAAAATCCATTTGCTCTCCCTGTAGTAAATCCAATAGCTTGTCCTTGGGCTAATTTCCAACTTGGGACTTGGTGGGGGAGTGAGTGCATGTCTTGATAGTGATTTCAAGGGAGGGAGGTGTTGGTTGTGCTGTAAAGTGAAAGAGAGACAGAAGGGGGAGGAGGAGGAAAAATTAAATGAGACATGGATGAGGAACAAAGCCGGGAACACCTCTTTCTCTTGATGCCTCCCTCCTCCATGTCACTCTATCCCAGGCCCTCTCTTTCTCTCCTTCCCTCTCCTCCCGTCTCTGTCTCTCACCATCTTATGGCTCCTTCCCCCTGCCTCTGAGCAGCTGCCACTTCTGAGCCTGAAGAAAATGAAGGCAGATGAATCAATTTGGCCTGTGGCCCTAAAGTGCACTTGTCTGCACCCCAGGCTGGGCGGGGGGGAGGGGGGGGGGATAATGAGCCGATAGATTGAGCCGGTGCTGGAGCCCGGCACTGAGCGCTGAGGTGCCTTCGCCCGCCGCACCACCGGCCCCACTCACTCACATACACACACACACACACACACACACACACACACACACACACACACACACACACACACACACACACAATACACATAATGCTGATGCCTCCCTGAGCAGCGGTAGCAGCCTGTCTCTGGGTTAATGGGGGTGAGGGTCCTTTGCGCAGGACACTTTTCAGAACAAATTAAAAGAAGGATCTGTATCCGTCCTCTTCAGCCCTCCCATTCCAGTATTGCCCCCCCGTTTCCTCCCGCCCTGTGCATATTGGAGCTTGGTAGCGTGGCGGAGAAGAGCATCAAGGCAGCTAGAAAGGAAGGGGCGGGCACGGGGGCAAGATCCCAGGGTAATGAGGATTGACACCGGGACAAGGCTGAGGCACAGCCTCCCTGAGCGCTGTTGACAGGTGACGGCAGGCTTGGGAGAGACGAGGCAGAGTGAGAGGGAGCTGGAGCAAAGGAGTGGAAACGCGAGGTCAGGACTAACAGCTTCTCTTATTCAAGGAGGAAAAAACGCGGGAGACCACGTCCGATAACCCCCCCCGTAAACCCCTGCAAGGTGAACGAGGTAGGATCAAGGGAGCAGGACAACAAAGCATCACCCGCCAGCCTCTAGCCAGCCTCCCTGCTGACAGGCTGCAGATTGATCGACACTGCAAGGAGGAGTGAGGAACTGGGAAAATAAAAGGAAAAGTTAGCCAAGCCTAGCATGAAGTGATGTGAACTACTACTGTCTCCATCGATGCCTTGACTAGCCCTTTCTAAGTAGGCGGGCTTTCTTACTTCAACAAGGGTTAGAGTAGTATAAATGAGCAGACCCAAGTCGGCACTACTCAACTTAGGGGGAAATTAAGATGCTGGAGGGCCCTTTGAAGATAATTAAAGAGCACAGAGCGGCAGCCTCCAGAGAGGGACTGCAGACATGTTCAATACCGAGACTAATGGAGCTAATTTCCAGTACATTATTCATGTAAAACACAGGCCCTTACTGGGCCAAGTCTCTGCTATCTGTCGTCCTAAATCAAACTGCCCCCCCCCACACACACACACAAACACACATTCACTTGCTGCTTCAACCTGATTAACCTTATCCCAATAATGCATGGGTCAATGTAAACAAACTGAATCCAACTATGGCGCTTTAAAACAGCCAGGTGGCCAAGAACTGCTCCCTCAAGGCGGCCCAGAGAATTACCTCAAGCAATAGTGGCTTCATGACCTTGAACTGTGTCACCAACCAATCACATCTCAGTAGAGACTGTTAGCCCCACCCTAAAGATCCCTAACTTGTCCATTAATGAGTGCACAAAAAAGAAGAAAAAAAAACATCACATGAAAGCTGTACAGTTGGGAGCTTAGGGCCAATTAAACAGCTCCCCAGACAGGACATTAGTCCCTGCCTTAATCACAGGCAGTCAGCGTTGCAAATCTTTTGTCAGAGTTGGTGAATTCTTGCCTAGATCAATTGCTCGCCTGTCCCGTTGAACAGCGGCTTGGGGAATGGTCCTTGCAACGCTTCATCATTAACCTAGGCGGCTAATTAGACACTGTGCTCTGATCAATAGCCAAGCTGATTGCTGACTGGGTAATGTAGCCGCAGGAAGAGACGGAAACACTCTGGGCGCCGTCAGGACTTTGTCAGCAACACTGATGCTGGGTAAACAAAGTAATCAACGGCTGCACTTGACGGCGACGTGATGCCGACTGTACCGTCACACTCTGTCTCTGCCTGCCTGCCTGCCTGCCTGCCTGCCTGACTGCCGAGGAGGATTGCTCTCTTTGTGCTCTCCTTGAGAGAAGGAAATCAAAAAGGCCACCATCTATTTTGAGATTCAAGGAGTGATTAGGCTGACAGCTAGTCGAGCGAGAGAGAGAGGCAGAGGGAGAGGCTGGTAGAGGTGGAAGTCAAACCTGATTAGGCCCACCTGCCAGGTCTCTCTTACTTTCATCTCTACACCCTGATTGCTTGGCGCCGGCTCCCTCCTCCTTCGCCGCCACACTCATCCCACCCCTGTCCTGTCACTGTTGACCTCAGCGTGCTGCTAATGCCCCTTGGCCAATCAGCATGCTTGCCCTGGCGGCGGCAGGGTAATTAAAAGGGAATTGTGTCTACTTGGCATGTGAGCTGGTGGGCACGAGGGTAGACAAACACTCTCTCTCTCTCTGCCGCCTTGCCTCCCTCCCTCTCTCCCAGCCAGGTGGTAGCGTACAGGACCTGTCAGATTAGCTGATGACCCTTTTAATTCTAGCCCAGCCGGGGGCCATAATTGATATTTACCGGGAAAGGTTAATTGTAGCAGTGATCTGCTTAAATTACAGTGGAGATCAGGAGAACAGGGCCAGCCACCATGCGCGCCACCAGGGGAGCTGCTACATGCAAACTGCTAGTCAAATGGATTATAGCCCACGGCCATCACCACTGTACTCCAAGGTGGGGAAGCTGCTTGGAACATTGTGATTGGCTGGTGCTGCATCAGCACATAGTCTTCATGCTGAGCTCGCCAACCTCCCATCTGGCTAGGAATATGAATGCATGCCAACTGTGGGTCTTGATAGCCTGCAATAAACCAAGCCATCCAGGTCTGCATCAGGGTTACCATGATGTGTGTGTGGTAATGCAGATACTGGCATTTGAACATTTATGATGCTGATAGATGATATTTTGTGCCACTATTAGATATTTTTATTTATTTATTTTTCTAGCTTATCAGGAAACTATGGAAGCCCATTCCCGCAGCAAAAAAAAAAATAAGATCACTAAAAAAAAATAAAAAATAAAAATAAGATCACAAAAAAAAAATAGTAACTTAAAAAAAAAATGTAATTCACAAAAAAAAATAAAAAATCCACCCACAAAATAAATAATAATAATTATAATTATTATTATTTTTTTTTATTTTACTTTTTTTCCACCAGCAAAAAAAAAAAAAAAAACTTTTGGTGCATCCATCTGTAACCATAACACTGACCAGATTTTTCCAGTTGCTATAGAAAGTCGAAATTATGAGATACTTTAACACAACAGTCATAGAAGCAGCTATGACATATGAATGGATTGTGAGTACATTGAAGACTTCTTTAAAACGTGGCTTTACAACACATGAAATACAGATGATGTTTCACATGGATTGTACTGAGCAAAGCTCTGAAGCTCTGGAGTAAAAGAATGAAACCAATGTGGCTGAGGTGGCGACCAATAACTATGGAAGCCCATTCATGCCAGCAAAAAAAAAAAAATAAGATCACCAAACAAAATAAAAAAAATGAATTCACAAAAAAAAATTATATTAATAATTAATTCACAAAAAAAAAAAAAAAAAATAAAAAAAAAAATATATATATATATTTTTTTTTTTTTACTTTTTCTCTGTCAGCAAAAAAAAAAAGAAGATGTTTCCAGTTGCTGTTTATTGGTCGCCACCTCAGCCACATTGGTTTCATTCTTTATACTCCAGAGCTTCAAGGGTGCGTTTGCTCAGTACAATCCATGTGAAACATCATCTGTATTTCATGTGTTGTAAAGCCACGTTTTAAAGAAGTCTTCAATGTACTCACAATCCATTCATATGTCATAGCTGCTTCTATGACTGTTGTGTTAAAGTATCTCATAATTTCGACTTTCTATAGCAACTGGAAAAATCTGGTCAGTGTTATGGTTACAGATGGATGCACCAAAAGTTTTTTGTTTTTTTTTGCTGATGGAAAAAAAGTAAAATAAAAAAAAATAAAAAATGATTATAATTATTATTATTTATTTTGTGGGTGGATTTCTTTTTTCTTTTTTTTTTTCTTTTGTGAATTACATTTTTATTTTATTTTTTAAGTTACTATTTTATTTTTATTTTTTTATCTTTTTTTTTTTTTTTGCTGGCGGGAATGGGCTTCCATAGGAAATGGCACAAATAACATGAAAACAAAATCGCTATATTTTTTTCTCTGAATGCTGGCAACGGTGAAAGTATGTATATTCAGCTTTGTTCTCTCAGTTTATGCTACATTTTGTCCCCTTTTTCTTTTACTGACCTCAAAGAGCTGATTTGTCTGCCATATCAAGTTACCTAATGTGCCTTAGCTGTAGTTAAAGAGGATGTGGATTTTAGACAGCATTTAGCAGTGGACCCTGATTTTTGTGATTCTACCTGTTCATGAACATTATATTTTCTGTACTGTATAGACCCAGGCTAAAGCAAGCGCATAATAGACTTTTAGCTACTGTTGCCTCCCTGACGCTTGAGTGCGTGTGTCTGTGTCATATGAGCGCACTAACATTGGTCTATGTGCAACACATGCTCAAGGACACAATTCCATCATGCTTAAGTTGGACAAATTGAGTTATACTAGAATATGTACTATATATATATATATATATACTAGAAATCATTTAAATACAACAAAGACAAAATCGACTGAATTTGCAGTAATGTTCGTAATCTGCATGACAACTGTGGCGGACCGTCACACAGTTGTCTTTACTACGGTGTTGCTGCTGCGTTCCTGTTGCTGGCTGGTATGACTGGCAGCAGTGGGTCCAGGTTTGGGGTCGCAGGTGTTTTTGCGACCGTCACTTCTGCTTTGCATTTAGCCAAAGCACAAACTGACACCGAGCTGTGAGTCACCACACCAATTTTGTGTTTCCCTCAGGTGAAGAATGGAAGGACCACGGCCCATTGACAGTCAGTTAAAGCCATTGTAGTTGTGCTGTATTGTTATGCATACATGCCTAAATTGTGGAGTTGGTAAATCCTTTCATTCCCCGGTTTGAAACATAATTGTCCTATACTGTTGTTTCTCTGTGTCTGAACGTTTGATATGAAATGAATAGTTCTGGTCTTCAGTTGTTGTGTCAAGGTTGAAGCTGTTGTAATTTAACAAACCTGTCTAAATGATAGAGGTTTTACCAAGAAACCAAATGAATTACCCACATTTAAAACGCTGTGTTGGTGGATGGAATAACATTGAATTATTCAATTCTCATGATGGCAAAACTATTCAAATATACATAGTTAGAATTTGCCGCTTTTCCACTGATTAATGATTCATCCTAAAAAAAAAAATGAAACTAGTGTTTTCATTTGCACGTGTCCTTTTCTCTTACACAGTTGTGTAGGGGGGTTTCTTCTTCATCCTGAGGGTCCCATACATGCAGCCATAGACAAAATCCGTCGTTGTATTAAACCGGCAAAACATCTCTGTAATGTTCTTTCAATACATAACAGTTTGAATTTTTCTCCTTGTCATTTTATGAAAGTAATAAACCACTGTGCAGTGATTTACAGTCATTTGAGAGCTTTTAGTCTCTCAAATGCCTGAAAAGTAACTGCTTCTCGGGGTATATTGCTTTATTGCGAACATGGTGGTTTGGTTAATGAATTAAGGGGATGATTTCAAGATGTCCCTTTTCTTGTGTCCTCTGCAGATCAAACCCTTTAAGCTATGTCCGGTCAAAGTCAGAGAGGACGAGATGGTGCAGGAGCTCAGCCGACCGCACAGAAGCAACTCCAAGGAGCAGCTCAGCGAGGTGAGTCCTTGGACGAGACCTTTCGCCTTTTCCCAGACCTCCTACAGCGGGCCAGGCTATCCACTTTCACAGGCCAAGGCAGGAGACCCCTGAAGTGGGATATAGAACGCGGTCGGGCGACAACAACATTGAGGCTGAGATCAGAGAGCAGCTGGTTGCAGTAGCTCCTGCTGTTTCCAGCTATCACCTCATAAATCCCCTGTGCGTTGGGGATAAGAGTGGCTGGCTGGCAGCACACAGACAGGAAATGATTAGGCCGGTCGCACAGCATCACCTTGTTGGCCTGGCATTATTTAAGCATGGCGCGGTTAACTGTAGACATGACCTAACGCAGTTCAGCCAGGTGTGGGCTGACCTGGCTGACCCCCAGAATGGAATGAGTTAAAGAGACTGTTCCAATTATGGCTGAGGCGGCATCCATATGCCAGCGCATTTAGAGGATGAGTAGGTGCCAAAAGAAAAATGGAGGCCAGGCATTGGTTCAGCATAAGGGATGAAATAATGCAATTTAGATACAGGGAACGTAATGAGAATTTATGCAAAATCCCAAGCGGCTCATTTTAAATGAATGTAGAAATATGCTTCCTAACTAATGCCTGTCAAGCAGACCTCCCAAACCTAACGAAATTCAATCAGACTGTTCATTTAGCTGACGAAAAGCAGCAGCAGCAGCAGGAGGAGGAGAGAGAGAGAGAGAGAGAGAAAGAGAGAAGAGGAAGGGAAATGTGCAGCTCCCTTTTCCAGCAGGGGTAAAATGATGGAAGGAAAAGATTTTTAATGAACATATTAAATGCATTGTTTTAAGCTATTCAGCATTCCAATTGAAAATCCAGCTTGATGAAGAGAAAAGAAAATCACCCAGCCTAATTTTTTCCCCCCATCTTCATCCTCTTTTCTCTGTTTCTCTCGTGTGCACTGTCCCCCACACTTCCCCTCGTGTTATTTCTCTTGAATTTGTGTAAAAGGCTGTCTTTTAATGAAAAAAGTCAGGGGGAAGAGGCGGGCTTGTCAGATAAAAGACCGACGCTGGTTGACAGCTCTGACAGGGATATACGACAAGCACAGAAAAGGGGGGGGGGGGGGGGACGGAAGAGGGGGGTGGTAGAGAGTGGGGGTGGAAGTGGTGGTGGTTGCGGTGATGTAGGTGGGGGTGGCGGCACTGTTGAAAATTGCACGCTGTAATCGCCGACGGTGTTAGATGTGGCATGTCTCTCTAATCTGCTGCCAAATAAATGGTGCACAGACGGCTTCCATATCCATCCATCTCTATTCCTCTGCTCGTCTTTACCTTTCTCTTCCTCTTTCTGTCTGTCCCTCTCTCTGCCGGCTTTACTCCACTCAGTAAAGGCCTGGACATATAAAACACACAGCGAGATTCCTCACCAACACCGCGTCACTGTCTCGATGAAGTCTCCGCCACCACACTGAGAGCACTGCTAATTTTTCGTAAAAAAACATGCTCCACCGTATCAAAGTGGCTCCCCGGCTTTAAGAGCTCTTAACTAATGATGCCGCATCTGCAACGAGTCAAATGGATTTCTCTTGTCTTACCGCCAAAGGAAATAGAGACAAATGCGACATGTGGACGCGCCCGCCTTTTAAAAACAGTCATGCATCAATTTGGGAAAAACCGAAGGAGATGCTGTTTGTTCATTGCAATGGTTGGGTCTTTATCTGTTTATTTTGACTAGGTAATTGTGCCTGCGGTGCAGCGGGGCCCCGGCACTAAGCCACACAGGGATTAGTGAAATATGAGGTGGTGGTGGGGGGGGGGGGGGGGGGGGGGTTCACAGCATCTGTGTCCTGCGGAGGAGAGCGCGGCAGCTGTGGTGCTGTCAGGGTCTCTAACACCCTCCTGTATCCACCCACTCCCACCCACATGGAGCCAAACCCACAAGCTACCTGATCTGCCACAGAAGGCATACATGTTCGCATCCCTTCCCTTATCGCGCTCCATCGAGCTCTGATTGGTCCGCCTCTCTGGGTTGGGAGAAGATGGACTGGACCCTCCCCTCTTGTCGCCATGTTTTTTCCTTTTCTATCCTTTTTTTTTGTAAGGAGAGTGGAGGAGGGGGCATGGAAATGGGGAGAGGATTAGGGGGAGGATTTAGCAACATTTCTCTTCTCCGGGGCTGTTTAGTTAACCCGTAAATGCCGCCAGCATCCACCCCATCCCTCTCGCTACCAACCAACATAATCACCACACACACACACACACACACACACACTCACACACTCTCACACACTCGTCCTCCTCCATCCCCCACGCTCCCTCTCTGGGGCGGGTTCTTAAATCCTTTTGAAGTCCTAAGCGCGGCAGAAATCCATTGAGAGCCATGTATAATGGCTTTTAAGAGAGAGTGTTTAGCTGGATGCCGACCCTATGGCTTATGAACCGCTGGCGTTTTAATGGATCCCCCCCCCCCCTTCCCTCCCCTCTTTTCCTCCCTTCACCGGCACTAAATCCAATGGATTGTCCCTCATTATCATTTAAATAAGCCTCTCTTTCTGCTCAGAACGCTCCAAGTTGAATGAACTCTACATAGTAAGGCTAATTCCAAATGGCCTTGGCCTCCCACCACCTATGCACATATGCACTCACACACACACATGCACACACCTATCTAAGTGCACAGACAGCAGAGCACATTTTCACTGGAACGCACTCTTTTGGGCGCTTTTATTTCCACATATATTGCCTTCTGTGCCGTTTTTTCCTGCCCTCTTCCTCTGGCCTTGTCTCTGGCCTCGCCTAGTGAAGGGAGCGGAGAGGTTGAGCAGAGCGGGAATAGCCTTTTGATTCCCGCAGAGCCTGCTTTCCGGTTCGCGGCGGGACTCCTCCCTAATCGTCACCGCAGGAGCCGTGCTGCGAATCAGAGGGGCACAAAGGCGATGATGAGGGCTGAGGCCAAGAGCAGGTGTGGGAGAATGGATGAGGGGTATTGGGAGGGTGCAAAACAAGGGAGGCAGTGGCGGTGAAGGTGTGGGGGAGGTCGCTTGGATTGAAGGTGGACCTATGGATGAAATTGGTCTAGCAGAAAAGTCCCCTCCAGAGACCAGGGGGGGAGAAATTGCCAATCTAGACAGAGGAATAAAAGAAGTGAAAAGTGGAAGTGGAGGGAGGGATTTAGAGATTGGTATTCGTGCTGGGCGCTGACAGACAGAGCCAGAGAACAGAACAAAACCGAGCTATTCCATCTCCATCCCTGCTCTTGTTCAGCATTTAGAGGACTGCATTAGAAAACACAGGAGGAGTTTAATGGGCCAAAACACATCCCTAAATGCATTGAAGAGATATTTGTCTTGAGTAAAAGGGGCTGAAGTAACTTGGTTTTGGTTCCAAAACGTGGCCGACAACCAACTTAAAAACAAGATCTCACAAAATAAAGACAGAATTAAAAAACAGAATCTAATGAAGGACAAAATGTTGGTAGACACAATTACATTCTAGATGGATTTTCATTTCTCATAAATGTTTAATATTGATCATAATGTCTTTTTGTCTGTAAAGGATGTAAAGCACTCTCTCTGTTACTCACTCTCACAACATTTCTATTTCTATATCAAGGTGTGTTTTATAATTTCTATACTAGTGCAAGTGATAGATTTACTCCCAGTGTCAGATGGCACTCCTGCAGGCACAGAAAGCAAGTGGTGACAGTTAATCTTGACCTGCGCTGTAACGCATTACCTCTCTTATATCGCCATCTGAAGCCCAAATCATTTTTGTCCACAGAAAGTCAACAGGCAAAAGATTAGAACCCGTCATTAGCCATCCAGTTGCTTCTAAAGGTACCCTCTGTATCCCAGAGGTCTCCGATTCAAGTACGGCCTGCACACTTCACACTTGGCTTAAAAGGCATTTCCACAGCCATAGAATGACTATTGTGCACTATATTAATTATAGTCTTACAAAATGATTACGGTTTCCTACAGTGTTAACTCAAATCAGGTCTCTCAGTGGGACATGAATGATTGTTTTTAGAGCGGTGGACGCCAGAATGTATGGGTGGGGATGTGTGCGGCGTGTGTTACATGGCGGGGCGGGTAAAAGGTTAACGTGAATATTGATATTAAAGCGGCGCTGCTTCATCATGTCTGTGTCAGCGAGTGAAACGCTCCTTAAAGGTCATCCCTGTTCTCCTCTCTCTCCCTACAGAGTTCCATTCACTCGCTGTCAGGCCGCGGCTACTCGGTAAGTGGCATTTTCATGCTTCATAGCTTTACGGCAGAATTACAATCTCCAACGACCCGCTTTATGGCCCCGGCGCTCGACATTTTAATTATGTTAAATAGAGTAATGGAGAAATCATGATATTAGGAACATTAATTCTGGCTGACTGACTGATTAAATTGCGGGAAGGTGTCCTGCGCTACCTTGGCGAAAAAAAGAGCCTCGTTTTATTGGCATCGATCAGCATTCACCGGTGCCGCAATTTGGCTGTCACAGTTTTATGTCTTCCTCCAGTGACTGTCAATGGAGGATGCTTTTTGCCCCCCATATATGAAAATATGCCTAAAAGCCTCTTAAAGGCGCCCGTATCTATGCAATAAATACAATGTCTCACCCGCCACAGGAATGCATGTACAATGTACACCTTCAGGATGCATAGCAGTTAAACGTGTCTTGTGATTGGTTGGAAACGACTGACTGTACATTAATATGAGATGTCAGTGAGATGGTTTCTGTCATAGACCATGTGTTGTTCAAGGTAAATGTGCCCCGAGAGGAATACTTAGTGATTCCTTTGGAAAACGTCAACCCAACCTTTTCAAACATAGACTAGTTCAACAAATTGTCAGAATAAGACTATTTTTATCCCTTGGAAGCATCTGTTGCCTTGCCCCAGTGCCTTTTTCCAACAGTTAATTTGTGCTCTCCCCCGCCCATTGTTTCAGTGATGTGCCGAGTCTCTGGGTAATAGAGACAGCAGTCGTCCTTTATGTCCTTTGCTTAAAGAACTAATAAGAGGAGCATTCTTTAAAGCGTGCTACTTTTAGCTGATGAGTGGCATATGGCAGTTCTTATTGCAGCTTGGAAGCAATCATCCCGACAAACAAAACAACTATAAATGGTTTGTCATCGTTAATCTGCCTCAAAGGACTGCAGTTAAAGCGCTGAACAAAGCTTTAACTTCAAAAGACCTTGATCTCTGCGCAATCTTTTGCTTCATTTATTTTTTATTTTTGTTTTAATAGAACATGTCACATTCCTATTCCCCCGGCGGCTGCATACTCACAGATGGATGAAAACAAATAAGACCTTCCAAAAAAAAGCTCGCGGAGCCCTTTGGCTCAAGCTGTCAGTTCGAGTCGGCAGGGAACGTTATCTGAGAGAAAGAAGGGGAGGAGTCGGAGTGAGTGGGCAGAAATGGAGGGGGAGGAGGCTTGGTGGTGGTGGTGGTGTGAGGTCATTGGCATTTGGCATTGTGCAAGAAAAGGAAAGTCCAGTTACAAGGGCAGGAAGTTTTACGCTGTCTGGCTCCGCTCCCTGGCTATCCGGTGGTGCTATCTGCAGCATTCTTAGCCTCTGGGTACCTCCTGGGTGCTGAACTCTGACTCTCAATCTGCTCTGCTGCCGGGCCCGCTTGATTTCTGGGGTCTCCTTATCTGTAAGTGCTTCAGGCTTTACAGTATGATTGTTTCGAAGGGGGGGGCATGGGGGTGTAGGGTCAGGGGGCTCTAGGGATCTGCCACGCAGAGGCTGAGTGGGTATGGGAGGAGGAGGAGGAGGGGGAGGAGGAGGAGAAGGCCAGGGGGCTGCATGGAGCGTTGTGGCTGGAGGAAGAGAGAGGCTCTGTATGTGGGTGGAGGGCTGTTAGTGAGGCGGGGAGGGGGGTGTGTGAGGGTCAACGAGGCGGGCACACAGGCGTAGGCAGCGCCACCGGCCACCAATAGCATGGACAGGGCTATCTCCTGGTTGGCCTCTGGCACTGATCGCCCATCAACTGCTCTGCCTCTCCACAAACTCTACAAAAAAATCACGCTGCTAGATGTGACGGTTATCTGTCACAAGGCACTAGGAGGTAAAAAAAAGGCAATCTCTCCTGACAGTTTGTTTTCTACTTCTATGGGAGATAACGCCTCTTGTTGTGTGTGCTTCCATATGTCACCCTTCTTAGGTTGCCTGCCAGGCTTTAAATGGCCTCATTTGAATGGTTTGCTCAAGAATGTAAAGGCAGTCCCCGGGCTTTAGTTCCAGACTCATGAAAAAAGGGGAAATTGGAAGTCACTAGGGTGTTTTCAACACAGGAAATACCTTTTATACTGTGTTAAATTGATTTGGCACACAATCTGCAGGAACATGACATGTGTCCTCGTCAGTATGTTGTACTTCACTACTTTCTTTGTTTGTCTGGAGAACTGAACAAAGAGCGAAGAAATATTTCATCACTATGTCACAGTTGCTAATTGAATCCACAGTCTTAACACTCCCTTTATATATCGTACATACAGTAATAGCAACCTACCGTAGTTAAAGTATTAATATATTTGTAACTTCTCCTGTGCCTCACTTTGGACTGACAAATAATGGCAAAACGCCCCAAAAACAATAAAAAAAAAAGAAATAATTAAGTTTATAGTCACCCATTAGACAACTGGTGTGATGTTCAATTCCACAATATATAATGAACAGCATGCCACCAGAGGTGGGTTAGCGTGTTGACTTTATAACAAACATTGCACCGTGCTTGCCTTGGCTAGCTTATGTGTATACTGCAGGACAGTTTGTCTCAACAAACAGATTGTACTTGTTATGGTTAAGACAAACCTCCTTAAGTTACTCATTCATACAAACATGATGTGTTTATCCAGGTGATGACATTGCTAGACTTGACCCCCCACCCCCCCCCCCCCCCCCCTCCACCTCAACTTTCATCTCCCATTTAGTGGTGAGGGACCGCTGAGTCCAGCGGCGATATGTAGCAGCAAGGATTGAGACTCGCTATCTCGCTCTCTGTGGAAGACTGGATATGGAATTGTTTATCAGGCCGAGTCTCTCCTGTCTGCTTTGTGCAAGCTTCATTATAGCCTCGGCTATGTTTGGGAGACAATATCTGGGCCCTGTTTCCTGCGCTGCTACCTGTTTGTTGTTCCACTGGAGATTGGCCTGGGCTCTGGCGATTTATCATCCTCTCTCAGGGGCTCCTTGATAAAGAACCCAACATCCCTCTCTGCGCCTGGGAGATAGCTGCTGCTGCTGCTGCAAGAGAGAGAGAGAGACGGGGGAAAATGTCAAAGAATCTCACTGCAACTATCTGCCCATCCTGTCGCTACCCCCTGGGCTGGATATACTGTATAGGGGAGGAGATATTTTAGCTAAGCGAAAAAGACAACACACCTCCCTTTTCCTTTCAGATGAAGTGATTGAGCTTCAGTCCCCCCCCCCCCCCCCCCCCCCCCCCCCCATCTTTTATAACCACCCAAGGCCAAGCTACGGCTCATGTTTTCACGCACGATAAAAGCATCGAGCTTTTGTCTGACAGTATAATCTGACTTGTCTGTTTTTGGGGAGGGTTTATCTCTGCGATGTCAGGGAGTGAAACCTTAGCCCGAGTGTTTGGGTTGAGGGAGAGTGCTCGGAGCTCTCAGACACACCCGTTCTTCATTCCCCTTGCTCGGGTTGTCATAATCATATTTAACGCTTAAATGAGTCTATACTCTAAACAGAGCAGTCTCGGAGTCATTTGTGCATTCTTAAACGTCCTTGTTTTTAATTGATTTGGCATTCACGACCTCCACGTCGTGGCAAACCGCGCTTCCCCCGTCTGAGTGACGAGGCTTTTTTTACAAGATCTTTATCGAATACAAGGATTATGTCACTTAATTATAATAGAAGCCATTAAAGCGTCACGCTATATTAAGCAAAACGACACAGATTCACTGGATTAAATGCTAAACTGCAGCAATTGAAAGGAAATTGAGTGTAAATTATATCTCGGATTTTGTCAGCAAGGTCTTTTTGGTCACTGCACCATTATCGGCATACAGAGCTACAACAAAAAAGCCATTGCTGCTTCCCACACAGTATATGAAATGTCTTAACTGCGTCTTTGTGAGCACCTCTATATATCACTCTCTGTCTCTCGCGCTCTGCTTACTTTTTTAGCGGGGTGTGCAGGTGTCTCTATACCACCGGCTCTGCACATGGTGAAAATTAGTGAAGGAAACCAAGAACCCAGCAGGAGTGGGCCGGGGCCCTGACATTGTCCTGGCCTTGGGGTGGGGCTCTGCCTGTCATGGGGCCTCTCTATGAGGGCTGTCCGCCTTGAAAAACCTATTTGTTTATCCCCGTGTGCGGTCCGGCTTCAGATCCCGGACCCTGCTGATCTCTGCGCACTATAGGGACCTGGGCTGTTGCCGCTAGCAACAGATAAAAATTGCTGTTAACCACAGCGGGGCCCACAACACATCAATCAACAGTTCTGCAGATAAAGGCTGCAGGCTTCTGGGGGCCCCGGCTGAATGGCACGGTTGAAAATCCTTTTTCCAGTGGCTGAGCACACACAGCTCTGATGGTGGAGGCCTGCTATCATTCAGAGTCGAGGAGGGGAACTTCATTTTCAGCAATGCAGCTCAGGTTTTTGTTCTAATGGAGATGCATTAGAATGGCACCAAACACAAAGGGGACTCTGGGAGAGGTCATTTGAATAAACAGGCGACACTGTGAATAAGTGTTGACCGGGCCTCAGGAAAAAAACAGCCCCGGCATAGTTCAGCTGTTCCAAATTAACTCTTAATTGCTTTTGCCACTTGGCTTTGCTCTTAAGGCTGCTTTAAAAGCGGGGACGTTCTGCTTCATCGCATTCCACACAGTCCGTTCGTTAGGACTGAATTGAGATCAACGATAGGAAAAAGGCTAGAAGCTATACTTCCAAGGCCCAAAATGGCATTAGTACAAAAATATAAAAAAATGTCACCAGAGGTGACTTCAATGGCTCATTCTAACCTTTTTTTAATCCTATTCCACCACCCTTAAAGCAAATTTATGGGGATGACTTTGATGCCTGGTAATGAAAAAGAACAATACTGATCTTTTCTCATATCAAATCCAGTTAATGTATTCCCAGACGAAGCTCTATGCTATCACCCATGTTGGAGTTAGTCCAAATGAAACACTGGCTCTCGTGAGTAAAAGCATTAGTTTTATCCCCCTGAAGCCGAGCCTTGATTATCATCACTCTTGCGTAGTTTGTCCCGGATGCACTGTCCCCTAACTCACATTTGCCCCACTTTAAACAAATAGCCCTATAATGTAACAATCTAACTATTCTCTGAGGATTTGTTTACTGCGAGCTTTCTCCCCATTAAGTTTCACGGACACTGTAGACAAATAAAGTGGTAATTCCACTTTATCATATGTTACATATACCACAATCAAGCAGCAATTACATGCTCCTTCCATTTATAAGAGCTCCCAATGCCGACGTGGATGTTTTAATGAGGGCTGTAATGAACGCTCAGGGTGTTTGGCAAGTCTCCGAGATGTTGCCGGGGCTTTTTATGGCTCCCCATTATAACGTACAATTTGCATCAGCAAATTACAATGCTCCATATCATTATCCTGCACCAAGGCCCGATCATAAATTAGAGCTCCAATTACAAACATCTATCTGGGAACGGGGAAATGAATATGATGGCAGCCCACCATAAGCAGGCAGGGGGGGGACAGAAAGCCTCCTGTGGACTGTGGGATGAGACTTCCATAGAGGTGTGATATTCTCATAAACCCACCGTATGGGGACTTGATGCTTCCAAAAGAAATAGACTGTTTTTGGGGGTAAGAAGTAAGAACGTCTGCTCGTTCTGTTTTGGCAGTTCCATATGTTCCATATTTCACGGCGCTCTGCACATTGAACTTTTTTGGTGTTTTTAATCGTCTTCCTTCTGCTAAGCACAACACCCACTGACTTTGGTGACTGAGTGTTTAACACTCCTCGTTTAAAGCTATATAAGCCTGTCCGTTCAGCTGTGTCTCAATTCAGACCCAGCTATGTCTCTGTCTCCCTTTCTCATTCTACTTGATTATACACTGGAGGGAACGTAATAAATCATAGAGATTTATCATGCCGCAACTTATTAATTCAACGCCACAAGTGTAATATTAGTCTATGTCATTTAAAGAAGCAGACATTGCTGCATTGCCAATGTCCCCCCCCCCAAGGAATATAGAGGAAGCCATTTAAGTTTGGGCAGAACCTAATGAGAAAAATAACGTACTTTGGGAGACTTTTCATATCCCAAGACTCGTCGTGGTTGCTCTTCACTTATACTCCTTCATAACGCACCTCGCTATACTCTGACTGATATGGAGATTCAGTTGCCCGCTTCTCTCCTGCGCCGCTAACAGTTGTTGTAAGGGAAAAACAAACGGCAGTGTACCTGTGATGGCTGTGTTGGCCTGTAATCCGCGACCTGTGACCGAATCTTCGAATGGAGCGGTGGAACAAAAGGCGTACGTCAACAAGAACGCTTCAGGCGCTGAGCAGAAACCAGCTACCGATGAGACAAAAGGCCTGCGGGTCTCCCGCAAACCCACAAGAGCTCCCCGACGCCGCACAAACAAAGCCTGAAATTAAGAAGAGCCAGAGGCAGGCCCATTTCTAGAGCAAAGCTAAAGCGTTCCTTTTTCCCATGGCTCCTCTGTGGATTTCCAGTATTGGATTGTAATGGGGCAGGATGCGAAACAACACTTTGCCATTTTCGGTCACAGATTTTGAGGAAGCAGGTTTCTCGTCCTTTTCCTTCTCTCTTCTCTTTTACGCCTCTCTCAACATTCACACCTCCTAACCACACTTTCCGAGCAAATTGTAAAGGTACTGAACCCACCCTTGTAGCCTCTGTCAGATGATGTTTAATTCATATTTTGTTTTGCATTTTAACCTTGCTTATCTGTAGGATCAAACGCATCCAACTGTGCTTTTTTTGGCTGCAGAGCCAGAGAGCATGGAGGATGACTGCAAGCCCTTGTTTGAGTTTGAGAGGTCATGAGATGAAGATACTTTCTTCCAGACACCCCCTGGCAATTATTCCTGCTATCTTTAATGTTTCTATGAATCTATTAGGGTTAAACCTCCCACCCGCCTCTCTACATGTAATTCTACCCCGCCTGAGTACCTTTTCCAAAACCTGTACAAAAAAAGTTTGACTAAGTAGGTCATGTTCTGCCACTCGTCTTCTAATCACTCAACGAAAAAGAACACAATTCCTCTCCATCGGAGCCCATGAGCCTTGCTCCTGGGATTTCTTGTGAGCAACATGCACTCATTTGATTTTCTGGCATGTGTTGTCTCCTTTTCCTTTCGCTCGACACTCGTCTTTTTTGCTTTCCTTACCGATTATCTGACAGCACAAAAGCAACACCTACCCTGCCTCCAACTTCACTAGACACACACGTATGCACACAACCCCCCCTCCTCCCCCCTAAGTCTCTCTCTCTCTCTCTCTCGCTGTCTCTCTCAGTGGAGAAGGTGTCTGACAGTAACAGCAGGTAAGGTATAAGATTACAGGAGAAGCAGGGGCAATTATACCTCCAGCTGATGCTGGTGTGTTTATGAGGAGAGTAACTGTTAATGACAGTGTTGTGGTTTCTCCAGAGGCTGGAGTACAGCTTAGGGAAACCTGCTGTTTTTTGTCAACCTAGCTTCCTGTTATGTTGTAGATGAGTTTTTTTTTTTCTGTTTGATTTTTTGGTCTTTCACTCTCTCTCATGCCTTTCATTTGGTGCTGCCGTGCCTTTGTGTTGCCCTGCACATGCTGTGGTTTAACCTTTTAGGGCAAACATTGGCACCAAGCTGGTACAGGACTCCTGTAATGTGCTCCACTTGCATTTGGGTCTACGGACTGTATTGCACAGAAAAAGTTGGCTTCTTAAGGTCAATGCAGCTTGGCTTGGTAAAGCATATACACATACACAGGACGGTCTCACACTGGGGTTTTAGCTGCCTTTCCACTTCCCCCCTACGTGCCCTCACACCACGGCAGGCAGATCGCAGCGATTGGAGAGGAGTTTGTGTTTAGATTGGAGAAGCTTAATCATGATTGTACGGGGTTTCAGGCGTGTAGCAGTGGGCGCTCTCCCAGAAGCTGTTCCTGGCTTCGCAAGCGAGAGGTTTCAGCAGTCCTTGGGATGTTTGTTAACTCTCCAATAATACTTTTCTGGCATCGCAAAATTTAAATTGACTGTGAAGTGAAAGCAAAACTGATATAAAGACACAAACGCAAAGATACACATTTGTGTTAATCCAGAACACCTTAAAATGTGTTGTCAAGCCATTACTCACAGTTGTTATTTGCCATGTTTGACCATATGTAAATCCTTCTGCACTTCTGTCTGTGCCAGATGGTGCTAAGACACTATTTATCATTTGTTTCCTCTGAGGCTGCACCTGTTGGGGCTGAATCTACCTGTTTGACTATCCGTATCCTCTTTACACTCTGTAACATTGCAGAGATGCTACAGAAGCAGTGAATCAAAGTGTTAATGTGAAATATATATATATATATATAAATTAATTTGTTTCATGTGATTTACTCCTTTATGAACCTTATGTCTGCTGAGTCAGTTTAACCACTACAGTTGGAGTTGTGTTATTGTGCTTGTTGTCCTGGCTTAGCTGTGACCCTCCCACTGATGGTTGGTTGTTAATGTTTTGGGGCGGTCTTCAAAATGAAGGTTGTTTTACTGTTTCACTCAATTGAAAGTCGCTTCGGGTAGAAGAGTGAGCTAAATGCCAGGAAATGTTAATGAATGCCAGATTTACCCACCAGTCTTCTGCCCGTGACCATCCAACGCTGCAGACCCCGGCCACTGTGCCTTCAGCGTGTGGTTGGCCTTGGCCCGATCACACTGGGGGCACATGGGAGATTAACTGGGCTGGCTTACTCACTCAGCAGGTTCCCCGACTCCCCTCCACTCATCCCGGCCCAATCTGCCAGCTAGCCTCCTGCTCCACCGAGCCATGGCAGCAGGGCACCACAAGCCCGGCCCGCCTTCATTACGCCTGCCAGATGGGCTGAGAATTAGATTCAAACTCCCACCATGGAGGGGAGGGAGTGGAGAGAGATTGAGGAGGGAGGAAGGGAAGAGAGGTGGCGGAGAAAAAAGGGGAGGAGGGAAGAAAGTTGCGGGGGGAAGAAAGTAATGGTTTTTGTTTTCATTTATGTTGCAAGTTATTACATTTTAATGTAACACCCCTGGGACCTGGCAGCATTAAATGCCTGTTCTTGAATAATCGACACTAACTGCAAGCAAATGCTAGGGAGAAATGAAATTAGCGAGCGCAGCAATTTGGCACAGTGATTATCGGCTCCTTGGAGGCACTTCCTGATGATTTAAGAATGCTAACATTTAAGCAAGTCAGATCTCATTACTCTTCAAGGTTAAATCGAGCTGTGTCGGAGGGGAGGCAGATTCTTGATTGGAAATAGTGCCTCCTTGTCTCTCTGTGTCTCTCTTCATCTCTCTTTGTTTATGCCAACGTTTCTCACTTTTTTGCGGCAAGCTCGAGGGCTTAAATCTCTCAGACCCGATGACACCATTTGCTTAATTAGATCAGCAATACTCTGCTTCCAAAAGGTATGATTCGTCCGCTGCCAAGGATCATCGCATAGCTAACTGCCTCAACATGTTTCTGTATATCTCTGTGTACCACACATTCCCCTTTACACAGATGTATGGCGGGGGGGGCACCCGGGATGAACAAAAAGAAAATTGGGACCTTTTTGAATCCAATCCAAAGGGAAAGTGTTTATTACTTTTCCTACTGCGACACAAATGTTCTT
The DNA here is from genome assembly GCA_032191485.1 of Leptoclinus maculatus. Classification (NCBI taxonomy): domain Eukaryota; kingdom Metazoa; phylum Chordata; class Actinopteri; order Perciformes; family Stichaeidae; genus Leptoclinus; species Leptoclinus maculatus. Next base: position 26,613,286 of record JAVDOI010000005.1, read on the forward strand.
TTATACTGTATATTTCTCTGCTATTCTCACTCGTTCTACGGAGGCAGAAACGATTTTCAAAGCAATTTCAGCACCCGGCATCTTCTGGTCCAGTGTTTACCTCAGCCAAGCCGTACACATCTGTTCTCCACACAAAACTTGATCCAATTAGGTGACACCAGACAATGGCTTACTCCTCCATAAACCCAGCCCAGCGCCAGGGGTCCCCAACAATACGGAAGTGTTTTTCTCTTCCATTACGGGGCGTCAGATATTTTTAAAGGTGTTTACCTGCCGCCGATGTGTCAGCCCCCCCCCGTTTTCCAAAAAGGGGGGCTCAGCTGGGGAAGTGATAGGCGATGAGGATAATGATGCGAGTGGGAGCAGTGTGGCGGATGCAGATGCACTTTACCGTGCTGTGTGTGTGTGTGTGATAAATCCTTTCCTCCTCCGCCGACTCTCTGCACCCCGCAAAGTTGAGGGACAGATGGGGTTTGGACTTTTATCTCCACTTTCTAAATGCAGGGAAAAAAATCAAAGAAATGTTCTCTGCATTGATGAGATTTATTTAAAGCGAGGCAGGAGCAACAAAGCTACTTTGGGGAATACGTCTATTAGTTTTTCCAAGCTGTTGTTTTCTCATGCAGGGGGGGGAAATCATTGCAAGTCAAATGTAATCATACCGCCGTTGGGTTATGCTCCGTCTCGAATAATAATAATATTAGGATGGTCCCTGGCATTGCCTACATCAGGCTTGTAATTTGAATTTCTGAGACACGTAAGAAGGCTGATGTTAATCACAACCAATCACTGATGTTATCGTTGTTGTTTTTTTCTCCTTGTTTATAACAGCTTTATCTTTTGGCACATCTTGAAATTTGGCAGCCTGAATTCATTATCTGCAGTGTTTCATGTATTCAGCAAACATGGTGTCTGTAATGTGGGATTTTTGCTTCCTCCTACTTATATGCCGCGTGCGCTGCACTGCATCTGATGTCTCTGCGTCACATCTCGTCTTTGTTGTGGCCTAAAGGATTTCTGGATTGTAACAGGGTTACCCCCGGAATGAGGATAAAGTCTCTTAATTGTAACCAGGCATTTCCACATGAAACGCTCATGCTTAAGTATGATTAGCAGAGATTAAGGTGGGTTTGTTTTGCCTCTTAGAAGGGCCCCCGTGACAATTTGGAAATGGATTGAGAGCAGCTTTTGCAAGCACAGCCTCCTTAATCTAGTGCCACGAGTTTTAACCCACCTTTGCTGAATTATTTACATTAAAGTTCTCGTGTCAGCTTTGGAGCCAAGGGCCTAGAGCAGGGGGGTGTCAGACTCGTTTTCACTCTGGGGCCACATCAGCGTCATGGTCGCCCTCAAAGGGCCGGTTGTAAATGCAAGAATGTGTAAATGTAACTACTCCTAACATATTGGTAAATAACTGTCTCTGCATTTGATTATTGTTTATTCAAGTGTAAAAATATATTTAAGCACATTTCTGTTATTATAACTTCAATTCTTTTTAATTAAGGTTAAGGAACCCACATTACTCTATCAGAGATCAAACTTTTAAAGAAAATAACAAATATCACATATTACAAATGTCATCAAACACAAGTTATTACATTAACTTTGTTCAAAGCTTAAAATCCTTTCAAGGGTGCGTTTGCACAATCACACGTGAAGTGTTTAATGTGTTGTAAAGCCACGTTTAAAGTAGTCTTCAATGTACTCGCAATCCATTTCATGTCAAATGTAGAGTAACCTATGAAGAGCTGCTTCTACGACTGTGTGTTTAGGTATCTCATAACTTCGACTTTCTATCTCATAATTATGACTTTCTATCGATTACTTCGACTTTCTATCTCATAATTATGACTTTCTATCGATTACTTCGACTTTCTATCTCATAATTTCGACTATGGGGATATTTTTATTATGAAGTCTAACTTTTAATTCGGCCTTGAGTTTGACACCCCTGGCCTAGAGGTACTCTGTGTCTTGAGCTGCCTCGACCTCAAAGCATGGGAAGCACGGAACATATTCTGTTAAGTATTCCCAAGACTTTTAATGGAACATCTTTTGCAAAGTGAGAGATTTGTCAGTGCCACTTGAGGAGCTTATTCGGCAGTTATTAGTAGACAAAAAAAATAATGTGTTGCATTAAGTTCAGAGAGACTGTGCCTTTGGTAATGGGATCAGTAGCTTGTACATTTTCTATTCCAAAGACTGACAGGATAGACTGAGTGCTCAGATCAAATAGTGGTCCATTCTCCCAGCCAGTGATGTGAATCCATCTCCCCATCCAAGCCATTCTGCTATCATGTATCCCATTTCCATATCGTCTTCCTATCATGTATATGAGATGGAGCCCTCCCATGTGCTGGCTGATGTGATCCCCAGATAGATTCATTCATACATAATGATAAAAGATGGGTTTGGACAGGGCTACTTATTTGACAATCATTGAAGTGCCACTGTGATGGATGGCGGGGAGGATCTCCACCACTCTCCCCTCCCACCCTTTAACTATGGCTCCTTCTTCTGATCCCCCCCCCAATTCATTTTCCCCAGCCGAGCTCAAGGTCTCGCCTCACTTTAAAAGAGAAATATCAAATTGAATTAAAATTGCTCGCTCACCCAAAACAGAGGCCTGTGCGCCTTAAAAATCACACATCTGTTCCCACAATTCATTGTTGCAAAGTCAATCCCTCTCTCGCTGTCTCTCTCTGGGTGCGTGGTAATGTGAATTATTCATGCCAGCGGGGCCGCGCCGTGCTTCATCATGTTAAAGTGCCCATGACATTACTGATGGAGCCACCGACGCCCCCGCACTGCTAGCTATGCTAATGCATTTTGGAAGGAGTAAAGAAACTAGATGGCAGCACCTCTAGGGATCAGGAGGACAAGAACATATCACCTATTAGAAATTCGTACTTAAAAAAAAAAATCTTAAGTCCTAGTCCAATCGCAGAAGATCCCTTTTGCCTTTAAAAGAAAATCCTGTCAATGAGGAAACCAAACATTGTTGCTGTTCCAGGGCTTTGAATCAATCAGCCAACCTTCACAATTAAAGTTATCAGGATTTGTGGCACTTCTGTGGCAACTGAGGAGCAGTTGAACAAGTGAATACGTTTCACTCAATCCTTTCCCCCACCCACACTTTACTAGCTCATGCTGGGATTCAAAGGTTTTTGATCACGACTCCACTTCTCAGCTGGATTAGCTTCCTGCACACACAGAGAGAGTGCATCCCAGTAGCACCCGGGGGATTACTTTGTGTTAGCGCGCATCAGTGCTGGGAGCTTGCGCTGTATTTATCGGAACCCCTGAAACTCAATAAGCCAGCTCAATTGTAAGAGCAAAGAATTAACTTTGATGGTGATATTGAATGTAGAGCATCAGTTTAGAATATATATACGTGCACTGAATGGTGCTGTAGTGGACATAATGTGGGCCCCACAGGGAGAGGCCATCATTCAGCTCAAGTTTTTTTTGTCCCTCAGGTGTTTGTATTCATGGTTTAGAATGGTCTCATTGATAGGGTTTTTTTTTTTTTTTTTTTGTTAAGCCAGCAATCACATCTAGCATCTCCTCTCCATATCTGCTCAGCAGATTCATGCAAATGTGGGCCTCTCCCCCCCCAAATGTTATTTCTTGATGTTGTAAATTGATCTCACAATGAGACAGTATAGTCTGGCAGAGGTTTTGCACAAAAGAAAACAAGCCGGGTATAGGACGGAAGCAGTATGACATATTTCCACTGTCAGTTTGTGTTAAACTGGCCTCTCTCCGCTACGCTCTTTGTGAAGCTTTCCTTCGCCTTTTTCAGAAACCCGCCCGCGCGTCTGTAAAGGTGCCGGGCGAGAGATGAGCACAACTGATACTGTGGTTCCCACACGCTTGTGCCTTCTGAAATTTCACAACCGATAGCGGTTACTGACAGAGGAGGCCTGATAAAAATCTCACCTGATTAGAAAAAAAAAGAAGAGAGTCGGAGCGCAGTGAGAAAAGAGTCGAGGCAAGGTGAGTAAGAGCGAGCAGAGAGCGATAGGGGCCCCATCAGATCTCTGAGGTTGTGTCTAGGTTTCAGTTGACACATCTCTGGCTGGCCCTGAAGTGCACCACGCCGTCCACAAATGAGTGGGTTGAGTCAAGACTGATGCATTACAAACCACACTGGCATTGCTTTATCTTCTGATTGCAAATTTGAGACAGAGATTCTTCAAGTATGATTACAACTTTTTTTCACTTTCAGATTCGATCAGAGTAAACCAGGTCAACCCTTTCTGACTCTTATCTAACTAGAAGCATTTTAAGCCTCCTCGAGGCAAACACACACACACACACACACACACACACACACACACACACACACACATACATAATCACAGTTTTTATTTCTATGTTTAATAATTGAAAGCAATCACATATGTTACATAGAGATGAGCCTGGCCCCAAGTATGCAGCAGTTCTGACCCCAAAATAGCCGAAAGTTGCCAGGCTGCTGGGAGCGGCTCTGCTGAAACTCAAAGAGATGCTATCGCAGTCAACCAGCCGTTCTCGTTGTTGAAAAGAGGAAGAAGGAAGGAAGGCGGAAGAAGATGGCATCATCCTGTTTGTTCTTTTTCTGACTTAGTTTGTCTTTTATTATTCTTGATATCCCCGATCATCTCCATTGCGTTGCTGTCATTCAAGCTGAGGGGACATGATGGAGTTTCTAAGTTATTAACCAACAGAGACAGTGATTTGACTCGCTCGACAACATTTGTGAATGCAAGTCGCAACGCGGACGCTTTGAAGGAAAAATTGTTTCGCAAACACAGCACTCGGCTGTAAAAATCTATCCCCATTTAAAAATCACAATAATAGGAGCGTGTGCGTGTGTGTTTTTTTTTTAAATGTCAGTGAATTGACACATGTCACAAAGGGTCCGCCCCACTCCCCTTTCCTCCTCCCATTAGAGATGCTTGTTAGCAGAGCTGCCATAGGCCCTCATCGCTGTGACGGCTCAGTCACAATCTATTACGCCAACCCGAATGCCTACACATCTCGTAAACTGGCACCAAATATTGGTTTTGCTGATAAATTCTAGGAAAAAAAAGCCGCATTAATGATGAGAAAAATAAACAAGAGGCTTGTCGGCAGGGTGTGGGTGGCTGTCCCACGGGAGAGGAATCTCTGGGATGTAGAAATAGTTACAGCATCACCATCAACAGGGGTTCCACCACCTCCCCCTCACAATCGCTCCTATACTCCCAGTGCCTTTGCCGCTATCGACGCACTTTGTATGGCTGTAGTAAGACAGCAAAGTTTTCATTTACCATCTACACAGCTCCCACTCCGAAAGCAAGCCTTCAGGGTGATGTTAGGTCTTTTCATAAGTTACAAAGATGTAATTAGACAAATTAGCTCAGCAGACACTCGGGGTTGCGTTTTTAATGGCTGCGTGTTGCCTAGGTTGGTAATTAGCAGGCAGCCGCTGCTCCAAAAATCACACATTGCACCCGGGGCCTCGCATCCGTAACCTGACAACCAGTAGCAGCGCGGTGATGAAGGCTTATGCATCCCACAGGCTTGGTTTGTCTCACTTGCCTGCCAGGTTTGATGTCGGAATTCACGCTGAGCCACTGTTGCAAATCTCTCGTTTTTGTGCCCAATGTATCATTTTCTTCCAGGTTGAGCAAAGCCGTCCGTTCGGTACGGTGATGAATTCAAATCAGAAGGATGTGTTTTTGCCTCAGAGGCGCAGATTTTTCATTTGAGCCAATCACCTTTATGGCTCAATTCATCAGAGCCTCGGTCTACGTGTCCAGGTCTCTTGTTGTGAGTAGCACCCGGGGAGCCGATGAGCCATTTTCCACACACCGTGCTCCTCTCCCACTTTTAATGACTTGCCGATGGTGATTTTCACCAAGCGCCTGTTTTTTTTTATTGGCTCGGAATAAATTCCCCTTCTCTCTGACTCTAGACATTCTCCTTAAATTGGATCGAGGGTGCAGAATGCCAAATCGGAAATGACCTAGCAAAATGCAGATTAACTTGTGACAGAATGTATTTGTCTATTTACTGGACGTGTCCATATTAAATGTGTGACACTGTGTTTATCACAAATATGACTTCGCTGCAAGCTTTTCACTGCTGTTCACAATGATGTTCAGCCTTCATATGCAGCAAGAAATGGATTTTCTCTCAGTTTTTCATTTATTTCTATACAACCTCAAGCACTACGACATGTCGTTGTACTTTTCATTACATTCGTCGTCGTATAAAAATACGTCACATTCAGCTGCTTCCAGTAGTGCATTGAATGGGTCATACTTCACTCCATTCAGCAGGATTTCCCACATTTGGTCTGTTGTAATCAACTGTGGTTCTCCACATCTGCTGATCACAGAATGTAGATGTTTTGACATATTTCATAATTATAATCAATTTATATTTAACATGTCAATAAACCTGAATTGTTGAAGCAAAGTAAAAAAAAACAACAACACCAACGCTGCATGTCTAGAACTACCGTTTGCCCTAACCCCTCACAGTCCCAGGGGCTTTGTACCACATACTGCCTTTCTGTCCTAATTGTGGGGCAAGTTGGCACAATGTTCTACCTACAGAGAAGATTGGAAACAACGTGCTGCGAGTGGATAGCGGCACACATCCACGGGAGCTTTGTGTACTGCAGAGATAAGGCTGGAGCCCATAGCCTGACAGGGAGTCAGGGACTGGGAAAATGGAGGACAAGAGACTGCAGCCTTAAGGCCAAAAAGACTCAGCAGAGAGTAATGAGGGCCAGCTCTCACCGAGGATTCTGCCCAAACTGCCAGAGGGGGGGGGGGGGGGGAGCTGGAAAAACAACCTTGGAGTGCAAATTAGCTTTCCATCGCCGTAGTAGCTGACGTAGTACAATGTGAAAACAAAAGGCACAAATGACATGTTTTGAAGGTGCCTTTGATTCCAGATGCAGGCATCTGTCTGACCCCCGTTGGGCACAATTTCACAAACACCTGAGTGAAATGCATGAACGTGACACTGCATTGTTTAGTCACCAAATCATCATGTGGCATCTTTGCTTTGTTTGTAATGTGACAGCAAATGAGAAAGTGGATGAGATTAGTAGAAGAGATGCAACCCTGTAATCTATTAAGAATAAGAATAATATCAGTGTGTTTTTGCAGTAGCAGGCAGCTGTTGTGACTGTACTCTACCTGCCTAGTTAGCAGCTAGCTGGTGAACATCGTGGAGCATTTAGCAGCTAGAGAGCCAGATATTTCCCTAAGAACTTAGTAGAGACCAAAACAGAGCTAAAAAGCAGTGTGAATCACACACGCCTCTCCAAATGAATGATACTGATAATGTCTTAAGTGTAGATGTACCTCGAGTCATGTTTGGGGGGCCGTATCTCCCTAAAACAGTGGCCTTTTCTAGACTGAAGTCTCTTTCTCCTCTCCGGGCAGAGCCTGGCTGCAAACCAAGTACTAATCAGTCACAAGGTCAGCTAGAATGAATCAGCCGGCATCTTTAAAAGGGAAATGGCTGTCATCGCACACGGGCCATATGAAGATCCTCCCAGGGCACAATCTTGAGTTGAAAAATACTTTTAATTTTGAGCTTCACAGTTTCTCAGGCGTGATTTCGTGGCCCCATCCATTATGCGTGATGCCTTTAGATTCCTCTAATGGAATTTTTGCAGTTCTGTTTCTTCTCCCCTCTTTTGCTTTGCCCTTTTCCGCTCTCTCTCTTTCATGTCACACACACTGAGCTTCTTCTGTGCCGGGGCCTGCCTATGGCACAAGACGTGTTGGATCATTTGATTCCAGCTAATAAGCGGCGTTAGCCCAGAGAAGGGCATAAATGAGTTGTGGCCTGCCTGAGCTCCTCCTCCTGCTGCCGGTCTGTGAGTGTTAGACGACTGGAGGCTCCTTCGCCAGTCGGCTCTCTGGATGGAGGCTGATTGTGTCGTAAGGGTTCCAGATATACGTACGTTCTCCTCACGGATGATGCTGGAACAAGGAAATGTATATTCCCTAGTATTATTTCTGTAAGTATTTTACTGAAGTTTTACTGAAAGTCTTACCATCTGGTTTTCCTTAAAGATCAGATGTCTTTGTCACTTTTTAATGGTTTATCTAATTAACTAACCCAATTGTCAGTTCCTTAGTTAAATGTCATTCAGTAGTGTGAATGGTGTGATGCGATGTGTTTTGCAGATAAATGTGCAGACACCCGAGCCCTACACTGCTGCCTTTGCACACGTAGATGCAAAACACAAGACACTCCGTCCTGACCACACGCCGTCTACACCCTGACACAGTTACACATGTACACGTACTAATATAACATGGGCAAACCCACGCCTTTTCTTCACACGCACACAAAGGCACACACTCGTCTATATATTCTCAGTGAAAATGAAAACACTTCCTTGTTGACACGTTGTAGCGCTTTGCGTTTTGATTAGCGAGAGAAGGGAAGTGGTAATGAACTGTGAACGTGGTGCTTCTTTTCCATTTTGAGCCCAGGCATCCGCTCATTCCTCCGCCCGACGACGCATTACTATTCTGTCCGTACACCGCTCCCAATTAACTCCGCCGTCTCTCTCTCATCCGCCTTTGTTTATATTCAATGTAAAAATGACTATTTGCTACATCCTCTCAGCATATCTGTGATGATAATATAAGTTGTGACATGATGGCCGCTGCTGTTATTTCCAAAGTGTTTGGCTGATTTTCTTGTTGTTGATGTTTTCCAATAAACTATTTTGTAACTAGTCGTTGCAGACCATTAAGGCTGAATGTGTATCAAGAATGAACAGACAGACAGACCTACAGTATGTCAGGCTGTTAGGCAGACTGCATTTTTTTTTTCACATTTCTCGCTCCTCCCAAGTCAGGCAATAATTATTTTTTTTTCAGTTTCACATGTCGTTTGCACCCAAACATCTCTCAGCCAGAAACTTTTTTTTCTCTTTGTTTTACGTAACATCTCGTTGTTCCAGCTCAGAAAAAACAAAAAAGTGTGAAATCACATTTCCCTTCTATCTCGCCTGTAGAATCTGCAATAACAGCCCCGCCCTCGCCTGCCTCCTGGTCGCTGGGAAATAGCGGTGTGCGACGTGTGTGAAAGAGAGTGTGTATCAATCTTTTGTCATTTTTAATACTGCAGTCTTATCGGGAGAAATGACAAGCTCAAATGAGCCGGCGCGGCAATTACCACAGTGCGAATAAATGGGGGTCTGCGAGTGTGTGTGTGTGTGTGTCGGTGTGTGTCGGTTGGGTGGGGGCCAGAGGGAGTTGGTGGTGGTGGTGGGACCATTTACAGCTTGCTGATGAGAAACCCTGCTGTTCTCCTCATCACCCCTTCCTCCTCGACTGTCTCCTTCAGTATGGCCCAAACACACACACTCTTACTTACCCACACACACGCACACACACGCACACACACACACACACACACACACACACACACACACACACACACACCCCAGGACACCTGTAATTAGGCAGTTAAGTGGCACACAAATACTCACTTAATGGTTACTACAATGTCGGATAGATATCCCCTATGGCTCTAGAAGCACTTGCAACAAATGCAGAATGTTATTAGAGAGAGCTATACTCTACAAAATCTGTTTGGATGGACAAACTGTGTTGGCATTTACATTTATTATTCATAGTAAACACTTTGGGGCAAACTTCTTTGCAAAAACTAGTCCATAAATAAAATCGCTGAATTGCAAAGTAGCCGACAAACACATTTATTTTTGGTGGCTTACACACACACCAACAGCTCTATCATGCGATACACACACACACACACACACACTCGTATAGATCCATCGTCCTCTAAAATGGGGGCGAGGGACACAGCGAGGAAAGCCTGCGGAGGCCACGACGCGCAGAGGGATGTGGAGGTGTCAAACATGGAAGTGTCAAACAGTGCCCACTCACCACCCCAAACCTCCTCAGTATGTGTGTGTGTGTGTGTAGAGCTGTGCAGTGTGTACAGTGTGTGTCCGTAGGCGGCTGTCACCTCTAAACAGCAAAGTTTCCAAATTACAAGGCCAGGCGATGACAGTTCAGCTAGTGCCACCGGGCGGGTTAGAGAGACGGCAGCCTCCCTCCATCTAACGACCCCCTCACCCCCCTCCCTCCCTCCCTCCCTCTATCCCGCTCCCTCCCTCAGCTCGGTGTTGTGACTGCTTGTGACAGGAGTCGCAGGTTTCTTGCTGTTTATTCCATGTGGTTTATTTGCTACAACATGTCTGCGTTGTGCATTTCCTCCCAGCATGTTAAGTAAGAAAGTCTGACATTTAGCTGTATAACAACAGCTCTGTTACTATATGTACATATATGTATATATTTTTTTTTTTGTCAAACGTATGAACCCCTGAACAGCTGTAAAGTTCGAGTTATGTACATGATAGTTGAAACATAACTACTGTGGTGTTGACCAACAATCAGAAAAGATCTCACCCTCGGCCCAAATTATCTCTGGATACAAAATGTTTTTTGTTTTTTAACTTGGTAATATATTCTGCTTTCGTCTACATTGTTTCAGTTTTTCCCCCCATTTAGTGGTCACAGATAAGGGATTTCCCACAGTGGGGACATGGTCTGTTATCACAATAAAATCTCTTTGTATATTAGCCATTCGTAGCCTTGAACCTTCACAATGTGTTTTGAAATGGAAACCTTTGTGGCGGTTGTGATTCAGAGATGTGACTTGTTAAACTAGTCCTGGGATGTGTCATTTCAAATTGGAGTAGCAATCCTTCTCCTGTGGACGGGGGTTTAATTTAACAGCCTGCAACAGCTCATCGATAGTTTGTCCCGCAGCACAAACGGATGAAATTGGCGATGACATGTAGAAGCTATTCTTGGTTATATCTTTACAAACAGACCTCAACACAAGAACAGATGAAAATGGATTTCCACTGGAACACAATCTAGAGATATATAGTCTGTGTTGTGTACAGGCGTGAGTGAGTGAATTTCAAAGTACCTGATGACCTCCAAGTTAATCCTCATCAAGGATGTCCTGGTAGCTCAGGAGACTAATGGGCACAGTGTGGATTTGAGACTCAACGGCTCATACTTTAATCCACCTCATAACCTTTTGTCATGTGTCACAGCTTCTATCTTTGCCTTTTGGTTTGTTTGTGTGTGTGTGCCTTGTTATGGTATGTGTCTGTCTAATGAAGCACAAACGCATTATGAGGAAGTCTGCTTATGGACCTCTTAGCCGTGCACATGTGGATGGCTGGATGTCGGGCTTGCACGAGGAATTATCTCTTCATCTTATGATCAAACAACAGCAGTGTTATTGGCCATGACAATCGCAGGCCATGAATAGCCATATTACCATACATTTACATTTCTGTGTCCAACGTATGGATTTTAAATGCTTGTCAAACATAATTTAATTACCACTGTTTTGGCAATTTGTATATCTTGTGAGAATTCCCCAGAGAGCTCCGAAGATAGAACCATCACTGTTTTCTTGCCGACACCCGACACCGTTGTAATTGCAGGCTGCAGCTTGATGAAACTACAGCTCGTTATTGTCACTATTGATGCTAAGTTACTCGATTTATTAGCTCTGAATTCCTTCTATTAAAGAACTTGGAGCTAATGTAAATGCATTGGATGAACTGTGGCCAAATGTGACAATAACAGAACATTTATCTTTAATTTATTGCTTTTAGTGTCTTTCAGAGGAATGAACAGCGCCATGATCTCATTTTCAGATGAACATTGATGCATTTTTGACAGTTTATCAAAAGTTATGGATACATTTTTATTGTGTCAAGAGCCATCACGCTTGACATACGCCAAGTAAATCATCAATTCAATTAAAAATGAAAATCATCAAACCACTAAAGTTGCAGTTAAAGAGACTAAAGCAGCTACTACAGCAGCAGTAAAGGAAAGTGTCTTCGTTAAAAGCCGATCTTTGTCCCTGGTATGTTTTCCCTTTTTGGATCCCATTGCCCTCCCTCTGTCTCCATCCGCTTGCTCTTACACTGCCTTCATCCACACATCTGCACACATCGGCATATACACTCAGACCAACACAACAGCACCACTGTACAACGCCCAGACAGATGGAAACCATTACTTGACTATTAACTCAAAAAGGAAATCATTTCATATCCCAAAAAAGCAAAATTACCAGTCTTCCAAATATTTAGGTAATGAGATGAATTGGATCCCTCTTTCCTCTACGTTGGCTTCCTGTACGGAAATTCTAATTTGGGATTTAAACAAAGCTTCAGAGGGAAATAAATGTGACAGTGGGGAGACGGCCCCGTTGTTGACCCCGATGACACAACAGGCGAGGCGGCAGGGGCCCATTATGGAAGTGTGTTCTTTGATTTTAGAGTAGGGCTCGCTCTCTGCACAGGATGCCGTGTGTCAAACAAGGACCCGGGGCCTCAAAGAGGAGGAAGTGTCTCCTTTATGGCACTTTGCAAACGTTACTGCCAATGCAGTATTTGCCAGATGGCCTGTGATGTATAGGTAAGCAATACAATACACGTCATTTAATGTTCCTTGTCCAGGGCTGGACAGTCTATCACATTAAGTCTTAACTTCTGTAGCTTTAAGATAAAACACAAACTCTTATCTCATTTAATCCTAAAGCGGTGACACATCTGTTAATAATTGCAATGCTCTATATTTTGTCCAGTTGGCGTAAAGCTTTCAAATACTACCCATTGATTTGGAAACTACTGGGTTGGCAACCCTTCTTTGGCTAAGAATGGAGTAAATAAATTAAAAAAATGTCACTTGTACTCCAAATTCTTAAAGATTGCATAACTCTTAACTTGGGAGTCATGGCCTCAGTGCCTGTAGAGTTATAACTGTGGGAGTAGTTATTTTCCTCTTTCTACCATTTCTTTTGAGCCTTGTTGTTCCACCCTTCTTTCCTCTACTCTATCTTCCACCTTTTGACCGAACCCAGATTTGATTATCCCTCAGAAACATACCAGCTTTGACTACCAGGGAGCGCAGGAACAAAAAAAAATGTCCTTGAGCTATTTGTCTTGCTGCTTTTGTCTCACAACACATCTGCACGGGGGCGCTGTCAGCCAACGCTTTCATTTGTATCCTTCCCTCCTTCCCTTTAATCCACATCTCCTCCCACGGCAACGCTTCAAGACAGCTGGGTGTCTGTTTGTGGTCCATTCATAATTGTGCCAGGGTAATTAAGAGCTTTCTGTAAAATGATAGCTTTGTCAGGCTTCTCAGATGTTACCTAACAAGCCAGCCTACAAAGGTGTTAGTGTAGCGCATTCATCATTGTCATCTGGGGCTAATTACTAGCCTATAAATCACTTGTGTGACCTGGACCAGCACCGGCTGAAAGGAACTAGGCTCTGTTAAGGTGGATCACATTTCAATCCTTCCCCAATGATTATTTGTTTAATTTTATTTATTTTTTCACAGATTAGCAACATTCATTTCCTTTTGTTATCGTCAAATATTTGATAAATATTATGATTTTGTTAGCAATGAGCTCATAATCAAATTTGATGTATGCATTATGGGATCCTTACCTCTTCCGCTTTATTATACCGCAAGCTCATTTCAAGCTGAATGTGATAACATTCTCTGCAGCATGCAGGGCTTAAAGTGTCCTCGCCCTGACTTTTACAATGATAGGAAGGTTAAGTTATCACTGCGTTGCCGCCTTTCAAGCATCCTTCATTTCCACTTACTTACCAGATCCAGCAATCCCCGGCCAGTCTATAAAATCCCACAGCTTACTTTTCTTTAATTAAATGCCACTCGTAATGCTCCCTGTGCACCCCCGTATATCTGCGGCCGCAGCTGATGCTTTAAAAAGGCAAAGAGCCACCTTTAATGCGGTGTGCCGTGTGCAGCTCAGCTGCACCAAGGGGCCAGAGCAACCAGGCATCCATCTTAACAAGGTCACACCGTTTGATTTTTAATATAACGGTCAGTGCTCGGGCCCCGCGTCCTCCTTTGAAATATTAGCGCTCATTAATGATGTGGAAGCTGCCCCGCCTCTCCCCTCCTCGCAAAAAACCCATCAGCAATCATTCTGGACGCGAGGGTGTGCAGAGTCAGATCTGTGCTTAGACCTGCTCCCACTCACTGCCAGGGGCTGGCCAAATGCCTGCTTTATAGGCCAGTTTTATGGCATTCATTATGCACACTTAACAACCACTGTAATTCTCTCAGATGGGTTGGGGAAGTGAGGCGATTAGCTGTTGGGTCTAAATGTGGGTTGCCTTAGACTTTAACCTTTTTGTTTTGGCCATGAAAGATGATGCGTCTGCCTCATGCAGAGAAATTCACTATCTGCAGTCTGGTCGGTGCTTTATTGTGTTTTTCTCCTTCAGTTTGTGTCCGATCGGGAGGCTGAGATAAAGTGTCATCTTATTGAAGATGATGTAATAAACTGGAACGAGAAAGATCTCATTGTCCTTGTACGTATACGTTCTTCCGTATTCTGAAAGGCTTCTTTAACGGTTATCGCAGTCTTATTTTCTGTTAAGAGTCTCTCCCATGTTGCTTCCAGCACAAAGAGCTAAGCGAAAGTGACTGGAAGTTGTTCTCGCATCAGATTGCTGCATCTCAGAGATGTAAGAACAAGGCATAGAGGGTCAGGGTCAAAAACATCTCGCACTCCTCCACAAACAGCTTATTAAACGGCGGCTTTTATAGCAGGGTTTAACTTTTCTGTACTTCTTGTTTTCTGCTGCCCACTCGTTTAATGCTGAGCAGCAACAAAAAAGGGGGGCAGACATTAACAGCAGTACTTTATAATAGTCTACTACAGATTCCCTTTGTTGTCCTAATTCAGCGCTTCAAATCATTCCTTCAGAGAAAAAGCACTGAATCATGACCAACAACACTGCTCAGTCTGCTGGATGACGTGTTTTTGTTACTCCATCTCTGCTGGTTTACTGCCACGACTGCTGGGCTGCATCTTCCATGTGAGGCACCAGCTTACGCAAGCAGTACACCCAGAACAAATTACACCGGCACCTCCTCTCAACATGACTTATCCTCCTGTGTAGATGGCGATGCGAGACATTCCATAAGTTATTGTGCCGTGTGCCCTTGGAGCTGACGGCGTGTTTACACAACCCATATTCCTTTCTTGCCTCTACCTCGGCATCTATTTCCTAAGAGAGATTTCCAGGTCACAGTCCGACCAAACTGCGAAAAACAGCCTCCCTGTCTGAATGCACAAAGTAACGGCCGCTGTCATAGAAAATGTAGGTTGTAAAATCTACGGCCGGTGACCTCATAAAGTGTGCTTGACCTCCACTATGAGGAGGCTGACTGGGCCACGCACCATTAAGTTCACAGATGCCGTCAGTGTTCGAATTCAATGCTCAAACCGTACGTAGTCAGGACCAGTGTCCCTTGGAAGAGTCACCAAATCGATGACCTGCACTACTGAGAAAAGAGATGAATAGCTGAGCTCACTTTTTATTATCATCTCCGCTAGGAGAATCATGCGATCGCTTCTGTGTGTGTGTGTGTGTGTGTGTGTGTGTGTGTGTGTGTGTGTGTGTGTGTGTGTGTGTGTGTACGGGGCTAATATCACATTCTGCTGCAACAACCCTCATACTATTTTGGGTGGCCAGCTATGGCTGCATGCTCAAGGACCTCTCTTAGTTGCGGTTACTCACGTTTTCTAAATCCTTTTACTGTTTTAAACTGCCATGGACTTCCTGCCGTCTCCTCACTCACTACTCTTAACTGGACCCTGGCCAGTAGGGGCCGTTAGTGACAACACAGCAGGGTGAATTGCAGACCCCCCCCAAGTGCTAATCTGCGCCCAAGAGACACAGCGGGTCCAAAACGGGGTGTTTGGCTAAAAGCTTTTGGAAAAGGACCGGTGCGTTTGGTTAAATGGGAGTGTCAAATAGAGGCAAATAACTAGGCAGCAATTTGTATACATTTGGTCAGAGTAGACAACACAGAGTATAGCAGGAGTTTTTATGGACACTCATCACACACTGTTAATCTTATGTGGAGATTCCACTGTGCCAGATGGAGCGCAGTAAATGTAAAGACACGCACAACTGTCCTTGGACACTTTTTCATCACTACCAATCTGTTGGTATAAAGCCGGGATGTGATTTACTTTTTTTTTTTGTTAAAGCACGACACATGCAAAATAAGGGGCGAAAAAAACCACATTTGTTTTTCTTAAGCTTCAATTCTCTCAAATGCACTAATTGTAAACAAAGCCAAAGAAACTCATTTCAAATGAAGGCGGTGTTTCCTCTGAAGTTTCGGCGGTTAAGGCTCGACAACAAGGGTTAACGCAGCCCAGAGTCTGCCCTGGCGGTTCTTTTTAAGAGCCCCACTTAAGGTCTCTTTTGTGGCTCCAGATGTTTTGTGTAGCTATTTATTTAGCTTGTAAACAGGCCGACAAAAAGCAGCAGGCATAATGATAAAGAGGCAGAACCACAGTGGCATTGTAGCAGGGCTTTACAAAAGATAGCTGTATGCTTAATGTGATTTAGAGACGGGGTTGGAGCGGGGGAACTTTATCGCCTTTGAGAGGGAGGTTACCAAATTGAAATGCAAATCTTAAACATTTTGGAATTCATTAGGGTTGACACAGCCCCTTGGAACAACAACAACAGAAGATGAACGTGGTTGAAGGGGGTTGGGGGAGTTCTCCTTTCTTTCAAATTCTTTCTCTGAGAGGGAATGGAAAGAAATAAGTCCAACCCTCCAACTTTGTTATTTTACTGCTATGTAGTCAAATTCTTTTCAGTGAGTGCCAAGCTTGCAAAGCTGCAAAGTTCCCACATGTAACAGGTGCATTGTCCCCTGCTACACGAATGCTGCACCACATGAGAACATCTGCCAAGTAGCGCACTAACCTTTCTAGGTATGACAAACGGACCGTAATTATATCATAGAAGTGTTGTCTGCTGCAAACGTTGCTTCTGTGTTTGACTCCTAACTAGAACACCAAGTTGCAGTAAAACCTAGAAGGAACTTTAGCTTTTGAGGAATTTAAAAGTTAAGGAATTTTGGTGGGGAATTGGAGATGAACGCTGTTATAAAAAGCTTTTTTTGCTTTCTTATTCTTTGACAGTTTGTATCACTCAGTTATTCTGACATTCTCACAAACAAGCCTTTGCACAAGCGCCCAACAGACACACACACACACACGCACATCTCTCACTGACGTATGGCAAGTCCTGATCTGTATCTCCGACACACACTTCCCCTAGAGAATTGATTAAAATCAGAGAGAGAGAGACAGGCCTTGAACATAGCTGCTTTTGTCTGAACAAACAAAGGCTGCCTCTAATTGGATTCACATTGAGAGAGGTATTTAAAACAGCCTGATAACTTACACAAGCTGCTGGCTTTTTGCGGGGGCCTTTTGTGACCCAGTCACCGTTATTGGCCCTAGCCCTGCTTCAGCAGAGCACAGTTATGCCAAGCAGCTCCTTTTTAAACCTCAGGGAACGTCATTATCAGAAATCTTATCTGTCAGAATTGGTTCAGAAGTCGTTCACCTCTTTTTTTTACGCATCAGGTTCCTGCTTTCGGTGCACACTTAAATGCACCACCGCCAATTTTGGCAGCTACAAGTAGTGAATTTGCGGTACATTTGGGGTAAAAGTTCACTCTCCGTGTTTGATGTTTGATTAAATGCAACTTAAAGATAAGAAGGCCTTTGCAAGGAGGCTGACGTGACCTATGGGAGTGTAAGCAGGCCAAATACCGCAAGTTACAGATAATTAAACCAGTGAAAGGCTGATTAGAGGCAGCGAGACAAGAAATCAATGAAACATGGCCAGACAAAGTGTGTCTGATTGTTTACATACCTGGGACTGGGAGGAAGAGAGCAAAAGAGAGAGAGAGAGAGAGATGACTGCCATTTTGTGTCTGGATTTGAGGCGAACAATATCGAGATGAACTCCAAGTGGCTGCAGTCAGAGGCCTCTGCCTCGCAATCCATCGCTCAGCCAGACATAGACACTCCATTACACTGGCTCTGAACATGGATTAAATCCCATCCCAACCCTGATTGTCTTCCCACCTCTACTCCATCCTGTTGACATTGGCTTTCCCGGGCCGAAGAGGTAGCTCTACCTAATGGCTCGTGCTGAGTCACAGCCCGGCCGGCCTGCTGGGTCCCGGAGGATTAGCCAAAGAGAGACAAAAGTGAACTAAAGGGTCGACGATTGCACTGAACCCGGAGAGATCTCGGTGTGTTTGCAACAGTTGTCCCAGCGTAGCGAGAACAAATCGCGAAGGCTCATAATCAGCCTTGTGATATTGGTTAACATTTCTCTTATACGAGTGTCTTATCTTGGTTTGGCTACACATTTACACCCATGTTTGTGTACATTTTATTTTTAGATTGTGCGTTATAGCAATATTTACTTTTTGTGTTAGTTGTTCAAGTGCAAAGAAAGTTCTCCCTGGTCTCAGTCGTACCATGTACCTTCCCTGCTGGTCTTTATTTCACTTGAGTGGTGGCCAGCATCTGTAACTCCTACTGACGTCATTTCATGATTTGGGTTGCAGGATGACAATGAAGCCACCTGCATATTGTTGCAAATATGTTTAATTAACCTGGGTATCAAGTGGACCACCCTGTTCCCCCCCCCCAACAGACACCAAATGACTTTTGAGATATTCACAATTTATATTTATATTGTAGTGGGGCAAAAAGACAACTGGAGATGGGCCCAAATTCAGATAGACACGGGGAGCAGAAGGATAATAAACGGTGATTTTAACAAAGAAAACAAAACTTACACCAGGTGAGTACAATAGTAGTAACTGAAAACCCAACAAACCAGAACGGGTAACACAGGCTCAGCTAAATCAGACACAAGGGATATAAACATCGCAGACGAACCGACACAGAGACGAGGGAACACCGGGTTTAAATACACTGGGGAGGTGTACGTGATTAGACACAGGTGGATTCAATCAGGGGCGGGGCAGACAATTACAATGGCGGGAAAACATACAAAGGCAGGAAGTGAAGTGATCTGAAATGAGAGGAGAGGTGAGTAACCCAACATAAAAATACTGAAATGACAAAAATAAAGAAACTTAACGAGGGAACAGGACGAGACATGACAAACACAACTGCTGCACAGAAAAAAGCAGGGAAGACCACAAGGACAGGATGTGAAACAAACACAGGTCACAAGAGGCAGGGAACTTCAAAATAAAACACGAAACAAACTAAACCAAGATCATGACATATATTCACACACATACAGATACACTTGGGCTGTGCTGTTCTACTACTGCGATGTGCAAGTTGTATCCTTTATGTGTAATTACTAGTTTAAACATACAGTACATCTCAATTTAAGTGAATCTAAATGTGGATCTGACAGTATGATATATGTTCTAGCGGGTTTATACTGCTCAGTCAATAGGTTTGTCTATACTCACCACATCCTATACTAGACAGAAACACAACATGATAAATATTCATGCTTCTAATTATTCTATGTGCATTATTAATTGCCCCAAAATATCCCTCCAAGAGGATCTCATTAGGGTAGGAAATTTGTCAAAGCTAATAACGCTCATAGTTGAAAAAGCATATTTAGATATCATCCACGTTTTACCAGTGCTGAAGTTCATAAACTGAGCTGTGAATGAGTACATTAGAATTAGTATTTCCTCAAACTGAGTTGACTGGAGAAATTGTGTGTGATTAAATATTAGCTTGAATATAATTAGCATTTATTAGCAAACTCTGCTATTGCAGATAATGGAAGTCTTAATGAAATGCTTTGTTGAATTTCTTTCAGGGGGGGGGGGGTCTTTTTTTTTTCTTAGATCTGTAGTCATCATGCCTGAACCCCAAATATGATATGCATATTTATTTGTTTTTAAATTGACTTAGACAGCTGCTGTAATTGTAACATCCGACTACGGGGCCCAGTCACTGAGACAGTGTTTGAGTCTGCTCCACAGCCTACCGTGACTTTAATAGGCTCCTCAGTCTGGCAGAGCTATTACCAAATCCAACACAGACCATTAGGCCGCATGGGCTTAATTGCACATTAATTGGATAATTAGTCCTGCACTTTGTTTTCTCCCATTTTGTCAAATCTTGTCACTCATTGTGGCAAGTACACGGTCATTCTCCAGATTTCCCTCTTTTTTTTCATTCTGTTTTTCGAGCACAGCGAGAAAATACAGTAGGTGGTGCAGTCATCCTGTGGCTGGAGATTAGCAGTGGGGAGGGGTTGCTCCATGTGGGTGGGAGGCCAAGGCTGTGAGGATTGATGGAGCCTTAGGTTGTCCTCCGCCTGTGCTGTCATGTTGACCCACAATACATGCTGTGTTTGTGTCTCTGCCAGCACAGAAACCAGGAAGAGGCATGCATAGTTAAATAGGAACAACTCTCTAGTGCGCAAAGTGCATTATTTATGAACTTTTTAAAGAGATTTTATTCATCCCTTCCTCGTATTTCTCCCCGCCATTATTGACTGTGCTTTAGGCGTGTGCCTCAACACTCTCAGATTGCTACCATTAAACCCAGGGAGCCATCTGATGGAGTTATCAAAGTAAATGTTTGGCACATTTGATAGCGTTTGAAATATCCTCCTGTAATAAAGCTCTCCGGGGAGAAAGAGGGACAGGTTTCTCATGCAAATAGCCGGTTTTCTGATATCACACAGTGTCAAAATATCCACATTTATCTCAGTGCTGTCAAGAAACACACGGAGAACCTACTGATGTGGAGGCTGATGTTTGGCTAGGTGGGAGACAGAGGAAAAGTGTTTGCCATCTGACATCGGGCCAGGCAGTGCTTAATGAAATCATTATCTCAAATTTACAAGCAATGAATCTACCAAGCCGCACTTTGGTTTTATGCGCATATGGTGTACATATGGAAGCTAGACAATTAGAAAAAGGAGAAGATGTGGATGAAGAAACATCATAAAATCATACGAATGCTATGGTGCGTTCTCAAATGGCTGCTGTGCTGTAAGTGCAGACTTTGGGGAGCAGGGAGAAAATCAGTGATAGACTGTTAACTGCTCCGCCTTAATGAGCAAGCATTGTCGTTCTCCACGAGACCCTGATAGCTTTTCTACTGATTAGACGAGTTAAAGCTCAGACCTTCACTATTCCCCAGAGGAAGCAGCACTTGCTTTTGTCTCTGTGCTAATAATAGCAATAAAGTATGATCATTCCGAAGTGTTAAAATGCTCCTTATAAACATCGGTCTGTTTTTGTTTTGTTTATTATTCATCTGGTCCAATTACCATTGTAAAGGGGAGTGTTTCTCGCCAGCCGCTGAGGGAATAGGAGATTAAAAGGCAATGAGGAAACATCTGTGTCTCTGCTTTGCCACAAATCTGCATCTCATTCCTACCACTGGCATCCAAATAGACAGCGCCTACGATGCAGGGGGAAAAAAAAAAGTAAAACACCAAGGTGCATAGGGCTAGTGAATAGAGGGAAGGGTTACCATAGAAACACATACCTCACATGGGTTTATGGGCTGCATCCTATCACATGCTATCAATTACCATAAATCTTCTGGCAGGGAGGGCGGTGGTTAAGGTGCCTCAGCAGTGAATGACAATGTGTTGATCTGCAGAAATGCCTCCATGCTCTTTAAAGCAAGAGCAAAATGGCATCACATTTAGTTTGCCACAATAGAAAGATGGAGAGAGCCTCTAATGTGTTTCCTTTCACGAGCCCGTGTGCAAACAGATATTGAAAATCAGAAGAAAAAAAGAGATTGCTGCCTGCCATTCCTGTATATTCATGTCGACGTGGAGATGAATGATTGCAAAATCAAAACTTAGTGGAAAGCATAAACCGAGCTATACATTTATATCTGATCGTCTTTGACGGGGTGTCGTCATGTTGATTCCGTTCACTCGTCGTACAGCCGTCTGCACATAAAAAGCCAGCCAGTGAGAATTGTGTCAGAGCACAGCGGTACATCAGTGCAATTTCCACAAATGGCATCTTTTCCCAAGCTCCCATCCTCTCGACCTCTGGCGCATAGCGGCGACGCTGAGAGCATTATCAGATGTGTTGGAGCAGCTCCCATCAGCGCGACCCCGGTGGGCGGTGCAGATATCGAGTGACCTTTTCTGCATGGCTCCCTGATATTAACGCAATCTCCCCGCCTTATTACCACGGGAACATTTCACAGAGTATTAGACTTAATAAATTACTTTTTCCCGTGGCTTCCAATGTCTCCTCTCCCTTCGCCATCTTTCTCCCCCCCATCCTTTCCTGCCCCTGCTCCCATCGTCTTCCCTGCTCCTGAGCCGATAACCCGACCTCCCCAGGGGCCCGGCCTCCATAATCGCGTCAGTTCACGGCCCTCTTATTCCGGCAGAATTGCTTAATTGGTATGTGTTCTACATAACTGTTGGAGTATTAGACTCACAAATGAAGGTTAGAACCTCAGTGCTTGTAATCGACTGAAAGAAATTGATTTGTGCTCAGCTGCCCTTCTGGGACGAGACTTTATGGTTCTCTGAAGAAATGAAGCTTTTATAATTGTGTGTTCTCCCCCCACCCTCCACCCCCCCTCTCTCCTCTCCTGTCCTCTCTCTCTCTTTTTCTCATTTCCTCCCTGCTAACTGCTTTGTTGACATTCATGAAAAGGCAAGATGCTGGCAATGTAAAGGTGATGTGTCTGGTTTTCCATGTTACAGAGCGCGTACACTACGTAGGTTTCCCGTCTGTCAAGCCGGTGTGTGCTGAGCAGTGAATATCAATGTGTATCCCCCCCCCCCCCCCCCCCCCGGGGAAATCGAATCATAGCTCGGGCACTCTGTCAATGGAAATCTGATTGCATTATATGTGATCATGTCGAAGGAGTTAAGCGCCGTTGTATTAACCAAACCTGACCAACGAGCATAAATTGGCTTATGATTGAGCTTCTTGGATTGTGCGGCGCTTTATGGCTTTGCATCAATAGCTTATTGTGTGTGATTAACAGGGGTCTTGTCACAGCTTTGTGGCAGACCAACTAAATCGGTCAGAACGGGGGAAATGCAAGAATGTGGGTCCATCGTAGTTTTGAGGGAGACGGCAGGGACACATGCAGGCATATTTTGTGCATCAATAAAGTGTTGCAAAAAGAAAACGAAAAGCCGTTTTATTTGTTGCTGTATTTTGTTTCTCAATCATGCAACGACTAGTGTTTTCATTATGTTATAGAAGCTTGTGTTACGCCTCTCTACATAATTTGACACCAGCATAATAGTTTACTCGGGTGCTTGAGAATGACAGGAAGCACACTGAATTATTATTGTTATTGTTGTTATTGTGCAAAAAAAAAAAAAACGGTTACAATACAAGTGTAAGACAATACAAAACATGGTGTCGGAAGATAGAAGAGGTAAGAGTCACAAAATCATCAGACATAATCAAAACAAAAAGAGAAAACAAACAAACAGCCGGAGAGAAGCAGAAAAGGCTCAAATACAAGGAAACTAAGGAGTTAGGAAATAAGACAGCCGTAACATAATAAAATGATCTCCCTTACATCAGCCAGGAGGAATATCCTGCAGGACTGTTGCTGCCGCTGTCTGCCTAGTGTCTTATGCATGACGACTCCCTCTGACTTAGGTGACCGTAGATTATTTATGCCTGCTTTCCAGGTGGGCAGGCTCAGATGTGCTCGGTGCAGAGGTTTGCTCGACGCAAAAAATCACATTTCACGCTTGTGCTAATGTCACCCAGTGAGTGAAGCGGAGTGAGAACCGGCAGGTGGTGTTTACAAAACGGAGAACACCCCGAACCGCAAGCCACCCTGACACCAGATGCTGATTTGATTATGGGGTGGCATGTTAGAGAGTCTATGAATGTACGGAGCAATGCGAAGTGGTGCACTCAAAGTCGATTAAGTGAAACAGGTGATGAGTTGATTTGAGTTGCATCGATTTATTTTTATTTTGTCGGGCCTTTTCACAACATCGGGAGTGGTTTCAGGTAGAGATGGAGTGTGTTTGCTCACTGTGGAGGAGTTCTGTTTGTCAAGGTGAGACCGTGTTTGTGGCTGATTCTTCTCGGGGGGGGCACACTCTTACCATGTGAAGTTGCTCTTTTTTTGTGTGTTTTTAGGTGTGATTGCACGTTTGCTTTAGGTGCTATCTGCTTGTGTGGAGATAAGTTCAGCAGAAAATGAGCACGCTCACTAGTTCAGTACTTTGATCTATCTTTCTGCCCCTCAGTGTCAAACATAACAAAGACACTTTCTTGGATGCTGACAGCGTTAGTGTTTACAGCTGCAGTTCTTTGAAAATGATGAACCAGTTTTTAGAGAACTTTTCAAGAAAGTCCTGTTGTTGTCAAAAACAGATTAATTATGTGCGAAAGCGCCTCGTGGAACTGGCTTGAACTCAGTCGTTCATGTTTCGCAGGCTGCAGATTCTCCACGTCGACGTTGTTCAGTCGTTGTCACATCATCCCGACGCCCGCTTACCTGTGCATGTGTGTGGACACATTTATAGGATTTGATATAAACTGGTTTTTATATATACGACGAGCTAAATCTTTGCTCACAGGTGGCATACGTTTAGCGGGTTTTCCTATCCCTTTCCTTGCCTGAAGGTGGCACTGGTTTCCTTGGCAAAAATCTGCTGCGATTACTTTTCCCTGCCGATGTGGCATTGATTGGACTGGAGCTGCAGGTGTGAAACTGCTGGCACTCAGCTGCTTTAGACGTGTAGATATAAAGTGATAAACGTGTAGAAACAAAGCTATATAATCTACATTTTTCATGGTAGACACAAATGAAAAAACAGATGACGACGAGTTGAGACAAAACTGAATTCTTGATTGTCATAAGCAGTAAGTGGCTGAATGATAAACCCATTTAGAATGTAACTTAAATGAAATGTTACTTTCAATCATACATATATGATTTCACAGAAAACTGCTTCTTTTTTTTTCTCTCACAAGGTGCTCTCTATACGTGAACGTCCTTTATTCTTCAATCCTTGGTAATTGCCAGCAGATGCAAATGAGCTTTTCACAGCCTGTAGCAGCAGCAGCACTACCTCTCAAACGCAACCTCCTAACTCCTCAGCATTAGTATTCCAGAGCCGGATCCCTCTTGGATCCAGGCTAGGATTATCCGAGCTCTTAACATCTTAGCTAAGCTGGTTAACACCTGTTTTTATTGACATCTGAACACCATCCTAGGCGCCTCGTCTTCTGTGGTTTTTAAAAGAGCTTCCCTTGCTCTCTTCATGGAGGCTGCAGGCCACATAAATGACTGTTTCCCCACCACAAGTATTGGTAGCAGGTCAGCAGCTTTACTGTGGTAATTAGGAGTCCGTTTTTATCCTCACAAACATTCTTAGCGCAGCACAACTTGTAATATGGCGACATAAGAGGTAAGTCAAGATACTTTAATGCAGTTATAAATCACTTTAAAGCTAAGCATAAGTGAACCAGGTCCTAGTCTAGACATGAGCTACAAGCTCAAGAATCCCATAGTTTACTGTACATTCTTGCTCACATATTTCAGAGTAATTTACAAGGGGGAAAAAAAGAAAACAGGCTCCCTCTATGTGTTTATTATGCCTAGTATTTCCATTGGGGCCCACGTTTGCCCCAGTGTAACTGATGTAATATTCTATAAATACCATTTAGGCTGTTGATACAGCCTGGGGGATTCTGGTTAGCAGAGGATGTGTAGACTCAGAGAAATCCTCAGACTTGTTCTGTGTGTCTGTTTCAAAAAGTCTTGCCAGGGTCAGTGGGGGAAACTTTGAAGAATGTCCCAGGATTTGTCTAAATCATGCGGCATGGATCTTCTTAAGCGTTGCTGGCATTAGAGCTGAGCCCTATCAATGATTCCATTAACCTAAATTCCAAACCAGGCTTCACAACATGACCATATTAACCCGTCGGATTTCACCAAGCTCTTGATCCCTCGCTATTTAGATAGACGGGAATTAACGGTCACTCACATTTGTCTGGCTACCGGCTATGTTCAATGCTCCAGACAGGGAATTATCTGTAATATGACCCCATGTTTATCTTTGGCCTTTTATGCGTCCACATGTTTTCTGCTTAATTTTTTTCTAGCCGATAGCTATAACATACGCCGAATGGCATTGGTGATGTGGGATGATAAGGTGGACAAGGACACGATCCCAATCAGCTGATTTTTTTTTTTTTTTTAGCTTCCCCTCCATAAACAATAATCATTTCAGGCTAACAGCGCCGGAACGAGCCGAGAAGAGAAAGAAACAAGTGTCTGCCTTCATTAGGACAAAGGAAGGGTGAGCAGGAGAGCGTCTGACAAGCCAGTAACGCCTCATTGTCCCTGATCTCAAGTTTCATAAATTTCCACAGCTGTCGTTAAAGGACGTGTCGCTGCTGTCACCAGGCGCTAACTCGTTATCTCCTCGACGCCGTAAAGCGCTGTAATTAACATTCAATAACTGTAACTGATCCAGCATTCTTCCGCTCTTGCCACTAATTGCCACACTACTGTGCTTGCTTATAAGTGGGTCTTGTGTGTGTGCATGTGTGTGTGTGTGCACTTGTTTGTACACATTTCTCTGGTTCATTTTTGACTGTAAATTGAGGTCAGAAAGCAGTTGATCTGTGCTTTCAGGTCAAGAACGTTCTCTCAGTTTTCCTCGCAGGAGTCATTGAGTTCATGCCTCCGTCAGAGACTCATCTAGAAAGTCATTTTCAGAATATTTTTGCAGACAATATGGACATTTTAAATGTCCTCTATCCAAGAGCTGGCAAATTAAAGCGTTGTCGACGGATGCTTTTAGTAGACTCCTCATGAATAACGCAACCTGTATTTTCACCGTTGAAGAGCATAGTGGAGGCCCATTTGTCGAAATCACAATTACTGTAATTACAAATTTCAAGGGACAAGCCTGCCTGTGGTTGTGAGGACAGAGGGTGTACTATTAGTTAAGGAGCTGCACCAATTCTCCTTTCAGCCATGCATGAGTGCCCTTCTCCTATCGTATCCTCCGTTGCATCAAACACATCCTCCAGTTGGGAATGTGTAGCTGTCACGCTGCTATCCACTTACAGTGGCCCAAGGACACAGCTCAGCACTCTTGGTGATATTTTTATTTTTTTCCTTTTTGCGGCATCACATTTCCTTTCATAGTTTCCCGCAGATACCTAGCGGTGTCGACTCCGTTTTTAGAAGGAAATGTTTTTGTTTTCCCCCCCTTAGCTGCTCCTAAGCCTGACCTTACCAGAGCAGCAGCAGCCATCACAACAAGGCCTTATGAATAATTAGTCTGGGTCAACTGATACTCTCTGGCTCCACACATCGCTGTCATCTACTCCGCCAAGCGCCAGCCAAAAGCCAATGAACTGTGTGCAATTCTGCTCAATTGAATCAGTTGAGGTTGATGCAGCTCTTGTTATTCGGAGGTAAACTGCTAGATGTAAGCTGATACCAGGGCTACCCTTGAGGGCCAAGCGGCAGAACAGGAGAAGGGCTGTCAAACGGGCAAGCGTCACCAGGACCACGTTTTGGGAGACTTCTATGGAGGTCTGTTACAGATATCACCTGGTGCGTTAGCTGTATGCTTACTGGCCCATTCTCAGGGGATTAGGGCGAATGCCAGGGTAGGGTTTCTGAGAGCCAAAGACGGCCCCCAGGAGGACAGACTAAACCAAATGGTTGCGTAGTATTTCTTGTCATGGTTTCATGTTTGGGTCAGGAGAGACGTTGGGCAGGTGTCTGGGGATTCAACTGTGTATATAAGCGTTTTATTGTCAGACACATCATTTTCATGTCTATTGTTTTTGGCTAAAGGAGCCATTGTATTTAATAGGGAGTGTCTTAGCAAGGCTTCATGCCACCACAAGACTTCAGAACAGTGCCAGTGTTTTCAGTTGAGATCTGGTGACTATTGTGTGAAGGCCGTAGCATATCATTCACATATTTTTTTTAAGTATTCAGTTGACGCCCTCATGCCCTCTATGGGGAGCATCTGCATTTAATATCTTTCTTCACTTCTTTATTGTTGTTGGTTTATTTGGTGAAGGACAGTGAACATTAATAAAACATTCCTGTAAAATGCTCCATCTGTAACTTATTCATCAAGTTCCACAGGTGCCAGTGTCACAAGCTAGAGAACTAAACGGATGTGTTTATTTCACAGGACTTCAGCTTCAGTTTGTGTTGGGTTGTGGCTACAACCCGAAATATAGATAAACTTCTCTTTTAGCAACTCACAGAACCCGTTGTGGTTTTACATGCTTGCACAATAGGCACATAGGTTGTGGTTTTGCTCACATTTTCACAACGGCTCACCACCAACGAAACTGCTGTAGCTGCAGTTTGAATTGTCACAGCCTCTCCTCCTTCCTGTTACACTGCTATGGAAATTGACACCGTGTTAAACAAATATTAATTATTCACCAAAGCAACTGACATCAAGGAAGTGGAACAACTTTTAAAATATGTCTCTAATCCATGTTGGTTGTGTTGTCTCTCCTTTTGCTGTCAGGACTTTGGAAGACACAGGACACATGTTTGACCAGATAACCTACATAATTAGTTGTTGACATAGCAACACGACTGTGTTCGCCTCAAACGCAGGTCATGGACGAACCGGCCTTCTTTTCATGTTATTAGTGTAATATCCTTCGGCTCAATATACAGTGTCAATGTCAGCTGATGTGTGGTGAATACGCAGACATGCCTTCAACTAAAGTGCTAAATTGTGTGCTTAAATCATTTTCACGGTCGTATCGCCTCTAATTAGAGCTGCTACATGAACAAGGCTTTGTGCAGTCTCCACACTTTCTTGATTGGACATAGATCTGGAAATAATGATCTCTGACTGTGATGAATTTGTGTGTTAAGGAAAGATGCTGGCCTGCTTTCAAAAAGGTCCTTTTTACAAGCGCCATGAACAAAGGAGAATGTATTCTCATCAGGGGGGGGTTGCAATGGAGAAGGTGGAAAGCTTAAATGAGGGAAAGTGTCATCATATGGCTTTTTTTTTTTTTTTTAAATGAGATTGTTAAAGATAGATCTAATTTGGATTTGGACTAATGCGAGGAACACTATCAGCCATTGACCAAGGGTGTCTTATGACTGACTTGATGTACTTCACTCAGCAGTCTTGTGCTTTTACTCTGCAGTTTCAGTTCAGTTCAGACCGGGTAGCAGAGACAGGGTAATTTTTAAAAGCTCCTGCACTCACTGTTTTAGTTCATGAACTTCAGCGCCCCACCTTCTTCCTTTCCCTTCAGCTCCTGGAAGCACAACTATATTAGTGTCTCCCAGAGAGCGTCAAGCAAGTCTGCTGCTTCTGTTTACAGGCTATTCAATCACTCTAAGTACTAGTGGCAGACTGATTTTCTTGGAAACACATTTGCCACAATCCCCCCCCCCCGGCTCCTTACATGCAAGGTATTTATCATATGAAAATCTGGAACTATCTGACTCGCCTATTTTACTAGCCTTGTCCTAGAGCGGAGACTGATAAAACATTGTAATATATGCACTGCAGTCAACATTGAACATAAAAAATATCTCAGAATGCTGTGAGATTTACGCTCTGTCATAGGGGTGGTTACTTTTATAACACCCATCGCACTGGAGATAACATCTCGCAGCTTACAAGTTGTCTTCCGGTGAAAATGGGCCATTTATCCTTATTTGTTTTTGTACTTCTCAGTGACACACGCATAAAGCAGTTGTGTAATTTGAGCAACAATCCAGATGGGAAAAGTGGGTGCAGTGTCAATTTGTTTTTAACCTACTTAGCATATGTAGCTGCTGGGAGTACTGCAGTGTGCCACCTCATATCACACATTTTGTGTGTGTGTGTGTGTGTGTGTGTGTGTGTGTGTGTGTGTGTGTGTGTGTGTGTGTGTGTGTGTGGATGTGTGTGTGTGCGCTAGTGACCTCAAAGCTCGTGGCAGCCCCTGCTAACAGCTGGTTTTCTGCCAGTTTTTCTGCAAGGCTATGAGAAATTTAGCTGAGCTGTGTGGTGGCTTGTAGCACCCTAATATAGCAATAAGCAGGGTGACCGGGCTTACTCAAGATTGATGATGGCGGTCTCGCATGAGGTCCTTGTTCATAGGGCATAGGTCACAGGTCACATTCATAAACTGACATACATGCAGCTTTTCTCACACACCCACAGCTTGTTCATTGCCTCTGACATGTAGTTTATTGTAAGGGGATACTTGGAACTGTAATTGTACATCTACAGCATCTGTCACCGTTGTGTCATAAGAGCTGGAATCACTGAGCTCTAATAAAAGGTCAACCTGTGAGACTCTCCCAGCATCCGTGTAATAAACAACATGCAGGGAAACTGCGTGTCATCGTGTCTGCCCTGTCTTCATCTCTTTCAGGCTATTTTTGTCCACTTTTCTCCGAACAGAATATCTACTCGGCATATACCATACCTCTGTAATGACGAGCGTTTGTTCATCAGCCATGGTTTAAACTGCACAAAGGATCGACTTGGCAAAGGACTTAACGCACATGCACACAGTCACCTGTTCTGTTTGCAGTTTCCAGGCCGCAGATCGACAAGCAGCTCTGTTAGGCTGCCCTATCTTACTTGTTCTCTGTCTCTCTGGGCTCCTGGGTCCTCCTCTTCCTCCCTCGTCCTCATTTCACTTGGAATTAATTGAGACCTCATTTTTTGTGAGAAAGCTCATAGGAGGGCTTGTGTGAGGAAGGAGAGAAGATTGAAAGAATGAGAGGTACAGATTGAGATCAGTGGCAGAAGCCTAGGGGGGGGCACAGCTCTCCCAGAGGTAGGCAGCCACCAGTGTCTTGGGGGAGGGGGAGGGGGAGGCCCTTCTGCAGTGACTTATATCTTTATCCTCCCAACAGTCACCCCCTCACCCCTCACTACTTCAGAAATGACCCATAAGGCTGATGATCCGCATACTACATGCTAAGCTAAGTGCTAAATATGTGACCCCTAAGGTAGTGTCATTGCCGTGGAAGCCTTAGTTGAACTCGTCACAAATGCTAGATGTGGAAATGGCTGGTACGATGTGCAGCCACAGACGCTATCATGGTCTGAACCCTTTCAATTATGAACCATTACAACTTCTCCCGGTGCAATATTCATGCACGGTCAGATCGCTCCTTCAGACGTCTTAGGCTGTTGTAAGTTGAGATAAACACTTGGCGAGCCGTAGCAGCCAATCGCTCGCCTCTTCTCCTCAATGTCACTGCCTTAGCGCTCAATAATTCAAAAGCTTGGCGGTAATGAGCTCCCCGTAGGCCCTGTCCCCAAGGAGCCTCCCCACTGTGCCTCCACTGTAATGTAGTTATATCTCATGTCAGCTTTCAAATCAATTACATTTCTATCTGATGGCTATGTAATTGCGCCTGATTGAGTTTTTGGCACGCCAGCCAAGTGTGTGGTTCTCAAACTCAAGCCAGTCAAAACAGGAAGCTTCATGAAATGAAACTGTATTTCATCCTGATTGAGGCTGCTTGCACGATAAGCACAACTATAATTATGATAATAATAACTAGCAATCTGTGTTTTCTCAGCTTTGTTGTTCTTTCCCCCCGCCCCTTGCTCTCCAGATGAAATTGTGCCCCAAGGACAATGAACAACACTTGCTTTATTCAAGATGCAACGGCTGAGTTGATTGTTTGTAGCATGTGCAATTTAGTACGGTAGATTAAATGTAAACCATAATGCGTTTGTGTACATTTAGGTGTCTGAAGTTTCACATAGTTTAAGTGCAGCAAACATTTCTACAGCACTACACTTTGTGGCTAGAGCCATACCGATCTTTACGTGTTGTGGTTAGATTTTGATGTCAGACATACTTGTCTTTTGGCAAAATGCCTAGAAATAACAAGCGAACCTCGTACCTACAGCAACCAGCTGACAGCCGAGGTCAAAGCAATATTGTTGTGTGTGTCAGATCTCGGAGAGCAGAATTTTATTGACTCAAGATTGGTTGAATTGATAGGTGGACAGACAGACGGATGGATGGAAAGATGAATGCCCACATGGCTGGACGGACAAATGGAAATACGGATGGATAGATGGATCAACTGAATGCATGCCTGGATGGACAGAGGGAACACCCTAATAGAGTGGCATTGAGATAGATGAGGGGGAGGATGCTGCTGTTAGGTGCATCAGCAACTAAATAGTGATGAATTGTGGCTTCTGTCAGCAGCACTAAGTATAACAGACATAGTAAAGCAGCCTGGCTCATCCATAATCAGCAGACACAGATTGTCTTCATGCCTTCTTTGGAAATAAAGCACTGAGGGCATCTACCGATCTGTCTTTCTATCCACACTTCATCATCTCTGTTCTTCTCGTATCCCCTTACTCTTGGTGTTGTTGCCCTTTAAATCTCTTCACTTGTACTGTTTTCTCCTCGTTTCTCTCCTTAAGGTCTTGCATCTTTCTGTCTGTCTCTCCCTCTCTCTCTGACGCTGTCTTTTGTGTTAACAGCCTTCCATTTTTTTTAATTTTTTTTTTTGCAGTGAGAGAGCCACTGGGTGCACATCTACAATCTTGCCTTTCATTTCATGGCTTCTGGAAATGGATGTTTTACTGCCTTCATTAAGGCATGCAGCAGTCAGCACCATGTTTTCCCTCCGAAGTTTAGCTCTGTGAACCACGCCATTAGAGGACATTATGGCCCCAGATTTCAGGGCACAGTGGAACACTGTATAATTTGATTAGTGTTATTAATCAAGTGGAATACCACTCCTTTCATTCCAATCTCCCTCCCCTCGCCCTCCTTTTTGCCATTATAATCCTGCTTTCAAACCCGTCAGACCCCCCCCCCCCCCCCCCTATACAGGCACCTCTCTATCTCATGCACTACAAAACACATGCAGTGAAAGTGACAACTGGCCTAACGCCTTCCCTTTTAAAAACAGTGATTTACCCCCCACCCCCCCCCACCCCTCCTCTCTCAGCGCAGGACATAAATCAATTGAGATGAAAGTTCCATAATTGTGCTTGCTGGGAGGGATTTGAGCAAAATTGCGCCATGAATTTTTTAAAGGGGCTTTTTACTAGCTGTTCAGCGAGACTTGGGAGGCAAAGGAAGGTGAGGCCGTGAGGATTTATGGGCCTGGATTCTTCATTACCGAAGTAATTTTCCTGCAAATGATAGTGCGGCACACTGGAGGGGGGAGGGGGGAGGGAGGGAGGGGGGGGGGAGCACTGTCCGCCTCGGAGAGTACAAACCTGCTTAAAAATCTCAGGCAGAGAGAGAGCAGCTCAGAGCTCTAATATCAGCTGTAAGGGACCGGCTCTCCATTTGTTCACATCTAAACTGCAGCTAGTGTATTTTGTGATTCGTAGTAATTGATTGCTGGGATTCTCTCCATGGGTGGCTATGCAAGTTGATTTCATTACGAAGGATAGTTTTTTTTTTT
This sequence comes from Leptoclinus maculatus, assembly GCA_032191485.1. Classification (NCBI taxonomy): domain Eukaryota; kingdom Metazoa; phylum Chordata; class Actinopteri; order Perciformes; family Stichaeidae; genus Leptoclinus; species Leptoclinus maculatus. The sequence continues at coordinate 26,646,637 of JAVDOI010000005.1, forward strand.
TTTTTTAGAACTACTAGGAAACATGCTCCCGGGGTCGTTTTTTTATGACACACTGTTCTCAAAAAAATGTGCCCACTTTGTCAGACATTTAAAGTGTTCAGAATGTTTTGTCAAATTGCAAAGGTTGAGAGGTACACCGCAGTAGCTGAGGGGTAAACGGTGCAAGACATCATGTAGCGTATTATCAAGTAAAGATGGTGGTGAGAAAGAACGAGGAATTCAAGAAGAGCGACAGAGTCAGTTTAAAATGATCGCTAATACTTTCTCCTTTTTCTCTTTCTGTGGTTAACACTCCGTCATCTATCTGTAGTGTGCATGTGCATCCTGATGTAGATTTGCTTTTACCAAGCTGTCATACTGTTTCTTCAGCAAAGGGTTTCCACCTTTCTCTCTACCTTTTGGTCTTTCTTCCCTCCTTATTTTAACCTTCTTCAGTCCAATATGGCTGACGTTCTGTCTCCATCTCTTTAGGTGCAGCCAGCAGCAGTGGCCCTCCTCAAGGTTAGTGCGTCCACGATGCCAGGTCTCATTCTTTATCCTGCCTGCCGTCCACTCAATTTTACAGCTCAGTAGCTTGAGAAGCAGAAGGGGTAAATCTGCTGCAAGAGCGAGGGAGAGGGAGATGGAGAGGAAGGGAGGAAGGGAGGGAGGGAGGGAGAAACAAAATGATCGTGCACCCTGTCGCAGACTGCAGTGGATCTCATTCAAGGCACACTAACAACTCAAGACAATTAGTCACTTCTCACTAGGCCAGACCTGAGACTCACTTGAGGGCCAAAAAGGAGGCAGGGAGTAGAGGACCTACAAGCATGGCTAAGCACTGCAGTTACAGGAGCGACTCAGTGGATAGAAAGGAAACTTCCGGATGAAATGGCTCTAACTTCTGCTGGAAGACCTTCGGGTCTTTTGTGCAACACTGCAATAGAAATAGCAATATCCAACAAACGGGGCATTAATGCACTAATAACTCAAAGATCTGTGCAAAAATACTTTTCTCTGAATTTGAAATGATTATTATTTTCACGGGCATGTGTTAGATTGATGTTACCAGATTTAAATAATTAGCTTTTGTTTTCCCAAACATGATAAAAAAAGAATGATCTATTAGTAAATAATGTGTCACGGAATGTTTTTATTTAACATTCTTCAAGATAAACGAGGACAGCATGTCAGTAGTCGGTTACGTTCCACCCATTACATGTGGGCGGTCTACGGTAATCTGCACCCACAGATGAGGCCTGAAGGTTCAGCTACCACATGCTACTGAACAAAAGTGAAGCATGACTAAGGTGGGTGGTGCGTGGAAGATTAGGGAGTGGAGAGAGAGAGAAAAGTTTGTCCTGGGCTCTCTGCGGAGACCCAGCATGACCAATTGAGGTGAAGGGGATGAATGAGGCCATTCACTGGGTCTAATGAAAGAGTTCCTGCTGGGCCCTGAATGAGGGTGGGCCCATCTGCACCACATAGGCGTGCACAAACCAGTGACCTCGAAAATTACCCAGGAAGCACTTTGGGACAGTCACCCCAGCAACAGGCTGGGGTTCGCATAGTAACCAGGCGCTTCAATCAATGCCTGGCAGCTTCTTAAACAGAGCAAAGTTTTTCTCTGTGTTGAAAGAAACTCTGTGTGAAATCAACTCCGAGGGATACCTCCCCCGTTTTTTTTTTTAAAAGGGTGGGGGGGGGCTGCCAATGATTGTCCCATGTGAAAACGTCCAGAAGCTCTCACCATCTTTAAGAGGTGTGGGACGATGCCCTCAGGACTTTTCCCCTCTCAACACAAAGATGTGTTTGTCTTAGCTACATATGAACATGCACCGCCTGGCTGTATGTGCAGCGCTGGGTGTAGGTTAATTAGGTTCAGGGCATGTATAGTGACAGGTTTAGGAGGCTGTGAAATAGATCCAATTACAAAGAGTCCAGATAAGGAGTGAGATTCCCTCAACACCCCTGGGGGAATGGACATTAAGTTTACAAGCATCTTAAAGGATCTGGTTCATTGGATTTTATCTATGTTATTCGGTATAATATATTCGGTCTTGACGAGGCAGAGGCACGCAGGTCATTGAAGTTCCATTCCCGTCTCCGTTCCCTCACGGAACTTTTGACAGCGTGAAATGACAATCCACCCCCTGCACGCATCCCCCACGTCAAAAAGTAATGAGATTGTGCTGCTGGAAATATCACTACAAAGCATCAGGCCTGCACTCGGGTCTGACTGCACCTTCAAACGGCGCTGCCTGCCAAGCTCGCCTGCCTCGCCTGCAATGCTGAAAAAAAAGAAAGGAACAAAAACAATCAGAATCAGACACAGAGAAACGGCAAGGGAAGCTCCCTCTACGCCGAGACAAACGAACACGCCAGGGCCTTTCATCCTGAGAGTGATTAGCCATCCGAAACGTTTTAAAACCCAGCTTTGAGTGTGTTCCTCAAACGAAAGAGTTCCATTGAGGAGTGGTGGTGAGATGTGTCTCGCTGGGAAGCGCCAGTGATCTAGTCTCTAATTGTGGCGTCGCTTGACAAGACTGGTGTGGCTGGGAGCTTTTTAAGCGGGGCTTTTTTGCTACGCTCTTGTTCCCCTTCCTGTCAGATCCACAACCAAAGGAGCACCAGGGAACAAAAAGGCCCCTCAGATTCTGCTCTTACATCCATCTGCCTATTGCTTTGTGCATATAAATGCAGGCCTAATTTAACACACTATTAGGCCCTGATGCTGGCCTAATGTGACCAGAACTACAATTGTTGCTGTAAATGCGATGTTAGGTGATATTCCATATTTGCAACCTAACGTAGTTTTCAGTCTGTGTAATTGCCGTCTTTATCCCTCTCATATTCTTTCATATATCATTGATTGAAGTCTCTCAGCTTCAGAGAAGATGCAATGTTTCTGGCACATTGGTAGTAGTACTACCCTTCTTCTAGCAGTGTAGCGGGAACAAAGTCGTGTTCGCGGTCTTTGAGCGACGTTCAGTAGAGCCGGTAGGAGCTTTCGGAACCTGGCACGGGAAAAAACCTCTGGGATCCTCTCGTGTTCAGGAGCCAGGTTGTCGTAGGTTTGAGGAATCGGAAGAGAGGCAGTTTGAAGAATCAAAGAACCCGGCGACAGTGGGTGAAAAAAAGGGGGGAGGGTTTGGAGGGGTAGAGAAGAGAGGAAAGGAGTGAAACCCTAGCTCATAAAAATCAGTATTATAACAACATTAATTGATGCTGCTGAGTGCCATATGTGACGCCATATGGAAAGGCTGCCCCAGAGGCCTGCTATAATAGACAGCCCGCAGCGGTGCACACAACTTGGCACATTTACAAACAAGGGACGTCCCATTAATATCAGCCTCGCAGTCCGAGCAGGAGACAGTGGGAGAGGGAGGGGGGCGGGCGAGAAAATAAAGAGAGGGAACCAAGTTACCTCGTGTTTTGTTTGCCATCTTTAGTCCTCGTGTTTTTACTATTTATCCGCTTGCCTCATGCTATCATTCTTACCAAATTAAAAGATTTACTCTATGTGCATTTAAAAAATCTCTGCTCCTCTACTTCCACGGTTCCTTAATTACAGTAATAAATGGTCCCTCCCCTCTGGGTTGATCAGACCGCCCTCTGTCCACCCAACTGTCACTCCCACCACATGCCCAGAGGTCCTTTCATCACTCTCTCTCTCTCTCACTCACACACACACACACACACACACACACACACAGACACACACTTCAGCAGGTTAGATGATTCATTGCACCTTGACAAAGGCGGCGTGAACGAGCTCTGTTTAACCTCTTCTGTGCCTAATCACAGGGCAGCTGTTATTTACTGCTGCTGTCCACACTTTCCGCTGCCTGGTTGCTCACATTCAACACTGTCCCTCACTTACACTGCATCAGGTTCTTATCAAAGCAGACTGGCTTGATGTGGGCATTCTGCAAGATATATTTCACTGAAAATGTCATAAATCATACACTTATTTTGTATTCATTTAGAATAGGTTTAATGAAGTGAATCATTTAGATCTTGGGGGTAGTTTTGTGTCACAGCTTGCAATAAATACTCAGTACAACAGAAATTAATTTTATTTTCATTATACTGAAAAATCTATTGATTATTGTTTCTGATAGTAAATTGTCAGACAAATACCCATCCCGTCTTCAAATTGCATTCCTTGGCCAATCAACAGTCCAAAACCAATATTAAAAGTCTCAGAAAACGTTAGAATCAAGTTTGAATTCTTTGAAGTTGATGCTTTCGTTCCCGTGAAAATGTTCTTTCTCTCATGATGCGCTAGTATCATTAGCCCCGTGTATGTGAGATGCCACAGACAGTGTATCGGCCCCTACTGCCCCGTACAGTCTGGCAGATAGAGATGTGTAGGAGACGCATCTGTTTTTTGCGCGCTGCCTTTCAGACTCTCATGACGTGCAGAGGGAGGGAGAGAACGAGAGATCCTTGTGAAACAAAGTTGTCAGCCATTCTGTTGAGTTTCATACAATGTGAGGCGAAACAAGAATAGCGTACAGCTGTTTCCTCCCTGACACAGAGGGAGGCAGATGAAGAGCAAGAGAGAGAAAGACAGGGGGGGGGGGGAAGAGGGAGAGCGAGAGAGAGAGAGAGCTCTCCGCTCTGTGATGTGCACTGATGTAGCTGCAGCTCTAGGTCAAACGCTGCCAGTGTTTTGTGTTCATCTTCGTCTCGTCTCCCAGTGCTCCTCTAAATTATTCACCGCCTGAAGATGTGCAATGTGGCTGCCTCCCCCTTTCCTCTCTCTCCTCCTTCCCTCTGCATTGCTCTCTGTCTCTATTTCTCTGTTTCCCATCTCCTCCTCTGTCTCTCATGTGACTGCTTGTGTCAGAGGCAATGAACAGAAGTTTCTCCTTGCAAGCTGGTTAATCCCCCCCATCCCATCCCGTATCCACTCATCTACCATCAACCACCCACCTTTCATCACTGACTCCATCTCTCACACTCCTCCTTTCATCCCTGCTTGTCCCTCGCTTGCCTCTCCTGGCTGCCAGACTAGAGCCAGACGCTTCTTTTTTTTTTAAGGGGGAGGCTGCCAGCTGTTAGTATCAACTGCTTGGTATAGCTCCTGCTCTCCCCCAGCATCTCTCTACCTCCCTCTCTCTCACTTCATAGGATCCACGATGTAGTAAGGGTCGGGCTGACGGGGTGTTTTCATCCTCTGTTGCTGTTTTTTTTCTTCTCTCGTCTCAACTCTTTAATGACTTTGCACTCATTTTATCCAGCCAAGTTGAGAGATAAACCCCAAGTGCGCACCAAATCCTCAGGCCAGTCGATGGCACTGATTTAAAGATGTGCCCGTCAGTCATTTCACCTTTAACAGACTGCCAGTCCTCTGAAGATGGACTCGACAATATGATGATATACACAGTAAAGGCGAGTTTGTCAGCCATCAGAGATTTTATCACACTTTTAGCATCTCTTTATTGTCTGTGGGTGTATCGGGCTATTGCCGGCAATCTTGCAAATCAGCGAGCAGGCAGAGGAAGTACCTTGATTTGTTATATTTGCTGGATTTTCTTGCATGGTTATTTTATCCATGAATTCTTTCACAATGGAGTTTCTTCCAAATGGAATATATCACAGTATATGTTGACACAATTAAATGTAGAGTGATGCAAAACGGGCCCCGAGTCTTGTGTCTGAAGGTGCGGGTTCATAAACTGCATGCTTTGGTAACAGATTATTATTGTCACGTTCACTCGGGAAGATGCAAGAATGAAAGTCCTGTCTGGACAGCAGGGGGTTGGAGGATGAGGTGTGCCCCTCGTGGCCACCTGAGTAGAGAGCGGAGCGGAAAGAGCAGTTAAATCCAGTTCCAACCGTTGCCACAGGACACTCATTTGTAATTCTGCACCCTGCCTACAATAGCGTTTGATCATTGCAGAGGGGGGGACAGGAGGTACAAGGCGGGGGGAAAGGAGCTGAAGCCTTCTCCCTCTCTCTCTTTGCTCCCCCTCCCCAAAACCCCCCCCCCATGCCCGGCCTCTCGCAATTGCTGTCAACCAGTATGAATGCCCCCTCTGGCCTGATGACAAGTCGAGCGTGAAACGCTTGGCTGCCCCCTGAAATTAGCAGTAGAGCCCCCCGGCGGCACATGCTTCTCATGACCAGCACACAGTGGGCTGCCGCCAGATTCTTTTCATTATGGTGGCCTGCCAGCCCCCTGACTCTACCTCCTTCTGCCTCTTCCTCCATCCCACCCTCCCTCTCCTCCTCCTCCTCCTACCCCCTGTGTGTCGGCCAGAGCTCAGTAAACAGCATCTGTAGTGCTCATCACATTACTGTCGTTGGGAGGAGAAGGAAGAAGGGAGCCAAGCTCTCTGTGGGTGTTGCTGTTACTTCTGTGTGTCTAAGTGTCTTTATGTGTGCATACAGTATGAGATGTTGTGTTGTAGCATGTGTATGCATGTATATGTGTGTGTGTACATGTTTCTGTGTGTTGGCTTGACAGGATTAGTGAGAGAGAGAGAGAGAGAGAGAGAGAGAGAGCGAGCTAGCAGCAGTACAGAGAGTGAGGAAAGCGCGAGAGAGGAGGGGAGTAGCAGTACAGAGCGATGCCTGGAGGCTCAATCTGTTCCTCACTGAGCTACATCAGTGTTAGAGACGGCGGCTCGGGCCGCAGGGATGCCTCCACTCGCTCCATCAAACTGTCAGGCAGCCAGCGGAGCTGCACAGGGAGACTCTCAGCTGCCCCCGGGGCCAGTTCAAGTCAACATCCCATTTCCTTGCCTCCTCGCCTAATTTCTCCTACGCCCCGACTTAAATTTCCAATGCCCAGTGTCTGCCGCTTGCAGCTCAGCACCACCGAGCTCGGGGCCATGTCAAAGCACTGGGAGGTGCTGAGGGTTGTAAATGTGTGTGTGTGTGTGTGTGTGTGCGGGTTCACCTCTGAAGGCAAGATAGCGAGCTTGTTACAGTCACACGGTCAGCAGAGACAAGAAGAAGCCAAAGGGAGCCTTATGAAAGACGAGGTGCAAAAATACAAACATAAATCAGTGTTATTTTTTTCCTCATTCTCTCTTACCTATATCCCCATTTTTCTTCCACGACTATATTCATAACACAGTTGTGTATTCCCCGTCCCTTTAGGTTTCTGGCAGTTTTCTTCTTTCTCTCTGAGCTGAATAAATGCTCCCTGTTCCCTCGTACATCTGCCATTACTGTCTGTTTTTCCCCCCTTCCAAACTCCAAGGATCACACCACCAGCCCAGTCGGCTCTGTTGCTCCCCCAGCGAGTGCTGAAAGCAAGGGCTGAGGAATTTCTTGTTGGAAAGGACAAGGCGGCCCTTTAATTTAGTGGAGAAGGGGAACAGCTCTTCAAGTTTTGCCCCCACCACTATCCCCATCAATCTGTCCGTGCACCCCCCCCCCCCCCCCCCCCCCCCCTCCCCTTCTTCCTTCACAACCCTCACCACATACTTTGCATGGAAGTGAAACGGAGAGCGGCCAGGTCTCAGCGCTGTTTACATGGACTCTGGGTAATGTTAAAATCTGCTTAGTTTGGCCCCAGGTCAGGACTATATCTTTCCTCACCCTGTCTAGATTTACATGGCCCCCGCTGACTCTTCCCTTAAGTGTGTCAGCTCTGAACCAGAAGCCTCTGTGTGTCTGGCTAATGCAAAGAGCATTTCTCTGAGCTTGTCTTCTTCAATCCTCCTCCGCTCTCATTCTCTCTCTGTCCTCTCTCAATGGGCCTCTGTGAAAGGAGCTTTTGCTGAAGCCGTCTCTATGTTTGCACAGCCAACTCCGAGGTCCCAAGCTCAAATATGGTTTTACGTGAGAGCCTGTCTAGGCCTCCTCTGCCGGTCGATATTATTTCTACCCGGCAGAGTTTTTTTTTCTCTCAATCTCATTCCCCCTGGAGCATACATCTTCACTGGGATCAATACTTTCCTAATCCAGAGCTCCGAGGCTGACCCAGGGTAATCAGCTGACTTCCCATGCTGCCTGCTGGGGGAGGTCAAGGTTCAAATGGCTGTATAGATTTGATCCTGTGATCAAATCACTTTGCTAGGTGGTGCTTTCAGATACAGCTGGTGGTGTCAAGAGTGATCACTTGATTTTTTTTTTCTCTATTGTTGAGAGTTAAATGCAGTGGTGATATGTGAGCCTTGGCAACCCTAATGTTAATACAGCAGTTAAGTACCCAAAGCTTTTTTTTACTTAAGGTGCACAGTAGCCATGAAACTGTAAGGTTATGTGAATCATATCAAATATTCCTTTTGTTATTTGACTATTCTGATGTCAACCCACTTACATGCTTACGCACACACACACACACACACACACATGCACAAACTATTCCCTCAACTTTGTAGCTACTTGTGGCTTAAATTAGTCTCTGAGGTGGTGAGAAAGTAACGTGGTAAGAGCGTGCATCAAAACATCCTGTTGATAAATTGCGGAAGCTGAGTTAAAGTCAGGCTTCACCCTTCGCCACGAGGCCTAAGAGACCTTCAGAAATAGTTCCCCCAGTGGACGCGAGCCTCTGCTTCCACCCCTCAGAGTGGCCACTGCGCCTACGTCCCAACAACTCATCCCAGCATCCGCAGGAGGGAAATTGCAGGAGGAAATTGGTGTTGTTCCAGAAGTATCTGACATTGCTTTGGTCCTCGGCGATCTAAATGGACCTTAAACCCCCTCTGTGTGCTCTCACTGTAGGAGATTTGGATTTGTCCGTACTTGCTCCCTTACAATCAGGACTGTCTCAGTCAATGGTCCCTGCAGAGATGTGTTCTGAGTTGAAGCCATTTCTCTCGTCAGTATTAAGATGTCTGCATGTTTGCGGGGGATCAAGTGCTGCTGCTGTCTCACTGCTCAGTCGGACTCCTGGCCCTTCTTCAATTTTTTTCATTTCGCATCATTTTTTCTCTTCTCATTTATTACGTTTTTTTAATTAAAGACGCAAAATTTATATTTTTTAGGAATCAAGATGTAGTAGCCGCCCTAAACTACTCAATTCAGTGTTACGGTTTCTTTACGCAAGTACAGGGTTGGGATCAGTATTCAGTCAGACAGTCGTTGACGCCCTCACAGCATTTGTGTCGCCAGGCAGGTTCCTCCTCCTCTTCTACTCTCTCTGTCTCTGAGGCAGACTTCATGGCAGACTGTCCTCCGAGTGTGACAAGTGGAACTGTGTGATTAATACGGCCAAGTCGTTTTAATGTGCTCCGGGATGCGCAACGCTTATTGTCTTCGCCTTGCACGTCTTTCGGAATCTGCCAGAGAAAATGTACAGGAGGATCGAGACATCCATCCCTCCTCCCCCCCCCCTCCCCCCCTCTCTGTTTTTTTTCCTTTTTCGCTGCCTCATTGAAGGGCTGAGCTACAGGGTCGTCATGGGGGCCAGCCCAGGTCGGGGCCCCGGCTCCAGCCAAGGCCGCTGGCGGAATAAATCTCCTGTCTCTGAAGTGTTGAAAGCTGTGTAAATGTCAAACGCATCAGTCTGATGTGCTGGCTGAGGGGAGAGGGGGGGGTTAGAGAGGAGGTGGGATGCTGGGGAGGGTGGGTTGTGCATGAGCCATCCAGCTGAAGCTGGTCCCCTGTTACCCTTCGTAGCTGGCGGTTGCCAGGTACAGATGTTGCTGCTTGCTCCCTGCCTCTGAAGAGCAAGCCAGTTTTTTTTTTTCCCGTATTTTCCCCCCCCGTTTGTTTAGTTTGTGAACATCTATGAGAGACACAAACCACTAGGGGCTTGACTCCTGTCAGCAGCTTAGTGAGCTGCATATCTCTCCGATTTTAACAATGTCCCCTCTGACCGCCAGACACGCTGCTTAGGGAGTTTTCTATTTGGGGTTGTGGCTTTGCTTTTTCCCCTTTTTTTGGTTTTCTTGTATAGCCCTGCGAAAAAAAATCTTTTACCCCCGTGTAAATATTCAAAGACGCATCGGGGCCTAAATGAAGTGGTCCTCTTCTTACACCCATGCACTCACAAATGGGAGCCAATCTATTACTTTCATAGGTTCATTGTATTATTTCCTTTGACTCGACCAAGTGTAATAGCCCAACAGGGCAATCACATACAATACTGACAAAAACTGCTCGAACACTACGTCCATCCGTTCATCTCTATAGCATCCCCCCTGCCTGTTCGTACTGTTGTTTTGTTCCCCCTTTCCACCTGCCTCTCTCTCCCCTGCTGTGCTGTGTGTCTCTCTGTCTGAGCCCTAGCCTGTATTCCTCTTTACGCTCTGCTGCAGTGCAGCCTTCTTGTAAAAAGGATAAGCACCATGCTGTGCTCTTTTGATATTATTTTTTCCTCCTCGCCAGCTCCAGCCCTGCGAGGCCTCATCTCTAGTGTCATGGCTACTGCTGCAACAACAAGGCCAAAGCATGCACCCAGGGAATAGACCGAGCCAGTTGTTCATCTCCATCACCTAGGGTTTAAACTCGTCCCCCAGGGATAGAGAAGAACTCCCAACTGCTGTGAGATGGAAGTCATCTGTTCAGCTGCATGCTAAGAATACATTTACACTTGTTTCCCGGGGGTAGGACGTTGGAGATTGGATCCATTTTCCTTATATTGTAATTCGTAGATGGATCAAGATGGACAAAAACATTTGTTTTAAATGTGATTCACCACCAGAGTGGTGAACAAATGGGTGGTGATTATAGGTTGTGATGATCCACTAACAAGCAGTATAGAAACGGCTGACAATTCATTTGTCTGGAATCCGTAGTCTGAATGGGGAATTGATTGACAAGAAGCCTAAGCTACTTTCTCTTGTTAACGCCCTGCACTCTGTAATGAAGGTCTTTTCACAAGCAGAGGCACGGAAAACAGGGTCTGCTAACATTCCCCAAGAGAAAAGAGGACACAAAGCGTTGAAACGTCGCCAATATTGAACACGCTTTATTATTAGCAGTAGTAGTATTATAGTTATCAAAATTGTTTTATAAATGTGGAACATATAAGAGAAGACATTTTGCATTTCTTTCAACCATATTCACACAAGAACAGAACAACAGAAGCCATTTTTGCATTTTCTGCAGTATTATGTGGCACCTTTCCTTATACTTACTGACAGGCTCTGGAATCATAAACAACAATCACTTCAACAAGGAGAAAGACTCATATTGAACATGTAATTGTACTGTATTATCCTGCATGTATATTCTTACTTCATGTCTTGTGTAGGAATGTGTCGGTATGAACAATAGGAGCTCGGGCGTTTCTTGACGTCGATATTCTGCCGATAGAGATGCAAAACAACAATAAACCCTCCTAAAGGGCTGAGCCACAGTGTTCTTCTCTCACCGTCTGCCAGCAAAAGACTCCAGCTGTATCCCTTGTCTTTGCAGAGTAGGATGAATCACGGGGAATGGAAGCACCCCCCCCCCCACCACCACCACCACCACCACCACCACTTTCCTCTCCTGCGAGACCTTGGCCAATGAGCCCTTGCACTGATTACTCTCGTTACTTAATTATATATTTGGACCCACCGCACTCACAACAAAGGGCCGCTGTGCCTCCATTGACCCAGCTCCCTCCTCATTGTGCCCGGCTCTGAAAGGGAGTCAAACAAAACAAAGAGGGTCCACTTAAATATGTTGCCACAGGGACTTAATTGACAGGTTGAAGGCAGTTTTTCACAGGGGGGCCCTCTCCCTCTCTCGATGTGGCTCTTCGCTTGAATCGCTCTGCTCGTCATGCATCCTGCTGTGAGGTCCAGTGGGACTGGCCTGCTGCTCGACCACTCCTGTTTCCACAACTTTGCCATCTATTGTGTTGGTGGGGAGAGAGAGAGTTACCAACCAGGAGCATTAAGCATTTACTCCTCAAATGAATGTGAGAAACGGAAGCAGGGATCATGTAGGCCGGATTTAAGATGAGAATGAGGTCATGCTTTTCATGAAAAATTAAAGTTAGTGTTTCAACTGACAGTAAGCCGGGATTATTGACTTTACTTTAACACATTCTAGAATGCAATTTTCTAATTATAATAAAAAAAAAAGAAATGTTCTGCCTGTGAACATGTCAAGGCTGTGGCACTTAATATCTGGAGTATTCTCCTCCGTTTGTCTGTTACAAGGACTTGTTTCTCTTTTTCTTGTTATTTTTAAGGATGCACCCCTGAAGATATTTGAGCCTAATCACTTTGTATTTGAATGGTGAAATTTTTGAAGTGAAGAAAGAAACATTTCACTTTATTTCCGACTGAATAGAAGGTGATTTGGCCTTTGGCTGTGCTAGTCGAGGCATATTTCAGAGTTCAACCTCTCTTGTTATTTAGTTTCCTTTATCCCTGGAGAAGTCTGACATAGAAATTAAAGACTGGTTTGACAAAGGCGGATTTGAAATACCACACTTTAATAGGCACTGTTTTTTGAGTATTCAAAGAGTCTAAGCTCGGCTTTAAATTAGACGATAGTATCTCAAGGACGCGCTCTTAAAAGGCTAAATGACAAGCTGCAGCTGAATGCAAAGTCATTGAACAGACTCCTTATAATAGAATCCAGTGTATAGTATTATTCGTTTTTCATCTTTTGTAAATTTACAGCATTGAATTGGCAACAGAAACACCAGAATGTCGCTTTTCAAACATGAAAAAACTCTCTTAGACTACCACACTCTCCTCTTCCCTCTTCATCCTTTGCCGTTTTTGCACTGAAAGCTGTCAGTGAATGAGAGGTTGCACACAAAAATAACATCTGCACTGATTATGGGCTATTGGGGGGGGGGGGAGCCAAATGAATAATTCCTTATGTATCCTGTGTCTGTCTCTTTTCTGTTACAGTGTGACAGTGAGTGTGACATTGACGACAAGGTAAGACTGCTTTTCCTGTGTTCATTCACTCCCCACGTGAAGTGGCTGAGAGTTGTGAATAACATATTTGAGCTCCCAACTAAAGAAGGGAAACAGTCATAATGTGTTGTTAGGGGGAAAAAAGATAAGGGGTAAAAGACACTCTGACGGTGCCCACACTGTTGATCATATGCGTCTCACAGAGCAAGAAAGTGACAAAGAAAATGTAGTACAGGAAGAAGCTGTTGTCCGTCTCTTTTGCAGTGCAGAAAGACACAACATCTATTATTTTTGGAGCACTTTATGCCTCAATACTGTGTCTTAACTATGCATTCTTGCCTAGATCGTAGTGTATGCTAAATACAGTCAACTTTAGTATTCTTAATCGCATGGTACATACCACCTCTTGTCTGCTTGTTTCTTGGATTTGCTAGATAGCGCTATCATAGCTCCACTTGATGCTGTTTATATGATGATTTTTAGTGTTACGTTTGAGAGTTTTGCAATGAGTATGTTCCAGTCACAGAAAGAATCCTGATTTAATAATGTAGGTCACATTTTGGAATCCGATAGGGTGTCTCTGTACCGTAATCCTCCTTAATCAAAGATGGCGACCAGAAATGAGAGGTGCTCATTTGTGTGGTTTCCATTTTTGCTTGGCTTGAAGTATGGAGAATCAAGCACCTTATGGGGGCGGTCGTTGAGGTCTGTGAAAAATGGTTTAAAAGTTAGGTTTACTAACGAGGGCTAAATGGTACTATAATGTCATCTTTATTTTCCTTCAAAAGACTCAAATATAAACATGGAAAACAACTTATCAGCAACTCAGCGAGTTTAAAATCAGGTTTATTATTTTAGCAGTGACGTCATCAAGTTTAAACCATTTGACAGATGTAGTCTATCAGTTTCACTTGTGTGTATTTGTTTATCACAGACTTGGAGGTGGTTGTCTGATGGCAGCCACCTGGTTACAAGATGAAACGCCTTTGGGGAACCTTACGCATTCTAATTCCTCCACAGTTTAGCAATTACTCCCTGGTAAATGAATGAGATAGCATGCCTAATCTCCTGTAAGCCTAGCTCCCAGTTCTGTGGAAATGTCTGCAGCTCTCCTTATAAATAATACATTGATAGTAGGCCCAATTTGCATTAACTGTAGCCTGGCAAGTCAATAGGCTTTTATCTCTTCATTGAAGCGAGAAGGAACCGAGGGCGCGAGCTAGTTGACACGACGGAGAGACGTAGCAGGCCTGTCAGTCTCCATACGGCTCCCTGGCATCGCTGAGAAGGGGGGGGGGGGGGGGGGCAGAGAGGGACGTAAAGTAGGAGGGAAGCTCTCAGTGTGTTTCCTTTTCAGGGTTTTGTTTTCCTTCCTGCTCTACCAGTTCCTTGAGTCTTGTAACAGTTCTATAGTGTCACACATTTTGACATTTACTATATAAAAGTTTGATACTAGGATGCTAAACAACACGAACTCAAAAGGAGGAGAAAAAAAACAAGAATTGCTTCGGCGGGTTTATAGAAATAGCTGTGTTGCTATGTTGTTGGTTAAGGTGTCAGTCTCTGTCTGTTCAAAAAACAGCTCCATATTTGCAATTTGGCACCAGTTATGTTTGCCAGTTTAGGTGGGCCGGGGATGCAGTTCAAGACACGCCAGACTATTAGACATTGCTGCCAAGCTTTCAGCTGTCTGATTGTTGAATTCTGTACCAATTACTACACAGTCCACTGTCAAGAGCCAGACTGCAGCTTCGCCTGATCAGGCTTTTCTCTTCCCATACACTTGTCATCAGTATGGCATGGAGTGGTATTTCATCTTGCCAACCATTACTGGTTCATACAAATTAATACTGAATGCAATCTATGAAAAAGACTTGTCATTTTTTACTAATGCCACTTTTATTACAAGTTAAGTGAGAAACATACTAAATAATCATGATACCTAAACCATTAATGTGAATCCAAAATAATACTGCAAATGAAACCATGTAATTGTAAGCATTAAGTTATCTTGGCTTTTAATGTGAAAGAACTGTTGATTTCACTCTGTCTGAGTTCTTCTGTCAGTAACGTTTTAAAATAGACTTAAAAAATGTGAACCTATCCTTTTAAGGTCTCTTAAGAAGTAACAAATACAGATCTGTAATAGGACTTGTTTAGCATTACTAACATAAAGAATGACTATATATATGTATATACAGTATATATATATATATCTAAATGTTCCTCCTCAATTGCTGCTCGCTAACGTTAGCTTTGCATCAGCAAGCAGCATGTGATGGAACAGCGACTTTGGAAGACATGAACCTTACATAAATGCAAAATGAGCATAAAATCAGAGTTCCCATCTTCAGAATACCCGCCTTCTTCCATTATGACGAGCAATACCTAATCTTTCCAAGCATTGAGCAATAAGAACCTGTGTCACGCCCCAACATAGCAACCCATCAACATAGCCACATGCTCTATTTGAAAGCTTTATAACAAAGTAAGAGACCCAGAGGTAAGTATTGATATTATCCATTGTTCTAAGGATGGTCGTGTTCCATTCTGAGGAGCAAGAGGTACGGAACAAAGAAAAGCTTTCATTCTCGGCCAACAGGAAATGAACAACCGCATAATTCTAAAACAGGTTTCACTATTGTGAAATCTTTGAAAATATACCGTTCACAACAGTGCAAGAGAAAAAGAACATCTGGATAAAGGCTAAAGCGGTGCTGACCTTTTCATTCCTCAGAAAAACATAATATCATAATTAAGGTGATGATGAGAGTTGCGTATCATCCATAGCAAATGTCTAGGGAACGAAGAAGACCGGGAAGAGATACTTTGACAGGCCATCACCAAAAGCAGAAAAAGAAAACGACGGTGTAAAAATTGGGTACCGTGAGGAGAAAGACAAACACTGTCATTTGTAATTGCCCGCACTCAGGATAACCCGACAGCGATCATTCTGTGTAATGTTTTGCTGAAACAGGTGCCAGCTCGTATCTTTCCAATGAAAACAAAGACTCCTTTCACATCAGATTACCAGCCACCTGAACACCCACATTGTCAGGATTTCACAGATTAACTTAATTAGAATATAGCTTCCAGGTGTGCCCCCAGGGTGCAATCAGTTACACTGTATTTTGAATAAAACTGATGAGTCGCTTTTACAGGAAAGTCGGTTTAGATTGCTGCACCTTGTGAAGTTCTCTTTTATCAAAGCAGCGAGATCGTGCGGTGATGTGTTTCCTTGAATTCTTCTGAGATGGGCCAGGTCACCTCCACTTTTAGGCTCTAACGGGGATCTTTTTGGGTAAATCGGGACCAGCTTTGTGTTCTCATGACTGGCATTTCCTCTGGGGAGGCCTGTCATATGATGTCCAAGATTAAATGATGTTTGACAATGAAAACTATTCAGTGTTCGTTTGAAAAACAAATTACAGCGTTGACCTTGAATTGCCTCACTTATGTCGGCACCCTGGGGGGGGGGGGGGGAAGCCACATAATTAAGTATTCCTTATGGGTAATTAACAGCCTTTACAGTTTTTGGGCATATAAATCAGATGCTCATGAAGGAACTAACAACATGTTGGGTAAATGGCTCGGCAATACAAGGACTACGTGTATTCAAGTCTGTCTGAGGCCATGCTATGGAACTGGGAACATCGTTCTTTATTCTTGATCCAAATATTTTGACCCACTTAATGTGTGACTAAAATGTATTGACATGCCCCAGAACACGTGTTAGTGGTTTAGTGCTTCACAAAATAATGTGTTGAATGAATAGTTGTGCTTGTGTAATGGTGACATCTGTGATAACAAGACGTCACAAGGACAGTGTTGAATATGAATGAGATGTGTTATTTAACATACTTCCTAATTGGATGTTTTTATTTGGCTCTTTGTGAGAAATGTTTCAATAGTTTCCTCTTTTCTGGTTTATTACTCATATTAAGACATTAAGACTTACAAATTCCACAATCAGTGTCCTAACGCCAGGTCTTATTCAAAGTGTCCTTTCAACTGCTATAAAAACGCTGCTCCACCTGTAATCTATCAACCTCATGACGTGTGAGATACTCCAAGTCAAAACGGTCATTTTCATTCATGGGAGAGGCAGGGAAAGAAATAGAGCTGGAGTTATCCCTTCTCAGTTTGTTCATGCACTCTACTGAAGTGTCATCCTATCTCCATTAGGCCCCACTTTTTCGTCCTCACCGGCTCCTCCAATTTCCTCTGTGTTCTTTCTCCGGTGCAAATAATACAGTGGCCGTCTGCCTTGCCTGCCTGCGGAAACGTTAGCATGAACCGCTTATATTCTCTGCAGCCCTTAACACAGCAGCCTTGTGCCGGGGTGCTCTGCCACCGCCACAGCCGCATCAACCATAGCCACAGCGGAGGACACCCAGGTCGGCTAATTCTATTTGGTCCTATTTGCCGAGCAGTCACTCAGCAGACAGTGTATCTGTCTCGGGGGGAGTCTCCAAGGACCATTACCACATCCTGTCTATGAGCTCTTTTATGGCTCCGGTGTACTCATCTGCCAGGGCAGCGCACAGGCTCTGATTGACACATTAATTCCTTCTCTACCCCCCTTATCTTCCTGCTGTGTGCAGAATGAATGCCATATCACCGCGTCAGAGCATCTCTACCGGCTTATCAGTAATGGCTCGTCAGCTCGTGGTATCCTCCCAGCGGATGAATTCGGGGGGGGGGGGGGTGTACGCTCTGTGAAGTAAGCAGTGCACCCCCAACAAAAAGCAAACATGCTGTGGGGATTTCAAACTTCTCCGTTAGCACCACCACTACCCTCGCCTCTCCATCTCTTCTTTAAATGATCATCCTGCTGGAATATGCTCTCTATCTGTCATTTACCAGTCTTGTCAAATTTGACTTCCTCCCCTCCGTCGCCATCTTGGAGAAGGAAAAACAGCTATAGTCAAATATATATTCATGTATGTATGTTCCCCCTCCTACATACCCCCTCCACCCCCCGCTGCTGTGTAAGATCTAGATTGGTCTCCGAGAGTCATCATATTCAATAACAAACAGGCCACCCACCAGCCACGCTGACAACCGCAACGTTTTTTTTTTACGGACGGGGAAAAATGAACCCGGCTTAATGTTTCGACACAAGTGATCATCCGTCGTCATCTCTTTAATGAAATTAGATTAAGTGCACCTGGGAAAGAGCTGAGAAAGCAGAATGCCTCGCCACCTCCTTTAATCTAAAACCAATTTGCCAGTAATATTCCTTTCCCCCCAGCTTGGGATTCACCGGCCTCGATTCAAAATGGAGGAGGAACGAGACGAGACCAGAACTGACTGGTTGCATTCAGCTCCCCACAGGCACTGTGAAATTAGAACTGACACCGGCAACACAGGCCTTAATATGGAGATGTCATTTTTCTCCTCTTGCTTTTGTCTTTCTTTTCCCCTCCCTCCCTCCCTCAGTTCCTTCCTCTATTCACTACAGTTTTCACTTTGTGACTAAGGGTTAATGCTAAGATTAGAGTTATGCCATAATCAACTTTTGAGATGATGACTTCTAACTTTGTAGATTGGCCAGAAATACACCGATCATGATGTTCCTCACATTACAATGAACCTGGAAACATTTATCGGTTTAATTTTTATTGAGCTGTTTGCAACATGCTCTCATTTCTGGTCAGATCCAAATCATGTGTGCTCTGCACAGCTTAATGTTTCTTTATTTTATTTTCCATGCTTGTCAGGAGATGCATCTGTTGTGCATTTAGAGCCCAAGTATGCAGTGATCAGAGAAGACGTTTGGATTTGTCTCTGAAGTGAAGAAGGACGCCTCGAGTCTTTTACGCGATGTGTGTTTGTCTGCAAGCTTTGGCGTGAAGTGAGTGTAAGGGCAAGCTCAGCGGTGAAACCAAGCCCCAGTGCATGTTGGGAAGAAGAGGCGTGATGACAGAGTAAAACTTGGAGCTTCTGCAGGGCCAGCCAACAGACACAGCCAACTGACATCAGCAAAGACTGCTTGTCACTAGCAATGCATGTCAATACGGCAATGCAGGGACAGTCAACATGGCCGTGGCGTCATTGATGTGGCACCCGATAGCCTGGTCCAGATTCTTTCT
Organism: Leptoclinus maculatus; assembly: GCA_032191485.1. Taxonomy (NCBI): domain Eukaryota; kingdom Metazoa; phylum Chordata; class Actinopteri; order Perciformes; family Stichaeidae; genus Leptoclinus; species Leptoclinus maculatus. The sequence goes on from JAVDOI010000005.1 coordinate 26,665,487, forward strand.
TAAAGGTTAGCACTGATGTTGGCATTGCAGATGAAAATAGAAGGGTTGTGGGAAGCAGAACCACGCCAGAGCAGGGGGAGGTGTGAAAACATAACATGGCATCAAGACTGTAATCTCTTTTCACTTACTGCCTCCTCTCACTGATACTTTGTTCTGTTGGCAGAGGGTGTTAATAGAACAAATGGCCGTCCCTTTGTTCTGTTAAAATCATAACACACACCCTAAACCCTCTTAGGGTGTTTGAAAAAGCAGTGCTCTGCTAACGCTTTGAGAAAATCCTGTCGCCACTCGGCGACGTTCAGCAGCGTGTGATCATTGTTATTGAGGGACTTATTGTTGCCCCCGATGAACACAAGGTTTTGCTCTGTGTTTTTCCCTCCACCTCAACCAGATCCGTTTTTTTAGTGGTGGTTTTCCTCAAACACTATTTTTCCCCCACCTGAGAGCCCTGCCTCTGTAATAGGAGAGTTTTCAGCAACGGCCAGGTGAAACGCTCGATTGCACAATTTTCTGCTGGAGATCTTGTCAGTTCAATGATACACTGATAGAGAAAGCATGGCCTGCCATATCAAACTAGACAAGGTGTGCAGTATTACTCCAACTGTGGTGCCACATTTTGGCTCACTGATACTCGGTGTATCTGCAGATGAAGACAATTGCACGATGCACTTTTTACAGATGATTTTTTTTTTAGTAATACAAATGAAAGTTCAAATTTCTTTCCTGTAAAACTGCCTTCATCAATATTTCCAACATTGGCATAAAATAGGATTACTGTGTAATGTTAAGAGGGCCGCAGCTTTTATTGGTAGCATAACCTCGTGCCTTCCTTTCAAAATAATTAGATTGCAAAAAATAATATCAAACATAAAACCTGCTTAACCTGAAGTCACTTCATGCGTAATATGTTTTTGAGTTATGCACTTTTACAGCAGTTAATGAGCATCCACTTAATAGCAGGTAAAGCATAACACATAGCCCTGAGAGTACTTCCAACAGGTAGCTAAACTCACTAACCTCGTGCTCGGAGTGTGTCCACTGTGCTCCCAAAGCAGCATGGCACAGCATTTGTATATCAATCCAAGCACTATATACATTTTTCCACATGAGTAATAAAAGTAAAATTGACTCCATATTAGGTGCAGCAGTTCTGTGGACAGAGGGGGGAAAAAAAAAGGCACAAATGTTTCTGTATATGTGGATGTATGATTTGAGTGTTTCTGATCGTGCATAAACATAACGTCTAAGTGGGGTTTTATTCAATAAACATGGTTGGACCGTAATTACTTACACATTTCTTCTGGCTGGAAATGCAAGACAGACTCGATGTGCGTTTAAGAGCTGGCGCACCAAGACTCATGTCTGTCCCAGCCTTGGCTTGTCTGCACAAGACTTCCTAATGCAAGAGGACTTGCTTTTTCCTCCACAACAATGGGCATATGCGATCATGGATAAATATAAATTCCCTGTTGTTATTTGGATTCAGTGCCGTCGGAGATGAAATTTCCCCAAAAGATGCGTTGTGTGTCCTCTCAGGCCAGGAATACATCCAGTAAGTGGAGCTTAGGTCCACTGTGAAAAGAATGCTTCGAGAGAAAGAGGCCAGTCAGCTGAGTGGTATGCTAGTCACATTTTTTTTGTATAAATCTTAGAAGGAAAATCAACACACATCAATCATGAAGTCACTGGTCATTGTTATTTCTTTGGGCTCTGTTTTCTGTTTCTAAATATTTCCCCCAGAAAGCCAAGTTTCACAGTCTTTAAGAGAAGGATCATCTGCAGCCCTTATAATGGTGATGATGGACAGTAAAGGAAGTGAGCACTGAGTATGAGCCTCTCTCCCACCCACTGAGAGAAACATATTCCATCTTTCTTTTGCTAACCACTTGAGCATCTCCAAGTCAATCTAAACACTCGGATGCCTGTGGATGGGCTGGCGACTGCCAGACCTCAAGCCCTGCAGGCCCTCTCACGTCACTCGGGCTCCAGAGGGAACTTTCCGTGGGCGAATGTGTTTGTGATGTGGAAAGCCGAGAGCACTCTGAGATCAGGCCCAAACACACACACACACAGGGGCCAGCTGCCTTCAATTAAGCCAGAGAAACCCCAGCCTCTGCAGTTCCTTATGCACAAAAACCAGTCTGCTTTGATCTGCGCCCATCCAGGGGAAAAAGGTACAGGGCTTGAAAGATTACAGGGGAAAAAAATAATTATTGTATCAAAGGGTGTTCCATAAAAGTTAACAGGGGGATTTTTAGGCTTAGGGGGGCAGCGGGAAGCAGGTATTAACGATGACTGTCACTCATGTTCATTTGCCAGTTATTTTCCCTTTTCAGTGAGCTTTAATTAGTGGACACACCTGGTCTCTCTCCCCAAAATTAACTGTGGAACTCTCCCTGCCACTTTAGTTTTTATGGGCACAGAAGATCAATTCTGAGCGTTGCAGGGCGCAGTGGCACAACTGAAGCTGATATGCGTGTCAGTTTCGGCTTGACGCACAGAAGACGTAACAAGCAGCTCTTGGATATGTATGAGGTTTGGAGCCACAGACAAGAGGCCAGCATTAAAACTGTCCCCCTGCCAAGCACCACAGACGCAGGCAGCATGGGCATCCATTAAATTAATTTGACTTCATTAGTGCAGACCTGCTAGCCCTGGGGTGCCCACAGAGATGCCAGGGGGGTGGGAGGTAGGGGGGGGGTGGTGGTTGAGTGGCATCAGCCGCTGTGCTCGGAGGAGACCGAACACATGGCACTGACAGGCGGAATATGGCCCCAGTTCTTACACCGGGACGGCTGCCAAACAAAGGCAACATGCGTCACTGGCTTCAGGGGAGCTCAATCAACACCCGGTCGGAGCATTAACGCCATGCGCGCCGCGCCACATCAGTGAGGAGGCCCGCGGGTCGCTGGGCAGTCTGCAAGTCATGCGTGTGCACACAGTGAATGTGGCAGTGTGATATGATACAGAGACACTGCCAACGGGTTGACCTACTGCCATCACCTTTGTGTCTGCTGCCAGAAAAGCTCATTTTGTTAGGTTACAAAACTCACATTTACGCGTGTTAGTGACTTATAGCAATGATATGTTATATATATATATAGTATAATATGTATTGTTGTCTTTGAATGCGAGATGATTGTTCCATGCTTTACTCAGATACAGTCCTGTACAGTAGAGTCGGGTTTGTGCTCCATTGGTGTTTCACTAGTGGAAATTAAAATCACTTAAATCACAGGAAGGACTGAAATCCTGTAGACGGGAAAGCAATGCATTCTGTTCACATCATTTCAGTCTGAGCACATTTGTTGACAAAATATTCGAGGTAGTGCCATTTCAACATACACTGTAGGTGACTTATTTCTAGAGTGAGAATAAAATGTATTTTATCTTGAGCTAATGGACCTGGTATTGAAAATAAAATGCCTGCTTTTGAGTTGAACGTTTTATTTTACCAAGGTCCAATCTTTTTAGCCCAGTTGCACCAAAGATAATACCGCTATAGTATGGGTTGGTCAGATTGAGTATCCACCAGGTTACATGCTTGGCTAAAAAGCACCGTAACAATATGTTTAACCTGCGACCTCCCAAGCCTGCTTCTGTAACCTCGAGGCAACCCGTTGCCAGCTTCTCGAGCTGACCATAGCTCTGCAGGGAGTGTTGCACCTGATAAATAGAGAAGTGTGGAAATAAATAAATAATGGGAGGCATTAAGTCCCGGATAGGACTGGAAGGTAGCCTGAGGGTGGTAAGTGTTCAGTCTGACAGCAGCGAAACACTTTGATCAGAGGGCCCAACGTCTGAAGATCGCTTCCACATCTGCACAGGGGGAACGAGCTGTAAACTGCCAAGAAGCATTTTAATGACAGTTGGATTATAAAATGAAAGAGAGCTCCAGATGGCAGGCAGTGCAGCGGCTGCGGTTCGGGAGGGAGACTGTTTAAACTGCTTTTTTATTGATAAAATATGGGGTGAAAAATTGCGCAGAGCTTATTAGGCGTCCCGCTGTGATGTTGCTCAGCTGGCCAAGCTGTTCACCGTGGCCCCCGTCCAAACATGCCTCCATACAATTTTTTGCATTTTACCTTTATATCTGTAAGATCCCTGTTTGTTAAGTTGACCCTGGCTCCCCAAAACCTCCCCCACTCCGTATTTGTCCTTTGAAAGACTGGCTCGTGTCCTTTTTTTTTTTTTTCCTAGAACGGCTGGATGAAAGCAATGTTAGCAGCTCGACATAGACTGAGGAGGTTGGGAGGGGGGTTCGCGCATAGCATGCTCATTATTGTCCGCCAAGAACCAGAGTTCAGCCCTTTAAACAGCTTAATTCCTTCATGATTTCATTAGCTTTACTCGCGTAGTGATGAAATGAGCCTTATTAATTCAAAACACTGTGGTTGTGCTTTCTAGATCCACAGAGTACTCATCTGGCCCATTGACATTTAGTAACTGTCTGCAATCGTGGCCAGAAGGTAGAAACAGTTGGACTTAGTGTAAATCTACTACCAAGTTGCATGAATATTATTCGGCATTAGAATACACTGTAATAAATGAGTTCCTTTTAGGCCCACTGGAGGAGTGGAAAGACAGGGGTTTGTTCGGTAATGAATTCCCTTTCAAAGGTGCCACCTTGAGGCTTTATAATGCACCCGTTGGATAGAAATCATGCTGATTAATAAGGGCAAAAGGCATAATAATTAAATGTTATGTGATGTTAGTTAAATAAGATCATCACCTTTTTGAATTAAGTGTCTCCCTGTTACTTACTTTACACTAAATTGGTCTCATGCACATCTTTGATCTGGAGCTCAAATTGAATTTGCTTGAGATGTGAATAGACCTGACTCAAGAGCTGGGGAAAAAATAATGGTCTTAATAAAAGACACCAGTGAAAGCCATTTTCGCTTCCATCAAAATCCATACATGTCAGATGTATGCTCTGAGTGGGCAGCGTTTCAGCCGCGATGCGTTGTTAGCCGTGCTCTCACTGCTAATTTAAAATCCATTTAAGCCGATAGGTTGGTTGACTAAAACGCTGTTGTGATGGCCTCGCAAAAATGGCAGTCTGGATTTTTTTTTTTCATACCTTCAGAGAACAGGCAGCCCCAATTTATACTCCATAACTACCACTTCAAGGCCAACCCAGCCGCGCCCCCATTCCACCCTCGCGCCTTACCCACGGCATCAAAGACAATTACTGTCGACATCACATCAAATTACAACTGTTGGTTTGCTTGTTTGTCTCGTTATGTGGCTTAAAACTGCCATCTCCCACCCAGGGAAGGTCCCCTCCCATCTGCCCACCCTTATGGATTTACACACACACACACACACACACACACACACACACACACACACACACACACACACACACATACATCCCCTTCCAGCACAGAGAAGAGAAAAGACAGGCAGCCGACAGCCTAATGGACTAATTTGTAATTGCGAATGAGAAAAAGCGGAGTTGTTGGACGTGTTATAATTTGACAGAGTGGCAGCTCTGAGTCGGACAATGACGCTTCAACCGCAAATCTTCCCCTCCCTCCTCTCCCTCTCCTTCAAATGCTTTCTTTCTTCCCCTCCGTGGAGAATAGTCAGAAAGGAAGGTGATGGGGGGGAGAGATGCTTTTGGCACATTCTTGCTGCTCAAAGCTCCTGGCTCTGTCATATTCCTTTTCTCCCCCCCCCCCCCCCCCCCCCCCCCCCCCCCCTACCTCCCCTCCTTCTCTACTTTCACATGGATCCCATAGGATAGAATAGGGAAAGTATCTCAGAGCATTCAGATGCGTTTGAAGTGCAGGACAGATGGGGGGGCTCGAGGGACTGTAAAAAATGAATCGAGGCTAGTAATAGGAGAGATGTTTTGAATCCTCTCCCCCATAAGTTATTTATCAGGGGCCCTTAGTGGTGGAGGAAGACTTCAGAGTGCTCCCTTAATGTAGCTTCTGATGACTAGAAGGGGGGGGGGGGGGGCTGTTCCAGGAAGTACTGCTGTAAAACAGGAGGGGAACATTAGCAGGGAAGTCTCTCAGGGCCCGGTCAAAGGAGAGGAACAACACGCAGGGCGGCTCTTTCCCAGCATGCAACACAGGACAGAGAAGAGAGGTGTACAAGAAGAGATCCCGGAGCCCCCCCCCCCCAACAGCCAGCGATATCACACGGGTTTCAGAGCAAGACGTTCCGTACCAGCATTCCCACCATGTTAGGCACAAAAAGCAGAACCAGATGAACAGAAGGCTGTGACTGCTGGTTACTTTGGTATTCATTCATATTATGACTCCCTACCATTACCTATTTTCTATTTACAATGATCTTCTTTATTATTAACAGGTCAGAGCCTGTGCAGAAGGCCAGTTAACTCAGCAGATAACTCCAAGAGAAAGCACTGATTTGGACCTCCGTGCAGCAAAGTCATTTATCTCTTTAGTCACAGCCATCACCCTTGACCCTCTTTGGACCATGTGCTTGAAAAAAAAGTGCCTTTTAATGCTACTGCCAGAAACAGTGTTGATAGATTAAAGCTGCCGATAGATGCCGCAAATTTGACACATTTTCATGCAACCATATAATTAGTTTTGTTGTGTTTGCCACACAATTCTCTTCTTTTTTTTTAAAGCGCGGTGTTCTAAAATTATCCATCAAGACACAGGATAATAAATATGAATCAGTTAAAGGTGATGAAAGTTTCGATAAACGTAGTAATTATGCTAATACAGCATGCCATGTCTTTATCTTTTTCATGCCAAAAACATCAAACAGCGAGTGCTTACAATACAAACTGAAATGATTTGTTCTAAATTCTCAATGTCACCCAATATTATTTTGTTCTTCGATATGTAATCGCCAAACTGCATCGCATTCCATAATATTCAAAAATTAGCATCTGTCAACGACCGAAAAGCAATACATGGGTCTCCCCCACCTTGAAACAGTGTAAATGTGCAATAACAAACGCCAGTAATGGGCCGAGCCAACCAGGGAAGTCTGTGATCACATGAGACTAATGGCCTCTGAACTGATCACTGAGACTAATAAAGACCAGCTAACGACATAGCCTCTTCGTTTGTGCTAATTGCTCTCCCTGGACCTCCGCCGTGGCCCGTGTCTCCCGAGCATCTGTCACCAGGCATATTCCCTGACACAGCTCAGACCCTGGCCTCAGTCTCAAAAGCCGGGCACCCCGCCAGAAACAATTGTCCTCTGGTGTCCTTTTACTACGGTGAGGTGTGAAAAACATTGTCTAGGTGTGTTGTTTGTTTTGCAAGATTTACATCTTGGTAAAACTGGACATGTCCAGATGACAAGCTCAAAGTCTAAGTATTATTCAACAACAGTATTGCACCATCTATACATAATCATTATTGAGGTCAATATTGACCTCTGGAAACCATTAGGATTTCACCCTGAGGCATATGCTCTCATCTTTAGCACACTACAGTTCAGCCAAATCAATCTGGAGTCACAAAGAAGAATACCAATAGTTATTTTTAAATGTGTGATTCTTCTTTTGTTTCTCAGCTTTGAGTAGCTGAAACAGCGAGTCTTCTGCAATGCTTAATCCCAAATACAAATATATGACTTACTGTTGGATAAGATTAATGATATGGTAGGGATACTATTAGAGTATTCTTTAGAAAATGATTTTGACTGTGAGTCTTTGTGGTGCAGGCAGGGAGACATACAGGATGGCTATCAGTGTGACCCCAAAAATGAGGAAACCTCTATGGAGCAGTGTGTGTCTGGAATTGCAGTTGTCGCTAGTGCGATGTTGGCGTTGTCACAAACACCGACTTCATCCTACTCATGTGGTATCATAAATATAATGGACTTTCCTGATTTACATTTAATTTCTAATGTTATATACTTAAATTTCATTATAAAATCGCATATAATACTAATGTGTCGACGTGTTTAATCATTGCTGTCCATCTGATCATTTCTATAATTCGGCGAAATGATATATTTGACTCTTTTGGCACATTGGTTTCTGTGCCGTCATGCCAGTTCATTTTATTTGACTGAGTGAGACATAGAGAGATCGTGATTAGTGAGAGGCTGCTCTGTGCTGCTGCTCCCAGGTGCTGCGATTTGCTCAGGTACCAGGTTTGTGGAGCAGGTGTGAATGATTGACATACTGTGGTCCACTTCCATCTGAAATGGTGCCATTGTTCTGTTCCTGTTCATTAAGCGAGTTTACAAACATTAAGCACATTTTGAAAACCAGCCACGGAAATCACACTTTCCAGCTGACAATTTCTATAGAAAGTTTGGGCCACTTGACGTTGGCTCCATAGTTAAAATGCTCAGTTTACCAGCTTAACAGCCCGGTACAAAGAAAAGGGTTTTGGTCTCTACAGCTAATTCATGACATCTGTTTTGGGGATGATTTTTTATATAACTCACCGGTTTAAATTAGATCAAGGCTTCAAGTTAGGCATAATTGAGAGTGTTCCCCCCGTTGAGTGACAGGTAGGTGCCGTCTCAGGTTGCTAGCTGTCTGCGGTGCTGCGTCACCCGGGACCTAAGCCCATTCCAAGAGTTGGGCTGTGTCGTCACTTTGCAGGATGGCAAAGGCGGAAACTACGTCCATATTTTATGCAGCCTGTGATTTAAACTTATCCGACGAATAGGAATCTAGCAAGAGTCAGGGACTTAAAGGAGAACTATTTGTCTGGTCTAACAGAAGACATTCAGCCTTTATTGAGAATTTGAATGGGCTCAGGTGGCCCAAAGTAGCAACTGCGTAACAACTGCATTTATATATCGCTAACATTCTCATCCGACTCATAAAACTGTGAAAGATATATGTCACTACTGCTGTTAAATATCCTGACATGTACATTGGTTCTCCCAAAGACAGCACTACAGTAGGTCATAACAACTCCATTACTCCTTAAAATTATATATATATATATATATATATATATATATATGGGCACCTTTTATTTAAATTTTTTCGTTGTGCAGAACTTGTAATGCAGATGCAGCAGTGGCCATTTTGAAGCACTGACGCGTGGTACAGCATTACAATGGGCAACAATTTGCATATCATTTCATGTTGGGGATATTAGATTAATGGCTTCTGACTGGTGTGATGAATACTAATTTAGCCTTAAATCATGTCACCATTCAGACGTCAACAGCCTGCCCAACGTGCAGCAGAGCAGCTAAGCAGCCAGACATTTTATAAGGTCAGCTAACTTCCCTAGCCAAACTCTTCCTGTTTCTCATTCGTTGTAGCCGGTTATGGCACTTGTTGTAAATGTGTGCTTATTCCAAGGACTGTTGGCTGTGAAGGGTATATTTTGCCCACCACTGGGGTTAATGCCATCTCCATTTACCCCAGCAGACAATAAAATCAGCTGATAGAGTCAGGCCACCTGTGATGGCAGAGCTGGGTCTGATAAAAATCATAAATGTTGCGGTGGCCCAACCCCCCTCCTCCCATTGGCCCTGGTTTGACTCCCAGCGTGTTGGTCCCTGGTGGAGGCAGCTTTTGTTGCCGCAAGGCGTGATGATGTTAATGTTGTGTGAAAAGGCTACAGAGATGCGTAGGAGAGCAGAGGATCATGCAGTGTTTTAATGTCATCAGAGACCGTTTTTGACTCGCCAACAAGTTGTGCATTAAAGCAACATGGAGGATGTGGACCCGCAAAACAAAGGAACCAAAACACTTCTGATTATCCATCAGTTTTCTCAAAACCTGAATCAGATTAGAAACAGAAGTGATTTGAAAATGGTACCTGGTGTGTTGACATCAATGTTGATTTGGTATGAGTCGGGATCGCAATATAAATATTTTGGTTAAACATTATAAAGTGTAATATTTTGCTGAAATATTCAGTACCTCTGAATTTGGTTTGATATTTAGGATCAAACATTTCTTGGATGCTGAACACTAAGAAGAACAAAATATTAAAAACCAATGCCAGAATTCATTTGTATTAAGGGTTTTCTTTAGACAACCAGTGTAGAATTGTTCAGATGGGCTTTTTAAAGATTCGTAAAGGGTTTGGGAATGAACTTCTTCTGTTCACAGCCACTGCACACTAAAATGTAAAGAATAAAAACAGAAAAGTCATTGACGCAGCTTAGTTCAAAGCCAGGCAACTGAAAGTACAGCAGCTCACCAGTACAGCATCATTAAAAATGACTGAGCTGTACCCCAATAATTATAGGAAAGATTTTGAATCGAGCTTACTGGTTGGCCCTAATGAGCACTTAGAATAATGAATATTCACATTGGTGTGTCAATAAAAAAGTCATTATGACCTAATATAAGATGCTTCTATTGAACTATACCCATACTGTATTGGTTTACATTGTATGGCTCTCAATGGTGCAGTGCAGCCCTACTGTGGATTCAAATTTAGTGTGATCATTTCTTCATTTTATTCCACTGCATTAGCAATCATATCTATTTTGCATGAGTTTCTAAATGTTATGCTAAACCACTTCTTTTATCGCTATGTGGTGATTTCTTCGTATACAGAAGTGTGTGTGTGTGTGTGTGTATGTGTGTGTGTGTGTGTGTGTGTGTATGTGTCACTTCACACATTCTCCTGAGAGTAGATGGCTAGCCAGGACTATGAAGGGAGGAGGTGGGAGGGTGTCCTGAGGGAGCTGTTTGATTGATGTGTTTTGGGGGTAGAGGAAGGTAGGGGGGTAGTCTTGAGGATGAGGAGGGGATGGGAGCTTGATGGGACTCCGCAGCAAGAGGGAGGCAGGGCTCTTAAGTGGGGGAGGAGGGGATGGGAGCTTTAACAAGCCCTAGATTGTTAGTGACAGGCAGATACTTCAACACTTAAAGTAGAAGGTTTGATTTAATCACAGAGCTGTCATTTGTTATTTGTCTGGCTTGCTCCACCAGGGCCACGGCTGATCAACTGCCTGGTCCCAAGAGAGCCCTTTTTCCCCCCTGTAATGTCTAAATCCCCTTCACAAATTACAGGCCTGCACCACCTCCCATCCCCACCCCTCCACTCCCCCCTCCCTGCTTCAGTCCTGCCATGTTAGGAGACGAAGGCCGGAATGGTGGGTTTGCAAAGAGAGGAAGGCAGGTTGGCAGGACGTGAGCAGGGGGCGAGAGACAGGTAGTGGGAAAGAGAGAGGGAGATGGAATGGCCTGAGGGCCACTAAAGATCATTAATAGGACTATCAGGGAGGTTGCCAGTTGGTTAGCATCTCATTAATAAGAAATGAGCTCCTCCCTGCTTGCCCATTCTAGTTCAGTTCATTAATAATGCCTGTGTGGCTATTTTGTTGCATCGTACTTTGAAGGCGGGAGAGAAAGACCGTTGCAGCGCGACAAAGGAGAATTCAGGAATACAGGGCCCTCGCTTTTCTGCTTTCTCTGCTAATCCAATAGGAGGGCCGTCCAAATTTGCAATGTGTCCCCAGTACGACAGAACAGAGTCAATTAATCCAACAACCTGTGAGGGAGATCGTACAGAGCGGTGGAACTGGTGACAAGAGAAGAATGAGATCAATTCAAAGGCTCTATCTCAAGGGCATTCAATTAATGTTGAAAGAGGTCCAGTTAGAGAGAATTCCCCCATACAAAGGTCCGGAACATCACATTAATGTCTAACTTGCTCTATGATTTAGTGCCATAATTATTGAAGTAGCCTAGGAGTTGAATCAACATCTGTATGTAGTCAACAACAAAAAAATTAAAAAAATCAAATCAAATAAAGAAATTGAATTAAATAAATTCAATTGAATAATATATCAACAATATTTATTGTCAGTTTTCAAATTTAACTGGATGAGTTATAAATTATAATTACTCTAATCATTTTCATTTCAATTACAATAAGGGCTGGATTTAAAAATAAAAAAGCTTTTAAATAATTATCTTAAAATAAAGTACCTAATTTTAGAAAAATGAATTTAACTGAATTGTCTTTGTCCTGCAGCTTTAAATTCAGTTCATTCAGATGTTACGTGATGTCAACCAAAGAAGCCACGATATTGTATTCTTCTCATGTTCTAATAAGAGAAAGTTGTGTGCAGGGACTTTATCTGTGGTTATTGATATCACTTGTTTCTATTCCTCATTGTTGGACAGTGAATTAATGTGTTAGGATTCTGATCCTATCGGGCTCTTAGATTGTTTATTTTCTGTGCCTTCATTTCGGATGTGAGTGGGTACGTTTCCTCAAAATATTTGTGCTTTGTCTCGTAGTGGCGCTTCACATTGCTGCTTTTAATAATCGCCACGGTCTCTGAACATACGAGACACACTGGTTTTAAACTGCCGTGGTAAGACTGAACATACAAGAGTCTGTCCATTCTTGGTTAAATAACTTCTCTGACTCACGTACTATTCCGACTGTTCAACCGTTCAACCGACTGCATCTCACTCAAGCAGCGATGCTTTTCGAAATACACATATTTGATTGGCTGAGCAGCATCAGGTGAGATTATTTACAACGCATGGAATTGGTCGGTGTGTTTCCTGTGCCACTGAACCAGTAAAAGCTGCGCCGGTTAAAATAGAAGCGCTCCGTCAAAAAGTAATAATTCTCAATTACCGGTATATATCGGTTATAGGTCCAGGTCCAGATACAACAGCGTCTGGGTCCGGACCAGGACCACCTATTAGTGACCCCTGCTCTATGTACTCTGCTTCCCTGTGACTATTAAGCATGTTCTGTGCAGCCACTGTTTCTTATTTATGTTTTGTTGGGGAAATATAAATGTCCCCATTTCCAGCCCACCGTTCGCTTGGGATCTGGGTGGAGAGGAAAAGGAATCACCAAATGGTCCGATTGAAAGTGAGGAGACATGGGGGTTGGTTGTTAAAGAGAGAGGTTCAGTGGGGTCACCCTCCAGGTAAAAGCATTGCCTTTTAATTAGGGTGAAAGGATATGATTTTTTTATAAAGGCCAGGGGCCTGGGCACTGTTGAGGCTGATAGGAGTCAATGCTGCTCATTAACCCTCTTTCCTGCTCTCCACTCTCGACATGACTCCATCTGAAAAGGCATAGATAAAAGCCTCCGCCAGGCCGCAAATGACAAGAGGGCTTCTGGGGTTCTGCTGCACATACTCACTACTGCTCTCTCTCTCTTGTTTTACTCCTCTCATTCCCTCTGTTTATCCCTTTCTTCTTTATTTAACCAACATCTGGATCACGCTCCACCTCTCCAAGGTGAGCTACCTTGGGGAAACTGGGCCCGTCGCACAAGTTATGTTACTTTTGATAGCTTCTTTCTTTCATTGGGCATTTCATTATACGGAGAGCTACAGATCATTGTTTTTCCATATATCTCTTAACATTCTCATCTGGGAAAGATATATGACACTGCTGCTTTTAATCCTAAAGTGTCCCACGGTTCTCCCAAAGACAGCACTAGAGTAGGTCAGAATAAGGAGACATATTTGTTCCATATTGCTCTTGAAAGGGCCTACATCATTTGCATGAGAAGCATTCGTACATTTTCTTTTCATCTTTTCTCTCTTGCTTGTTATCTTGTGCCTTGGGTTTTTTGGCGGGTCTTGTGCTTCGTTTTTGCCCACCCCCCCAATCTCTTCTCCCTAAATGCAAAAAAATTGCTCTCAGTGCTTCTGGTTGTTTCTAGACATCAAACACAGTCATGAGAGTGACAGAGGAAAGAGAGAGAAAGCACGGCAGAGAGAATAGCAGCAGGCCAGCAGCCAGAGAGCCATGATGTATGATTTTATTCGTCCCTCCTTCCTGTTCCTGATTAGGGGCCTTTAAACTATGATCGATTGGCCCTCAGACCAGCCTCAAATCAAAGGCAGACACTGTATGTGCTGAGTGAGAGGGAAATACATGGTTGCATTAGAGGCCTGTGGCTCTGAAGGTGCACAGCAAGAGGTTGATTCACTTTGTGCAGGCAAGCTAGGAAACAGGGCGACGTGGAGGGGGTTGTGGGGTGATGAAAGACCATGGCACACACTAACATGCTGACGGGTAGAAACGAATGTCCGTGCTCCCTGTCAGTATATAACCGGCTACGGACACAGATAAGCCTGACCTCCCTCGGTTTCCCCTTTTTGGTGTGTGTGTGCTGCCAGAGAGGTCATGGAAAGGTGGGATGGCTGGCCTTGATAGTGCAGACATAGACATGCCTCTCCGAACATCAAGAAGGAGGCTGGAACAAGCGTGTTCAGACGCCCCCCTGTATTACGACGGCCAAACCCAGATGCGCAAACTCCCCTTCCCTCAGTTCCCCACATTTTCCTTCACCTCACTTAGTCCCTCTGCATTTTCTCAACACCTCCCCTCCTCACAGTCTCCATCCACTTGAGATGAGCGCCAGTCTTCAAGAGACGAACACTCTGCAAACAATTTATGATGCCTTTCTAAGGAAGTCAGATCTTTCCTCCATACCTCGGGGACCTTTTTTCTCCCCCTCTCTTTTCTGCGGCGCTGCCAAAAGAACATTCTGATATGTAATCTCTGGCTGGAGGAATGGCAGACAGACAGACACATGTGCACACTGCACATTTGTTTTCCTGCTCTTGACCTACGATCGACTGTAGAGCTGCGAAGAGAGAGAGAGCGAGAGAATGGCTGCTTTACAACAGATGGTTCTCTTTAAGGAGCTGAGATGAAACTCTTTGTGTTACAAGTGCTCTTTGGTCTTTTTTGAGACTCCAATCGGTTCAGGCTCTCCTGCTGGGCTTCGTTCCAATGTGCTGAGGCCAAATGAGTGCATAGGCATGCATACAGGCACACACACACACTCTTTGGTATCTGATGAATGGCCTCACCTGTCCTTTTGCTTTGAGTTATTGAACAAACTGAGGTACATTCAAGGCTAATACATTGTCCTTGGAATTGTTGGTGTAATTATTGCTCTTGCCATTTTGCCATTTTAGTTGGCTACATAGGGAGCATGCATTTCCTTTAGCAATTAAATATAACACAGATTAGAGGGATATGAATTCCCAGAATGCATAAAGCCATTCATATTGGTGCAAGTAATTGAAAATGTTTAGTTCTAATTGTGTATAATAGAGTCCATATAATAATAGTCAGCATATAATCATAATCATATGCATCCAGGTTATCCAAGGTAATATCAGTAACCTGCTCTGCCCATTGAAAGCAGATATGTTCAAATATTTACAGAAGGGCTATTGAGTAATCCCCCAGTTATTATGGTGGCTGTAATGAATGTTCTCTGCACACGTCTCACTGTGCAGCTTGTTAAGACTGATATCTGGAGCCTCCAACAGATTGATGTTGAATCTGAATAGGAAATGGAGTGCGTCTGGCAGCCAAGGCTTGTCTCAGAAGGGGGGGGGGGGGGGGGAGCGATTGCATCCCCAGCAGAGTGATGGCATCACTTCTCAAAGCGCACACGCTTGTGACAAGTAAACTGAAATCATCATTGATGTTATTTATTTTCAAATGTTCCCCGCTTGACAGGCGACATCTTGTTCGGCACGCATCCCAAGGGAGGCCGCGGTGCTCAGCGCTTCTCGGCTCCATCACGCACAGACAGCCGCTCTGTGCTGACACCAAAGCAGTGGGACTCACTAGAGACTTGCTCTGGAATTTGTCACAATCCTGCACCGCATGAAGAAAACACGAATGCACTCAGCTCCTTGTTTACACACATCCAGATCTGTCGCCATGCTTGTCTCCCACCTCAGCATCTGCCACCGCACTAGAAAACAAGAGATTGTTTGCCCAAAAAAAAAAGAAAGAAAGAAAGAAAGAAAGTCCGTTAAAGATTAGATTTTTTTTTTATGCGAGATAAATGTCAACAAAAGTTTAATCTGTGGAAAGGGAGTGTGCCGCAAATGCCAAAGCATCGACTTCCTGTCTCTGTCTGATTAAGATAGGACATATGTAAATGTAAATTTAGGAGTAAATTAACTGTCAAACTAAATCTTAAAATGTTTTCCAAAAGCCAATTCAATTCTTTATGAATTGGTGGTTTTTGTAAGTTATTTTGCTTAACCAAACATTTATCTAAATAATGACTAATGGCCAATGCTAATCGCTCCACATTACATTCAGCTCATTTTGTAATATTGATGGAGCAAAGTTTTCTTTGCCAGTTTTCCACTCTAACCCATCATAGCTGCACTTTCAACACAATTCTTCTAACATACTGTACGCCCAACAGCCATGCCTATCTCCGCACAGTCAGCCTCTGTGTCTGTGTGTGTGTGTGTGTGTGTGTGTGTGTGTGTGTGTGTGTGTGTGTGTGTGTGTGTGTGTGTGTGTGTGTGTGTGTGTGTGTGTGTGTGTGTGTGTGTGTGTGTGTGTGTGTGTGTGTGTGTGTGTACGCTTTGCTGGCACGTTTGTGTGTCTTTGGTAGCATGGCCCATCCATTCATGTGTACATGGCCTCATTATCAGTCAGTAGCTGTCTGAGCTCAGGGGAGGCAGTGCAGATGAAGAAGCGAGCATGGCGGTGGGCAGGTAAACCAGCCATGAGCCAACACCAGAGCCCAGATCCCCCCCCGGCACAGCTCTGCTAAAGGAGTCCATTTGTCAAACGTGCCTCCACCGAGCACCGCCAGGGAGTACATTACTGGCTGGGGCCCCTGCAGGGATCGGTCCTCTGACTCCCAGCCACACTCACTCACCAGGCTGGTCGCCCAAGGTGCTTCCTACAGTCAGCAGTGACCAGCCCCCAGCCTGCACTCATTCGATTGGCTCATTAATAAAACAGCCCCCACCCGAGAGCAGGGGACATGCTCCAATGCTCTGGACATCGCTCTCTCTGGCTAATGGGCCAGCCGGGAGAGGCCTTTGTCTGCACCCGACTCCCTCACATCCTTCAACATGTCAGACAAGACAATGCAAGGAAGGATGGAGGGCTTTGACTGTGTAAAGCCCAGATCATGTTGTATGTGAGCCCAGGCTGGAGCTCAGTATTCACCGTAGACCTCAATGTGTCTTCAGACTGGGCAAGTGCCTGAGCTTTGCTCCATCAATCCCACTTAGACTCACTTGGCTGAATCTCAGCAATTGTGTCTCCTTCTCAAAATGAGTATGGACTGGCTAGCATGTGTCACCACCATAAAGCTTACTATGCATTTCTGCAGGGATTCCCACCTCCATCCACCAACTCTTGTTACTCCTCCTACTGTGTTAAGCCCAGACAGTGTGAATTTAGCTAGCTTTTGTCTTTCTCTCACTCGTTCTGTTTTGCGTGTTTAGCACAGATAGAAGCTGCTCTGATTCACAGCTGGGCTCCTGGGGGAGAAACAAGAGTTTTGTTTGTGTTGTTGTAGGACGTAAATCTAACAAGAGAGGTGGGGATGGAGCACTAAGCCTTATGGATCCCTCTGGGGTCTTACTGAGCCCCTCACTAAATAAATCTGAATTGAAAATACATATGGAGCTGTAAACCGTTCACATAAAGGAGCACTTGTTCTCCTGGAGGAGAGTATCAGATTTACTGGCTCTACGGTCGGTCTACTGGATCTCACCCTTGTACATTAAAACAGGAGACACGCGAGAGAGAGAGAGAGAGAGAGAGACACAGTTAGTGTACATAAAGTCCACTGACTGAAATGTTTTTGTGATATATCAAGCAAAAGCCAGAGAGAAGTAGCTTTGCTTTGACATCAATCGTTGAACCTCTGCATGAGGTGGTGGTCTACATTTACTGGAACTCAATAGCTAGCTTTCCCCCTGCAGCTCAAAAATTTAATCTCCAGGGGACCTAAATCTGTGGCTGTTTAGAGCGCAATTGTGTTACCGCTATTACCTTAGCTATCTACTTCCTGTTTAGCGGGAAGAGAGAGACAGCTAGTGGAAAGTGCAAAATCGGTGCGATAATATTGCCTGACACAACTCGCGGGGAAGAAGGGGCTCTCCTCAATTATTAGTTGAAGGAAACAGGCTAGAGATTTATGAATATCCCCAGGTGACTTAGAACAGGTCTAGTCACTTCCATATGTGACCCTGAGGCTGAGTGGTTGACAGGGCCCTTCCAGGCCGATTAGGCTCCCAGGCCTTAGCTGCGAGGCCTGTCTTGTTGGCAGCTGGGGGCCAGGGGAGCGTAGCCTTTTGAGCTCAATTGGTAAAGATCACAGATGTAGAGGCCCGATGAGGGCAGCCAGTTGCTGGTTTCGCCGCAGCCAGTGAGGCCCTCCTCCTTGACACTGGGTTTACTGTTACCCTCAGTCCCTTGAAGAGGAAATAACAGAGGCACCAATTAAAGCTTTAAGACATTTAATAAAAACCCTCTGTTGTTCCCTTTAAAACATCCCAGTTAATGCTTGTTTGTCTTTACGATGGAACCCCAGTCAGCTGCCATCGTTCTGTTTTCTATTAAAGAGGGATCGAGTGGTTTTGTGTCGAGTTTTTTCTCTCTCTCCCCCTTCTGCAATCTTTCCCCTGCTTTCCAGCTCGTGGCTTGATTGCTATACAAACAAGCTTTTTTTTATTGCTGAAATACATACTGTTCGTCGGGAGGAAGTCCAGATTTTGTAGACTTTTGAGGTAGTAAACAGGTTACCCCTGTGAACATCTGCAGCCTACAATAAGTACACTGTCTGTATTGTTAAAGTTGTTTTACCAATCACAATACTTTTGCAAACCAAAAGGCTTCTCTGATGAAGGTCTCATGATGAGCCATAAGACATCCTGATATTTGAGTGTTTTATTTATGAATCAAGCCATTGCAGTCCCGAGGAATTTAAAAGCATTTCTCAAATTAAACAAGCTTTCAGGCATAGAATAGTAAAGAGCTTTAAAGGTGCAAGGAACGAGATTCGTCACATTTCAACTGCCTCTCAACGGCCCTCAATATGGGGACAGCGAGCCGGCGGTTCACAGCTAACGGTGCAAGTTTTCACCGAAGGGGGAACTGGGTGGATGATGCGCTTCAGCGATGACGCTGTCGTTGGGGATGGCGTCATCAACTGTTACCGCCATATGAGAGCACAGCAGAGCAGTGGCAGTACGAAGATGTACTAAAATCCACGCGGTCGGCTCAGCTATGACAACAAAGCAAGGAGAAGCTTGGATAACTATACACACAGAGGGAGAGCGACATTCTCAGGCTTTGTTCTCTGCTCAGGTAGACATGACGCCACCTTTTTTATTTTTTACATAGCAAATAGTTGTTTGCTGCTTTATTAACGCTCTGAATGTTAAATACAGCTCCTTTGAGTCGGAGGAAAACGCAGACCCCAGCTGCAACTCTTTAATAGTCCCACACGAAGTCCAACCAAAGATGTTGTACTTGTAATGCAGTTACAGTACAGTGGTTAGATGTCTTTATCTATTATTTAATAGTGATTTTGTTGATCAGATTTTTGTCTTAAGCTGCACAGTACGATGTCTGCTTTTGTATTTTTCTCCCTTTCTGTGTGCGTCACCTCTCCCTAATGCAGCTCAGCATGCATGCACTTAGTCGGGGGATTTCTGTGTTATTGAATTTAGATAACCTGTTAAGTGGAACGCCTTACTGGACGTTATAGTTTGTATGAGGGAAAGGAAATATTAAGCTCAAATAAATGACATTAATATGAACACCAAACGCAGTGAAATAATTCTAAGTTTGAAAATGGTGGACTTTATGCGTCCAGTCACTTTTCGGTGCATGGAATGAAGTTCAGGCAAGCAGGAAGTTATGATCAACACCGCTGCAGCCAGTCTACAAAGGCACAATGGAACAAAGGAACAATATGAAACTGATGTCAAAGGCTCTCAGCTTCTGTCTCTGGAGCTGTTCTGGTGTAATTAGCGAGGAAGGCCCTTGCCCTTGCACCAGTCTTCTATCAACCCCCCCCCCCCCCCATCCCTGCTGGGGTCTGGCATGAGGAGGGCGAGGGGCAGCTCACTTGGGGGAATGGAAGGAGTGGTCGTTCGGGATATGTCCCGAGGGAGGACGGGGTTAGAAGTCAAAGCAGGCCTGTGGCTGCTATGACGATGAACGAAGGAGCTGTGGTGCATAGAGGCTTTTCTGGCATCATGACTGAGCTCCCCGAGCTAAAGTGCCTAATCCATATTACATACACAAAGGCCCCGCAGATTAGCAGACCTCTTCATCAGAATGAATTAAACTTATCAATTTTGAAAGGGGGGGATGGGCATAAGAGTCTAGAAAGAAAATGGGTTTTTACCAAAACCAGCTGAGAAGACATTTCCTTCTAAGGTTCTTTATAGGTTAAGATATTCAGGTTGAGAACCTTAACCTCTGATGTGGAAGCCATTAGTTTGGAGGGCAAGGGTCTTCTGGCTAAGAATATAGGATTTAGTACTGACACACACAATTATGGGCTAAAATGGAAGCCATCTGACTGGTGTTAATGGCTTAACTCATTTGCGGTGACTCATTTCCTCACTGGCTGAGGTTTTATAACTAGGCAAGCAGTAAAATGGGTTTCTTGTCGCATTGTTACTTCCCGAAGTCCTTCAGTATTAAGTAATACTGGGCCTTGAGCATGGCCTCAGTTGGACTGTACTTTATATAATAATGAGATGTGATTGAATAAAGACAATTGGTAAACGGTTGAAATCTAATTTCAGTAATTTTCTTGGTTCTTCACCATTAATTTGTCATTACCTAGTGATGATACTCCTCATGCTCCCGGTACAAAGGGGCTATTCTTCAGTGAAATGCCAAACAAGAGTACAACAAGGGTAGTGTATGAAGAGGCATTCACAAGCTTGATTTGTTGGTTGATTAAACTATAACGTTCAGTTAGTGGTGTCACACACTCATTGCTTGTGAAATGGCTGCTTTATTCCAGTCTGGCTTTTTTTTTTAAAGTATTACATTGGTTCCATCTCTGGCTGGTGTTTAGATCCCCAGATCACCTGACTGCAGTTAGCTGAGTTATGGTTTATTTCTCCAAGTAGACTGAAGTTTTGAGCACCTATGAAGTTTGCCACCAGTTCAGTTGAGGGATCAGTGTAAACAGCTGGCATCTCAGTCCATAATTAAATTACATTTTGGATGATAATGTGATATTCCTAGCCAAATTTAATTTCAACTCATTGCTGTTGATTTGTGTTTCGCAAGGAGGGACTTTTTTGACCATTTTCCTATTTGATGGAGGCTTGTTTCCTAATTAGATTACTCAGCTTCTCTATGTACTGTCTCTGCCACATGCAGAAACTAGGCAGCTTTATGGATTCTATCATTAGAAAGTTGTTGTGATATTAATGGGCAACAATCCATACACACTAAAATAAGTTGAAAACAACTATTTTTAATCCCTTTAAAAAATGCTAACCAACCAACCATCCGTTTTTATTAGAAACACTCCACTCGAAGTCTGAAAATGGGCCAAGGTCACTGCTACCCAGAGAAAGCTGCAGCATATCTCTTTTATTTTGAGGAAAGAATGCGCTATATACAGAATGAAGAGCACAATGTTCCTGTTCCACATCCCCTATGAGACAAAACTGTGAATCAATAAACTGCACAGGGCATAGTTAATCTACCCACCACCATTTTAGCCTCTATTTTGAGCATGAGGGAAGTCGGCAGCCATTTTGTTTTCCTATTTTCCTCAATGGCTCCTGTGAAAAGCAGCCGCCTGTGCATGGAGTTAATTAAGCCATAGTTTTAGAGCCATAATTGATTAAATCATAGAGTCAAAATAGAAATTGCGGTGCCCCAGCAGCTGTGTCTTACTGAATTAAAACCAGTGGCATCCTCTGCTGGTAAAAGGATATGTTAATAAGGCCTTGAATGCAATCAGATTTTGTTGTTTTTGTCCTTTTTTTAAGCCTAACACTTTTCCTCAAGGGGTCTTATTATACACTTCTGTAACACTAGAGAGTTAGTGTGCAACGCACTGGGAAGCCAAAAGACCCTCCCCCAGCTCCCTTAAATCTGTCAAAGCATCTGCCTCATCCACCCTGGCAAATCCTTTGACGTGTGGGGCTAAAGAGCAGGCCTTGTATCATTCATGAATGCTGGTGGATTTCCATATCTGACACTACGCTGACTTACTGCTGGGAGCACTTGTGCCCACATTCAATCCTCCACCGAGAAATGCGGCAGCATATGGTGACCGTGAAGAAGTCGTGTGTGCACAACTGTGCTTCAGCATGCGCAATCATGCACACACACTCACACACACACACACACACACTCACACACCCTTTTGGGGTTTTGTATTTTGTTACATGAGGACATTCACCATGTTGCAAACATACAATGAAAATCGGAAGTTGGAATTTGCAGGACACACATGCAGGATTTCAAATAATATGCACTTTATATCCTCTGTGGTTTCCATCAATTCTCTTATCCGTGCTCCTTGTTGCTCCCACTCTCTCTGTGCTCTTTTCCCTGGCTGCCCCTATCTCTGCAGTGCTATAGTACAGGGAGGTAATGATGAGAAATGGAGTTATAATGCCAGTTGTTAAACCTCAGGTCGCACAACAAATGTGCTTCAGAGACCCTGCATTTGTCTCTGAATGGATTAGGTCTTTGCTCTGGTAACCCTATATTTAATCTTACTCCTGCCTCTCCCGGCAACTCTGTGTTTCTCATGGTAACAAATATTCTGTCATTTTCTCCTGCTTATGTCTTTAGCCTTTGTTGCACCTGCACTGCTGCAGAGTTTTAATTGGCTTCCAGTTATCTGTTGTTTTCTGATACAAAAGGAATGGAGAGTCATATACTTATCTTTGTGTCTGTTATCCGTGCGACTTGGCCGTTGAATGTCAGACGTGACATTAAAAATAAGCTTGTCTCGCTGTGTGAGTTGTTCTTAGCAGGAACCTGGACACCATTGCTGCGTTATTGCCTTTTAGGAATCCTCTGTTGGCTCAGACATTATCTATTTTCCCCAACAGCTCAGTGTGGCCTTATTGTTGCTTGTTGATTTTCTGTAATAGAAGGTCAGACGATATCATTTTTTCTTTCTTTTTGTGGGAATTTTGTGCAGTTATAATTCATGCCTTTACAATAGCTATTCAGATTCGCCTACAGCCTACACAGTGTTGCCTTCAGACTTTTAGTATTTTTATTGGACAATCAAAAGACCTTTGACCACCTGATCAGGAAGTAATGGCAGTTCCCTCCAAAGTGCCACAGCCTACATGCTTATTATTCTCAGTGAGCAAGATAAGTCATAGAATGTTAATAAACTG
The DNA here is from genome assembly GCA_032191485.1 of Leptoclinus maculatus. Taxonomy (NCBI): domain Eukaryota; kingdom Metazoa; phylum Chordata; class Actinopteri; order Perciformes; family Stichaeidae; genus Leptoclinus; species Leptoclinus maculatus. The sequence goes on from JAVDOI010000005.1 coordinate 26,688,543, forward strand.
GGGCCAGTCTGTATTAAATTATCAATGTGCATGAAAAATTCATCTCGAAACGTCTTTCACACTTTCTGAGTCGGCGCACAATTCACTTTTATCTTGTTAAAGGAATGGAAATTGTATTACAAGGGAAAATGACACCACTTGTTTTTCATTTTCCGTTTCACATCCCAAGCAGTGAGACAGCTCTGATTATTGCGAACACTTTCAGTGTTCACGCATAATTTGGTAGGGTTTGGTTGTCCTGTATGTGGGCTCTATACCTCTGGAGCAAGCGACATGGCTGTCCTCTCAGAGTGAAACGCTGCAGTGAAGCATATCAGAGGTTGTTATTGCAGGCACCCCACTAAGTGCCCATAAATTACTTGCTAATCTCACTTCTCCTATTTCCATCTTCTTTTTGTGTGTAAATTATACCATGGGTGGAGACAAATCAGCAACAAGACCACACAAGGCTGCGCCTTCTGTTTTCATGTTTTTTAGACAAGAGCAGCAACGTCTAGTTTTTGCTTCCGTCAATCTGCCGAACAGCTCAAGAGGATGGAAAATGAAAGCTGTGGGTCTATAAACAATCGTGTATCAAATGCAGGATCTAGTTTGCACATCTTCGTCTGCCAGCATTTCGAAGAAGATAAAGGACGTCAAGGTGACATGTGCATGCTTTTGGAGGAAGAATAAAGACAGCAATGTCCTTGCTGATTCTATCAGTGGGAGTCATTCTTTACCTTGTTCATTGAAAGCGGAGGGAGTGAGGGAGGAAGGCCGTGAGAGGGTGGGGGTGGAGGAGAATAAAAGCCAGAGAGAGCATAACATCCCTCCTAGAAACACTAGTCTAACCGACGCTGTTATCAGCTCCCAACTGCTTTTCCTCCCTGATCGATCTGTGGGGTTGGGCAATGCAAATGGCTGCAGCTAGCCCTGGGTATTCTACCATCAATGGAGAGTAATTATCTTCGGCAACAACCAATATTGGATTGTTAAGCCTCAGGATAAGGTAGCCGGCAGAGCCTTCAAACAGTCACTCACCTCTGTGGGCTTGAAGGCTGATGGATGGATCAACTGGGACTCGCTGCTAGAGGGGCTCCCGAGGCAAACTAGCAGAGTTACCAGCTCTCATCTCCCTCTGCCCTAGCAGCGCAGCCCTTTGAATCCCAGAGAAAATTCATTTTTAATGTGCCTGGCGGAGGGCGCTTTTTGTTCTACATCGCCTCGATCAATCAGGACAACTTTTCATGTCGAACAGGAACCTCCAGAAACATTTGCCACGAGGGCTTTGATGAGCACAACTTTCAAGACGGTTAAAAAAACGAGCTGCCTGACAAGCACTACACATGGAATAGATTCAGGAATATGATGTCAGAGAGTAGCAGACTACATATGAGGGAAAATCCATTACTGGTACCGGAATTCATGGATTCCTATATCGTATTTTTGCTTCTTTAATCTTATTAGGTCCCTTGTACACCTCTAGAGCTCTATTACTGTAAAGTCCTTTACTTTTAGTTGGGTCTCCAGAGAGTCCTTCAAAGTGTCTAACATCCTCTGGCCTCTGTTCTCAGTGGCACTACTTGTATTCTGAAGTACTCCCGTGCTCCAAATGGATGACCTAGAAATGTTGTCCATATTGAAAGATGGGAATCATTGAATAAGGTGCTCATTCTCATATCGTTGGTCCATCCGACTCGAGCCCCGCGTAATGAAGAAATCATGGCTTCTGCAAGGCTCTCTCCAGATATGAATTACGCTTTACAGCTGCAGAAAAGAAAATGGAATAAAACATGAATGTGTTCCGTTTTAGTGGTGACAGCCTATGTTGTGCCACTCCACCATCATTAATGGCAAGGATTCAAAGTAGAGATAGATATATAGAGATCAAATATACATATTAACTGAGCCTATAAATCCTGTATCATACGAGGCATCTGTCAATTCAGTGAATGCTGCTCCATGCTAGTGTCTTCATGCAATATCAATACTTTTAGCTTCATTAAAGCATACACTCAATCCTCTAATTCCGAAATCAGCTGCTGGGCTAATTTGTAGTCGTCTGCCCTCAGGCTTGATAAAGTCTCTACTTCCAAATCCGGGTGAGGAGCTGTTAGCACTAAAATACCATCCTCCAAGAAATATTTCGCTGATAGCATAATATTAATCGTTCTCATTGTGGTCAATATTTACACTTCCTGTCAATATTCTATCTGAAAAAGGTGTATGCCCTCACTCCTTTGCCTAACAGCTTTTTACTGTCCATGCAGCTCTTTTAGAAAGCTGTTGAAGAGGCGGGTATATGTCAGATGCTATTTCCACAAGGCAGATATTTGGACCAGGCCTCTAGATCCACTCAGTCAACGCTGGCTTACCTGAGATTAACTGTTCTCCAGGCTGAGACCGGCAGCATTAGTGGCCCACCACTGAATGGTCGTGAGGCCGAAAGCTGTCTGTTAAAGTGCTGAAGGACAGAAACCCAACCTTTTTCCCCAGAGGTGATGTACTGTAGTGTTTAGACCCCCTACCTTGGGAGCTATATGTGGCCTCAATAGCTTAAGACTGAATCCTACTCGAGCTTCTCTCATATGTCCGTCTGAACTGTCTCAAAGATATTTGCGCTTCTTGTGATTGTTCTCAATCAGAAATCTTGAGCTGCGTGAACGGTGTCTTCAAGCAGCTTCAAAGCTTCTGTACAATTAGCTCACGCATTGCAACTATTTTCTGACCAACAACAGCCAGCCTGCGTTAATACACGTCCTCTACACACTATGAATTTTCCAGCTTTGCACAATGTTGCAACTGTGAACAAAACCCCAGTTGAACTTCGATGTATGGGTGACTGATTTGTAGTTAACAGAACATAAGACACAATTAGAGGAACAAAGGCACATTTTCTCTTTTTGATTGCTACAAAAATGATTCCTTTAAAAGGAATACTGCTTAGTGTGTTTACAAACCATCAACAGTGCACCAAACACAATGTTTGCACCAGGTTTTCTTCACAGGGATGGAAGAGAGATGGGGGGGGGGCGGAAAGCAGCTACAATGTGACCCTTAGGGGTGATGATGCCTTTATGGCTTAAACATCTATTGTTTCCTCTAGCGTCTATAAGGCCTGTTTTTCAGGATGCCCTGCTGGTCCAACATCTGCTTTTCTGTTCCAGACGTTGTCCTGGAATGTTTCCCAGGTTTAGCGTCATGTATGTTCTTCCCTTTTGGTCACTGACTCCTTTCAGCTGCTTTTTGGTAAGCTGTTACTTTCTAAGATAAACAAAATCACAGCCAATTGCTCTGTTGACCAAAGTCAAAATTTAGTGGCGTCTAACTTTTCCCTGTCAAATTCAAAATGCTCCTGCACCTTTTACTCTGACCTTGTGTGTGTGTGTGTGTGTGTGTGTGTGTGTGTGTGTGTGTGTGTGTGTGTGTGTGTGTGTGTGTGTGTGTGTGTGTGTGTGTGTGTGTGTGTGTGCGTGCGCCTGTATGTGTAATGCCCTCTGTTTTTAATGGAAGTCTGTCGGCTTGGGGATGGCCCTTAATCACAGTCAGCTGGGAAATAATTACAAGGCTTGCATTCCTGACACAAACCCGCATAGTAGGCCATAACTCTTATTATTGTTGCATGCGAGACAGTGCCTAACCTACAGGCATTATGTATAGATGCCCAGTTTGGGGTGGGTATCCCAGTGTATTATTTATCCATCCACAATACTGTATTTATCATTCTTTATAAAAAAAATGATTTGTTTCACAACAGAGCTGCCATTCTCTTGGGGGTATCTGTGGAGTATAACACAGCATGGCAGAAAGTAAACACCAATCTTCTACTTGTCTCCAGAAAACTCCACAGGGAGGTGGAGTTGTAAAGGAGCCCCCTTACTCTGCCTTGGCATTTTGCAAGCACAAGCCTCTTTCAACCTGACTTCAATCATGACTAAGTTAAGCAGGCCATAAGAGTGAACAAGATAACCACAGGGCTAACTTTGTAGGAGACGTCAAAGCTCTATCCCCCTCCTCTTTAGCCTCAGAGAGTTCTCCTTTTAAAGTACATTTTAAGAATAACATCTTCACTGTGGAAAAGGAGCAGATGGATACCCTTGCTCTGTCAGGACTGATGCCAAGCCATACTCCCCAGGCTACTGAGGGTTTTAGGGAATCGTTGCAGACTGGAGGGGTCAATAGGGGGGATTTTAGGTTTTTGCCCACTTTCAATTTCTGTGTAGTTGAAGCGTATAAATTACTAGAGCAGGATGGTGATTGGCCATATTCATGAATTAGAATTTCAAATTTTATTTTTAAATAAATATTCCAACTAACATATTCCTTTGAAAGGTCCTGTGCTGCTACAATGAGTTTGATACTAGAGACTTAATATGATGTATTATGAATTTGGCTCATGAATAAGATCAGTGAAGAAGTATGGGTTAACAGCACATTACTGGGATGCTTAATGAAACTACTTCAATCACCTAATAGAAACAAATCTGCAGCTCAATTATTAACCATACACAACACACACATGCAGTACTGTGCTGAATCGTGCAAAAAAAAAATATGTTTACATGCTTAAGAAATATCTAAACCAAATAAAATTGTGATGTATAAAGAATATATTCTCTTGGATATCCGGTTAGCTAAATAAATAAAATAAAATAGATGATTAAAGAGTTCAAAGTGGTTAAAAAATCCTGGGTCCATTATTGGGAATAGTGTTAACAAATCAGATCAAGCCCTCGTACATTGATTGCTCTGGTCTCGTCCTGTCCTCATTTTCAACAGCTGCTGCCACACACACAGATTCTCACACACACACACACACACACACACCCTGGCTGACGCGCGGCGCAGCCCAGTCTCTCTCTCTGTTGCGCACGGAGAGCAGGTCGGAGAGGAGCGGAGCGCACTGCGTTTTTCGGGGACTTCTCGCCACGCTAAACGCGCCGGGATCTTGTGGATAACCGTCAGATGATCCCTCTAATTCACGAAAAAGCATCCGCGCGGCTCTTGGATATGTATTCCGTCGCATTTTCTGCTTGAGATCGACAAATACTTGGGGGAATCTATTGTGAGCGATCTGTCATCGGCGCTTTCACTATCCGACTTGGAATCCTGTGAGAGGCGCTCTGGCTTGACAAAGATCAACTGTTTTCTATCAAGGAGACCGAATAATAGCCGAAAGAACTTTAGCGAAGTCAAAGAAACTGCATTTTCATACTATTTCCTGAAGGTCTCGCCGCTTTTTTTCTTTCGAGAGACGGAGGGGAAAAAAATCCCCTCAGTGAAGATTTATTGTTCCGGCAGGTTATTTTGTGTGAATTTTCTCATCGTCGAACCGTTGAACAATGCATTTTTTTCCCAACTTGGATTTAACCTTTATAAGGCTCGCATACATATCTGTATGAATGCGTGTTCTTATTTGCTCCAGTCTGGGTGATTTGGATATCCTCCGCGACCGATCGCAGCGCATTTGGACTCGGTAAGGATTTAATGAAATTCCACCGATGCTTTTGTTGCTTTCATTGGCTTTCAGGGGAAATATCCGCTAACGACGATTAAGTAAGGACAATATGCACAGTTTCCGTCGAAATGGAAAAAACTGGTGGCCTCTGTGTGAATACGCTGTTCATTGTTAGGGGTTTTTCTCTCGTATAGCCCGTCTCCGCCGGTGGCTGGCGCATTTTCCTTTCCAACGAGGCGCCCCGACCGTTTTGTAAGCAAAGATGAGGCTTGAATAACATCCAAACTTTACTTTACACATTATTAATTTAAAAATAGCTTGTACGTTTGGAAGGGTTTCCTTTTATTCTGAATGGACGTCCTCCACACTGACTGGTAGAAACTGAGGAAGTTAGACTGGCGGGTGTTTTGGGGGAAAATAGATATTTTTTGAAAATGTAAAAAATTCGTCTGAACTGTGGGTTATGATATCCTATGGGATATAAAGAAATTGGAAGTATATTTAAATTTGTAATCATGTTGATTTACCACATCACTGCTTTGTGAGCACAGTCCATATAGTGTTTTTGTAGGTCGGCGTCTTGTTATTGCAGTATGCTGTAGGTTGTTATCACGCACTCTTAAATCCACCACGCAGGACATTAACACAATACGAGTCTGTCCCGTGTCTGACTTATACAACAACCAGAGGAGCGGTTTAATTAGGTTATCTTTCCCCCATCGCACCCAGGAATCCCAGCCACCAAGGTCAGACTGGATCACATACCGCCTGTTAATATTAGTTCAACACTTATGGCACAAGTCTGTAGCCTACAGTAACTTTGTTGTCGCTTACTCTTAAATCATAGTGTGTTATTGCTTTATACGAGTGCCTGCCTCTAAGAAGAATTCGCTATAACATTCCCATAATAATCCTATAGGGGCTTAGACGCGCGTCGCAATTGTGAGTTTATAGTGATTTGCCCTACTTTAAGCTCTCCCGGGGTATTACTTTAATATTTCCATAGGGACCTACAAGTGTTGTGTAGCAACTCCGTTAATCTGTGCTATATGTGTTGTCTCTTTTAGCTTTACTTTAATATTCCTACGCTGGTATATAGCAAGACTATAAGTATCCCACATTATGGCATTTTCTGTCTCTTCTGATGTCACTGGCACTTTTCTGTGAATTTCGTAAAAGTCCTCTAAATGACACCTTTTAAAGCACACTGTCAGGCTGAAGGTGTTGTCATGTTTGAAAATATATCCACACTGGAATAGAGAGATCGTGTATGTTTTGATATATTTCGTAGAAGGAATAATGTCCTTTTATTTTAGCCTCTTTTTTTCCGGGCACATAACTACAATGGTTAAATCTAAATTCCATTAAATATATTATATTTCATCTGTAAATTGTTAAGGTAAATAATGACGGGATGGAGGTAGCTTTACTCCAAAATTGACTTGTATTTGGGTGAAACACATGACTGACGATTGTAAAAAATTATACCAGTTTCTATTTGCAAAATGACAAACAGAGAAATGAGTCTTTGTACTCATTGTTATGCTTGCCAATCACTGTCTTTTACTGTGCTGCAGGCTCCAGATAGATAGGCTAAGTTTATTTCATTTTGTCCTGATCAGGACTGGTGCACAACCAGCTGATGCGGTCAATGATGAAGTCACAATGAAATATTTTCAGTCCATTATCTCTTTTTTTTTATTGCCTGTTAGTTCTGTATTTATTTGGGTTGTAGAGTATATGACATTGTTATACCAGTCACTTTTCAACCTGATACTTCCACCACCTACATATTAATATATGTATCTTTCTCCGCTCCCCAGCACCTATCTGTAATCTACTGCAGATGGGGCTCTGGAATTAGCTTGCAAAAACCTCTCTTATTCCTATCTTCAAAAGCCCATTTATCTCTAGCGGAAAGCTGATAAGAGACAGGCCTGCTTGGCAAATGTGATAAGAGGGTGAAAAATCCTCCAGCTATTTGTAATGTAAGAGTTCAGGCAGATCACAGCTGGGGAAGACACGACAAACCCAGCATCATGAGACTAATGCCTTGTGCCCCCTGAAGCCTGGATATGAGATAGAAGAAGAAGAAGAAATGGAGATTTATTCTGGATCTGTGCATGAACTCGGAGGTGAAAAATGAGCTTACGAGTTGTTCAAGAAAATAGCCCAAGCATTTGGATGCAACGCCATGTTCCTAGCGGTGACGACAGTGCCTAAAACCTGTGAATTATCGGTATCATAAAGTAATGCCTCAGCCTGCTAAGTTATTTTGAGTTCTAGCTTTGAATTTGCAACAATCTGTGAATTAACATAGGAAAAAAAAAAAAAAAAAGATGTCAGATAAATATGTTGTTGATGCATTTAGGTTTAAAGCTGTGCTTAGGGAGGAACTTGTTCTAAAAGTATTGTAAATCCCAACTGGAACCTGTCTAAAATGTGGAGCTAATCCAAATTGGCTTATACTCAGAGACTTAAGCTGCACTGTGCGAGAAACTCCAAGAAATATAGTAGTGGGTTGTGCTGTAGAATTGCAAAACAACGTACCACTCATTCCGCAGACCAGTTAAGACCAGCGGTCAAAGAACTGCACTCAGCGCTTTCCCCTCGTGTTCCTGGAGTTCTCTTCTGAGCATTAACGCTCATGTTTCCATGGTGCTGAATCTTGATTTTTGGAGATCCAGTGACACAGCTTCAGCCAGTGTGCATGATACAACTAACATTCATTTTGTTGGTGCAAATATAGTCTTCATATTCAAAAAAAAATGTGAACAGCCTTTCACATGATTCACTGTCGGGGAAGCATGTAGTTCTCTCATTCCCAGACTTATGGGCCACAGGAGATGTAGATTGTTCCGAGGACATGTCATTACTGTAAAACAGATGACACATATAGCATGTGATGTTATTCATGCTTCAAGGACACTCCCCGAGCTCCACCACTTGTGGGTCCCACAGTGGGAGAATGCAGAATTTATGCTTGTCCCTGTGGCACTTGGATCTACATCTTAATCCTGACGAGGGACTTGCCATAAAACACTGTCTCTACACCAAAAGCAGAGGGAGATTTAACAGAAGAGGTAGCCGCAGTGGAGCGAGGCGTTTTGGCAGGATTGTCTTTTAATGCACGCTGCAGAGATGTCTCTGTTTTTAACATTCAAAGTTATAAATAACGCAAAGGGAGGCACAAGGCCAGTGGCTATAAAGGGACAGGGAGGTGTTGTCAAAACAAAATACATTTTTCTCCCCTTTTTTTATTGCATGGCAGTTCCTTCAGAGCTGGCTGTGTTATTAACTGCGCCAAGACGGCGGGGGATTTATGTGCCGGTCCAAATGGAAGTGACCAGTGACCTTTCTTGTGGCTCTCAAACTGCCAGACAATGGACTGCTTCGACAATGAGCTGCGGCTCTTTGTCCCTCATCTCTTCCTATGTGAAGTTATTTCCTAAATGTGGGCATCTGCTGACTTGGAGACCTGGGGTTTGTGTCTCTGCTCTTTTTTTTTTTTATTCTTGTCTTTTTTTTTTCTTCTTTTTTCTCTCTCTCAGCTTGAAATGTCAACTGTGAGCTGCACAAAGCAGCCATCCAAGGTCTTTTGAATACCTCCAGGTACTACTGAAGTCATAGGTCAGCCAGTCACTCAGTCAGTGGGTAATGTGTGTTTCATGCTCTTAGCTGAATGTGGTGAGTTCGTTGCAGGAGCTGCTGAGCAACACGGCCCCAGAGGCCGGGTGGAAGGAAGGGGAGCGGGGGGCACAACGCTAGGCCACAGCGCTGTTACAGCCACACTCCTATGATGTTGTTATTGTTGTCTACGTCCCCCCCCCCCCTGACAAAGAAGTCCCTCTTCACTTCAAACAGCTGCTAAATCCCATACATATTTCAAAAGCGCTCTCCCTTTAATCCCCCCCAGTCCTTCTGCAATTAGCCATTGACAGCAGCGCCTAGTGCAGTTCATGATCTAATAGAAGAATGGGAGACAAACTAGAGGTCCTTTGATTCTCAGCTACTGAGCATCTCTTGCTCTCAGCCTGCTCATTGGGGTCGATCTCAAGGAGAGGTTGAGACACTCGAGTGAATTCCCCCTCTTTTGAAGCTGCCGACCTAGGTCAACCTGTAATTCTGGCAGCTGGCCAGTTCCTTGCCTTCCCCTCATTTCTCCCTCTCTCTTCTCCGTCTCCCCTCGCGTTTTTCCAAACTGTGCCTCCCCGAGAGCAGGTCGTGTCTTTTGTTACCTTTATGAGGCGTAATTAAATGTGCACGGCGTGGCACAGTGTTTGAGCAGGAACCCCAGGCGTGCCATTAGCCAGATGTGGCTGCTCAATCCTTAATGATAGAGGAACAGAGGCGGAGGAGACGAGCCCAGGAGTCCTTCATCACGCCATCCCGAGGTGTCGTGTGGGCCTAATTGCCCCATCGTTTTGTGCACCATACGAGCCCCCATGACACCTAGCTTCATGCATTCATTATGTATTCTCCCAGTGCTACTTCAGGCTGTGCTGTTCATGTATAACCGGAGGTGGGTGGTACGTTGCAGCTAGGCTTTTAGCCAGCAAGTATGATTCACGAGGGGAGTTCTTAACACCTTTTGTTTTGAACATTGCACGCAAGAAGTGGGGTGATGTACAGTGCTATTCGGTGCATTAACAGTTTACAGTGTCTGACTGGAGAGGGTTTCGTTGTCGTGTACTGTCGTCGTGTGAGACTGTGAGAGGGATGAAAGGCACAATTTTTCCTCTGCAGCAAGTTGAACATCGTTATTTGCATTCAGTATTTTTGGCATTCAGGAGAGGCTGTTCGAGTTCTGTCACTCCATGTTCTAAATGCTTGAGAATCGATGTACATTAGAAGAGGGGCCAACCAGAAGAGTTAAGAAGCCACTTTTTCTATAAAAAAAAACAACCTGCTTGCCTGTCTCTGCCTCGGGGCTTTGAAAGTGCTCTGGGATCAGAATGACAAACGCTGACTGATCGGCTCACATTCACACAGCGTTTCCTCCCAGCCTTGCCTGGGATCTAACTATTGAGAGTTCTCATATTTCCTCCTAAGCCCTTTCACTCGCAGTGTATTAAAGCCCCCATCCCACCCCTCTCTCTCCGTCTTTTAATCCAGCCCGCGTGTTTTTTTCCCCCTTAGTAAGCAGATTTGAGTCGGGAGCTTTAATTAGATGCATCTTCTCCGGGATGTGGATGTGTCGGGTGGTCCATGCGCAGCCTGGGGAGCGTTGGGTGGAAATGGGCCTACATGCCAAACATACGGCACCCTCGCTGGAAAGCAGGCCCCTTCGTTAGTGAGAAACTGACGAGCTGCCGCTCACATTTGGGTAATTAACACCGCCACAGATTGTGGAACAGCTGTGCAATTTAGCACTGTGGCAACACCAGCGAGTCAAGAGAGACTCTGCAAACAGAGGACAGCTATGAAGTAGATTCATAGAGCACCTCAAACTCAGGCGTCATCCAAGCTCTCTCCAGTGGCCAAACATAACGCATATCCTCAGCCACTTGGCAGAATTGCATGACAAATTATTAAAATCACATTTTTGGGATTTTAGATGATGGATACTTAGGCAAAAAAAACTGAAAACTGTCATTACAGTTCGGATGCTTGCAGACTGTGTGTTCCACAAATAATTTCAGACAGAAACAAAAAACAGTCGTCAATCTGCAGTCAGTATATTTCAACACCTTCCTTTAAAGTCGTGGCCATGTGGAAAAACAGGATCTAGCATGGCTGCATCCAGATTCTGTGTCCATGGACAATGTACAGCCAGCTTTTGGGGCCTAGTCATCAGCCTTCAGTCTACAGTTGTGGAGAATAGATGGGCCGTGTGTAGAAAGCCTCTGTACTCTCTCGCCATGTAATTTAAGTTGCCTTTCATCTTTCTTTTCTTGGCAGTGGCTGGCTTGCCCCCACAAAACCAAATTATATGTGAGAAGTAATTAAAGCATCCTGGTCTCCTTTTTTGTTTCTTTTTGATTATAGTTAATGCTTACCATTCCGTCCTCCACTTTTATTTGCCTTGTTTTTTTATCCCCACTGATCCGCAACATCTGGTTTGGGGTTTAACCGTCGGGGAGTGGTGAGAGTGTGGGGGGGGGGAAAAATGCTGGTATACATGCAGTTTAAGCTCCAGTATTTCTCTGTTCGGCTTCCACCTGATCATTACCAGAAAAAATACAAACATCCTGGGATATTTGGCTTTCTGTCAAGCTGGAATCCTTTTATAGTGGCAGCCCAAGATAGTCATTTGCAGAGTACGGAAGGCAACTTGACCGTAAGCGATTTAAAGCTAGTTTACATTTGTGTTGTATTGGATGAAGTCCGATTTCTAAAACAGTAAGGGTTGTTCTGGTGAGAGCCAAGTAGCTATGGAACCGTGTAGTTAAGTGTGAGTTTTGTAGGATTGAGCCCTGTTGCCTCTCCTCCTTCTCTGGCCTATCAAGTGTCAGTGACAGTGACATGCCCAGGGCTGTCAGCAGGCCATGTCCTGGCTCCGTGCTCTGTCAGAGAGTGAATGGAGAGAGCCCAGGGAACTTGTTAAATTTCTGCTAAGCTAGGCTATGCTGACTTTGACAGGAGACATTTCCTTCCAATCTCCTCAGGTCCTCTGCCGCTATCATCAACCACAACTCGGCGAGTGAACGGGCCAACAGACATGATGCAACGATAATAATGTGAAAAATGTCTATCTGCAGTAATGCCAGGTGAAGGCAAACGGACAGGCAGGCAGCCAGCCTCTGCAATGTATTCTGGGAGGCTGGGCCAAGCCCCAGTGGGGCTGTCATTTATTTATCTATCTGCAGTGTCTTGAGAGGTGAGGAGAGGAGAGATGGCTGAGGCTTCGCTCTACCAGAGGGGGCTGGCCGGCTCTTGAGGGATAGGAAATATAATTGGGCTGCTCTCACTCTTGGCTATGGCACCAATCAGACGTTTCTCCCTCCCCGTCTCACCCACCCACCCACGTTTGCTTGCAGACATAGCTGAGGAGATGAGGCAGCGCTGGCCTTTCAGACCCTGAACAGGGACGACCCCAAACAAGACTTGTCACTTGTGCTTACAGTGGCATTTATTTGATCGGAGGAGGTTTTTCTTCCTTCCTTCCTTCCTTCCCTCCCTCCCCCCCCCCCAGTTCTCTCCTCTGCATTCTGCCACCGCCTCTCTCTCCTTGGCCTGATCTGTAATGCTGGAAACTTGAATGCAGCTTGGCTGGGGGCTACCCATGACTTCTGCTGTGCAAGGCAAATGACTCTTGCTGTGAGGGACAGGCCACCTGTTAGTGACAGGGTGAGGGCTGTGCTGACAGAACAAGTATCGCTGTCAGAGAAGCAGGTTGAAGTCTCTTCCCAGCAGGAGACAGGAGTGTTTCCACATGGCCCATCAGCATTACATTGCCCCACACTTGCCCCACTGCATTCTCCTACTGTGACCCAGTACTTTGGAGGCGTTGCTATGCTGGTAAAAGAGTGTGCAAGTATGTATGAGTTTCTTTGACTGGATGCAGGGGGTGTCACGGTGGTTGATGGTGTGTAGGTAGAGCGCTGAAGCCTGTGAGCACATCGGTTTCTAATCATCGCATGGATGTATTGATCTGTGGTAGGTGCAAGGGCACTGTACCAGAAGTTCATTCCTCCCCACAATGGCATCCCGCCAGGGTCCTGTCAATCTTGAACGTGGGTGACGGCCTGGGCAGGGATCTGTGTATTCAGAGAGCCCCGTACAGGGGTGCAACAAAGCAAACTAGGTTTCCAATTACATGTTGGTGGGTGGCATGTGGTGAATGCCACACAAGGCCAGCTGGCAGCAATGCACTTGAGCATTTACATTTTTTTTTTAAACAGTAAACAGGGCTGGTAAAATGTATTATCAAGCAAATGGCTGTAGATCCTTCACTGACTGTGCTCCAAACAGTGTGTGAAAGAATATCTACAACAGCATGAATAAGTCATGATTTGAGCTAACACCCCACACCCATCCTTCTGTGTCCAGACTTACAGCTTTCAACACTTGATTAAACTCAGTTCTCTCAACTAAATCATTGATTGTAGTCACAGAAAAAGTGTAAAGGGAAGGAGGGTTTCTCCTGTAGACCCCCCCGCATGACGGGTCATCTTAGTTCTGCTCGCTATAATGTTCACCTTTTTCATTTGGGACTATTTACATTGGCCTCCACTATCCAACCACACACATCTTTACCACTGAGAGACATGAAATGCAAACACACTTTTTTTTCCCCCCCTTCTCTGCTGAATGAATAGCATGCAGTATAAAAGGCCCTGGAGCCTGGACCAACTAATCCAAGGATTCTCTCAAATGTGAGAAAAGGCTCCTTGAGCACACAAGCTGCTGCCTTGACTTCATCTGTTTGCATATCTCTTATTCAAATACAGACAGGAGCCACCTGAGCCAGGCCAAGTGATTCTAGACGTGCAGATGTTGAAATGACTTTTAAAGGAAAGAGGGGTTGCCATAGAATTACCTCCGAAAAACAAGTACAAGTTTCTAACATTTTTGAACGACGGATGAAAAACTATTTATTTAATTCGGTGTATAATCACTGTAATTCTAATGACTTTTTTTTTTTTTTTTTTACTAATTCTTTCATTTTTATTATTCTTAATCTCTTTTTTAATTTCACTTTTATAATCAAGCGTCTTTTTACTGTCTGATTTAATGTTTAATGTGTTACATTTGTATTTTTTGTAAAGCACTTTGAGCTACATCTCTCAGTATGAATTAAGTTATCATTATTATTAAAGGACGGCTAATTCAACCACTTATCAACGTGGCTTCCGCAATCGGTAAATACAGACAACTCTGCATTTAAGAGGTTGTTTAAGAGTGAAATTGTCAGCTTGGTTTCATTGACAGGAAACTGGTTTGTTAAGGCGATGCGCTGCTATTGTAATGAGCTGTTTAACCTAAATCAATCCAGCGCATTATGTACTCGCACTCCAATAACATCGCAGGAGCCAACATACTGGAGGTGAAAAAGAATGGCCTCTGTATGTGACTTGGCGTCCTTTTTGCTCATTTAGTCTCGTACGCAGGGACTCCCAAAGAAAACAAAGCTTTTAACAAGCTCTAAGATATTCATTGTCGCCATCATGAACAAGCCCAGAAAAGGAGTATTGGTGCTCCAGGGAATATTCTTTGCCTGTTGTTTTTCCTTACCACTTAAATAATTGAAGGAGTTGCATGTAAGACAAAGTTGCACTCACTTGCTTCATTATATTTTAATCCAGAGCACATGATGCTCTGCATACATTACACATGGCCAACAACATTTAATAGTCCCTTCTGCAGTGATCGCTCATAAATCTGCTCTAGCAATGCAAAACGCATCAAATATATCCTCCTCGCCCTGCCCTTCTCTTCTGTCCAGGGATTTGTGTTCGGATGGCTGCCAGATCAAATTCCTCCACAGGTGTTGTGTTGTTATCAGAGATAACAGACGGGTGGGTTTGTACAGAGTTCACTAGCTCTCATGAAAGCGGAAAAAAGCTCACAGAATAGACAATTACGCATTAGGATGGTATTATTGTGTAATTACCGGAAATGCAGTTTGTTGCGAGTGCAATAATGAGCCGAACTCTTAATAAAACTGACCTCCATTAAAGAATTGACAGGCTATCATTACTCTGTTACAGCTACATATATCTCAAGTCCATGCAATAAATAACTATTTCCCATACAGTTGCAGTAGTGACTGACCATTGTAATTGAAAACCGCCACAAACATGGCCGCTGTCAAGGTCAGGTCACAGTGTGGTGTGTGAGAATGATGTTACACAGTAAGTGTGAAGTCTAAAGCCGTAAGCTCTCTCACAAGGTCCCTGCAGTTGTCGCGTTGGCGTTAAACTAGCTTGTGCTGGACTCCCTAGAGGTACGCAGTTAACTCAGCACCTCCCTCCATCACCTTCTCCCTTACAGAGCAAAGCTCCCGGCATGTCCCACTGATATGTCATCATGGTTATTTATACACTCCCACCCACCCCACATTAAGTCACACATCTGGACTGTCAGTGACAGATGACAGAAGAGCTCAAGTGCTATGCCATGTCACGAAAGAAAGGTGTGTGTGTGTGCGGGGGGGGGGGGGGGGTCATAGCTCAGATTAGAGTGAAAACCCTGTCGCAAAGAGAAATAAAGATGTCAATGAAAAGACAACATCAAAGTCAAAAGGATGCGTTGCTGTGACGAAGCAGTGGACGTACTGTGGGCTGCTGGGGGTCCACGTTCTATATTCAATTTCTGCTGTAAGCTCAGAACACAACACAGTAAACAGAACAGACCTCAGCAGCAGCTTATATATATATAGCAAGAAGCAAATACTACAACAACAAAAAAAAAGTCTCTTTCCTTCCAGGAGCAATCTCACCTCTCTGTGTTTGGTAATGAAATGAAAGTCGGTCACAGTGCCCCCCCCCCACCCCCCCCCCCCCTCCCCAACAACCACCACTGTCACTCTCCCCCCTTTTTATAAGCGCTGAAGGTATTTCTAAAGGTGGCTGCCTGGGCGTTGGGTGTCCTGTCCAACCCTGCAGTGAGGCCTCAGGGGGTAGCTTGGGTTAAAGCTGCCAGAAACCTGAGTCCTGATGTCTGCATCACAAGTAAATTCCACTTAACGTGCCACATCCCTTTCTAACATGACCTGGGGGCTTTGGAGGTCTGAGACTCCTTTATATAGTGCATACCATGTTTGTTTGTGCTAGCAGGGTTGGATAGTGTGGCTTAAAGTGGCAGGGGGATGGTAATGTGAGACCAATGGGACGTTTCCTTGCCCCATTTCCAGTTTTCCACTCCCCCTTCATTCCCTTTTTCAGGACAAGTGGCTGTATTGATCCCGATAGCCTGGCCGACTTTCTCTGTTGCAGCAGACGTACGAGCAAAAGATGCCAAAGATGAATTCCTAAATTCCCGTCAACGTCTTTTCCAGCTGCTGCTGTAGTTTAAGGAGAGATACTGTTACAAAACCAGTATCAACAACTTCACACCTCCCATCGCACAGATAAACTGAGCTCAGCAGAAAGCGAAGCTGAAAGGTCAGGGGGTCACAGGCATCAAGTGTGTGTGCACGGTGTAGGGTTTAGGATGCAGAATGACTGGTGTGAGAATCCCCCATAGTTTTCTTAGCCCCACTGGAATTAGAACAATATTTATTTGTGTTTAGAGAGGAGGTGATTCATATTTCTCAAAATCACTGGCATAGTACGGGTGTGATCTGCCTCTCTTGCTGCGCATTTTTTCCCTCTCATTAAAGGTGTCCGGGCCCAGAGGAGCAAACCAATGCCTACCACACATTTCCATGTAGTGCCAGCTCTGCCTTCTCTTCTCTTTGTGTGCTGTCTTTCACTGCAGAAAGAAATTCACTGTGTGTGGGTTGAGGCAAGGGAAAGGGTCACAGCTTTTTTATCGCTGCATTATTTAAGATCCTGCCGAGTTTGTTTCCCCCCCCCCCCCCCCCCTCTTAGCGAATTCATCCAAGTCAAAAAACGCAGTACAGTCTTAAGAGAGAGGAAGAAAGGAAGAATGTAACTTGTGTTAGCCTGAGGTGGGCTATGACTCACCTAGACATTGTTCAGATGGAGTGAAAAAAACAACAAGTTCAATCGGAGTTTCTATTGAGCTGTGCTTAAAGCCACCTTTCTCTTAACAAGCTGCAGTGAGAGGTGGTTTGCCTACCAAGCTTGCCTGCAGCTCTCCGCAGGGCGATTATGTCACGGCGGGCCAGTCAGAATGATGTGTATCTCTCTGTTAGAAGGCAGCTCGACTGCAGAAAATGGCTCTGACTAGGAATATTATTATTATCTCCAGGATCCTCTCCACAGCAACAACGGTGCCGCATTGTGAGAGCTCTGGAGAAAGCTGTTTTTGAAATAATCTGCCTGCCTGTTATCCTGCCTCTCAGACAATAACATCCAGAAAGGCTTTTTTTTTTTTTTACTTTCCACCCACCCACACTGACAATGGGGTAAAGGCTTTACAACAAAAGGATGATGTGGATATGGGGACAGTGAGTTTCCGTGACCCGTCCTATCATACCTCTTCACAGCGGCCCCCGAGGGAGCCGGGGATTTGGTTGTGGCTGTTGACCAGCCAATCGGGGAGCAGTGAGCCGTGTCTTAAAGGGCTATCTGCCATCTCAGCTGCGAAGAAGCCTGGAGAGCCAGGAGAAGCCACCGGAGCTCTGATCTATATCAGGGGCCAGAGAGTAATGACGAACAGCCCCCTGATTCCACCGGGAGATTACCTGCCCTTCTTATCGCTGCTGGCACACATTTCGACATTAAAAAGGAAAGGGGGGCCACGCCCTTTCCATAGTCAGCTTTGCTGAGCCAAACAGAGCTACTGCTATCACCTGCTTTTGTTTTTTCCGTCTCACGTTGCCTTTATCTTGCTGTCTTTCTCTCTCCTTCCCCATTTCCATGGTCTCAAACAGGACGTAATCATAGCACAATGGCTGTGCCACACTGACCCTTATCTCACCCTAAAAGAAATACTACTAACTCCCTCTCCTGGTGCCCCCCCTTATTCCCCTAAGCCTGACAAGGGATGGGGAGCTACGCATGCTATTAAACCACTGAGCTTGGATCTGGTGTTGCATTAATTGAGTTAAATGGATTGCGATGGTTGAGATGATTTGTCTGTCGGCTTTTATTGCCGCAATTTAGACTGTGCCTCATTGCATTATGCCACTTAATGAGAGCCCTTCGCAGGCGTTTTGTCTCTGCTGGTATTAACATGCACAGGTTCACTTCACAGGAGAAAGTGGGCATTAGCTAGCCCTAATTTTCTGCAAATTCCAGTCGATAATCAACTGAAAGCAGTTCCCCCCCCCCCCTACCAGCCGTGCTCCATGTTTAATCCAGGGCCTTTGCAGGGAGTTTGAGCAGGTCTGGATTCTCTCTGTTGAAATATGCCTTGTCCCTTTTTCCTTCATTTCTCCTTATCTGGTTAGTGCTGGCTGTGGGCCTGCTGAGGCGTTGATTTGTGACCCTCTCTGTCTGCAGCGGCGAGAGGCTTTTAATGCAATGCATGCCTCTGCCCTTCTCCCTACTGATGAAACAGGCCCCTGCATTCCCCTGATAGACTGCTAATTTGTATACTAAACTGACAGGCAGCCGTGATAAGGGCTAGCAACTGCTGCACAGCCAGAGGAGGGGAAAGGCGGTAGGAGTGGTGGTGGTGGTGTGGGGTGCGGTAAGCGAGACGAAGGGTAATATTTTACACAAAGCTCAAGCCCCCCCCCTGCTCCTCTCTCGGCATTCATTTCCCTACGTCTGTTGCTAGGGGGAGAGGGAGCAAGAGTTGTCGGCCCCGGCCCTCTGTCGTACACACACACACACGTGCTATACGTGCCTATGAAAATGGCACTCGGGCTAAGTGAGGTTTGTGTGTTTTTTTGTGTGTGTGTGCGCAAGGGGAGACCACTCCATTCTACACAGTCACTATGGAATTCATTATCATCTTAATGATGCTCCAGTTGAGGCGCGTATCTGTTGGTTGACAGTTGCGTGGGAGGTTTCGTCTCTCTTTTCCGTTCTCGCTGTATATCCCATCATGCTCGCTGGGGGTTTTGCAGTCTTGCTGGCCCCACACCTGTTCTGACAAGCCAGGCGGTGGCAGCGGCGGGTGGGAATTGGAGGTGAGGTAAATGGTGCCTGTTCCCTGCCCTGGGAATGCGTAGCACTGCTGCGGCTTATAATAAACGACCGCTCGGGAGGTCATTACGTTTTTTTTGCAACAGCGTGAGGACAAATGCAAGGGGGGGGGGTAATTAATTAGGTGTCTCCTGTTGCAGCCTCAGAAACCGCAGACCCACCGTGCGATGTCTAATGCTGTATCTATTGGTAAAGTAGCATTAGCAGACGTGGGGTGAAAGGGCGAGAGGGGCCTGAGTGGGTGCTGATAGAAGTGTTTATCAAAGCACCGAGCTACTCCCACACGGACAGAGAAAACCAGGCCCCTGCTGGGGTTTGACTGATCGATGTTTTTACCGTATCAGCACTGATAAGCTCCTTTTTTGTCAGTGTTCAAGATCATTGTGTGACTTTTTTTATACACGGAAAACAAACATAGTCTCACTTGAAATTAGAACATCATATTAGAATCATTCAAGTATATCTTTAAGACAACAATTGTGGAATTGGTCCATGAGATTTTTGCTTTAACAAAAAATAAATATACCAGTACAACCCCTAAAAGAAAGGGAACTAAGGACTTGAGGTGACAGTAAATGGAAAATTGGAAGAAAGGGCAGTGAAGGAGGAAGGTGACAGTGATGAAACACCAAGCAAGAAAGTAAATTAACAGTGTGTGTGTGTGTGTGTGTGTGTGTGTGTGTGTGTGTGTGTGTGTGTGTGTGTGTGTGTGTGTGTGTGTGTGTGTGTGTGTGTGTGTGTGTGTGTGTGTGTGTGTGTGTGTGTGTGTGTGTGTGTGTGTGTGTGTGTGTGTGTGTGTGTGTGTGTGTGTGTGTGTGTGTGTGCGTGTAGGTGGGAGGTGTGGTGAGTGTGGATCCATGGACAGACAGGCTTGGTTTGGGTAATTGACGGCCTGATGGTCCATGCCAGGATATGTGCCCTTTTGCCCGCTTCACTTCTTCTCCTACTCACTCTCTTGGGATTTGTTTTTCTGTTACCCTTTTCTTTCAGGCTCCCTGATAAGTCTTTTAATGCCATGTTGTGGCACATTAATACAGCACCGAGTAGCCCATCAACTGTCTTTGCCTATGCCAAGACATTTGACCGACTTATTTAGCATGCTTCTATGCTCTATCACCCATGATTACAGTCGTAGGGCAACATACGTCTAGCTATGCACTAATGGCTGTTGTGTTTATTTTCATCTGCCTGTATGTATCGTTTTGTACAACTGACCATCTTTTACACTGCCCGTTAAATTAGTCTTGATATTGAGTTGCAAGTCTTGCAAGAGTTTCCTTTTCAAGTGAGGGAAATGTCATGTTGAAAGTGTGTTGGCTCATATTTGGTTTGTGGTATATAAGTGTTAAGATTAGCCGCTTTACCGCTTGTCCTACAGTAATCTGTCAAGAACATAGCATGCGCCAAATGACTCAGAACTAAATTGTAATTATAGTCTTTGCAGGCATGAGCCCACAACAAAGCCTACTTACAGGTTTCTTTGTTTTCACGCTACAGCTGTTGTGATAGCGCTGCCAGCCTGTGTAAAAATTATATCTCTACCAGGGAGGGGGAGGGCTTTACCTGCTTTGCTGGGATAGGGGGGGGGGGGGGGGGGCTGACGTTTTAGGAATTTGGTTTTTATTTAATCTGGGTATACCTAACCTCTGGCTCCAAGATTTCTTCCTGTTTGGAAATAATTTGCTCAGCTCCACGGAATGCAAGGCATGCAATGGGAGCTCTCGGATCAAAGGTAGATGGACAGCCTGGGGACCGTTTGATATAAAGCAGGGGGTTGCGGGGGGGGGGGGGGGTTCTGTGGAGAGAAATTGGTCTCTCAGCAGTCTTTACTAAATGAGGTTAATTGAATCTGGGTAATTGCTGACCTTCCTGTCTCGGTGAAATCACAGCCTTAACTGATCAATGTCTTTCATAAATTTATGCCTGAAGGTTATTCTGTTGATTATAACGCCCTCCCTTGCTGCCTGCATCGCCTCCCTCAGTCGCCCCATTGTGCTTATATTAAGCACGGAAGCATTTTACCACCAAAAAAAAAAAAAATTGCAATTAAGCTTGTCGGAGATTCTCCGAATTAATTAGCTTGCTGTGTTGTTAAGTAAAAGCAATGTGTACATGGAAAATGTTCATCTCTCCCCCCCCACCCCCGCTGTTTTGCTGTGACAGCAAATGCATTTCGCCTAGCAGTAAATGTCTCACTTATTGCTAGCGAAGGTTTCTGCCTCTCTGCTCTCCCTCTGCGGCTCTGCTATTACCAAGAGATTTATGCAGCCAATAAGTCATTGGTGTTCAGGGAAGTTGGGGACTTTTTAAAACAAACAGCAGTGTAATTTGTAATTTGGCATTTGCTAAATCTGAGAATTATGGTTCTGCATGTGGCTCTTTAGGGAGTTAGCACTCCCCCCCCCCCACTGATGGTGGGTTTACTGGCCCAGCTCCCTCCCTGGCCTCCTTCTTTTTCTTTCTCCCCCTCATTCTTTTTACGCCTGCCGAGGAAACGGAAGGATTTCACAGCTGCTGAGAGCTGGGCCCCGGCTGGGCCCTATGACCTCCTTCTTGCTTTTTTCCCCCCTCCCTCTGTCTCACTCCCTTTTTTCTCCCTCACTCCAGCAGTCTCTTTCCTAAGGGAGCTCTTGTGTGGCTCAGAGGAAGTTGAATCATAAAGCATGGCTAATGAATAGAATAGGGAAGGAAAGCTGAGGCCTGCTGACGGCCCTCCAGAGAGGAGGCCAGGCCCCTGAAGCCCCAGGCTCAGATAGCAGACGGCCCCCTCAAAGGTCAGGCTTCCTGCGGCCCGCTCCAAGGGCTTTTGGCTCCCAGGCAATGTGGCTTGAATTTACCCCATTATTTTTTTATGTTTAAATTTCCCTGTTTCCTTTGGAAAACCTGGCCTTTGCTCCTCTTTTTTCTTTGTCTGTCTCTTTTTCTTTTTATATATATTTTTCCTCTGTCTCGTCTTTCCCTGTCTGTTTTTTATGGCAGTCGGGGTTGCCTCAACAAAGAGAGTGTGAAGAATTTGTTATACATGACCTCTGCACACCGCAACCGCAGGCAGGCAGCTCAGACTTGCCAGTAGCACAGCCCCGTGAAAAAATGTCAACTTGACCAGCGAAAACCCAGAAAGTTCTACAAAAACAACAGCTAGCCAAATCAGGGCTCTGCTTTGACATGCCTTTTTAAGAAGTGCTTTTGTAAGCCGGCCTTGTAATTGTGGATTATATACGACTGACTCATGCAGACTTGGCAGGTGCAAAACACAGCTTTCAAAACCTAAATATTGGTTGTTGATGTTACTTGGAATATGTTTGGAAAATAAAACGTCTCACTGCACACTCAAAATAGGCAGAATAAGGAGAAGTAGGTTGTCTTGGCACTTGGTAAACACAGCATTTTCTGTTCTCTTTCTCAGGAACGTTATGTCTGCATCGCTCTCTGGATAACCACTCAGGTCATAACAATTGTTTTAACTGTTGTACTGGAGTCATGGCATGACCTAGCCTGTCTTTTTTTTTGCTTCTGTGACCCCGTGCCACACTAAGCAAGTCCCTGAGCCAGCTCCCGTGTCCATTTGACAAGCTTCATTTCATTCAGAGCCCATATTTTTCTTCCAGGGCCTCCGGGGCCATGATTCAAGGCTGAGGTTGTGCTGCTTGCACTGCTGAGGCTTGGTACTGGAGCGTTTAATGTCGTCCAAAGCTAACAAAGAGCCTGTGTTGTAGCCTGGCGCCTGGTTCTGGGAGACTGAAAGAGGGCAATGCACAACACTCTTTCTTTCCTGTGTAGTCTTTCGCCTCGTCTACTGTAAGAGGAAACAGGAAACATCTCCTTTCAGCTGAGTATTTGCCCTCCATTAAATGTTACACTTACTAAAGAGGTGTTATTGACCTCTTCTGAAGCAATTGAACTTCCTTAAACACACCGGTTGACAAAACCTACAATATATACTGTAGTTTATTTGATCTCATAACTAACATGGTAGCAACAGCTTTAGTAAAGGCTGAGGTTCATTGCTAAATATGGCACTAATAATGTTTGCATGATTCAAATTCAAATGATCTGACTCTGAGAACAGATATATTATCAGAAGATTTACAGACTTGGTAATGTTATTTGTCACCATGATGTATTTACCTCATGTGTTGAGGCCAATATGTCCATAGTTATCAACGGATCATTTTAGGGCATTTTTCATGTTTTTTTTGAAGTTGCAACTGTTGCAGCCTGCTTTTGTTCGCGTCCATTATTGCTTTTATCTGTATTTTATATGCCTGCTTGGTGAATTGTTGGGAGAATCAGACAGACAAACACGGTGGAGAACAGTAACACAGTGGCAGTGAAGAAGAAATTGGGAGGTCTTGGAAACAAGAGGACGTCCTCAAAACACTTGTGAAGAACTAAAACGGATGCCAAGGACAGCCATCTGTGTTTACAAGATGATTTGCTTTCTCTTTTTGTCTCTGTCGCTCTTGCACTCACTCTGATTCACTGTTCATTCTTTACATATGCTCCTTTTGTGCCGCATAAAACACAAGCATGGCAGTTAAGGACACTCGGGCCCTTTGGGCAGAACATATGTTCAGCTCTTGCAGCATATTCTAAGTGCAGAACCCAGATGAGAGGCAAGCGAAGCAACGGGGGAATCTTGGCTTTAAACAAAACCCCTCTATGGGCTGATATTACAGGCTGAAGCGGATTTTCTTTGTTAATATTATCTTCCAAGCACATAGATTTTTCGCTACGGTATTTTGCACAATACCAGGTTTTTGTGCGGATTTACTGCTTTTTGGTCATAGTGTTTAAACATTTCCCATCTGGCCAGTGAACATGCGTAAAATGATGTGTTTTGATTTAGGTGGTGCTTGCCAGATTCTACATATCCATCTAAATCAGAGAGGAAAATACCTTGCAGTGTTTAGTCTAGAAGGCTCCACTATCACTTCATAGTGAGATGCTTTTCTCCCTCAAGTTGACTCAACCTATATTTTTAATACCAGGTTTCCAGTGCTCAACAGTTTTTGACCCAACAAATGATCATGTTGTTTACCTATCATCTGTTTACTGCCAGTATGGGCCGATATTGTCTTTAATACTACATTTGTGAAATAAGGATTTTGCTTTTAGAGTATAGTTACATTATATCCATGACGTTGGTTATTCCGTTTAAAGATATCGCAGAACAAAATGTGATTTCTGAGCGGCAGCGTGTATGCAGGAGCCTTTGTGCTCTGATGCTGCATAGCCACCTTACTGACTTCCTCCGTCTTTGACAGCATTTCTTTTGAGGATTTTCAGGTGGCACAACAGTGCCACCTAATGTTGCCTTGACAGGAAAAAAGCCAGACAGGGACCATCAGGAAGAGAGGGAGCCCTTCTCGGTGGCTGATTGGAGTATTTTGATTGACTGTGTGATGCAGTAGTGGCAGCTGGACTTTTCCTCCAGGCACTAGTGGCCACGTTTGTGGCTGAATTGGCCTTTTACCAGACAGACAAACTGCATGTCAGTGCTTGCATTGCCTTTGATGAATAATGAGGATAATTATATGAGTCAGGTTTTTTTTTTTAATTGGATTGACAATATTTTCCCACAGATTCAGCTCATTAGACAAATCCACTCACGGTCTCCCTTCTTGTTTTTCCAGGTGTCTGATGTAGGATCGGAGAAGCTCTTTTCCCCCACCACACCCAAAGGTAAGAGCCAGCTCTGTTTTCTCTAGTCCCCTTTCGGTCTATCCTGTTCTGCCTCATTCAAACTCATAACAACAAATGGGTTTTAGCGAATGGGTCCAAATCTCCTCCACTCTAATCCTGCAGCTCCCATTCAAATTTAAATGTCAGCAGACATAAACAAGGTCTGGTGACTACATATGCATACATTTTTGCCTGAGCGCAGAGTGGCGTTTGCTGGACAACCTCGCCAAAGGCTTAGCCCCCTACATATTGGTTCATTAGAGGGGATTTAGAGCCTCCCTGCCACATGCTCCCACAAATGGGAACTTCCCTCAGGCAATACAAGCTCTCTGACAGCAGGCCTGGACCATAATAGATGCCAAAGGAAAGGGAGAGAAAGAGCTTTGTCAGCCCCCCCAGACAACACAAACTCTGTGTTGTGCGTTAACATATGCACATATATGGATTATAAAGATTTAGCATTTCTATGTTCATGCATGATCTCACGTGATTTTGTGCGTTCGCGTGTCCGTGTGCGTCCAACCGCATACATGTGTTGGTGTAGACCATGTGGGTATAGAATGTCTATACCTGTATATTCTCTAAACGCAATGATGCTAGCCAGGTCAGAGCAGGGGGAAAGGTGTCAAGTTGTGGATGCAGGGAGGCGGGAAAAGGGAGGAGAGGCGCGATCAGCCTACTAGTGACAGATAGCAGCATGCAGACCTACGTCCCCCCAGGGCAGGAACCAGGAAGCAGGGCCATTAACACAGGCAGAGGGTGAAGGAGGTGGAAGTGCAGAACAGTGTAAACTGAGGCTATATGAGGAGGGTTTGGGAGGGATGGGGGGGCGGGGATTTCTGCTGGACAGACTCGACAAATAGCCTCAACTGGACTGTTAAAAATGTCATCATAATACACACATAGTTAGTGTAAACTGGGTTGTCACGGAGACATATTTTACTCTTGCTTACTGCTACTAATATTTGTCAAAAATGTTGACAATTTTGTCACTAATTATGGATAGATTATATATTATTAGCACAGGAAAAAAAGGTCATTGTTACCTGCAAAAGGAAGAGCATAAATCTATCTCCTGCCTTTTGGTAACAACAAATTAGAGGTCTGTGTTCACCTCCATTTTATTTTACCTCCACATCAGAACATCCACGGAGAAAGCTACATTCCCTCTAAATAGCACATGAAGGTGTTGCGTGGTTTAGCACAATAGTTTAGACTGCTAAGTGGAAAAGCACGGCTGACAAGGAGGAGAGAAACCAGGCCTGTCGGCGGTGTGATGTAGATGACCTGTGACCAGCGTCGGCCTCGTGAAACCGGCGTTCAACAATGACGATGACTTCCAGACTTGCATGGTTTTGAAAAACAACTAGGCCGTGTCCAAAACCATCTATTCTCCACCAGGCTGCTGCTGCTGCTGCTGCTGTCAGCTGTCAGGATGTTGACTTATTTTTCCTGCATGCCTGTACAGAACATGGCTGCGTGTAAACTCTGCTGTGAAGAAGCGGTAGTACAGTCACATACACAGCCATTGTCTTTTTACACACACACTCAAATACCCCATCCATGTCAGCTGGCAAACGGAGGGCTCTGTGGATCTTGCTAATGTGCACACGAGGCTGAGGATTAGGACTCTGGAATTACACCCAGACAATCCAATCAGTCTCTCAGGAGTCTCTCCTGATTGTCACACAGATCAACCAGATCCTTTTTTGGGTAAATGTGGAAGAAGGGCACCAGATTAGAATTAGGGGTTAGAAAGGGTGAGGCAGAAAAGAAATAAACAGTTTGATGAAGTGATTTGGTGACGATGTTATCACGCTACAATGGCAAAGCTGCCCCCAGCCGGCTCTTTTCTTCCATTCCAATGTTGTTTTGAGCTGTAATGGATTCTAGGACAGTGTTTGTTTTTGGCCTAAACTGTTTTTTCTGTCTGTGTGTGTGTGTGTGTGTGTGTGTAGTGTGTGTCTGTGTGTGTGTACTACAAAGCAGCCCACAGGCTGTTTTCCTCTGGTTTAGAATGCGGCGTATGTGTCCCATTACCGGTCTCGCTCACGGTCCTGTGGGACCAATGAAAAGCCAGCTTTCCTCTGATCACCAGGCCTGTCGAGCTGTTGGCTTGGAGACACTCACAGATGCACACACACACAAATCATGGCACACATAAATATATAATGCTGTGATGATGTTTGGCTTGTACATTTCTCTAGGTAATGAGTGTTATTTCATTTAACTCTTCCTTGCCTTTCAACATTGTGCTCCTCTCTTGAACTTTATTTTTGTGAGCAGTTACGGGTACAAGCGGTTGAGGTTAAGTCCAAATTGCACACAGGCCCACAGTCTGTCATGTTAATGAAACGGTTCAGGGTTAATAGAGGAGAGGAAAGACCAACATAGTAATCAGCGACGGCAGAGCACTGTAATTATGCACACAGAACATGGTTTTGGGCAAAACCCAGACACCGTTGCCTTTCTTTCTCTCGTATTTGCATTTCGTCATCTCCTACGTCAGTACAGATAAAACAAGCTACCGGTAATAGTATCTGTAATAACACGGCACACACTGTGCAGTTCTCTTTGGATATTGTTACTCAAGAGCTAGGACACGTTGTGCTGAATGTCTGTCTGTGTTGGTGATATAGAGGTAGGAAGGTACAGCAAAGGGCAAGCATTATCTAACAGGTATTGTTTGTTTATTTCCAGTCTTACACCTCCTGCAAATTATTGATTTCCTGGAGGGTGGTATGTTTAAGTAAAAGCGCTATGAAAACTTGTGCTCCACTCAGGGGCTACTCTTATTGAATTGCAGCTCAGAGTTTACTGTTGTCACTCGCTTGAAGGCGAATGAGAAGCTAAATGTAGCTGCTGAGCATGTAAAGGGCACCTCCACAGAGCACAGATAAACACCTCACTGCTAGGCCTTCTTATAACATTTCACAATGCTGTGCCTATGGAAGTGGTGGGGAGTTATCGCCTAGCTGTCAGCAGCTAGAAATATCTGAGAAGAACACTTTGGAATCTTCAGTGACTGTGTTGAATGTTGTATCTGTGGGTTTCCTCTGAGGTCCCGCTGTCCTAGCTAGGTGCTACCTCCTGCTATGGTGCGTTGGGTAAACCTGTGCGGTGTGCGGTCCATCAGACAAACCTGGGGCATCTTGGGATAGCAGGAGCAAGATTGGTAGAAAACCCATTTCTGAAGTGGATTTGTGCCCTTGTAATCCTGATTAATTTTGACCCGTTGTGCTCATTTTAAACAGAGCATTACAGTAAGCGTGAACACAGCAAGCTCCGGGGCAAAACCAGGAGCTTAGCGGCTTTGGGAGGCTTAGCTGCAGATGGCATTTTAAGCCGGACTTAATAAATTGTTTCCATTAAACTTACCGGCCCACACATACTGGATTAGACCAGAGGAACAAAGGAAGGAGAGAGCGTGCAGACGAAGAAGAGGGGGAAGAAAAAAAAAGCACACACACACACACAACTGCCATCATGCACATCTGACTCTGTTAACATCTCTCTGAGGCCACATGAAAGGTGAAGACGAGGTTAGTGTGGTGTTCAGGGAGATAGAAGCTTTTGGACATGAATGCAAAATCCACTCACTTTAGATCTCTTGCTCGTCAGGGATGTTGGACCAATTTGCCTAATTGACACAGAAGTAAACAAACAAAAAAAGATGCATAAACCATTTAGCTTGGCAGTGGATTTAGGGCTTATCCTCTAACTGTTTATATATAAACACATTACCAATGCTGTAGCTTAAGGATTTAGGATCTGCCCATACCCTTGTTTTTTGTTTTTTTTGGAGCCCTTTTTACTCGTATATCAATCTTCTATTGTAGGAAATCAATTCCTTATGGTTGAAGCCCGCCTCTCCCCTCTCCTATCCCAAGCCCGCCTCCGTCGTACCTCCCTCCCCCATCGGCTCATGGCTTGCTCCCTAAGCTCTCATTATGTGCTACACAGTCCAGGGTCCCCGTGTCGAATCGCTAATCAACCACCGTGTCTGCAGGCCTGCTCTCTCAATAGGTGCTGAGTGGCCTTTGTTCCACCACTGCTGTTTGCTGCATGTCAATAAAATAGCAATGGCCTCCTCCTCCTCCTCGTCCTCTTAGTTACCTGGGCCAGCCATAGCTACGGGGCCTGCTCCTGCAGTGCAAGCGTACGGGGAAAATGAAACACAGTCCCACCTGCTGGATTCTGAATGCCAGAGAAGGGAGGAAGGATGGTGATTTGAAAAGGAGCGGCGAGGTCAGGGGCAGAGGGGATTGAGGTCATCTCAGCCATAGTGAAGTAGATGAGAGAGCATGTTTGTATTCGACCGGGCAGCTCTCCTCTGGCCAGGTCAGTGTAATGTATCACTAACCTCGGCAGCCGGCCTGACCGTGTGCAGCCTCTCACCCATTAAATAATGAATGGAGGTTGACCCTCTGACCAACTAATCAGCTTTTCGCCGCCGTTGAATCAGGATTGAGTGGAGGTAGATGGAGAGTGTGGCTGGCGGGCTGGCTGGCCGGCTTCGCAGGCAGGCTAGACGCCTGGAGTGCAGACATGTTGTTGGAAAAACACAAGGTTCTGCAAGGGTTTCCCACAGCCAGATTTAGCAAACGCTCTTATTAAAAGTAGGCATAACTGCTGTGGAATCTGAGCCTGGTGAAGCTCACCTCCTGTACCTACTATGATTTGTTTGACAAAGTCCAGGCAGCTTGCAGGACATGCTTTCTTTATCAAGAAGACCAATGTTCCTTTATTGACATAACACTTATATTCAAGCTCTGGTGTTTTGAGGTTTGGGCTCGTATATGTTACAGAAGAGAGCTGGGGGTTGGTAGTTTTATGCATAAAAGAAACCATCCCTCTTGCCTGTAACGCCGTCTCACTTGTTACTGAGCTTGAACAGCAGCTTGTGTGTTCCCCTGATTTGATTTAAATATTAAAATGGTACAAACTCCCAAGCAGAATACAGAGAGCAGATGGGTTAGCTAACACTCTCAGTTCAGGCAGAGAAAATGCTCGTGAGAAATTGGAGAAAACCAAAGAATATGGCTTGTTTCTTTATTAATCTCTGGGTTATTACTTCGCACAGACATAGGACAGTTTATGAGCTGGGTGATTTGTTTTTGGAGAAAGGGGCTGATATTAATGCTCCCTTTATTGATAGTGCTAATGCTGTTTGTGCAGCCATCCCTGTCGGAAAGATGAAAATAAATAGGGGGAGCTTGGCGGAGATACGACACGTGTTTAATTATTAATTGAGCCATTACTGACAGAGATTGCCTTTTTTGATTTAAAGCAGGAAGGCCTGCTTCAGGGACAGAAAAAGCAATTACAGAATCCCCAGCTTGCACCGCCGCTGCCCATCGTTTCAGCATACACCGCGAGAGAGGAGTGAAAGGAGACAAAACACTCACACACACACACTCACACTCACACTCACACACATCCATTTACACTGCGGTGTTCCATAAATTATTTTAATTCTTCAATATTTATAGCTTTTTAAATTACGATTACAACGTCATGTACTATTTATGTAGCTCAGAGTGGCAGGCAGTCAAAGGGAGCAAGCCACATTACCCACAATCCCTCTATGGGCCTGGCACCTTGAAAAGCTGACTGAAGGGAATTGTTTGGTTTTATACGATTCAGGATGTGATGTCAAACTGCACCGGCTCTTACAAGCCGCTTGTTTTCAAAGACACTCCTGATTTTCTATGCACGGCAATTAGCTGGCTTGTAAAATCAGTGCTGATATGTCATGCTATCCCTGGGTGCACTCATTGGCCCCTGTAGAGCACTATTATATCCATTAGAAAAGCAACTGCTCTGTGCGGGGAGCCCAGTGTGCATGAAATATTAACTTAGCCCCTGTTTAGAGTATTGGGTCACTGCTGATTGAGCTTCAATCATGAAACAGAAACTCCGCTCGATAGTCGATGTATTTCTTGTCTTGTGTTAGCCATTACATGTCAGGACGCTTGACACCTGTCAGTCAGTCCTATCGGGGCCTGTCATCATGTGTCAGCGAGCCCGTGGGTGGGGATCAGCTATTGTGACAGAAAATGGGAGTCACATTGAATGTGATTAGGCTCCATTGTGTGACTCTGTGTCCATTGACTGAATATGGATTCAGCTTTAGCTGTGGAGAGGGAGCAATTACAGAATCACTACAGGCCCATAGGGGAGTTTTAGGATAAGTTGTCAGGGGGCATGAACCAGCATTTTGGCTGCTGCACTTTCACTAATACAGCTTCAGTGTATAATGCCTGGGATGTAACATCTCTGAGCTATGCTTCCCACCTTACTGTTAAGAACAGGTTGGTATATATACAGAGAGCTTCACAGTATATACGATCAAGTCAAAGTGAATATATCGAATCACTTCAATACTGAGCAGCACTGTGCTGCCTCAGAGCTATCTCCTATACACAACAGAGGCTAATGATCCCTTGAGGCTTTTCAGCGCTGTCTCTTCAGTTCAGGTTAAATGATAAAGTGCCAGCTTACTGCCATCCTGGCCTTTCCACGCACACGATTCCCCTCACCTGCCACACCATCAGCAGCGTTGTACACCATGATAGGAAAAAAAGCACATGTGAATTTATACTGTGGCTTTGACCCAGAGGTAACACTTACACCTCAAGTTGACATTTTTATTTGTCCAGCACACAGCCGCGATGAGGAATTCTCAATGTAGAAATTAGGTTACAGGATCACTGTCATTGAGGCAAAAGGTGAAGATATGATGAGTTTTTTTGGCTATGCTCAGTGGGCAAAGCATCGCAGAAAAAAAAAACCATTTCACAATAAATGACTGTCACTATCTGCTGCTATACTATCTGCTTCACTATAAATCAAGGTCTGAGCTGTGTGAAAGGAGCTGATGCTTCAGCAGTGAGTGAGGAAATCAGAGGCTCCCTGACTAGGGAGAAGCTTTTTGACAAATAAGCTGCAGCCCCCCCACGCAGTTAGCTGACCAACTTGTAAAACACAGGTTGACTCCCATCTTAGCAGCACCATTGGCTAAAATGGATGCAGGGCTCTCTGTTTTGTTTTTTCCTTTTAGAGAGGATAAAGGGAAGAATTTAGAAAGTGCAACTCTAGAGAGCAGTAGCTCTCATCACATCTTCTGTCTAATCTTAATCCTCCTCCCTCTCCTCCTCCAATGCAGCCAGCTGCAGTGTGGAAGGCATTCTTATTGTTTACTTGGAATAATACATGACCAGCGTCTTATCACTACTGTCAGGCCTGAAATGTAAAGCGTGTCGCCTGTGATCACTTGAAGGTTTTCTTGTTTTTAATCCTTTATTCCAAGCTCCAGTCTTTCTGCCAAGCGAGAGTGGGTTTTTCCCCCCCACCCTGCATTTGTTTGAAGATCCCAGTTCCCCACTATGTGCGTTTTTTTAAGCTCATCTGTGTTGAGCGGTACAGAGCCAATGTTGTTTTGCAGATGAGGCTGTAACGCTCATTGACAAAGCCAGATGGTAGGCGATTGTGGCCAAACACGACGCTTGGATAATGTACAATCGCTGGCAAAGGGGGACAGTTGTCAGCCTAGATGGATATTACAAACATGCTTGTAATGGATTGGACATTTTGGGAAGCGCTCCACACAGGCTTGTAAAGATGGGGAAAAGCATCACCAGGACCAGAACGGATGTAAAAACGCTTCAGATTCCATGACGGACAACGACAGACATGTATTAGAAGAACGTGTCGGAGGGGATTCTGGAGAAAAAGGGAGATGAACCCAGGAAACAAGATCCTAAATCAAACAGAAATATCAGCCTTGACATATAATGTATTTCCAGATAGGTGGTCCATGTACTATTTGTTCAGTATTTCTGAGCTACATGCCTTTCCAGTGGCAGTATATTAGCATCCATGTTTCTGTCAGTGTCTTATCATAGCCACTCTGTCTAGAAGCGATATTGCAGGGCTTGGACTCGTACAGTGTGTTTGACAGAGAGCTGGGTTTGGAGAGGTTTGTGATAGAGAGCCTTGAATTCTACACACGCACTGCTGGAGAAAGGGTTTGTGTTTTGTTCTGCATATCACTGGGCATAAGTGACATTAATGGTCCCAGTGTTTGTTAACACACAGGTGGTAATTCGCTGCGACACAGGGGGGCTGCATTTTGGCCATTTCAGAAAAGAATATGCACAGTGTGGTCCCCTCCAATATTCAAGCGGTCATCTGTTTGGCTGTTGTTTTTGGCTACCGGTGAATTCCCTGCTGCTGGGCCCTGGTGGCGGGGCCTCTAATGGCCTCTGACTGGCTGTAAAACCCCACTCAGCAGAGCATGGGCTCCAACCTCCCTGTGCTGTTGGGTTAGTGCTGCTGTGTCGAGGGGTTGAGCAGCAGGATTGGAAATTCACTGCTGTTTGCTTTGGGATGGAACGGGAGAAATTGCTCCAATGTCACATGACCTATGGAGAGGTGTATAAAGAGCAGTATTGGCAGTATTGGCCAGGGCTACACTGATGTATGGTCTTGGTGATATTGCCCTTTTGTTAGAATTTGTGTTTTCCACCTCCTGTGAAATACAGTTTGATTCATTATAAATATATTGTAGCACTTATCAGGACTGTGCTCTTTGTTTATAAGAAGCCCATAAACCTAAATGAAGGCATTTTGGTTATGTATCAATCGTTATTGCTGCAAGGAATGGGGTCCCTTTCAGTGTTCCAAAATATGTCTACGCTTTTTTTGTTTGTGAAATATTTAGTTGAGCTTTGTTGTCAACGGGACGTGATATTTAAACTTATTGAGTAGCATAACCAAAACAAATCATCTTCCAGTTCAGTCCAAAAACATATCAGGCCTGATATCTTCAAAAGACCACATCTGTTGAAGCCTAACACTGACAAATTACATCAAAATCATGGTTCCCTGTGTTTATGGAAAACATCTATATACGGCTATCGCTATCACTAATGATACAGGTATTGACTCATCAACTGGTAAGTGCAGGGCAAGTGCAGAAGTGCCCTGGGCTCCTTATCAGCTGCGGCACACTGTATTAGTGTGCTGGGTTGGCGTAGCACTAAACTAATCCGGGTAGCAGGTGCCACTGGAGCCAAGGTAGAGTGGACATGTATTTCAGGGAGGATGAGCCATCTGGGTCTTGATACTTTATGGTGCTTAAAACACACTCTCAAGTGTGACACTCCCAGCACTTACCTTTTAGCTGCACACAATAATCCTAGCGCTGGCCACTAAAGGGAGAGAGAGGAGGCTTTCAGGAGAATTTACAGGGTTTGATGTGGTGTGGCGCCTCCGCTTTCGACACGGATTCATGAAACAGTCAGACACACTTGGCAGTTTGATTTTGATTCCTCGAACTCTTTCAGTGTTGTTTTGTCATCGGCAGTCTGAAATATGTCAAGCAGAAAGAAAAGTGTGTTTGTTTTGTGTCTGTTTTTTTTTCTTGCTTGTGAGCCAGCCTGCCTTGCTCGACACTTTGCTGGGGCCTTGTGGTGTCTTGTTTGTTTTTTTCCTGGTGTAGTCTGTTTCATCTCGCAAGCGATTTTGGCTCGTTGCTGAGTCCAATTTCGCTTCCTGTTTCACAATGCAGCCCCCTCTCCTCTCACAGACACACTCACATTCACACATTTCCCACCAAACTGACACCTCCACACACCAAAGAAATCAATTCTTCACTGGCCGCACTGGGAACGCCACGGTGAAATTCAGGCAGCTCATAGCAGCCCTGAAAACGTGCAGACTGTTGTTAATGTTCCTTGTCCACTACGGCTCGAGGAGGCCAGACCCAGAGTCTCCTACCTCCTTTCTCTATGTGTGGCTAGGGCTTAGAGACGGCGAGGTTTAGGTTAGCAGCAGCCCCGCAGGTCAGAATCCAGGCCTTGTCTCTATTAGTTTACCTGACACAACTCCCTGCCCTCTGCTCCTTCTTCCATCTCCCCTGCCTTATTAACTAACCTCTTTCTCCCCCACTCTGGGTCACTTTATCCCTCTTTCTCTGACGTGCTCTCTCGCTCTAATCAAGAATGATGAATGGGGTGTAAAGGAAGGACAGCAAATGTTGGAGAAACCCGATACACCCTCCAATTGTCACTCTTTTCCTGCGATGGTGGAGAACATGGTGGTTGGGGGAGGGAGGCGAGAGATTTTGAGGAGGCATTTTGTGTGTGTGTGTGTGTGTGTGTGTGTGTTTGTCTAACTAAGCTCTGTATGAGAGATATTTCAAACATCTCCACCTCGGTTCTCGGATTGTGTCATCAGCCATGACATGCAAAAAAAAACAACTCGGACTGCAAGACGTCTACTTTCACATAGCGCAAGCTCGGGTTGTTGCATATAAAAATGCTTGTAGCTCATAAGAAACGCGGGTCTTTTGGCGTGTAGCCATTAGCAGGGAAAAATGGCAGCTCTAGTCTTAGTCTTCAACAGCTGCTGGGTCTCCATCTGTAAGCCTAATTACCCAACAGCACCCCAGGAGCAGCTCAGCAGCAGGATCCTCCTATAGAAGAGGCATTCATTACATCAGTGTGTCTATACCGGACAGTGTGTTTCCCCCGAGGGACCGCAGATATGTGAAACCTAATCCCAAGCACTTTAATGCACACTGGGGTGCTATCTTTGGACAAATAGTCCACTAAGAACTTACCCTTTTGCATTCACCCTTCCTGTGGGGGTCAATTTTATGTACACTCGAGATCATTTAGAGATACTCCGTATATAAAATAGTCAATTCTAAATATTCCAGTAGTTTTAGTAGTTGTTTTATACATAGTTTTGGTAGTCGAACTGTTTTATGCATTTAAAGTGAATATCAATAAAATGATGAGTTGGTAAATCAGTTGATTTGATTGATAAAGATTCATTTTGACAATCAATTGAAAGTCATTTATCAGCTAAAAAAATCTGTAAACATTTGCTGGTTCTAGCTTCACAAATGTGAGAAGTTGCAAAAAGAATATCTTTTGGGGTTTGTGTACTAAAATATGTCAGCCTGGGCTCTGTGAAATTATAATGGGCATTTTCCACAATTGTTTACATTTTTTATATATACATACATAGATATACGTGTGTGTGTGTGTGTGTGTCTGTGGGCACATTATTTGTATGGCCCAATGCAATGTAATTCCTGTGGCATGCTGGGATGCACAATGTATTCTTTTGAATGGACCCTGAGCCTTGATCAGCAGCCCCGGCCTGTAACAGCAGGATGCTTCAACATGTAAACATGACAAGAAGAAAAGGTGTTGTGGTTGATTGACGGTCTAGTTCTCTGGCAGTTGTTCATAAAGAGATATTTGTTTTTATCCGTTGCCACCTATAGAATACCACCACTCTGAAAAGACAGCTGCCTCAGCATTCTTGGCTGTCAGCGGATATCATTTGATATTATGAAAATGGCTGCTGTATTTGCATGAAGCAGGTGAGTCGCTCAGGCAACGTCTTAGTCTAAACCACAGTTTGTAATACTTATACCGACAATACCCTGCATCTGCAAAACACTTGAGGAAATATGATCTGTCGGCAAAGATGTTTGTTCTACCACTTTCGTGGCATTAAATTGCAACGGCTGCAGATGTCAAAACAGGGAATGAGGTATGGCGAATGGTTAAGAGCTGTCAACTTCCAATTGTTGCTTTGCTTTCTGAGCGGGGAGTGAAAATGGAGATGGAGGAGGAGGAAAAGAAAAACATGCGGGCTCTTTCAGCCCACTGTCATGCCACTTAGGATTTGTTGAAGGATTTTCACCCAGCCATTTCCCTTCCATTGAGAAGTAATCAGTGCGGCACTGAAAGATAATATTATATCCACTTAGAGGCATGTGGGCTCCATGCATGTTCCTACATGAAATGAGGATGGAAAGCATTGCTTCTGTTTACATTGCTTAGCGCTCACTCCCCTCATTTCTGCTTTAACTTGGTGCTTCCTGGCAAAAGCTTTGTGTCTCTTCTATCTCGTTCTTTCTCCCTCTCTCTTTCTTTCCTCCCTCCTTTCCTTCCATTCTCCGTGGATTGCGAGCCAGTTGGTGGGCTAATAGAGCATGCTTTCCTGTGGGGCACCAAAGTGATAATGTTCAGGCGTTATGCAAGCTTAAGTAAAGCTGACACGCTGCTCCAGAACTACAGCCCACACTGCGATCCACAGCAGCCCGTGGAGAGACTCTGAAAAGGTCTTAAAGGTATGGGAGACGCAGGGAGGCTGCCACTGTCCTCCCACCGCTGTGCTGTGATGTGGGAAGCAGGAGTTAAGTCTTTTATTAGAAGTGGCAGGCGTTGTCTCCAGTCACCTCGATAATTGCAGCACCACGTCCACTGTCGTAATCAATTGAGACAGCTGCCGCTGCGGCGTTCAAGTCCATCAGGCAGGCGTGTCATGCTAATTAATGAAATGATAAGGCGAGTGCTTGCAGCCTTTCACAAATATCTCCTGAAGGCTCCCTTTCTTTTCAACATGAAATGAATTCTTAAAGTTCAGTTCTCCCCTCCTGTTTGTTGTCCGTCCCCAGCGGCCTCGGGGTAAGAATGGTCACCGGGGTCGGTGATGGGTCAGTGACAGTGAAAGGGGTCAAATTCCTGACTGGCAGGGTGGGCCGTGTCAGAGGAGCCATTAGACTTGAGCTTTTCTGTCCAAAGATCCAAGATGTCCACCCTTTTATTTAGGAGAGCCCAGTGGCACTGACCTTAGGTGACCCAGCTGTGTTCATGAGAGGCTGAGTCTGATGGCAGTCGCAGAGCACATGAGCTCTGTTAGAACCCAGCTCTGCAGGGGGGATGGGCCCTGATGGAGATTCAGAGAGAAGAACAGTGTATTGTGAGTGTGGAGGCGTCTTGCTTTTCTGCAGCACGTTATAGCCAGGGGTTAATGATGGTTTACGTTGCTTTTAGAGGACCACAGGACCTTATATGACACAGTCAACATTTAGAGCTCTGTCATTCTCTCTCTCTCTCTCTCTCTCTCTCTTTCCTTTCCAATTTAAAGATGTGCTCGACGTCATTTGCCTCCCATTCACAGTGCTGGCATGGGCGCCATGAGAGGTGAATTTGTGCATATGTGTCCTGCACCATATGGCCGGTGTTTGAATTGGGATCCAATATGCACAGGAAAAACTGATTCATCCCCGCAGCCTGAGCTGCCAGCTCTCTGAAATGAACATTAGGTTCTCAATTTATGCCTGGGCTTTGACTGTAAACGTGTTACAGCTTAACACCCATCCCCATTCTGCTGCCATCCACTCCTTTTGTCAGCTGCGGCAAAGAGACAGAGAGGAATAATTGAAACGTGCCAGCTGTCCCCACTCTTTAGCTATCTTGGCCAGTTTTTTTCCTCGTCCACTCCCCCATTAACATCTCTGAGTGATTTGCAAAAACGTCGCCTTGGCTCCCCTCGTTACCAGCTTGGAGATGCTCGAGGCAGATTAAATAGTGTGAGGGAAAGCAAGCCATTGCAAAATTTCTCCTATGATTTTATTATTAGCACAATGATTCAACACTGCTCAGCCCTTCTGTTCCTCTCATACGAAATCATTTTGTTCAAATCACCCCACCTTTTTTTTTTAATGGCAGAATACCTCACAGCAATGAAGTGTTGATTGGCAAGACTGCGGTTTCCTGCCTTCTGCCAGTATCTGTTACAGCCATCTTCCACAGTCACTCACTCGTGAGCTAAGCCTTGGCTCTGTGCAGATTGCTTGTCTAGAGAGGAACAAAAACCAAATCATTGTGAGCTCAACCGTCAAGAGCAGCAGAATATTCTGTCAACCAGAGCCAGCGGGAGACGGATCAAGTCAGCGTGCATTCTCACATACCTTCTGCATCCTCCAACGTCTTTCAGCCGATATGCAGCTTCATTTAAATATCTGTCTGTTCATGTCCTTATTTTATCAGTGCCTTGACTGTTTATGCCTTAGCAAAGCCATGAAGGGAGTGAACCGCAGTGTTTGCCTACTATATGAGAATACCCAGTGGCCTAAAGCTTCTCTTAGCCCCGACCCCCCCTTGTCATAGAGAGAATTTGCATACCCTTGTATTTAATCTGAAAAGGCTTTTTGCATACAGGTTCTATTTCCCTGGCTGTTGTATATACTGGCATGGTGAGCAGGTAATTTATGTAACACGCTCATTTGCATTCACAGCATAAGTTTGCTGAGGGTTTTAGTTGGAGGCCGAATGAGAATCTTCTCTAGGGCCCTTGTCTCATTCATGCGGTCGTTGGGCCCATTTGCAGGTAGCCAGGTGTGTATTTGAAATAAAGTGGTTAAACAAAACGTTTTCAAGTGAATGCTTTTTAACTCAAAGCGAGTTGAGAGTCGAAGAATGTAGCGCTGTCCTTTAGGGCTTCTGCATTGTGTTCTTGACATGGCATGTGTCAACAGACCATGCCTTAGAGCAGTGATTCTCAACTGGTGGGTCCGCGACCCACTTTTGGGTCGCTCACCCGTTTTCAGTGGGTCGCGTTTGCCTATTAAACTTTTTTTTTTTTAAATGCTTTTATTTTGAAGGGGATTTTTTATGCAGCGGAGAGCCGTCTATTCACACTCTTTAACAATATTTGGCGTTAATGCCTTGTAATGCTAATATCAGCAGAGGATAAACTGAAAACTATACCTCTGTCAAATGACACTATAAGTAGACGAATTGAAGACATGTCGGATGACATCAAACAACAGACCACAGCTCGAATTTAGGCAAGTGGTCATTTTGCATTACAAATGGACGAATTTACAGACATAACAAACAAAGCAGTTTTACTCGTTTACGTGAAACATGTGTGGGACGGGGACTTACAGGAACAATTTCTCTGCACAAGAGAGCTCCCTATACCATGACTGCAGAGGACATTTTCAGCTCAGGTTCAAACTGCACCATCTTTTCATTAAATACATTTGAGAAGTTGAACATTTTCCTCGATTTGGGTCGCGGCTCATCATTAAGGGGTGATGGTGGGTCCTGCAGCCAGACCAGTTGAGAACCACTGCCTTAGAGGGCTATCCTGATCACAGCGAGGGTCTCTTTGATGATGACACCCATTCCATCCTAGTCCAGCTCAAGGCCAAGCCATCCCAGACTGGTCCAAGCCATTCAAAGCTAGGCCATCTGGCTGCATAAAGGCCACATAGGACCAGATCAATGCCAGCTCTCCAGATGTTCCACTGGGACAAACAGGGTCACAAGTGAAGGATATAGTAGGCAGGAACAGCTGTGTAGCGACACTGTTCACCCCAGAGTCCCTGCTGGACACATCAGTCATGACCAGCGATTCCCAGTTGCCGGTTGTCCGTCTGCTACCATAGTCCCTGTGTCCCTCCTTTCTCTACCACTCCATCCCCCAACCCCATATCACTGCAAACTCAGGCACGGGTGGACAGGGCAAGGCCCAATTCCCCCGAGTAAGCAGTGCCACAGGAACAACTATAAAAAGATCAATACTGGGATGAGATGTCATCTGGTGAGCAGACCTGCCAACACCCCCCTGGGAATGTCCCTGTCCCCCTGGTGCACTAACCCAGCTAACGGGAGTGTGAGGGGGGGCCACCCCCCACCACCGGGCTGCCCTCCAACCTGCCTGACTCACTCGCACCATCTGCTCAGGTTTGCGGGGCAGGGCTTCAGGACACCACTTTTTGTGTACAGACACTCGTATGGCATTTGTTTCACATGACTGCCTGTGGCTTGCCTACTGTTTCTCTCAGTATGTGATTGCAGGGAAAGAGAAGTGTGTTCCATGTCCCGAGGAAAGGAAGATCAAAACAAATGCAGAATTTGGCAGTTTGCTGAAATGCCTGAGACTCCAGTTTGACAGTTGTGCGGATTTTGCGGCGAGGGGACAGTGTTTGATGCAAAACCATGATTTTGCTACATATAGCCCTTAGGTGACATGTGTCAGAGAGGCATTCCAGTCATTTTGTTAACACTGCGCATTAGGTTACACTCAAAATGGCTGCCGCTGAAACAAAACGGTGCAAAAGCAATCTATAAGTATTCACAGTAACGGCGTTTTCTACCATTAATTGTTCACTACTCTTGACAGCCTGATTGCTGCTAGAAGCTGGACCTGCAGTTTAAAGGGCTATCACATCAACGCTGCATTTATATATAACAGGAATATATCCGAGACTGTTGCCATCATTTCTGAAGCAAAGAAGTAATTAAAATTCTATCTCCAATAAATATGGTCAGGTTTTTCTCGCTTTGTGCTGCCCTCCTGTGACATGAAGATGTTAGGGCTCTAGTTGTGTGTGTGTGTGTGTGTGTGTGTGTGTGTGTGTGTGTGTGTGTGTGTGTGTGTGTGTGTGTGTGTGTGTGTGTGTGTGTGTGTGTGTGTGTGTGTGTGTGTGTGTGTGTGTGTGTGTGTGTGTGTGTGTGTGTGTGTGTGTGTGTGTGAGTGAGAGAAACATGCCTACACTGAAAACTTTTGTGTCTTCTGTTGTGCATTTGTGCATGTGTGTGTCTCTGCTTGCAGAGTGATTTTAATGAGGGATGGGTTGGTCCGGGCTGATACTTCCCTGCCTCCATTAGAGCCCATTAGAGTCATCGTTAAGATAACCCGGCGCTGGCTGTGGCCCTGGCTTCCCAGCATTAGTATTTGAAACCCCTCTCCTAGTGGTCGTAGCGAGACTTCCTTCAGTATCGCTCGCCTCGCATTGTGTCTGGGAGAACAGGTTGCCACGGCAACATCACCCAACGGCGACATTTTGACTGGATATTTTGCTTCATCGCCCGTTTGTCTGTCTGTGCCCGTCTCTCTCTGTCTTTGCCTTCAATCTTGCTCTTTCTCTCTCGCTTGCAGCGACGAGAGCCTGACAGTTTAATCCAAATCCCAGACCCGTATAAATCTGGAGGTCTATATATACGCCTGGACTCCCGAATTCATTTGAAAATCGTGACACCTTAGCCAGCCCCAGTTCTCCTATAAAACGCAAAGAGCAAAAGGGAGGAGGTGCTCAACAAATAAAAAAATAAAAGCTCTGCCCTGCCTTTTTATTGGTCTTTTTATGGCTGTTAGGATCCTTGAAAGATTAAGCAGGCTGTTAATAGGGACTGGATATTCCATTAGTGGCATGTAGAGTTCTCACTGGCTTGACAGCAGCTCTCGGCTCTCCTCATTGTTTGTTACCGTCGAGAGTGCCCGTGGAGCTTTTTTAATTGAGGCACTAGTAAGCCTTCTGACTGAAGTACTGCTGCATCTTGGCTGTAGATTAGAGCTGCTTAGAGAGCCTCATCGCCACCAGGCTGTCTTCTCTCTTCCTCTGTGTCTATCTTTCTTTATCAGTGTGTGTGAACACTTTCTTTCTCTGATTTTCTATGCATGTGATGTTTTCTGTGCTTAAATCAAATTCCACCACTCGGGCGTCTTTGCTGAGTTCAGAAGCTTTAGTAGTGTTGTAGCTATTGTAGTTGTGGCACTAGTTACCATCTCCTCAAACTCTGATTTCTTTGTGCCCCATTTTGCTTTTCTTTTAACGCTGAAAGAAGTAGAGGATAATGCATTCTCTTCTTCATTAAGATTCATAAGTGCTTTGAGATTTTTTTTGTATGTAAAAGGTATTCGAGATGCTGCATTTTCTGCCACTTTCATTTTCCTGCTACAATAGCATATAATTAGTCATTAAATTGCAACAGCCTAAGTATGAAAAGTCGTTCAGTGGAATGCTGATTATAAAAGCTTCTTGTCTGTCGAAAAAGACCCCCTGATGAATGGTAAAGACAAAGTGGTCGGGTTCAGAGTGCTTCGCTGTGGTTTCCTAAATCCCCTGAAAGATCATGGGGGGGGGGGTAGAAAGGCGCAGTGGCAGAAAGGCCAAGATAAAGGGCCACGATCTCTCCTCGCAGCACAATTGAAACATAATTATTTCATGCCAGATTGTGTGCTCAGCAAAGCCTTGAATAGGGGCCGACATTTAACTTTAATTAGCTGTGATTTATTCATACTGACTCGATCGCGGGAAGAAATTGGATCATCTGATTATAGTCAAGCATGAAAATGACCTGATTAAACACTTAATGGGACCTAGGGAGAAGAGAACTAGAGGAACTTTGGGCAGAAGACGTTTGGACAGCATTATATAGAAGGAAATGGAGTTTTACTGACCATTAATCATGTATATCCTCTGAATACACGCAGTAGCTGTCCTTGTTTATCTGTTATCTGATGTAGGCATCAGATGCTTTTGAATAAAAACAGGAAATGGCTTCACATTAGACATCGCCAATACACAATTGGCACCATCAGATGAACTTTGTCAGATTGGAGTTTACAAATGTTCTTCTTACATTTTGCCGTTTCATGTCTTCTCAGGTGTGCCAACGAATGACAGTCCAGAGTCCAAGACTTGTAGCTCAGCCAAAGTATCAGGGCTACAGCGCAGCCAGGAGCAGAGCAACAGTGAGGTGCCCTTCACGCCTCCCGTGCCCAGCCCCACCCCAGCTTCGGCGCCTACGGGCTCCCCTGCCCCCGCTGCAGCGGCGGCCCCCCCAGTGCCCCCTAGGTCGTGGCTCCCCACCCCGCCTCCTCTCAGTGTCAAGCAGTACCCTCTGCCCCCTGTCCCTACCCCTCCCCTGTTAAGGGGGCCACCCCACACCCATCCCCACCCTCCTCACCCACACTTGCACCAGGAGGCCCGTGTTCTTCCGCCCCCGCAGCACCACGCACGGCCAGTAATCAGCCACCAGGTGCATCACCCGCTGCAGTACAACAGCCTCCACGACATCAGGTACGTTGTAACATGGATACGTGTTGTTTGCAGGTGCAGGGACGTGCAAGAAAGGAGTCATTTGTGCTTGATTCAAAATGTAAAATGTAAACCAGCCAACAACAAAAACTACACACACACTACTGAGTGTACTCGCGTTAGACATGTAATGCACTGATGCTGTGTTAATACCATACTCGGCAGCGTTTCAACCTTAGTTGGTCAGCTTAGATATGTCTGTGTAAGATCACTAGAAATCTCAATAAGGCCCAATGCCCAAACTCAAAAACTCACAGACTTTGAGTCACGTTCACGCAAAGTCCGTGAGGGTTTAGGGCTGTCCCACTGTCAGTGTTTGAGGGCTCTCTCACAGGCATTTTGTGCCCTTTATGAACCCTTTCCGTAAGTCTGCATTCCTGCTGACTTTGCCTGAGGGAATTACCAAAATGTATAGCAAGGTGACGTTAAACACGGGGTTACCAGTGGAAAAAAAAGGTAAACAAAGAGGACGGCACATGGGTGTTCATCCAGATTACATTTAATCAGAAACAGACAAAACTGTCACTCTCCTTTAATGTCCCTGTCAGTCTAGGGGGGGGGGGCAATAAATAAACCAAAATTAGGACAATGTAGTCTGATGCGACAAGATACTGTACAATTCTACACAATATTGACTGTTTTCATGTGTTGTTGATTTTCCACCACTTGTAATAACCAGCCGTCAGATTTAGTGTTTTTTTATTGAGCAACACTCTGGAGCATACAGCACATTCAACTATTTCCTGTTTCACCTCATCTCAAAGTCTGCCCTCGCCTTTTTTATTTCAATGTCAAAGGTTTTATTGGAAAATCATACTTATGTTGTCAAAGCAAAGTGTCAAACACATTCTCAGTACAGCTGAACTAACAGCTGAGCTAGAAGCAAAGCGAGTGAACACAGATCTACAA
Source organism: Leptoclinus maculatus (assembly GCA_032191485.1). NCBI lineage: Eukaryota > Metazoa > Chordata > Actinopteri > Perciformes > Stichaeidae > Leptoclinus > Leptoclinus maculatus. The sequence goes on from JAVDOI010000005.1 coordinate 26,732,947, forward strand.
CAGATGTACACGAAGATATGACCTATAAACAAGCTGCACACGGCAGTAGTACTTTGCCTGAATGTGTCACACTGCTGCGTTCTGACTGAACAATGTAAATGAATATATTGTATTCATTTGCATTAATAAATTATCATTCTTTAAATGGAGAATTGTATTTTTTTTCCCTTTGTCTCCCATTAAATCTTTAGCCACAGAAGCAGTCCATTGGGTCTTCCCAAACAGCACTTGCCCCCATCCCCTCACCACCACGTCAGCGGGCTCCCATCCTCCGCCCCCTCCTTGCCTCTGTCTATAGCTAATCTCTCTACCTCGCACTATTCCTCCCTACGGAGCCCGGCCCATCGCCATCCGGCCATGTTTGCAACCCCAGCCACACTGCCGCCACCACCGACCTTACCGACCAACAGTTTAGTGGTGCCTGGGCACCCCGCCGGCACCCCCTACCCAGGTAAAGCCGTGCGTCTCACATGGTTGGTAGAAGTTGGTAGCTTCACTGCAGACATTCAGTGTACTTTTTAGCTGAATTAGTTTACATATTTTTGACAAAATAACAAAGAGCTACAAACATTAGTGGTATTCATTGTACCAATTTCTGACATTTCTTTATCAGAAGTGTCCCTAATTTTTTTTTTATCTTTTTTTATAACAAATTTTGCTGCATCTTTGAATGTTGATGTGTAATAGTTTGCATATACACTCTGAACAAAGGCTGTGTAACACTTTCTATAGTGATGTGGCCATTTTATATTCCAGGGTGTGTTTTAAGTAACTACACTTGACTGCAAAGCTCTACTGTACTTAGTCTTAAAAAGTCTTAACTCATGCAAAGAATGCTACAGTACCAATGTATATTAACTTGAGAACTAGTCTTCAACCCGTATTATTGAGTTGATTGCAAAATTAAACGAGTCAAGTGTTCATATATGATTGGCTGATATGGTAAGTGCCCATGTATTTAATAATAAGTATTTCTTTACTTATTGATCCTTTGATTCTGCAGCACCAATAAATCAAATCAATAGTCGGCTGCCTCTTCCGTTAAGTCACATGCTTTAATGTGCTGATTGGTGGAGAACATCATACTTTTTATAGTAGCTTTATCATTTTAGAAGTGAGTTAGAGGGATGAGGTCACCGTTCGAAGTCTGGAAAATGTCAGCTAGCAACTGGGCAATCATCACAGCTGGAGACATCTTCAGAATACTGAAAGCAGCACATTAACACGTCACGTGTTGAAAAATGGTTCAGTCAGTAAACTGATGCAACCTCAACAACCAGAATCATGTTTTCTCTTGCCTACAATATGTGATTCCGAACAAATTTGACAATATGGTCAACTACTTCCTCAAAACAAAACTTTTTCATGCTGCAATAGAAGGAAACGAATGTATCCAGCGATGATGGGTACCTCCAAAATATGTAATAAATATGCCAGCTGTGCATTAACTTTCTGATAGAGGGCAAGAGTGTGTGTGTGTGTTTTCTGCTGGGATGACTCTTGGTTCTTTCTTGTCTTTAGATACCAGCCTGTTGATATCATTCAACCAACCAATCATGTATTGCCAGCCTCATTCGGGGATTCTGATTGGCACATTGTCACAGGCAACTCTCTTACCACCACAAATGAGTCCCCACGTAGAAAACCCTCACAGCATGAGCTGGAGAAACAGAGAATGCCAGGTGACTATTTTCTTTTCTCTTCTACTCTTGTTGTGAAGACTGACTGGGCGCCCTTGCCTTTTTTTTCTTGTGCCCCCCCCCCCCCCCCCCCCTTCCTTCCCCCACCCCCACCCTGATTATTTTTATTTGGGGGGGGGTTTTCCTCGCTCTCCTTTCTTACAGAGCATGGCCTCCTGAGGCAGGAGCTGAACAACCGCTTCCTGGTTCAGAGTTCAGAGCGGGGCCGGGGGCCGTCCGCCTCACCACTGGCCCCCGCTTCGCTCCTGAGGGCCGAGTTTCACCAACACCAGCACATGCACCAGCACCAACACACCCACCAGCACACCTTTACGCCCTTCCCCGCCAGTCTGCCCCCGGCCGCCATCCTCACCCCGCCCACCGCACCCCCCATGGTGCGTACCCAAGCCAGAAATGTGAGGATAAGTAAAAAAATTAAAATAAGAAAAGCTCCCGTAACTTCCCACCCACCTGTCACCCCTCCCAGTCTCCTCTTCAATCAATTCCTCCCTTTTTTTCACCAAATATGACCCGTAGCTGTAGAAACCCCCCCTCCCTTCAAAAAATATGATACTGATTCAGTTGGAATTTTGCTTTTTGATTTCTGCATACTGCTAACGTCTGGGGGCTGATGAGAAGCTGGGAGCATCACATCTTTTCTACTCTAATAAGGACAAATGCTTGGCAGATATAGCCCACTAGCTGCCACTTTCTTTAACATACACACACACACACACACACACACACTAGCATCTTCTAGGTCGTCCACGTACGGGTTAGTTGCTGCTCAGGTTGGTCAAACCCAACCAAGCGCATAAATTATAATTTAATGCTTTGCAACTTCTTCATCCATAGTGGAATTATGTTTAAAACTGTACATTCATAGAATGCAATCACTTTCCATAGTGGCCATGTTCTGACTCCTGGCATGTCTGCCAAACTAACTGTTACAAAATGTTATATAAATGAGTCGCCCTCGTTTAAACATTGACATATATTTTGCAGTTCAGTGTTTGCCAAGGATCAAAAAGGGGTATTGCCTGAAGGCAGGCTTTTCAAATGTTTGCATATGGATGTGTTTTGAATGTTTTCATTTGCCTATACTCCCACAAGGAGCAACAAAGGCGCAGTCAAACAGATCTGTGTGTTTGTGTGAATGCATTCCTGCAGACTTGTATATTTGTGTGAAAGTTCCTTGCCACGTGTTGTGTGTGTGTGTGTGTGTGTGTGTGTGTGTGTGTGCGCAACTTTGACAAATTCAAATCCTTTGCAGTTGATCAAATGACCTCATTGTGGATGAAAGGGGGGGGGGGTGACATCATTGCAAAACTATTTTGATAATGTTTGTAATTGCTTCCATGCTTTGACTGCCGTCAAGTCTGAGAGGAAGGGGCCGGCGGTCAAATACTGGCAGCTCTCAGATTAGTACAAGGGAAAAAAAGGTTCTGACTATTCCTCCATCATTTTAAATGCACAGCAATCTCTGACAGTCGATTCAGACGGGGCCTCCATTTGTAGCTGTTTGGCATTAGTCTAATAGATCTAATCCATCATGTCATGACCTCTGATTAAGAGCCTGAGGTCCCATTAAGGCCCTGATGCAAGATTACCCCCATCCTGTTCATTAGAAATCAAAGCTCTGGTATTTATGGCACATTCTCAGATAAGTATAGAGACCGTTAAGACCGTTCTTCAGCCAACACACATGCATGTTATCTGGTCTGCTGATCATTCCTTACCCGGTAGGAATTACGTACAGTACACAGTCCTCTATTTGAAGATGAAAGAGGCGGTTTTTCCCTCATCTCACTAATGCTGGTATTATGTAGCACATGATGGTCATACCCTCCCCCCCCCCCCCCCCCCCCCCCCCATCTCTGATTGTGTTGTTACGATGGGAGTTGAGACTGACATTAATGTCTTCTGCTGTTTTATTCCTTTTAATTGAAACTGTGTTGTTACTTAACTTATGCCTTTTCCCCTCCATTCCTCTCCTCGGTAATAATGCTGTTTTTTTTCTCTCTGCCGTTTGCTTCGAGTGGCAGTAGTAATGATGATGATGTTGTGGTTGTTGTTTTTTACTGTATTGCCATGAAAAGGCAAAACAAGTGTTGCCCAGTTGTGCATATTCTCTCCCCTCTCTCCCTCTCTCTCTCCCTCTCATTCTTTTTATTTTCTCCTGCTCTCTAGACGCTCCATGTCATTTCAGCTATGTAACAGTGCTTGGCTAATGGCTGTAATTAATGAAATTATGAAGCCTCTATTTTTGTTTATTGTTTAACACCCTGAAGCAGCTGGCTTGCCAAATGGCAGCACTGAGTGTCTTTCCTACCCTGTCTCCTTGCCCCTGCCATGTCTTTGGACAAGCAATATCCTTAATTGTTATAAGATGAAATATTAAACTTTAATTAGCCAAAGCTGTTTACTATAAAACTGTGACAGGCACCATAAATTACCAGGGCAAGAGTTTTTTTTTTTTTTTTTTTTACTAGATCGTAAAGCGGCCAAAATTCCTCTGACAGTGTCAGACATTAAACAGGCCGCGCCTTCTGAAATGCAGAGGATCTGTTTAATGAGCTCGGAAGCTGGCTCGGCGTTTCCTCTCAGTAGGCTGTCTGTCTTTGATTTGGGCCCATTATCGCCCACGAACAGGGCCGCCAACACCATTGCCGCCATTTTGTGTCCATATGTGAATGGCCCTGCTTCACCAGAGGGCCTCTTTCTCCACTGGCCGCTTAGCCAACCCTACTCCCGCTCCCCTCTCAACCACCCGTGTCGCTGCACACACGCACACAGAAACACTGGTTCATACCCACTCATTTTCCTGTTTTATGTAAACCCAAAACATATGCGCCTGCCAAGAGAGCTTTATGAAAACACTCGCAAAAAGTACCTGCAAATGGTTTGTGTATTTGCGGAATAGGAATAAGTTACTGTCAGTTGTAATTAGCCCGTTTCAAAATAGAGAGCCAGTATTGGCTTGCGAACAGACATATAAAGTCCCCATTCATACATTGGGCAACATTCTGGGTTCTCTCCCTCCCTCCCTCCCTCCCTCCACTGCTTCTCAGCTTACTGACTAGATTCCCATGTGTTTAGGACATGATCAGAATCTTTTTTTCCATACAACAACATAGTTTTTAATGCGGCAAATTCCAATTGAGATTATTCTGTTAGGCATAAGCTCTGCCACTGAAAAGGCTTCCTCACATCATTTCAGCATGTCAAGGCTTTTCATCAGTTTCATGCTGATCTGTCCTAAATTATCTCCCATTGCAATTGTCATCTACTCGATTGAGTTTCAATCAAAACAGGCTCCATATATTCTTTCCATGAGTTTATGTACAGAGAATTGGTGTATGTCTCTACACACTCCCCTCCCATCTATACCATCGGCTGGTTGCAATAAAAACAGAAATCCATAGCAGTCAAAGGCAATTTGATTCACATTTTTAAAAGTTTTCCAGTAAATAGAAACTACTGGTCTGGTTTTAAACTGGTCTGATTCTCCAAGCTGGGCCTCCACACCCAACCTCTGTATGCTCAATTGGAAAAATCATGCAGGCTGCCTCCATCTTGGCAGTGTGCTAAAGTGGTCGTATTGTTCGTGATTTAACTGCCGATCTGACCATGCCGTTTAAGTGAACCCATGACCAGTGCAAGCCAGCTGCTTTACTCCAGGACTTATCATTCTGGATCAAAACCCTGCTTATTACCAGTTGCAGATGTTGATCATGTGTTTTTGTTTTTGTGATGTAAAAATAATGAGACGTTGTTTTTATTATTGTATTTTGGTAAAATATATCATTGTGTGTCCTAATTCTTTTTCTCTTTTATTTCTTTCAGTTCGACAAATACGCCCCCAAAATGGACAATCCCTTTATCAGACATTCAAACGTGAGTTTCATATTTTCACTCTAAATTAATTTGGCATTTGCATTTGGCCAATCAAATATTTGACATATTTGAATGGAGCCGTGAGAGCATTGATTGTGGCTGTGGTCTTTTGTGAGCATATGCTTGAGTCCTGTACGTACCTCTGTATGATTTTGTTTTGTGTCTTTTTGTATCTCCCAAACCTCCTCTTTTCTCCCCAGTTCTTCCCCTCCTACCCCCCCACCATGCCAGGCATGCCCCCGCTGCTCCCACACTCAGGACCCTTCAGCTCGCTGCAAGGAGCCTTCCAGCCCAAGGTCAGCCCCACATCCCCACCCTCAACCCACGGTCTACAAACATACACAGAATTTAAGGAAGCATGGACTCAAAAGAAATCACACAAGCTTGTGCACAGTTGAAATACTAATTTGAAAGGATAAGCATGCAGTTCACGGTGCTGTAGTTTTTGGTTGGGATGAAAAAACCCTTGAAGGGTATATCAATAGAAGAAATAACAAGTAAAGAAGTCCAGGCTGTCTGTCTTTAGTGAGAAAAGCAGCAGAGATTTGACCGCTTGAAACAGGATTTTAATAATCCTCACGCCATCCTATTAAAATCCATTTATAATACCTGAACCTGAACCAGGGTCAGAACTTTGCGAGCCGTGGCAGGCCATGCCAAAGATGAGAAAGATGGTGGGGATGCGAGGGGGGATGCGAGGGACGGGAATAAGTGGGAGGGTGTGAGCCTGTCTGGCAGATGCCCAGCGTCTGTGACCCGGTGTAAGCCACCAATCAAAGCTGGCCTAAATCCGCTGGCCATATTCCCAGGGGGCTCTTTTACGGGGGTCCCTTTTGTTGAAGGTCCCTCCAGATGGTTCAAGGAACAGTCCAAAGCCCCTGCTAAGTATTCTTGGAGAGGAGTTTGTGTGTGTGGGGGGGGGGGGGGTCTTGGGATGTGTGTTTGTTTGTGGGGTCTGGTGACCCAGGTCACCCTGCAGGATCTTCCTATCCCCGATGTAGGGATGGATTAATAAAGCTGATCTAGGCACTTAGAGAGGAGATCGGAGAGATCAGAGATGTGTTACTCTGGCATGGCTCGGCGTCTGCAGCTTCATCACAGTTTTATCTACAGTAGCAGTCATTGAGGATTAGTGATCGTGCTGCTGAAGGAGGATATAAGGTTAGAGTGATGCTATCACTAACTAGAGGATCCTCCAGTGCTTCTCGCGGTCCCATGCCCTGGACATCAACCTTGAACTGTACTAGTGTCTGTTTGGATTGTAAGAGAGGACATTGAGATAGTGGGAGTGATACCTATTATTGGAATACTGTTATGTATCATGCAATATATCAAATTACAATTAAATATAGTATTCCTTTTTATGCTTCCTCAAAGTAATATGACCTCATATAATCATTTTGAGAATCGTTTGATGAGGCTAAAGTGTTGTGTGTGCCGTAGTGTACAGTAAATAAGACTCTTTCTCTGATCTATAAATGTTTCACATTTCGTAGATTTGGTTGATCACCATGTATCCCTTTCCTTTTGTCTCTCTCTCTCTGTCAGGCATCTAATTCCATCGACGTTGGGGGACGTCCTGGAGGAGTACCTCACACACTCCTACAGAAGGATCCACGGGTAAGCATCAGGCCGATAGCATCCCCAACCACTCTGCTCTTCCTCTGTGTCTTTTAGTGAAAGCCAGACGTGACTATTTATCATTGTTATTGATGATAATGATTGTCCGTTTGTCCATACAGATAACAGATCCATACAGGACATCTGTTAGGGTAAGTGGTTGCCCTGTCCATGTTTTGTAAAATGTTTCATCTCTCTGGCCAGGCCACAAAGTCTAAAACTGCAAATTTTTTCATCAACTCCTGATCAAGAAAATTCAGGGTATTGGCTGCATTTAAGGATAGCTTTGAGGTCTCTATTGAGCTAACGTCAGGGTTAGATTTTCTTAATCCGTTTCCTGGTTGAAAATTCTGAGGAGTTCCCACTTTGTAGTTTGGCCAGAAAAATATCAATGCCAGAATCCATTTTTAGCTTCCTATAGCAAAGCCAGCAGGCTAACCTCAGTTTCTCTCAAAATTTTTAGAAACCTGGCAAGTGGTGTGCAGTGCATGTCCAGATCGCATGGCAGATCTACCACCACCAGCAGAAAATGAAGGTGCGTGAGATGGATAATGATGTCTTTCAGGAATCTTGCTGTCATGTAAAACCAGATACAGTATACTGCTAATGGAATAAGTAGGGCTGATCATGTCATAGTTGGCTCTTTACCTGTAAAATAATCTATAATCGTGTTAGATTCAGAACAACCATCTGGGTGGGAAAAAGGCAGATTACAAAAAAAAGTAACGTAATGCTGTAAAAGCTAATAACAATGCAAAATTCAACAGAAATGGTGTCTCGTCTTGTTAAGTGTTCTCCAAGACGTCATCACATTCTTAGAAATACAGTTAAACGGTTACACTTTCAAAGCAGACGTAAAGGCTCTGTGCATGGCTCACTCCACCTTAAGAGAAAGATCTTGAACCGCCACATTTAAAGCACTCAGTGGCAGAATTAGTAGTTGAAGTAATTGTCGTGTTGACGATTTGAACACAAAAAATTGCTTGTGTGGAAATACTCCTCTCACTGACGGAGGATGGTGTGGCCTTGCCATGGAGATCCTCTGCTAATGCCTCATGCCCAGTGGTGTCAGCCCTTCTCGGGCTTTGAACCCCCGTTACCAAGGATTTAGTGTCCCTAATCAGCTTACATATATTTGTTATAACACAGTTGGCTAGAATTGGAGACATGGAGCCATTGTTGATGTATCTGTCTTCCTCTGATCTCTCACCCAGTGTAGCCGAGGATAAATCCCTCTCACTCTGTAGTTAGAAATGTTTGGTACTGTAGTCTACCGACCTAATTATTATTTTTTTGTCTGTCTCCCTCTCCTTTTCTCTGCCTTTCTCGATTATAGCAGATGCAGTTAGATCCTCACAAACTAGATATGAATGGGAAGCTGGACCTGTTCAGTCGACCACAAGCTCCAGGAGTCTTCCCAGGGTTTCCGTACACTCATGACCTGGCACGACCCCTCTTCTCTTCCTCAGGTCAGTAAGGTCTCCCAGTACCCAATGCAGGGGGCATGATCTGCATCTTACAAGACAAATTATTCGAAAACACTGAAATTATCCGATTTTCAAAGCCCTTCCAGTGCCATTTTTGTCTTTATGCAAATGAGCATTTATAGCCGTATGTCGAAATTGTTCCTTCACCACTGTAATGAAAAGGCATCGTTTATTTTCGCTCATCTCATGTAATGTTCACTTAATTATAGGGCCTTTGTTGCAAATGTTTTGCCAGTAAAGGGAGTCAGATATTCCCATGAATATGGATGACTCTCAGTTAGGTAATTGACTGATTTTCCCTGCGTTGGAGGGCAACAGAGAGGCGAACGGCCTTTGACTGGTAATTATGCAGTGGTGTGTCAGAGGCACTGCTGTAATTGGTTCTTTCATTAACAATTCATGGATTATGGGTGATGGTAACCATGTTTTGTGAAAGAGGCCAGCTTGTTGCACAGTCAGAAACTGACCTCAATAAGCAACTATAGACTCATACATTGACACGCAACAGCTGCAATAAAAGCAAAATGCCAACGGCTAATTTGCTCAATGGCATTACTCAGCCACCTCCAAATTCCTCTAGCTTACATGTGTATTCAACAAGTTTGTGATGCTGTTGCATAAAAAATATTTTTAATGTTAACTAATTTAAATGAATTAAACATTTACATTTTCAGTCCTGGCTAAATAGGGGTCAGAATTGTGATTGTTTTTTGATGGGTAATCATTTTGGTTCTTCTCTGTATGGTTAATTTGAATGTATAACTGTCTGATTGGATAATAATGACACTGTTCTATCTTCTCTGCTCTGATAGGCTCTGGTCACCCCGCTCCTTCTCCGTATGGCCACGTCCCCCACCCCAGCGGCTTCCTGCCTCCTAGCCATTTGGCAGGTAAGTGTAAGTAACCCCATGTTCAAATCTTTTTATACACTTAGCTCCTCTTTCTCTCCGTCTCTCCCTCCCTCACACTCTCTCTCTCTCTTTCCACTCATGTTTTAAACACATTACAAGCCACCAGGGTGTAATTTGAAGACTAGATATTTGTTGATCTCAGGTTCATTTTAGGGTTAATATGCAGTCAGTCAGTCAGTTGCGGCAGTTCTCGAGCCAACTCGAGGTTCATGGTAATGGGGAGGTAAGCATCATATAATCAGACATCATGATTCATAACCGTCTTAAATAACTCTGTCTGGGTTCATTAAAAGGACTTAGCCTAGTATTCAGTCTCACTGGAACAAACTATATGCAGTGCAACAGCATATATGCTATTTTCTAAATGTTTGATAAGTAATTCAAGTAAGGGAAGGTGGTTAATGATGTTGGATTTATTTGTGCATTTAATTATTTTGTATTCATTCATTTATTTTCCTCCATTCTATCTGAAACACTGTTTTGGTTCAGAGTGGCAAGTGGATTTCATGGAATAAGCCCTGGAGTCGATCCATTTTGTGCTTATGAATACATGGTGTTACACTGAGGAGATTTAGCGAACAACGTTTTCCTGACCAAGGAATTCATGTGTGAGGCCGAGGAGATTTCTTCATTGTTGTCTTTTCTAATATATTAACAAGCCCCAGAGCTGAAAATCCTTAAACCCTAATCTGTCGATAAGTCCTGCATTTCCTGATGGATTTTTTGGTGAATTAAAATGGGACTGCAAATTATCAGTTGATGAATGTTGTTCACTGACTTCTCAGGGTAAATGTTTGTCTTATTCCTATAAATTTGGAGGCTTTAGTCTGCATCAGTGGAGCCCATCGCACACACCGATTCTCCATTTAAATCATTGTGGTCTGTCTAGCCTAATTTTTACAGCTTCTAATTCCCCTGTCCTAGCACTATTTTCAGCTCAGCTCCAACAACTCAAAATGAATTTCCCCATCAAGCAAATGTTCTTCCAATAGCCCTAGCAGGGTCAGGGACACCCCGGTTAGTGGCAGTGAATCCAGCATCCAGGTGACCTGGCTACTGCAGGATTACCAGGCAGAGAGCTAGGGTGGCAGCGCTAAAAAAACCAGAGCTCGCTTGTAAGAGAAAAGCCGAGTGGAACGGGTTGGTGTTGGGGTGAGCACCGCCAGCCAACCCCCCCTTTTTGCTAATCCCTGTTTGGCATTTTACAGATCCTTTCAGTCGCTCCAGTTCCTATGGCGGCCTCGGCAACCTTTCAAGCAGTGCCTTCGGAGGATTAGGCAACCCTTCGCTTGGTAAGCGCTGGCCCCCCTCTCCTCCTCCACCGCTCCCCCTTTCAATCTGGCCCCCGTGGCCAGTAACAGAACAGAGCAGGACAGCGTTAGACCACAGGAAGAGCCAGGAGGGGAGGAAACAAAATCAAGACACTTAGCTCTAGTTTGTGTGTCAAAACAGCTCTAGCCCAGGGAGGCCCAACAAGGCAGCACAACACACCACAGCAAACCTCCTCCATGCCTCCACTTCATCCACCACCAACCATGTCCCCAACAGTCTGGCTTTAATCTGGCTGTGCTGCTGCCAACAGGCACTCTCAGGTCCGCTGTTTGGTGGCAATTCATCTATTAATTATTTGACAAGCCCCCTCTGCACCACCGTGGAGGGCTTTCTCTTTTCCCCCTTGCATCATTCTCTTTATGCCTTTCTCTCTTTCTCTTTATCTCTCCTATTTTTGTGTGCCAAATTGGTCACCCCGTTGTGAAAATGGATGTGATTGGAATAGACATGCTGTGGAATGCTAAGGTCTCCCTTGGCTTTTCACAGCCCTCAGCTCCAGAGGGCAAGTGAGTCTCCCCTGTTCATCCAGTGCAAAAAAGGAGGGGGGGGAGAAGGCCTTTAGCCCAAAAGCAAATGAGTAGATTTTTTTTTCTTTGGTGGGGGGAGCCATTAACCTCTACCTCTTTCAAACAGCTTCAGTGAGAGAACCTCCAGAGACAAAGACAAAAGCAGCTTTTGTTGTCGAGTCTTTCTCATCTTATGTGTCCTCAAGAAGGTTTTGTGCCCAATTAACTTACAGTGGGTCCCACGTCTGTCTCCCCCTTCTCTCCAGGGCCCAACAGCATGTTTGGCACCAAGGAGGGGCCAGGAGGACTGCCCACGTTTGGCAGCCCCCACCACGACACCTGGAACAGACTTCGACGCACCCCGCCATCTTTCCCCACCCCTCCGCAGTGGCCCAAAACCGCAGACACTGAGCGAAGCAGCTCAGCCAACAGCCATGAGAGAGAACGAGAAAGAGAACGGGAGAGAGAAAAGGAGAAAAGAGACTCGTCCATTGGGAAGGACGAGAAGGATAAAGACAGGTGAGTTTGAGGCAGATGCTAATTTTGCTTTTTTATTAATTGGAGGATATTTGATATAACTCCGTGACAAATTATATTGCTGCTGTAATGTGATTACTATCCATTTTAACTGTCATCACAATTCAACATTTGACCTTGGACCTCACTTCACTGTATTGTTTCAATGCAGTATGTGATAACCACAGGAATAGAGCACATTTTCTTATCTTACACAAAACAAATGTGAAGGACAGAAATTGTGAATGTTTTTATACACATAACAAAACTATCCTCATGATCATGATCACAACTCTGAAGACGTGGCCTCAAAAATGATCCCTTTTCCAGCTCGTATTAGCATATATATGAGATGATTAAATTATGTTTGGACAAAATGAAAAACACTCAAATCACCCCAAATCAGCTCTGGAGATAGAAAGATGTACTGTCAAAGACAAAAAGAAGAAGTGTGACAGTTCTCCAGTCCATTAGTTGTACCCGTGGAAACTGAAATAAATGTAATTTGTGGATCCAACAAGGCCACAGACACAACTCAAAACAGGCAACAAGCAGCTCTGAGAAAAGTTATCTGTCAAAAAATAATTGGAAGGCTCTCTGTGAATGATATTCTAGCAGAACGTAGGGTTTACTCAAATGTAAAGACAGTAGACATCAGAGCATGGTAACCTGTATTGATGGAAAATAAATTATGATTCACATATTGTAGAAATGTCATCGACGTAAATCATCCCTAAATACAACCCAGCGACATGATGCTTGTTTTAACTGGCACTAACTAAACAGTTTTATTATGTCATTGCAGGGATTCTGTGGATCGCAATCGTCACTCCAACCGTTCATCTCCGGCCTCTGCGCCAGTCAGCTACCAGATCAGCAGCCTGATACGCTCAAACAGCCAGAACTCCTGTGATTCGGGTCGACATCACAGTGGCAGTGTAGATCGGGTCCGCGAGGCTGAGAAGGAGCTGCTGGAGCGCCACAGGGAGTCTTCTTCGCTGGGCGATGTGAAGGTGAAGGAGAGCCGCTCGCCTGGCAAGGAGATGCTAGAGAGGAGATCCTCAGAAGACTCCATCAAACCCGCTCAACGTTCTCCTTCCCCATACTCCAAGGCGGTGATCAATGAGCAGGGCATGAAAATGGCGGGTGGGCCCCCGCCTACACTCAAGGACAGCGAGAGGAAAGAGCCCTCACCGGCAGAGCTTCTCCACAAGGTGAAAAATGACATGAAGATTAAGGAGGAGAGGAAGGAGGAGCAGGAGGTCATGGTGGTGAGTTCGGAGCCTGCCCCCCAACCACAAGCCCAAGTTCTCCCTGCTCAAATCAACCAGCCTGTAAACCCGCACCACCACCACCCACCTTTGTCCCACCAGCATCTTCCCTCACCACGCGGCAATGACATTCCAGCACCTGGCATGCATGGGGTCCCCATGGCACACTCTCTGCCCCTTTCAATGAGTGCCATGCCCCAGATGGGAAGCCTCAATGTGCTAGACCGGGCGCGCATGGCTCCCTTCATGGGAGTGAGCCCACTGGCAGGAAGAGAGCGCCTGCCCCACCCGGCCTTCCCTTGGGACCCACTTAGAGAGGCCTACCGCAGCCTGGACCTGCAGCGGCGCATGGACTTCCAGCTCAGGGCCGAGCAAGGACATCGATTCTCCAGCGTGTACGAACAGGAGCGAGCCTACCGCGAAAGGGAGGCTCACGACTACTCTCACCACGAGCACTTGTTAGAGGTACGCAGGGAACACGAGAGGATGAGACAGCATGCGGAGGAGCGAGAGCGCCTCCACCTGAGGGAGGAGCTGGACAGAGCACGCCTCCATCAGCTGCATCAGTCCCCCATGGAGGGCCATCTACCCCACATGGCCCCCTTTATGCCCCACCTAGGCGGCATGCCCTACCCTAGACTCAGCCCCTCCACAGGACACAACGGCCCAATGAACAGAACACCGCCGACTGCTGCACTCAGTGCGCCCCCGCCCCTTGTACCAGCCGGCAGTGGCAGGCCAACCTCACCCAGGAGGACTACCCCCCTCACCACCCAGGACCCACGGGACTACTCCCCATCTCGCAACCCCAAAGAGGTAGAGGCTCGGTAGCTTCTTAGAAACGTGCACAAAGTCTTACTAGACGCACTCCACGCAAGCCCCACTCTCCTAATCTGAAATTTGTTTGTGAACAAAATGCACTGCTCTTAACCAGATAGGAGCAAAACTTCCTAAGGGAAAGGGTATGATTGTACAAAGTAAAGGTGTGTAAGGCTGATTAAGCACATGCCATGACTTTATTTTTAGTGGACTGGAGGTTGAATAATGTCGGTCAAGAGAACATAAATATGTGTATGTTTATATCCGACTTAAATATTTGATAATTATTAATATATTAATCAAATACCTTTTTTTCAGCTCCATGCAAAAGGAAAGGTCCTGAAATGAGTTTGTACATTTCTTATCCTTGTTCCATGTATAGATATAATTTCTATGAATTTTGTGCATTAGTCATGCCTTTTACAATATTTATCCCAGTTGATTGTGAGACATATCCATTATGACCCACTGTAAAGACTGGATTTGGTTTCAAACTTCAGTAATTTAACCTCATGGTACCAGGATATCCTCAATGATGACAATGTACGATGTTACATTACCGATTTGTTTTGTTCATTTATTTTTTTTGCCTTTGAGATATGCAGATAAATATATATTATGAGGTCTTTGTTCAGTCTCTGTAAAGAAAACTCATGTACATAACTTGTTGATATTCCTTTGCTGCGAAATTACAGTGTAAATTTATTAGTCTTTTTAACCATTTCTAGAAAAACGAAATGAAATGAAACTTGGGGAAATCACGTTCCTGTTGAATATCATGGCAACAGACATGCCTGGCCAATGGATGAGAAGTATGATGAGAGGGTGTTGTAGGGGGGCCTAGAAGGATCATCTGCAATCTATGCAAAGCAGCACACAGCACCCTGATGAAGAAATCACCCGGAGGGAGCAGACAATACTGGTGATGCGGAAAGATACTTGGATTAACACTTGTTTATAAATAATGATGGAATTATTAAAAGACTTCCAAGTCAAAAACTGGACCAGCCCCAGACAGAAAAGGACACTTTTTAGTGGGCGGCAAAAGGACATTCTCTGTCAACCTTGTGGTGTTGTGCAGTTGTTTTTCTTAGACTCTTGTATACAAAACAAGTAGAGTTTTAGGCGTGCAAAAAAATGAAAATGAACATTCTTGGTTTAAAATGTACGGAATAAAGTTTGGACCTAATGTCATACATGTGTTGCTTGTCTTTCATCATGGCACTCATCGTCAGTGCTGACTACAAGTACTGAATCGGTCTGTAAGCCAAACTTACTGAGTGTTGATGTTAGGTTGATAGTTTTGCCAATAATGCTTGTGCCTCAGATTTCAGCATTTGGAGTATTTGCTCATCTGATATCAAGCTATCAATTTGTAATCGTACGGGCAACAGACTTGGCCGGCAGAGTAGCCTATGCCATGAGATCATTTGACCATAATCTGTCATACATGGGCTGCAGAGCTCTTCAGAAGGGGATCGATGAGATTGGGCCAAGGCAATACAGGGAGGGAACTAATAGGACATTGATTTTGTATAAAAGCAGGTTTTGAGTGTTTGTGTTGCAGGTAACCGGTATTGACTGGCAGCCCAGCCGCATATTGACGCGCGGTCTGGACTCATTAAGAGGAGCAATGCCTGGGAGGCAGGCTATCGGATGGTGGAGGACAGGCTCCTCTCTCTCTCTCTCCTCATACGCCCCCCCTCTCCTGATGCACACACCACTCATCTGCTTTTCTAATAAGGCCGGAAGGCGCTCTGGAGTGGGCCGCGCAGGGAGCCGCGAGGCGCCCCGTCCTGTTATTGACAAGACCTCGGCTGTGCTCGCCGCCTGTCCAGAGACGGCCAATTCATCCTGATAATGCCTCGACTACTCATCTCGCTGCTGTGTGCTGTGAGACACACCAATCCTGTCCCATGGTACCAGCCCATAATGACAGCGTGGATCAAACCGTGGCCAGGTCATTAGGGGATGTTATTGAAAATCAATGGCGCTCCTGTGTCTCACACACTCCGGCAGTTTTTTTTTTTTTTTTTTTTTTTTAAAGGGCTCCTTGAAAAGACTGTTTGCCAGAATGAGGCTGGCGTATTGGGAAGACTTAAATCACTATCACTTTCAATTTAGGCTCCAGGTAATTGAGCCACATATTCCTCTGACGGGTAGCATCTGTCAGTGGCCAGCTTCACTTTAGCACTATGTGCTTTTAGTCCTAATCATCTAGTCAACAACGGGTACTTAACCCCTGTACTTGTTACAGCATAGTGATTTTTCCTGTAACTATTATTTACCAAGCAAGCTTTGGAAGAAGAAAAACACACACCTTACATTTTCCCCCGACTCAATCACTCTGTCCTGGGCTCCATCCATTTTACGGCTGAGTGTGGAACGGCCCTCCGGAGATGAAAAGCTCCATCAATTTCACTCATCGTCTGGCAAGGTCAATTTATTTCAACACACAGTCCATCATCAGATGGGAATCAATTGACACATTGCCTAGCATATCCAACCCAAGGTAGGTTATTACAGCTTCTGCAATTGTCAGCTCTTTCCCAAAGCTATTCTTCACATGTCCAGGCTTTTTTCTTGCAGCGATTGTTTATGATTTTCTATTTTTACTTGTTCATAATTTGGAACACATTTTCTGTTAAATGGAACATTGTTACTATGGCAGGGCTTCGCGTAACAGCATGTCAAAAAAAGCGACAAGATTGAGTTTTTTTTTACACATTTCTCCACTATAATCCCAATTAATAGGATACGGTGGTGTCTGAGGTAAGACATTGTTTTATTGTTCCACTAATCCTCTTCATTTATCTGTGAAAAACCTCAATGCTGAGGGTTTAGGATTGAATTTTCATGGTCTCAAATACCTCCAAAAAGTGCTTGGCACAGAGCTCACCCCAGATTCTGCGAACAGTGGAACAGGCCTAAGGGGCTTTTATAGTGCACAATGGCAGCTAATAACACAGTGCCAAGCTAATAAGATGGGCAACAAATGAATGGTTCAGCCCAAGCTCCTTTTCTCTCTTGCTCACTCTTCCCCCACTGATAAAACATCTATGAAAGCATTTTTGAGCCGCTATGTAGTGGCTCCCTAGACTTTTCCCCCAGCGAGAGCTAATGCATTAGTTCCCATTTGAAGGCTGTTTTGAAATGGAGATTGGTAATGAGACGGGAGGCCCCTGCCACGATCGCATTTGGATTGCTTGGGCCTCCGCTGGGCCTGGTGATTTGGGAGACGGTGGCTCTGCTCAGAGTTCAAGCTCATCTCTCTGCAGGGGTTAGAAAACCCTGACGAGAGCCATTCTAAACCACTAAACTAAATCTGAACTGTGAACTGAGGGAGAGAGAGCACCGAGTCAAGGGCTGTGGCTGTGGATCCCTGTCGCAGCGCTCTTTGTAGACTGTGCATGTTGTTTTGACCACCTAAAAAGGCTAGTAGCATACATCCTTCCATGTTGCCATCTTTTTTTAGCCCTCAATGTCAACAGAGCGGCAGCTGACAGAAACCAGGCCAGTCAGCGGTTAAGGAGCTGACTTGGAAACAGCCAAATGGTGTGAATTCCAGACCCTGGTGACAAAGTGCTGTCTAATGTCTTTGCACCTCTAGTCCTATGACAAATATTCCGGCTGTCTCACACCACTACCACCAATATGGCTGTACAAGGAGAGCCGCCAATGCAGTCTTGGAGGAAGCATATACTGTAAATCACACAGGAACCTCAGAGAGCATGTGAAGCAGGGAGGAGTGGAAGAGAATTAAGGGGGATGGAAAAGAATGAGGTCCAGAACAGTCACCACCAGCCAAAATAAGTTTTCCACTTTGATTCAATTTTGAGGATTTTTCCAGCCTTTAGTGGAACCTCACAATCTCCCACACTGGCCATATTATGTACACAAACCATAAAAAAATGAATAACATTTATGCAGCTGGGTGCATCTGGCAGAGATAGACCTCTCATTCAGGGACCCACAGGGTGGCACAGTGCCGCCACACAACCCTCTCTGTTCTATGTATGGGCACTAGACAAGAGAAGACTTAAGGGATGGTTGGGTGGTGTAAAGGGAGGCTCTGAAATGCTTCAAATGAGTTTAAAAAAAATAAGAGATTTCGAAGCAAATGGAGGCCATACGTGGCTCGTCCAATTTGGCACAGCCAACGCACATGATTAGCCGTAGAGACGTTAATCAAAAGTGGCTCAGTATTTGAAGGGGCGGTGAGAGGCACTGCCAGCTGGTGACAACATGGCTTGTGTGCTCGGGCCAAGAGTGAAGTTTATTTGAATATGGATCTTGCCGTGACCGTATTTCTCCAGAGCTCAGTTAGCAGAGCGTTCCTTGGCTCATCACTGGGATCGCCTCAGAGCCGCTTGGCATCCGGGAAGGCGGAAGTTTTTCCAAGCCGCAGAATGAGAATTACGATTTAGTCCATCCCCTCTGGTGGTGTGGGCATATTCAGAAGCATTTATTCAGTTTGACGCTGGCAGAGACGCAACACCTAGTTATTGGCATCCATGTGTGAGGATTTCCTTTCCAATAGGAAATTATGAAATTGACAAAAAGGTTGTTTTTTACAGCCTATAAATTAATAACATATTTAAAAATAAAACATCCTATCTTTCCACATAAAACCATGCTAAACCTCTACTGAAAACACAGAGCTTAAATATTAAACTGTCAGTGTTGCCTTAGAGCCGGGGATCAAGATGGAATAAGACCACCAGTAGTTGGAATAAGACCACCAGTACTCTAAATCGGCAACAGCACAGCATCTGTATTCAGCTTTGACGAGTAATGGGGTGATATCTGTTTGGTTTGAGTTGATAAATTACACTTATTGAACTATGTGTTTAGCTTGTTGATAGGGTAAGGCTAGGGTTTGGTTGGCGGTAGTTTAACAGATACAGTTGCTTTTCATATTAGAACTCTTTGTTCAAAATGTTCTGGATACGCCCTTATAACTTCAGATGCTGACATTCCCTGCAGTCAGAGCACATTCCACCACAAGTCAAAAACAGGAACAGCTCTTGAACAGGAGAAGCATCCTTGTGACCGTGATTCAATCTCTGGACCACCAGAGTGTAAAGTGAAGGAATAATACGAACAAAAAGTTATTACTTACACAAATGTTTAAAAGCAAGGTATATCTCAATAAATGCCTTGACTTATGTCAAAATATTTTACAGCTAACTTTTTTAAGTAGTCATTTTTTTTTATTGGCCTCAAAAGTTCTCTAAATACTAGCTTAGTCATTCATAATGAGTCAGTAACTTCTGATTTTCTTTCAATCATTTCTCTCACTAAAGTAAGCGTCCAAATTGTAAACTTGCGCAGAAAGTGTCGATGTTGTCAGTTTAAGGTGCTTGTTGTTTCTGATTTCATATTACCAAAATAATTTGTTTCTATGAAAAATGGACATAAACATCCTTTACACCTCGAGACCCTTAAGACCTGTGAATTGAAAATGGAAATGCGGCCCAAACATACATATGGCCAGCCAAGTTATGTCAACAATGTTATACAGACTTTCATTTTCATACAATGTTTATCTGGAACATAATATTTCTGTCAGTCAGTGTGGCACCACTAACAAAGGGAGGCATTGTTAAAGGAAGTTCCCCTCCTCTGAGCATGTGAACAATATATAAAGCAATCAAAATAATGCTTTAATACACTTCATCTGCAGTCGCTATTTTATGAAATTCTATTTCTTTCAGTGTGATGCTGTATTAAGGCACTCAACATCCTTGTGTGTGGCTGTTTTCTTGATTCATATTGGATTCTTATTGCTTCGTTCAACAGTGGAAGGTACACGATGCTATGCCCAGAATGGCCACTGGTTTTAGATTGCATTCTTCTCATTAACAAGTTATTACACTCTCTCACAAAAATACCAAAGGCGGTCAGGATAAGGTGGAAAAGGCACAGGGGGGTCATATTCTTCATGAGACTGGCTTCGACGGGGCTTCTCAGCATTCCAGGCCTTGCTTTGCCTGCCTCCCTTGCTTCTTTGGAAATTTGTCTGGCAGCAAACATGCTTTGAAGGGGTCTTATCTCCAATCTAGGCAGGAGCTTCATGCACCAAGATAACAAACCCCATCTTATCTCGCTGTGTTCGTTAATGTCACAGCTTAAGGGGCTTGTTCTTCCACTTGCAATGGGGCTTGCACTGCGGATTGTTTGCAGATTAGTCAACATAGGCCTCTGGAGGTCTTGGAGCACGTTCAAAATGTTTTCTTGTCCCACAGACGTTCTTGTATGCGCACATTAGCGCGTTGGCTGCCTCCCGCTTTCCTGTGTCAAATGGCAGGAGTAGCAGACCAACAATGGATGGTAGGCATCATTACACACGTTAAGATCTATAGTAATACATATCACATCAGACAAACAAGTTGTGCAAGCCAAAACAAAAAATGTGCACGATAGCCTTCCAAGGCCAACTATGTTGTTAGATGTTTTGAGGATGACTTGTTATTATTCTGCTGCTGATTAGCACAGCGCCTTAATCGGCGATATCTTCTGAAACAACGTCTTTTGGAGCTTACCAACCTAGGAAAACATTCAGCCTGTAATATTTCATGTATTTTGTCTATGTGGCCAGATTCATGATCATCCCTTTGTGACACAAGAGACCAGGCAGAGCTCCATTGACTTCAGCCATCTGGCTATCACACACAACCCTTGGCTACACAGTGGCTCACTCAGCGATTGATTGGGGTGTTGAAGGCCAGCTATTTAACACATCAGAACAACAAGTACTGCTATCAAGCTGGCCCTTCTCATGCCTCGTTTCTGCGCCGCCCAAGAATGTCTCTTATCTCTTCCCTTCTGCTTGTTGGTTTAAGCCAGACAGCATATGCCCACATTCCCCCTGTAATACACCGTTGTGCTTTTGGTGCAACCCTGACAGTCAGACAGGTTGCAGCTGAGTTCTGATGGGTAATATAACCCATGTGTTGGTTGGTAAGAAGTGGGCCTTTAAAAAAAACACAATCTGCTTCCATATTGCAGCCTCTGGGAGGAATAATAAAAAAAAAGGCATTTTCTTCCCAACATGCTCTCCTGGTGTTGCACCAAAAAGACTTGACAGATGAAAATAAAGCCCTGAGTTCCATATCATTAAATCCCGCTCTCTCACCTGATTACATTCTTATTAGTGTCTCCATTCTTCTCCCATTATTGTTACTTCTAGTGAAACAGGCCTGATAATGTGCACTCACTCACTCAATGCACAACCTGCTCATTCCCATCTCTGATTCTTTGTTGTCGGCGAATGGTTTTTAAATGAAAAGTGTGAGTGCGGTGTAATTATAATTCTGGGCCTATTATGAAATCAAATATCACAATGAATGTAATTTTATTTGCTTGTAATCTCTCTCATCCAGGCTAATAGGCGTTTTCAAAGGGCAAGCTCGGGGGGCGTTTAAACGGCGGACCATCTCTACATAGAATGGCTGCTCTGCTCTCTTGCTCCCCGGCTCTGTTCTTTTGTCTTTGATATGCAGGCAAAGAGCTTGACAGTCTGGGAGACGTGGGAGATTTGTCGGCCTGTGATCTCCATGCCTCTCTGACAAATGAACGCCTTTGGCAGAGCTGCTGGAGGTACGGTTTCTCTGCCCTGCTGGAATCCTGATGAGACTACTCTGGAGCTGCTGGTAATGAAGTCAGGGCACAGGACCAAACTGCTGCCAGAAATGACCTTTAATCTACACACATGCAGGTCATTTGGCATGCGAGGATTCAAGATTGCACACACACCTCTGTGCTATTCCAGCTCATCCATTTGTTGTTGATATTTTACAAAAACAGGCCGAAACCACAGTGTACAATGTACATTATTATCAATACATAATTCAATATATATGCTTCTTGTTACGGCGGTGGCAAATAGTTTACATTTAATATTTCCTGACGATCAGCGATGGTTGGTGTATTATCTGTATAGTGAGGTAAATTAGGATGCAACCACCATCCAGTCAGTCTTCATTAGATTTGGACTTAACTGCTCCACCAAGCACACAATTGCTTGACATTGATTTAGCAGATTATTTCAGTCCATGTAATTCCTCATACAGTGTATAGTAAAGATCTCTCATTTGGTGTGTCCGTGCAAAGTAAGATGTTAACAAATTATGAGCTAAAATGTTGAATCCCCCGAGGATAAATGCTCTCATTTCAGCGGCACAATGAGCAGGAAATAGCTGCTATTGATTCTGGACGTTACAATTCCACACTGAGGAATCTCTAAACCACAATGCCCACACAGTGCAATCCAACATGGTTGCCTTTGATTTCAGCTCTGGGCTTCAAGGGGGCCCGACTAATGATTCACAGGAAGAACAAGCACTACCCCTTGTGGCTCAGTTGGCCCAGTGCAGCGTGGGTAAATGGCACCTCCAGCTGCTTCTGGGCCCCTCTTGATAAGTTAACCTTGTGATAACATGCTAATGCCTGATTAATGTTGCCGTAATTAGACACAGCTTTTCACACTCAGTTAAGAGGACATCCTCCAGCAATTAGCCCGAGCCGGAGAGAGATAATTTCAGAGAGCACAGTGGAATCACGTTCCTCAGCTTGCCTGCATTCCCACTTGGCAACATTAAGGTTTATTTTCTCATTATTTCATTTAATTACTCGTTTGATGTTTTATACAGCTGCCACAAGTAATCTTTGATCCAATTAGGAAATGCTGATTGACAGCGCGGGTGTGGGATTCAATGCCCTGCATTCAATTTGCCGTTGTGACCTTATCAGAGGATCTGCAGAGGATTCTGAGTTCAACATTGAATGCCTTCTAAACATATAATAATTTCCCCGTAAGAATATATTCTGCATGGATGGAACACCTTTGTATGCAGGCAAATGTGTCTGCATGCATGTGCATCTGTAGGTATAAGTCTGAAAGAAGGCAGCATGTGTTTGTGTTCTCCTCACCAGACATCTAACAATGAGGAATGAACACATTAGTGGGGAGAGGCCCCTGTATTCACCAGGCTCCACACTGCCCATTAATAATGCACTGCCAGGGAATAGATGGGGGTTTGCAGGGATTAGTCCTCCATTAAGGACTCACTTGCTATTTCTATTAGAGAGACATGTTGGTCTATCTTAAACTAAGAAGGATCAGCCCACTTGCAACTGGACTATAAAATCCTATATGAAAAATGTCAGTGGTCCCACAAGCAAGCTTTGTAAGATCAGTGGGATCTACTATATATGTGGACAAGGTGAATGCAGCCAACATGAAATAGACAGAGGTTTTGTATTATTGCAACTACTCAGATCACACTGTGATGAACATTTAACCTTGCAATAATTGATTTTTTTTTGGCCACTTGGAGGCAGAGGTTGTGAACACAACACTTTTTAGGTTGATATGGTGGACTTGTTAGCAAACAGTTGCTTATTTATACATTAATACCGTTGCAGAGCAACATTATCATTAATTTGGAGTCATGTTTGTGTCCACCTGGTCATGGTAAGTCCAATATTCACTCTCTTTTAGTTCTGTTTTTGATCTTTACCGAATCATGAAGGAAATATCTGTCTAGCTGCTAAAGCTCCACTATGTTCACCAGCTAATTGCTAACTGTGTCTGTCTGCTGTTTGGTGCAGGTAGAATGACATGGGATCGGTGAGGTTGAACCAAAATAGTAAAGTTGTGGCCTGAACAGTTGAACAATGAGCGGAAACTCAGTTCCGTAATACCGAAGGTAGCTGAAGATTGAGGTGGTAATCATCCGTAGGTTAATCACTAACAGTCGTTTGTTTTCCATTGCCATTTGATACATTGTTACTAAAAAAATATTGATTTCAATAATTGTATGTTTATATATGAATGACTATGAAGTAAAACAATATATGTAAAGATGGGTTAGAAACTAAATTGGCATTGTTAAAATGAAAAAAAATTATTTATTCATGAAAAATTTATTTTACAGGGTTTATTTATTTGTCAGTTTACAGAACTGAGTTTCACAATGAAATAAGCTGTAAGATGTAGTCCCTTCACACTACACACACATAGAACATGTAAACAAATGTTTAATTATAATTAAATATAATGAAATGGTTTACAGTTACGTCCATACAAATCCTCATATACCTGGAGAGAATTTGGTTTACCGAAACCAGCATTGTCTGCGATTCGACCTTTTCCGGTCTCAAACAGTTCAAATGAAACCGTCTGAGAAGTTTCATTTTGAACACACACACACACACATATATCTGAAATGCTACAGGGGGCCCCAACTCCACCCTGCTTTTTTGTAATAGGTCACAGCCTAAAAAGGTTGGGTTCTTCTTGATGCGCTGTATTTTATAAGCAACATATATCTTATGTAAAACTACATAACTAACAACATCTGCCAGATAAATATAGTGGAATAAAAAAGTGTAGTTAAGTATGATATAAGTAGCGTCAAATGGAAATACTCAAGTAAAGTCCAAGGACCCCAAAATTGTACTTGCATTGGATATTGACTGTGATTTACTTGAGCTGTTACATCCTGATTGTGTACATGCTTTAAATGGTGTGTGAATATCAGTAATCTAATACAGATTCATTTTTTGGATATAACCATATAAAGAACTACAAATGGACTCAAATGACATCCAGGGACATTGAATGGATGGTGTGTGATAAAAGCCTGCAGTCTGCCTCGCTGTGCTAAAGCTGAAAACATTTCTCTTTCAATGCAGCTTTTGCTGTTGCCAGTGTTTTCTTTGCCGTGATTATGTGTTTTTTTTTAGTCAGACACTGATGTCATGAATATAACAACATATTTCCTGATTATTTTGTTTGAGATGCATAATTAGGCAGCTAGGTGTG
The DNA here is from genome assembly GCA_032191485.1 of Leptoclinus maculatus. Classification (NCBI taxonomy): domain Eukaryota; kingdom Metazoa; phylum Chordata; class Actinopteri; order Perciformes; family Stichaeidae; genus Leptoclinus; species Leptoclinus maculatus. The sequence goes on from JAVDOI010000005.1 coordinate 26,757,816, forward strand.
GTAATCACTTTAATGCACATTTATTTGGTCATTTTGTTTTACTTGATGCACAGGTGAGATGAAGCCAGTAGTGCAATATGGTGTTTATATGATCACTTATTTATTAAGTAGACCAGAGGGACCCTGTTGTTTCTGAGGAAAGGCCAGCCACCAGATGCAAGCACGTGTTGAATACAAATATTTTTCAAAACTTTGTTTGACACAATTTGACACTAGGAATATAAAAATGCACATGATACGAATATAAAGTTAAAATGATATCCCTCACCACCTAAAATAAATTAATCAAAGCTGAAATGAACATTACGATTTCAGTTACATAATAAGAATGCAATATTTTAGAAGTAGAAGGAAGAACAACAACTAATGCTTTATTGACAATACCCTCAATACCCTCGTCTGAACGGGTTGCTCTGTACTTTTAAATCACCCGAGCATCAATAGAAGTTGTTTTTTTCAAAAAAGGTGCTAAATTCGAAATTCAGAGCATAGCAGCAGCAATAAACTATTAGCTAAAATATATAGTGGAGTAAGGCAAGGCAAGGCAAGTTTATTTGTATAGCACATTTCAACAACATGGTAATTCAAAGTGCTTCACATAAAACCATTAAAAGCATCAAAACATAAGGCAAAAGAAAAGGAGATTTAAAAACCATTAAGAACATTCATTGAAACATTAAAAACACTAAAAAGCAGTGTAAGAAATAAAATACAGTAGTAAAATGCAGAAATGCAGGAAATTGATTAATATCCTTGAATCTGGTTCAATTAAAGGCAGCAGCAAACAGAAAAGTCTTCAATCTTGATTTAACCTTTACCTACCTAGCCCCATTTTTAGGCCTCTGCTCGAAAATAGTTTACCCATACTCAAAGGGACTTATCTCTCCAACTACAAGGTCTATTTGAATCATTTAAATTTTATAATGACACTAAAATGTGTGAGATGTGTTAATATGTGTACATATCAGTGTTTATGTTACTGGTTATTGCTGAATGAACATAACACACAGCTCACATTGAAAATGTTCAGGTTCGCCTGAAAAGAATGCAATTTTTTTTTTTTGCAGATACACCCAAATCACCCCTCACAAGTCATAGCACAACATGGCAGGAGTCTCTCTACAAAAATGGCTTTGATAAAGTGAAGCGGGCCAGCGGTATCAATGTTTTTCTACAGGTCAGCCAAGGTCAGCCGGCGTCAATTCTGATTTTGGAAGCAGCACTTTCAGCTGTTTTATTGTAATTTTATATACTATATAACTATATATTTCACTTCTTTTATCACTAATAGTGTTCAATCTATCTAATAAAGCAGTTTGGCATAATTTTTTGAGCCTGGGCCTCATATAAACCTGTAAAACAGGGGTTTTCCTCGTCTGATTTTCATTTTTACAGACTTCACTTGAACCTTACAGAGCCTTCTGATTGGCGGATTTTCGCATGTGACACAGTGTTAGATGCGGAAATGACATGGGGTTGTAATGATATTTGAGTTGATTGAAAGAATTTTAAGCTAATAAAAATCGAAAACCATGACGCGCCCCCCCCCACACATTAAAATAGTAATCATAAAAACGGAAGACTTCTGAAAACCGGCCGGCTTTTTCTTACCCTTAACAACAAGCCGCGGCTGATCCGTCTCTATAGGAGACCATCTCATGGTTTTATTTTCACAACCCAAACGTTAAACTACTGCTCTGCAATGTCTTTCCTCGTCTCAGCCCCCTGTGTCATGGTGTGTGGAAGAGTCAGGAAACTTGTCAGGCTGGCCATTTTATTGGCTGAGCTGCAAGCTTCTGCTGTTAAGTTTCGTTTCACGATAGTCTTGAGTCGTTGAGTGTTCAAAAACAAAGCTAGGTCAAAAAATTAATAAACTACACCAAGCAAAACCCTACAAATGTTATAATTTCTTTCAATTTGAACTCGTACTACTCCAACTAAGCTCTGCTGGCAAGTTTCACTTTAGTCACGTGCTCGCCTACTGACCAATCACAGCACACCCTGGACTTCGCGGCAAAGCAGCACCTGGACGTGTAACGTTGACGGTGGAGTAGGCCGGCTGGTCTGGGGGTAGCGGCTGCTAACACTCAAGAATATGCCCAACATGTCAAACTAAAGATCTGATTGGTTGAACACGTCCCCATTCATTTAAAACGTCACATAGAAGCACTTTTGAGGCTGAAGGCCTGGGGCCTCTGTTCTACTGAGAGACACAGAGGTGAAATCTGATTGGATAAAAGCTCTACTTAAAACAAGCTGCACTGGAAGCAGAGCAACTGAGGAAGACAGCTCTGTGCAATGAGAAAATGAGCTAATGGGAACAATAATTAGAATAGTATGGAAGCCCATTCCCACAGCAAAAAAAAATAAAAATAAAATAAGATCACTAAAAAAAAAAAAAAGAAAAAAATAGTAACTTAAAGTAACTTTGTTTTTTTTTATTTTACTTTTTTTCCACCAGCAAAAATAAAAAAAAACTTTTGGTGCATCCATCTGTAACCATAACACTGACCAGATTTTTCCAGTTGCTATAGAAAGTCGAAATTATGAGATACTTTAACACAACAGTCATAGAAGCAGCTATGACATATGAATGGATTGTGAGTACATTGAAGACTTCTTTAAAACGTGGCTTTACAACACATGAAATACAGATGATGTTTCACATGGATTGTACTGAGCAAACGCACCCTTGAATAGAATGTTAAGCAAGAAGCAGCTCTGGAGTATAAAGAATGAAACCAATGTGGCTGAGGTGGCTACCAATAAACAGCAACTGGAAACATCTTTTTTTTTTTTTCTTTTTTGCTGACAGAGAAAAATTAAAAAAAATATATATATATATATATATATATATATATTTTTTTTTTTTTTTTTTTTGTGAATTAATTATTATTATTTTATTTTTTTTTGTGAATTTTTTTGCTGGTGTTAAAAAAGTAAAAAAAAAAAAAAAAAATGATTAGAATTATTATTATTTATTTTGTGGGTGGATTTTTTTTTTTTTTTTTGTGGGTGGATTTTTTTTGTTTTTTTTTAAGTTACTATTTTTTTTTGTGATCTTATTTTTTTAATTTTTTTTTTAGTGATCTTATTTTTTTCTTTGCTGGCGGGAATGGGCTTCCATAGAATAGTGTATTTATGGAAAAGTATTAAATTATAAAACAGCTATAACTTTGTGATTCTGTCTAGGCCAGCAGACGGCCCACTACGCTTAGTTGACATCCTATTTTGGAAACCGGATGTTGTCTGACGGTAATCGTTCCCGTTTATTTGACATCTTATTTTGAAAACCGGATAATGTCTCACGTTAATCTTTCCGCTAACTTTGCAAAATCCTTCGCTCGCTCCCGATCTGTGCAGTTTGAATGCGTTTACCGTGAATTTCAGCATATAGGCGCACTCAAATTGAAGTGTCTGCTGGGTTGACCACGGAGATCCGAGTGTCTGCTGTTATGGCCGCAGTCACTTTTATCAAACGTACTCAGTGTGTTTTGTTGTGAGGATGCCTCAGCACACCAAACGGCCCCTCCTCCATCAGCTGGTGACGGCATAACGTCAACCCCGAGCTTGGCAGGAAGTGCATATTGTGTGTAGTTGGAATATGAGGAGAATAAGCTGTTTCAGACAGAGCTACTGGGACAGCGAACTACGCGTTTAACGGTAACGTAACCGTTTTAAACACAAGACAAGTGAGACGTTACTGGCTTTTCAGGTTGTTGCTGAGTGCTCCCGATTGTTCTCTTGGATACACGCACTGTGTGGGTGGCTGCTAATGTTAGCAATCGCGTTAGCTTAGTGTTATGATTGACCGAAGTTGTGTGTGTTCATGAAATCCCACAGCATGTGGATCGTGAAACATTCTGTCAAATTAATAGTTGACGATTGAAGTAACTTAACGTTTTTTTCCAGCTTGTCAAACAGCAAAGCCAGCTGATATCGCTTCATAGCTAAACCTAGTGAGCTCTGGAAACGTCTAGCTAGCTAGGTCTCGTTAGCTTGATGAAGAACTCTTTCAGTTTAATTAAGCCTGGTTTATTTGACAAGTTGCATATCTAGCCTAACGTTGCTAATCATGTTTTATGAATCGATGAACTTCACTTGTGAATTTGCCATGCATAAAACATTATATATCCACAGCACTGGATTTAAACACTTGTCTTAAGAGAACTTGTGGGACTTAAAAACTAAACAGTTCATTAAGTTGAAATCATATTGGTGTATTTGTGCAAACATGTATTTTTGATGAATGCCGTAATGAAGAATGGATAGGTGAATTTACTTAAATACATTTATTTTTAAGGGTATGTCTGCCGAGATCCTGAGTGTCTTTAAACGTTTGTTTTAACCTTAATTGGAATCTGAAATTCAGAATCCATCTTGCTGGCAAAAAAAAAGACTTAGTTTGACGTTTAAAGTAATCTTAGTTAATCAAATGTCAGGTTTTGATTTTACCAGCATGTCACACTGATGGGTAATTTCACTTTCTCTATACTACCAGGAGCCTAATAGTCTATAAAAACAGTGCCATAAAGGTTAACCCTTTCCAAACTTGTTTTCTCATCATTTCTTGTAGAGAAAACATTTGAAGATGGACAGCTATCAAAGAGGACAACCATGGGGAAAGCTAGTCAAAGTGGACTCCAGTGAAACGATTCTGCTTTTCAACAGGGAATGCACAGTTGGCAGGAAAAAAGGTTGGTTAATTTCTATATGTGACGTATTATGGAATGGACAATAAAGATATGTCTTCACCTTCAATCGTATGCGTTCAAACTTTGAGAATTCTTTAACCTGCTACCAAAGCTCAAGATGTGATGTCTGTTAACAAAAGACAGTCCTGTCTGCAGCATAGACATCGCTGTCAGTGTCTGGAGCCCTTAAAAACCTCCCCCTTGAAAACACAAAGCCTTCTTTAGTGCACCAAACTTAGACAGCCCCTTGTGATGATAACAAAAGGCATCCATTGAGAACATGTGTGCAGAATATTAAGTAGTTTTTTTTTGTGTATGGGCTTTTGCTTAAGAAAAGGTGAGGCCTATATTTCCCCCCTATGTCTGCTTTGTTGTTGAGAGCTTTTGGGGGTCTACTTTTTTGCAATGCAAAGCGACTAGCCTTAATTGGTTTGCATATGTCTGGGCAATAAAAGGTTTAAATAAATGTCCATGGAACACCGTTTCAGGTGAATCTCAATAGAATGAGTTTGCATTTTTATCATGTTTATTTTATTATATATATATATATATATATATATATATGCGGAAGATTTGTTTTGTTTTGAAATAGTTAGAGGGGAAAAAAATTGAATTAACATATGTTATCATTTTCTCAAACCGATATTACTCTTTATACTCCCCCAAAAGAGGCACTAAAAGGCTGAAACATTCATTAAGTAGATTCTGTCATAGAGAGCCAAAGTAATCTGTATCATGTCTACTCTGTGTTTTCATTGTTGTGTTTTATTATTTTGCTGCCAGGATGTTATCTGTCCTTCCCAGCCAACAAACTGGTCTCAGGGGAGCACTGCAAGATTGTGCAAGATGAAAGCTCAGGGCTGGTGTGGCTTGAAGACACGAGGTACCAGAAATTAAATCAAACAAACCATGTTTCGGAAACGCACAAAACCTTTTTACATTGTCCAGTGACATGTCCAATTGCATGTTTGTCTGTATGTGATGTAGCACTAATGGTACAGTGATCAACATGTCCAAACTGGTCAAGAAGCAAACTCACATGCTACAGAACGGCGATGTCATCTACTTTGTATACAGGAAAAGTGAGCCAGAACAAAGTGAGTTCGGTTTTTTTTCAGCCAATGATGTTTATATGAATTTATAAGATGGAAAGACGGATAACATCTTCTCTTGTCACCCTGTAGACATTGCCTACGTTTACCACTCAATCCAAATGGAACATGCTAATTCAGAACATAGTTATGGTAAGTAGCCAGGTAATTCCCCACAGCTCTTTTGTCGAATGTAACCACTTTTATTCCACAGCACTCAGCTACTAATCCCCAATCTGTATCTGAACTTCAGACACGGAGCGGTCAGCCCACAGTCCTGCCCCTGTTCCACCTTCAGAGATGTCACTCTCTGTGGAGCCTGTAATGCTCGCAAAGGCTTCTCGTGATCCAACTCTGGAGGATCCTCAGCCCTCCACTTCCACTTCCCACTTCTGTATCGGGAGCCCTACCACTTCTGGTTCTGTGGCAGCCACAGCCTGTCCTGCTTCTGGTAGGTTTTCTGCTAACACTCTACTGAAGAGGCGTGATTTTCAACTTTCCCTCTGGAAATTAACTCCAGGAAGTGACTTCTTCCAGCCAAGAAATAGTCCGGTGCATAACTCCCCAAAGATGTTGCCGTTGCACTTTGGTTTTTGTACCTTTTGGACAGAACCAAGCTAGCCTAAGCTAAGCTAACTGTCTACAGGCTGTAGCTTCATATTTAATAGACAGATAGGGGAGCGTTATCAGTATTCTGTAAAGAAACCGCACAAGAATATTTCCCAAAATTACAAACTATTCCTTTAAAGGCACTATTAACAATGTAAAATGAACCCAGGAGTAGTTTATTTTAATTGTCTAAAGTAAGGGTGCTTGATGTTGCCTGAAAATAACATCATGATATTGCATAGTATTTGATATAATAACATAACTGTAATAACATCATTTCAGCTTGCTGGTTACATTTATCCAGCCACGCCCTGTATTGTTTGTGTGTGATAGGAGGCGGAGTCACAGGATGTTAGAGGAGCAGACAGAGAGGCCGAGCTGTGACTCTTCTTCATCATAGTCATTGATGTAAACAGACCTGCTGATGTTAGTCAATTGATTGCAACTGATCAATACTGAACTTTAAACTTAAACTCAGACTGTGTTGGGCCAGGTGGTGATTATTACATTTATTCAGCAAGTCTGCTCTCATCTGCTTTATACTTTGACTTTTTTTTTTCTTCTTCTCACAACTGACTGAGCCATTTCCATCCACTTTTCCCAACCTTTAAAAACTCAGAAGGTTGATTTATAATTTACGTGACATTGGGACGTGCTGCTCTGGCTAATTACCCGCGAAATGACGGATGTTTGATCAAACTAAGATCAGTCACCTGCGACTTGTCTCGTAGTCAATGTACTTTCTAGATGATGAAGTAAGTGTCCTTGTTTCAATTCAATTTATTTTGTATAGCCCAAAATCACAAATTTGCCCTGTGTACAGAATGAACAACATTACAGAGTTACAACACATTCAATGCATGTGACAGAAATTATTCATATAATGAGTAGTAAGCAGAATAATGATGGAAAAATGATGACTGCTATTAATAACAGCAGCAGTGGATATAGTAGAATAACAATGATAACAAAAGCAGTGATGTTATCGGCAATAGCAAGCAATGCGACTACTTCTAATAACGATAATAGCTCTGGGTGTCAGGCAGGACCACGGCAGGAGGCAGGACCAGGGTCCAGATATAACCGTGATCCATGGAAACCTGTGAGGCGAGAAAGCACAAAGACTCCGGGGAAGAAACAAAGTCAGTAATGTGAATTAATGGAACATTAATTCATACTGAAGGAGATAAAGAAGAGGAGAGAGGAGCTCAATGTATCCTAGGAAGTCCCCCGGCATTCTAGGCCTATAGCAGCTTATCTAGTGGCTGGACCAAGGCCTAACTATAAGCGTTATCAAAAAGGAAAGTCTTAAGCCTACTCTTAAATGTGGTGAGTGTGTCTGCCCCCCGGACTGAAACTGGAAGCTGGTTCCACAGAAGAGGAGCTTGATAACTGAAGGCTCTGGCTCCCATCCTACTTTTTAAGACTCTAGGATCCATAAGTAGCCCTGCATTAATGGAGCGCAGCTCTCTAGTGGGGTAATATGGTACTATAAGCTCCTTAAGATATGGTGGTGCCTGACCAATTAGGGCTTTGTAGGTGAGGAGAAGGATTTTCAATTCTATTCTAGATTTTAACAAATGCATGAACTAATCTTTCTGCATCGCTTTGAGGCAGGATCTGCCTGATTTTTTTAAATGTTACGTTGGTGAAAAAAGGCAGTCCTAGAAATTTGTTTTATCTGGGAGTTAAAGGACATATCCTGATTAATCACATCAAGCATATATAAGGTGAATAAAATTGGTCCAAGCACAGAACCTTGTGGAACTCCGTGACTAACGTTGGTGTTCATCAAGGTTTCATCGTTTACATATATAAACTGATATCGATCTGATAAATAGGACTTAAACCAGTTTAGTGCGGTTCCTTTAATGCCAATCAAATGTTCTAGTCTCTGTCACAGGATGTAATGGTCAATGGTGTCGAACGCAGCACTACGGTCTAACAACACAATTACAGAGACGAGTCCTTTGTCTGATGCACCATTGCTGTGTTGTGTGTTGTAGCGCTTCTGCTCTTTTGCTCTGAAGGTATTTTTATCACACACCTTCCACACTGCCAAAGTAGCTTCATATTGGAACCAACTCCTCCACAGTAGAGCTGGTATATGAAGCAAACCCTTGTCGAAACCTTTTAGACTAAATTGTTTTAGCGTCTAAACACGTCAAAACAAGCCGTTTGACCCAAGTCTCCTTTTTCTCCATATAATCAGACCCGGCTAAAGATGCTGCCCCAGCACAGGAAAAAGACATGGACAACATGGAGCCAGAAAGCAAGAGGAGGAAAACTGATGACAGTAAGTTCTTTTATTTGGAGATTTACCTGTTTTTCCTTGATTCCTTAGATTTTAGGCCCTATTTTTGAGGCGACCAGTGCAAGCAGCGCTCTGACCGTTTGTCTGTCTGTGGTATTTTAGTGGGGAGTGTACGGTGCTAAGTTAAGCAGCGCCAAGCGAGTTGTTTGTATTTTAGGTCGTAGACTTTTCACTGACGACATCTCGGAACCACATCTGTTTGTGGCGTAATCCAGCTGCCACATTGGGGATTTAACAAGAGCAAACTAAACACTGGAGCTAACGCACAGAAATGACAAATTAAGGCCTAAAATGTAAATTAACTATGTTAATTAAACAACTTCCCAGCCAGTAGATACAATTAAATCTGCAACATAAAATACCATTTAATATGTTTAAAGCAGGAACATCAGTTTGCCTTTATCAAATAATCTGTTTGATTCTTACAGTATCTTGTACTCTTTCTTCTTGTATCTTCACCACACAGTTGCTTTGTTCTGTACGAGGAGCTTCTCCTTCACTTCATTAAACCCCTGCAGCCATCTGAAGGCAGCAGGACTGTTAAATATGCAGCCTCTCTTTAGAGTGCCACGCTAGCGCGCAGTGCCAACACGCATGGCCGTCCACTGTGTTTACCTTCATTAAATCACCTGCAAGTAACAGTAAGCTGCTTCAGAATACTTGGTGTTCTGAAACAGCAGATCACGTGAGCTCATTAATACTGTGCTTCATAAGTTATACTCGTACTAAAAAAAATAGACTTGTGATGTGACTGGCTGAGACTGTATTTTTGAATCGGCACACTCTTAAATTCCTTTATGCCGGCCCTTTGGCACTTTGCGCTGCTGCACATACATGAACCAAAATAGCAGGTGCACTTGAGATGCCCACACAGTCCGTGTGCCCAAGACCTAGCACTTCACACTTGGACAAATATAATAGGGCCCTTTTATGTCTTACCAGAGCTTTGCTTACTTGTGTTCCAAACAAAACCTTTTTTTTTTTTTTTCAACCTCAAGCACAGCCCGGAAGGGTTTTGTAAGCCAAACTAGACACTTCAGTCTAAATGTAGAACTGATATACCGTTGTTGTGTTTACAGGTAAAGATTATGATTTGGACTTGCCCCACACCTCCAGCACAGAAAAGGTCTGTTCAACTAAGGGAGGCCTTTTGTCTAAACCACCTGTGGAAGTGACTAAGACGGACAAGATGGAGGAGAGCCTGACATGTGTTATATGTCAAGACCTGCTGCATGACTGTGTCAGGTAAGATTTAAAGGACCCTTCCATCTGCACAGAGATCCAAGCGTGGGGGCTTGAACCCTAACTTTGTGGACTTGTAAGCCACTTTGCATACATGCAGCATGTTACGAAATGTCAATAGTTTGTTTAATTCTAAGTCTCTTGTCTTTGCTTTAGCTTGCAGCCCTGCATGCATGTCTTCTGTGCTGCCTGCTACTCAGGCTGGATGGAGCGCTCTTCTCTTTGCCCCACCTGCCGCTGCCCTGTGGAGAGGATTCGTAAGAACCACATCCTCAACAACCTGGTGGAGGCCTACCTCATCCAGCACCCAGGTTTGCACAGACGGAGAGCATTTTAATAGCACCTTTTTAATCATCACTCATTATTTTAGTCAAAATGCCAGCGCCTGTATTGCCTTCAACTGAGAAGGTTGTAAGTGGATGTAAAAAGAGCCTTACATAACAAGCATTTGAAAATTGTTTGTTGCTGAGGTTTTTGTTTTCCACCAAAGCTGACTTGGTAGAGATTCAAACAAGAGAGAAGGAATGGCATGTAAGCAAGACCTGCTTACCTTGTATGATTTCCAAAATGGTATAAATGAATAGAACATCTCAGTGGATACTGACTTTGTATTTGTCTCTGTGTGTCTGTCCCCACAGAAAAGTGCCGCAGTGATGAGGACCTGAAGAGCATGGACAGCCGTAACAAGATAACTCAGGACATGTTGCAGCCAAAAGTGGAGCGCTCTTTCTCCGATGAGGAGGGCAGTTCAGATTACCTCTTTGAGCTCTCTGACAATGACAGTGACTCCTCAGACATGGGGTACGGTCTGAATGTTTGTGTTTGTGGGAAACCAGTGTTAGTTTTGGCACCTGACGTTGTTTTATATCTCAGTCTAAATCATTTGATGAAAATGTTTATTATTATTATTAGTCAAAGTTTGTTTGTTTAGAGAAAAACTAAAGACTTTTTAGTCTAGTTTTTGTCAGATCATTTTTTATCAAATTTTTGCCCTTTAGAGGAGAAGCTAAAGTGTCAGATAATCTAAAGTGATATTTCTTGTCATTTTGTCAAAGATCTTGTTTTCAATGGTTTCTTTTTGTTTAGTTAGAGGTAAATATATGGTAAAATAGGTTGTCAACTCCATGTGATGATTTTCTTTTGTGTTTTTTGTCCCCAGTCAGCCTATGGTGGTGTGCCGACAGTGTCCTGGCTACAGGAGAGAGGTCAGTCAGGTGCTGTTTGCTACAGGTTCCAACTACTGGCTCCCTTGTCTGCCGGCCCCACCGCCTATACCTCCTCCACCCAAACCAGCAACCGAGGAAGGGTCCGCAACGCCCACAGGGGAGCAGCCTTCAACATCCTCTGCCATCCCCTCAGGTGATTATGGGTTTATATTAGATGGGAAGATCAGTTGCTAAAGTTAGACTTTTTACTCAATGGCAAATTGAAGGGTACAGCATTCTGTTATAATCCTAATATTTGTTCTGTCATTGGTAAAATCACCTGAAAACCCACTTTAGCACAACTAAAGATCCTCCTGCCTTCCATTCACATCTTCACGTCTTCGCTCCCATTGAAAACCTTTGTCTGCTCCTGTCCTGTCTGCAGCTTCTCCGGAGTACCGCTGCACCCCCCAGGGCTGCCATCTCGTCTGCACCTGCTGCCTGCAGCCAATGCCAGACAGGCGGGCCGAGCCAAGCAGCGAGCAGGTTATTGCTCAGCGATGTAAGTGGTTGTTGTCAGTCCCTCTGCAGAGATTTAACGTAATATGTTTGATACAATCATACTGTCATTCAGAAAGCTGCATGTAACTCGAGTTAATAAATAGAAATGGGCTAACTAAAATGCATAGAAAATATATTTGTGTAACTTTGCCATGCATGGATAGGTTGTCGTACAAGTATACACCTCATGCTGTATGCATCATGTGCTGTGTGTTGGCAGGTGTGCTGTGCCAGCGACCCTTCTGTCACATGTACTGGGGTTGCCAGAGGATCGGCTGTCAAGGCTGTCTGGCTCGATTCAGTGGTATGTATCTGTTTCAGCAAAACAGCCCCAGGGGATCTCCACTGTTAGGCTTATTGCCGGTTAGTAGGCTTCGACCAGTATGGGATTTATTTTTGACTGATGGCAATATACGTTTTAATTGAAGGAGCTGATTCCCAAATAGTGTCCAAATGCAATATCTGTATATTGTGATGATTGTCCGCCTCAGATCATAAGCACGGTGTGTTTCCTGTATATGTGTGAAAGAAAGAATGAATGTAGGTGCTTTTAGAACAAGCACAGCATAGCATGTACACATGTAATCACTAAATGTGCATCATATTTTAGGTATTCCACTTTAAGTAATAACAAGATACGGTTTTAGTTTAAAAGCTTCATACACAGTTCAGCAATGATGTAGGCCGACTCAGTGATTTATGTCCAGTGTGGAGGAAACGTACACTTTAGAAGCTGAGATCAACTTAAGAGTCCTGCTCACGGAGCTCTTGAGCTCTGTAAACACTTTCTGTTTACACTGCCGCTCAAGAGTTTTTCTACTTTCCTTTAAATAATGGCGATTGAAACAGAAGTTAAAACAGTATTACTCAGACCCACAAGTATATTATCTACATGTGAAAGAGTTTGGGCCACAAAAAGAAGAATGATTAAACGATTCTAACTTCCATTTAGTTGAAGTGGGAACACAGTGTTTCATGACAGGGGAGAATACTGTTGCAACTTTGATTCAAAATTAGTTTTCGAGTCCACAAAAGTTATCCTTGATCATTATTGAACCACAATGGTGCGATTGGGCTCTAAATATTTTTGGGAAGCTGTTTTTCTTTGGATGCATCTATTTGTAAAGAGGACTGTTCAAATCCGTTTTTTTTTTTCTTTCAGAGCTTAATCTGACGGATAAATGTCTGGATGGTGTGCTGAACAACAATAACTATGAATCGGAGATCCTCCAGGTAAGATGTTAATTGTATTTGTTTGTATATTAGAATGCATTAAGTGTTAAGTGTAAAAAGAAATAAGACCTCCAGATTACAAAAATATCAACCAGCAAACCGTAGACTCCACTTACAACCCGTGCTAAGAACGTCAGATGCTTGAAAACATGTCTGCACCGATCTGTTATACATGCAATGTTAAGATGCTGCCGTTTGTGTGTTTCCATTCTTCCACCAGAACTACCTGTCTTCCAGAGGGAAGTCATGGAGAGATCTGCACCAGGAGTCTTTGCAGGCTTTCCAGCAGGGAAACTACTATCTGTCAGGTGAGGCTTCAGATCACAACCCACGGACGTCCACACTGTCCTATAAAGAGAAGGAGTGGTGATATCCTTGACTCTGTCTCTATCAGATTGGCGAATCTCTCCAAATGCCATCGTGTGCTTCTGCTGCGGTCTGCGAGCATTCAAGGAGTTGGCCTACAAGTACAGACAGAACATCCCTTCGTCTGAACTGCCAGGTCAGACAGACCAAAAGACTTTTAGACAACTTATACACATTTTTTTTTAAGGATAAGGTTTTCCTAAATGTTCATGTTATATCCATTTATTTGATGTTCTTTCCTCAGCTGCTGTAACATCTCGTCCCGACTGTTACTGGGGACGCAACTGTCGTACGCAGGTGAAGGCGCATCATGCAATGTAAGTCTTTTTACATATAAAGAACCAGACGGTCTATCTGCCCTCTAGTGGTTATATGGGAGAACTGTGGTTTCAACTGACAACAATGAAACTGCATCATTGACCCCAGTGATATGTTTCCTCGTGGGAAAGATGTCTCTTAAAATGTTGCAGACAATATATTGCTCCTCTCCTGTATTCACTAACCTGCTTTGTCTTGCTTCTCTGCTATACTATTTGTTAATCAGTAGCCATTCTCTCGCATGCACTAATCAAAAGTATCATCATGGTCATCACATGTTAATATATATTAAATGTATGTATATCACTTGTTTTAAGGAATGACACAGTTGTAAGATAGATTCTGAGCAGCAGTTTTATTTATTTTCTATTTTTTTGATAGACTCCTGTGCATTTACAGACATTTATTTTGAAAAGCCACACCTTATAGCATGTTCTGCAAGCCAGCTTGGTGATATGTTACCGCTGTGTCTTCAGGTTACTGAGTCATGAATCTGATTTAAATAGTTCTGTCTATTAGACAGACATGACAGAGAGACACTGGGTGCCAGCCCTGTGCATGTTGTTCACTTCCTTTACCACAAGAGGGAGTCCTTGTATAAACCGGGTCCTCTCTGCCCCTCATGTTTGCTGTTTGAAGACCTGTATGATAAGCTTCCTCTCATCTCTTTGCTTTTGTGTTTTTTTTACATTCAGCTCTTAATTTATGTGGTTTCTTTTCTTTCTTTTAATTTCAGGAAATTCAACCACATATGTGAGCAGACACGTTTCAAGAGCTGAAGGAGCCGAGCGGTTTGTTTCTCCACTGACGTGTCAAATGAAGATAACCGAGCATCTCGTAGGAAACGATCTTCTTAGGTTTTGTTGTGTCCATTGTAGCTAAATGCCTTCCAGATGTTATGCAATAACTTAATGCAGAAATTACAATCATTATCAATTTACAATAGTGACCAGCGTCTTACTCGACACGGGGGCTGTGTGAAATAGTGCTATGCACAATAACTTTAAAGTTCAGTGTTTACTAAAGGTTTAAACTGATTTTTAGAGTGAAGAACTGTAAGAGCATTTAACACCAGCCACCATTTATATGTAGATGCATTTGTCAGTGGCTCATGCATTTGCCTAGTCTATCAGGTAACCAGCAACCAAATTTTAGAGTAGTGTGTTAAAAATACTTCCTGATATGTCCTCCAGCCTATGTGACAAAAATGTTTTCTCAGATTAAGAGCGAGTGAGGCAATCTGTATGGATTAAGGCCATTTATGTGCACATGTTGGTGAGATTCTTTTGTATTTTGTCTCCTCCAGCCTCGGTAATTGAGGCTTTAAACACCTTGTGTACATTAACCTTCTTTAATTGTGATATATATTTTAACCGTCTTATGACATGTTGAGTTAAGAATTCAGGGCTTCCTACATCATGTTGAATTACAGTAATAGTGATTCTAGAGCGACAGTTTTTGGGCCAAGACACAATCGATTATCCAAGATCCAACCTTTGGACTACATTAAGTGTAAAAGTCTCACCTCTGAGGGACTTTACTTGTTTTGCCGGTGCATTACTGTGTTCCTAGATCAGGGCAAAAAGCCACGACAAAACCCTGCATACATACTAGGGTAGATTTATAATCCCATGTGATATTTGTAGAGGATTGGGAAGCGGATCAATGTGTTGTGACGGTGTCAGAGGGCATTGGGGCCTCTGTTGTATGCTTTTCTCTGGATAATCATCTCCAAGGTGATTAAGTTGCAGAAGGAACACTTTCTATGAACCTTTCAGTAAAGGCTGAGCTGTGATGAAATGCACAGTAACTCCATGTAGACTTTTGAGAGGAAAAAAATAGGTTGCACTCCAGGCAACCAGTAATGGTTCAATATGCCGACGGGGATGTTGCTTTTAGGACTTTAAAGTTTTCATATGCAGAACCAACAGTTTAGAGAATCGCGCCAATACAAACACAACACTATGTTCTGTAGTCATTTGTGTTTAATTTATAGATATTCTAGTTTACCTTGCCAGAATGTCGATAGAGGTTTGTTCAGATAGGAGATTGTTCTATTTGGTTGGATTGTCTCTGGTTCCTCAGGTACACATAGCTGCTGTTTTGTTGTGTTTGATTGCAGGTTAACTATTTTTTGGTGGTTAGAAAATCAACATGTCACTCAACAGTCATGTTAAATCTGATGGCCTCATATTTATGACTATCATCACCCAAGTGTCAGTAAGTCCACATCATGAAAACATGCACAGCGAGTATTGATGTCCACTGAAAAAGAAAAAAAAAAAATGGACAAATCAGCCTTTTGTTTTTTTTGGACATTAGTTTCAAGATATTGAAATGTGAGGCTGAAGTAATAACCTTGAAGATTTTTTGTAGGATCACTATTGGTGTGTAGAAAATGTGTCAGATGGGGGGGGGGGACTATAACATGTTAAAAGCCGGCCTTAGCTTAGGCCATCAGTTGTTTAGAAGAATACTAAATGTGTGATATCTGCACATAGCTTGTCTCACTCTTATTCTTAGTCTTCAGTCTTGAAGTGTTTTCATCTAGCGTATGGTATGTCGATACTCTGGTTCATAATATATGATGTGTAATCATATCAAGAGTTTCATTCCAAAATGACATGTTTATCATCAGGAAGAAAAATGTAACTTTTTTTGAAAGGACACCCTTGATAGAAATTGTGCATTTTTTATTATATAGTATTTGTAACATTAGCCATAATAAATATGGATACAATTTGTGTGTTTTTTAGAATGTAGTTATTCATATTTTCATTCAAAGTGTCTGTGGAAGAAGAGGATTTTGAATGGGCACTTTTCTGGCCTCTGCAACTTAGTTAATTGCGGTTAATTTGTGATGTTAGCAAGGTGGTTTAAGTGTGTCTAATTTTTTATTTTTCTACCCCCTCTGTCATGGTGGGTCCACACTGGCATTCCTTA
This sequence comes from Leptoclinus maculatus, assembly GCA_032191485.1. NCBI lineage: Eukaryota > Metazoa > Chordata > Actinopteri > Perciformes > Stichaeidae > Leptoclinus > Leptoclinus maculatus. The sequence continues at coordinate 26,774,332 of JAVDOI010000005.1, forward strand.
GCGGCTCAGGCCCTCAGCACAAGCCCCGTCGATCCCCCGACAGAGTGGCTGGGTTTTAATTATTCCCTACCGGAGATCTAGCCACCCTAAGCCAACAACAGTCCCAAGCCGCTCCAATCAGGAATTGGTAATAAAGAGGCTTTGACGGAGTGCTTTGCAATCTCCCTGGGGTGGGGTGTGGGAGGGCATGTTGTATACTAATATTTACTCACTTGTGCAAAAGTCTGGACCAGGCTGCTCAGCAGTATGGAAGAGGCAGGTTTCATTCTACCTCATCACAACTCCCAGAAATATGGGAGACTGAACAGGCATCGGTCACATTCACATCAGTTCAAAGCTGGGCACACATCTCTTAAATGTGAGGGATGGAAGTCCTTACTGATGATGCCTGTAAACTTAGTATGCAATGCACTATTTGAACAGTTAGTCTAGAGCAGCGGTCCCCAACCACCGGGCCACAGACCGGTACCGGTCCGTGGGTCATTTGGTGCCGGGCCGCACAGAAAGAATAAATAACTTATATTATTTCCGTTTTATTGATTATCAGAGTCTGAAAGAATGACCGGATTCTCTCCCAATTTCATCCGCCTGTGGCTCTTGACGCATGTCAAGACGCTCGTCTCGGTCACGCGATACGTTGCCTCAAAAATTAAGCCCACAAGTTAGCGAAAATGAGTAAAAAACTTTTGGAGAGCTACTTTGCAAAGGGGGAAAGGCCCACTAAGGAGACAGAAGAAGAGCCCACAACTTCCAAGAAAAATAAATCTTCATTTAACAGACAATATCAGGAGTCTAATTAAATATCAGGAGTATTTCTTACGCGCCAAGCCCGCTCTGCAGAATATGTGGTGACAGAGGAAGATCAGCTGCTGGAGGTTGTAAATGACGGTGGCCTTAAAAGTATGTTTGAGACAACAACTCTGCTGGTGTTTTGGTTTAAAATCAAGGCTGAATATCCTGAGATCGCCACAAAAGTACTGAAAACCCTGCTTCCATTTCCAACATCCTATCTTTGTGAAGCGGGATTTTCTGCAGTGACCAATCAAAACAAAATTACGAAGTAGACTGGACATAAGGAACACACTTCGGGTGTCATTGTCTCCCATTACCCCCAGATGGGACCGTCTCGTTGCTCCCACTGATTCAGCGTTATTGTGAGTTGTATTTTTTATGCATTTAATTTTTGTTTTCCTGCCGATCGTATCATTTTATTTCGTTGTTTATCCACCACACCTTGAATGCCGGTCCGTGAAAATATTGTCTTGCATGAAACCGGTCCGTGGCGCAAAAAAGGTTGTGGACCGCTGGTCTAGAGTACTTGGGTTCTACGGTAGTTAAATTGCTATAGAGAAGCACTAGGCACATTTAAACATTTTGTGAGGACTTGTGTTTAAGAAATATGTATGAGAGTTTGATAAATGCCTCTTTACCCTTTATGTTGTATTAGCAATGATTGAAATGCATACGGATCGGATTTGCTGATTAGATCAAAAGGCTGATCTATCCATCTGTAGAAACTGACTTGCTTTTGCCAGTACCTCCACTTAAAATGTCTTATTGTTACTTCTCTTGGATTTGTTAGCTTCTCTATATATGTCTTTAGCTTCTCTGTGTATCTCTATGTATGTCTTTAGCTTCTCTGTGTATCTCTCTATGTATGTCTTTAGCTTCTCTGTGTATCTCTCTATGTATGTCTTTAGCTTCTCTGTGTATCTCTATGTATGTCTTTAGCTTCTCTGTGTATCTCTATGTATGTCTTTAGCTTCTCTGTGTATCTCTCTATGTATGTCTTTAGCTTCTCTGTGTATCTCTGACACTAGAAGGCTGCTTTCATTCCCATCTGCTGATGGTGGAAAGTTTCTGTATTCGCTTTAAATCAAGTTTAAAGGGATACATCAGTATTTTCAGAATCAGAATCCAGTCTATTTTTTTTTTTTCAACCCTGTTTTCCCATGTTTTTGTGTCCAAGTGACTAATGGGGACATCCTCTTTTTGAAATTGGTCTAGTTTTGAGGGAGAGCCCTGCAAAACAGACTGCAATGTAATCCTCCCTGGGAATTGTGCACAGTTCATGTATGTCCACTAAAAGTGCTAGCTTTTGCCGCTCACTGGCTCAAATTGTTATAAGTGTCTGACAACATTATGGAAAGGAACCTACAGAGAAATAAAAAGTTTTTCTTAAATCTTTCGCGGTTTGTTTGCTTTGTATTGTGTCTCACCAAGTCTTGCTCAAGGAAAAGTCTCTTTCTGAAATTCTCCCGAGATGGTTAGGCCTCATCCACACTGTCAAAATCAGCTAAATATTCAGGCATGACTAAACTACGCTTTCTGTAGTCCTACCGACTCCAACACAACAAACTCAGCAAGTCACCTCTCTGGATCAAGATCATAAAGATCAGCACAACATCCTGCAAAGGTTGGAGTATTATAACTCACTGAAGAGCATCAAACTGTTAGATGCACTTTTGAATCCGATTTATTTAAGAGTTGGGGGTTCTGGAGTACTCGGAGAATACTTTTTCTGTTCATGTTTGCAATCATTCATCTTTTTTTAAACACAATACAACAGCAGTCAGTAAGCAGCATAATATTCCATCCTTGTCCAAACACAACCTATGAAAAAAGAAAACCGCTAGAGTGAGAAGACAATATTAGCCAACGGGAGGCTACAGTAGCCTATACAGCGTTGTAATCATTTAAAGTTAATTTTAATATAGTATGTCAAAAAGCATCATAAAAAAGACAAAGTATATTATGTAAAAAAAAGAAAGTCTTAAAAAAAATCCTAAGAAGTCACAGTATAGTATGGCTATAAAAAGTCATGTTTTAGAATGATGAAAACAATTATTTAATAGTATATCGAAAATGGTCATAAAAATCCTTGGTATATTGTGTTGAAAAGAAGTCATGAAAAAGCCATACTAGAAAAATATGAAAAGCATGGTATAGTCTGTCTGTCGAAATAAAATCATTACAAGTCGTGGTATAGTATGTTGAAAAACATAAAAAGCCATAATATATGTTTTAAAAAGTCATAACAAAGCCATAGTAAAGTATGTCAAAAAGGTTGTAAAACGTCATAAAAAAACCATAATAGTACATAAAAAAAATATATTATGTAAAAAAAAAAGCCTGAGTATTTTGAAAAAAATTATAGCATAGTATGTTGAAAAAGTCGTCAAAAACTCATATATAAGCCAAAGTATATTATATTAAACTGTCATAAAAAGTCATTGTATAGTCTGTCAAAAAAGCCATAAAAAGTAATTGTGTAGCATGTTGAAAAACATCACAGAAAAGCCATAGTATAGTTTGTCCAAAAATATATGAAATGTCATATAGTATGTAAAAGTCATAGTATAATATGTCGAAAAAAGTCATGAATAAGCCAAAGTATATTATGTCGAAAAAAGTTGTTAAAAAATCATATTGTACTTTGTCGATGAGTCATAAAAAGTCATTATATGGCATGTTGGAAAAAGTCACAAAAAAGCAATAGTACGGTATGTCGAAAAAATTCATAATTAAGTATGTAAATAAAAATCATAAAATAAATTTATAATAGTATGTCGACAAAAATAGCGAAAAAAGTCATGTTTTAGTATGACGAAAAAAAATCATAATAGTATATCAAAAAAAATTCCTTGGTATATTATGTCAAAAAAAGTAATTAAAAAGGCTATAGTATGGTATGTTGAAAAAATTCATAAATTATGTAAAAGAAAGTCATAAAAAAGCCTTATGTTGAAAAAAAGTGATCAAAAAGCCAAGTATAGTATGTTTAAAAAATATATGAAGTCATAGTATAGTTTGTCAAAAAGTCATAAAAAGATCAGTATAGCATATTTTAAAGTCATAAAAAGTCAGTTTAGTATATTGAAAAAACTCATAGTCTAGTATGTAAAAAAAAAACTCCAAAAAACTAAAATAAGCCAAAGTATATTATATCCAAAAAAAGTTATAAAAAAAATCTGAGTATACTAAGTTGACAAGTCATTAAAAAGTCAGTGTAGAATGGCCAAAAGATATTAAGTCATAGTATGTGTTGAAAAACGTCATTAAAAAGCCAAAGTAAAGTGCAATTAAAAAGTCTTAAAAAAGCCAAAGAATAGTCAGTAGGAAAAAGTCAGAAAAATAACTTGTATAACATAGCATGTTCAAAAAAGTCACAGTAGAAAATATTTAAAAAAAGAAAGCCGAAGAAAGCCAAAAAAGGACATAGAATAGTAAGTCGTAAAGAATCTGTATTGTACGGCATACATTTCATAAAAAGTTAAAGCATTTCATAAAACAGTCATATAGTGATATAGTATGTCATAAAAAGTCACAATATAGCATGCCGTAGAATAGTCATAGTATAGTAAATCATAAAAATGTCACAAAAATTCATAGCATGGTATGTTGATGTTAAAGAATGCCATAAATAGTCTCACTATAATGTCATAACAATGTCAAAAAAGTCATAGAATGTCAAAGTATAGTACTTTTAAAAAAAAAATCATAGTATAGTATGTTATTAATAAGTCAGAGTAGTATACAATAAAAATGACATTAAAATAGTCAGTGTCACAAAAAAGTCACAGTATAGTATGACATAAAAAAGTAATATAGAATGTCCTAAAAATGCTGGACCAAAGAAACTAAGCACCCAATCCTGACTTCTGATTCAAACTTTGGTCAAACTTTGTTTGAGGTTCCTCCGACTGATTGTGCAACATCTTCCATCATCCATCAGATTAAGGACACAACATGTGAATGACATAGCCTTTATTAAAACTTAACATTAATTCATAACTCATTTTAAATACTCTTGTGATTGCTAGTTCTCTCTTTATACTACATACTAGTGAATATTAGTACACTATATGCTTTTACTTTATTTACTATACTATTACTATATTTTGATTTCCCTTTGATAATCCAGTATCAGCCTTAGGAGTACATCGGTATGAAAACACTGTTGCAACATTAATATCAACATACGTTCTATGCTCTGCAGTACAGTTTTGGGTAATAAGTATAAGCATTTGTTAGCTTGCGCTAAAAAAAAAAAAAGAAGCCATATGAGGAACCACATTAAGGAAAAAGCCGAACGCTGACACACGGCAGCTGTTGAAAGCAAAGTGCAATGTGTGGAGTATTATAACTCACCGAAGAGCATCAATCTGGTTATAAAGTGCTCCTAAGAGTTGAGGGTTCTGGAGTACTCACACAGAAAATACTTTTTTGTTCATGTCTGCAATCAGTCATCTTTTTTTCTTTTTTTTAAACACATAATACCACAGCACCCATTGCCATGGCACAGTAAGCAGCATAATATTCCATCTTTGTCCAAACACAACTTTAAAAAAATGACTATATAAGACTATATTTGCCAGCAGGAGGCTACAGTATATGTGGTAATCATTTTTGTAAAAGTTGATTTCAGAAATTAAAGACGTAGGTTATATGTTACACAAAGTTCAGAAATGCAAAACTGGCCCGCTAGAGTCCCTGCTCTTTTCAACAACTTAAAGCCCGTCTGGTCACATCTGGTTGGTCACACTGAGCAGCACTGTGGACTGACTGAGAGACGGCTTGCTGTCATAGACTGTGCTTGACTCGGTCGTGGTGGCGAGTGTGTTGGAAGAGAGTGGACCGACCCCTCCTGAGACCTGGCTCCCCCATGGCCTCCACTCTGGTCTGGCCCGCTGGTTCTGTGGGCTGAAGCTAGTGTTTCCAATGATGGGCTCCTTCCCCTCGTATTTCCCCTTGACCAATCCATTCATCACGGCAGACGCAGAGATCTGGTCCAGGTGCTCAGCTGAGACAAGAGGCTGCCGGTCCTCCTCCTCAGAGATGGCAAACACAGGCACGCTGATGTGGTCACTCTCACCTGGGAACTCACGCCTCTTTCCTGCCTGGCCGCTCTCAATCTGACACTGGCTGGAGGGAGATGATCCAGAGCTGGGTTCTGTGGGGGAACCCTGGGCATGAGGAACACCGGAGGCTTTAGTTGGGTCTGTCGTCCCGGAAAGCAGACCGAAGCAAGGCCCCGTGAAGCGGGAGCGTCGCAGGTTGCTGGTGGAGTTGAGACGCCGTTGCCTCTGGGCAGGCTGCGAAAGGGGGTAGGAGGCATTGCTGACGGACGAGTCAGAGATAGTACTGTTGTCTGCATTAGCACCCAGGTGAACATCCGAGAAGACCATCCTGCCGAGCTCTCCTCTGCAGTCAGCTACCAAACTGGGAGGAGCCTGGAATGATATGACATGAGGATTCAGAAATTTAGACTTTAGAAAAAGTCACTGAAAAAACACTGAAGATGGTTTCAACAAGAACATACTGTTGTTTGAATACAAGAAGAAGAGACAAGTTTAAATGTGTAAAAATAACTACTTGAGTAAGAGTAAAGAAGTTTTCACTGAAAACAAATACTTGAGTAGCAAGTAAGTTCAATAAAATAATATAAAACACCGGCCCAGGCTACTGGTCTTTTGTTTTATGTGGACATGACTGGAATTATTAAATCGCACTTGCGACATACAACAGTCTGCGAACATGGTTCTGTTTCCATCTTTTCCTCAGAAATGATGGAAGGTTGTAATTTTCTTTATTTCCATCAGACCTTCATCCGAGCTGTGAAAGCAGCCTCAGCACTGTCCACGCCGGGTTAGCACTTACCCTGTAGGCCGCTAGCTAGTTCTGGGCTTGCTTGCCTACGGAGGAGCAACGACAACGAGCATCCTGGGCTTCTCTGTGCCCTTTCATCCATTCTATGCAAGATGTATCTGAGTCCTCCCCTGACTCATTCAGTGTTTAAAGTGCTCTTAAGCATGTGTGGATACAATGCTGGGATGTTATATGTGAAAAAATAAAAAAGTGTCTTTCCAGAGACCATGTCCTGGTTACTCTAGATAATGTTGACAGCCTGATTTCAGTAGTACCACATGAAGTTAGTGAGAAATATTTCTACTTTTGGTGAACTGAACTTTAAGTCAAGTTAGAATACCTGATTAAGACAACTCTAGAGACAAGATAGACAAATTAAATTTAAACTAATTAACTGAATATAGCACTGACCACTCCTCATCAACCTCACATGCCAGAAATGGTTCTGGGTGTGAAAACAATCAAAAGGTTCTAGTACTGACGCTGTCCACCAGCTTGGTGAAGGGACTGTTGGAGTTCCAGCTGCACCACTTCTTGTGCAGCTGTGGTAGTGGAGGGAGGAAGTCCTGGAAGGTGCGTACGCTCCACGCTCTCGGTCTGGCACAGCCAACGCTGCCGTCCTGGGAAGACCTGGTATCAGTAGGTGAGGTGGTGGAGTCTGGTGAGGGCCAATCACCTGCAGAGCTGGGACCGGTGTCACTGTGACGCAGAAACCTCTCCCTCTGCTAAGACAGATTGAATACATGTATAAACTAAACGGAGTAGTCTGGGTCAACTGCTCAGTGTCCAGGAGCATATTTGTGGCATTATATACTATTCCACTTTAAGGTATTTTTAATGAAAGGCTATACTATGACATTTTTATGGCATTTCTAAAGACAATTTTTACAACATACTATTATGTGACTTTTACATTTTATAATGTATATAATATATAACATAGTAAATTCTTGAAGTAGATTCTTCATGGCATATTATACTAGGACTTCTTATGACATTTTTATGCTATGACTTAATTACTTTTTACGACATTTAATGGCATATATACTGTGACATTTCCATCACATTTTGCATTGACAAGCATCAATTTATTGACTTACTATTTTCAATTATGGAATTGCTTTTTAAAAATAATGTTTCTCAACATAAAGGAAAAACCTATCTTCCATGAAGGCAGGTGACCTGAAATATTTACCTACCACAGCAAACATTTACCCTGTATTTGGCAGGTGACTGGTGCCCATTTATTGCCTAACACTTAAATTGCTGTCAACTAGAATCAGCACTCACAGAGTAGTACCACTGCATGCAGCAACATGGTCCTTATAGTAGAGGTATTAGGAATTGACTGGCTGCCAGTCTGCTGATTGCACCTTCCTCCCAACACCTGAATTTCTCCCTGCAGATTGTGTTGTGTTCTACATTAATGGATTAACAAGTTGGAAGTGTTCGTAATAGCTTGGCCAGCTCAGTCACACAACCAGCCAGCCAAGCATTTGTGCCTCACGTACCAATCTCAAATCATTATTTATTAGGTAAAGTAAAGCTATCAAGAGAACAGCAGGGGGTTTGCATTGATTTCAGTCATTTGTGCCGTTGTTTATACCCGCCTCTTACCATCTGAACTGTACATTACAGGTCCAAACTAATTACTATTTGAGACAACACTTTACTTGAGAGTTGAATAGTTCATATTTGCTAAAGCAAACAGGACAGGCTAATAGACTGGTTAGATGTGCAAAGGCAATGTTATCCTTCCTGATCGGTCAGCTGCTGTTGATTGGGGGAGGGGGAAGGTGTTAGGGGTTGCAACCATCAGACAGAGAATGAGTCCAGATAATCCTTTTCACAGAGTCACTAGCAGCTAGCTTTGTCTAGACAAGAATTAGCTAGGGGTTTAAATAAAATGTTCTTTTTGTCACTAAAGCTCTACAAACACAATGGTAACTTTTAGATTTCACACACGAGATGAGAACTCAGCCACCTAACACAGTCGCTTACAAGCCACGGTTCCAAAGGTGGGGTCTAAGACCCTTAAGGGGCGCCTGGAAAAGCTTGACACTCCCCAGAAAAACAGAAAAAGTTGACTTAAGTCTGTTGAATTTAGGAGAGCGAGGAATGTACGAGACCATTTTGATCCAGATTTCTCTTAATCCAGGTTTTCAAGTCTTCTTGTCGCTTTATTGTAACTAAATTAAAGCTCTCTATCAAAGGGGTCTTTTGCAACAAAATGTTATCAAAGGGGGGGTTCATTGCTTAATGCACATCTACATATTTGGTGGTGTGCTAACCTGGAAGTCCACCTGGCAATGACATTGAGAAGATGATTTTGGTATTTTCCAGTGAACTTGGCTGCTGTTAGCCCAAGCAGCATTTCTCAAACATTGTTTACATGGACGTCTGCATCGAGGACACACACAGGCAGACCACACACTGTGTGCCAAAGCGTGCATGACACACACAGATACACAAACACACACACACACACAATTGGAGCTGGGAATCTGGCTCTGTAGATAATACTCCATTAGCCTAGGCTGCAGAAAAGCTTGCCAGTCCTTCAAAGAGCTGCCAGAGCTGTTTTATGCCAACTCTTATTCCAAGAGAATACAAAAGAGAGCAGAGAAAAACATGCTTGGTTGAACTGTTTTTTTAACCCTTCTCCCATCTTTTAATTATACTCATTTCCCATTTTTGTCCTCGTAGTTTTCATAGTTATAGACTACCACGCGTAAGCCTATAAAATGGTTCTTATTTTTAGCAGCACTGGGTCAAATCAAAGCAATAAATGCCCTGTATCCTCTGATGTTCATAGGTTCAGAGATCATTTCTCCAAAGTGAGGAGATCACCCACTGTTGGTTTGGCCTTGAGATCAAAAAGACAGTTTCAGTTTCACTCTCCACTGTATAGCATCAAGACTACTTTCAGATGGAACTTGTGTTCCATCTGACCAAAGTGGGACCAAAGTGGTGGACCAAAGCGACTGACTAGAGATTGCCATCCATAGAGCCACGTCACTAGCATGGAGATGTTATGCCTCATGAATGTTTAGCTTTGGAGTAAGATAAGTCCTTACTAGGTGACAACATAAGACAACTGTATTGAAACTGCAACCTGCATGAACCTGTGCCTTACTGTGTGAGGGGAGAAGGGTAGCCTGCTTGGGCTAGTGGCTGAAGATACAATGAAAACCTCATCTGCACCAAGGTCGAGTTCAGTCAAACCGCTGCAGGAAAGGTCCACCTCTGCACTTTGAGGAATGTCACCGCCTGCACTGCCTGCAGAAACAAACAAAAAAACAAGTATTAATGAGAAGGCCATTTTTAATAGTTTTATTGAACTACAATGCATATTGTGTGTACAATTAAACTTTGTACAATATAACTGCATTCACCATTGAAATGTAATTTATACTAATGCGCCACATTAATGTAATGCTCCCTACTTCTTTAAGAAAGGATTGTTTGCGATTTAGAAAAGCAGCAGAGCTTATGATGTTGTATTGCAATTTAAATGCTTCAATGAAACAACATGCAGAGTGGGCTAATCTCAACTCCTGTTTATAAGCAATGTGTTTTGGTGTAAACTCCTTACACCATGACTGGAACACACAGAGAGGGGGACTGTACTCCCCTGTTGTTCAAAATACTCCCAGGCTGCTTTGTGGGTTAAATGCCACAACCCACAAATCTCTCAGCCTGGGTTCAGTCCCACTGAGAGAGAGAAGCCTTTGGATAGTTCCAGGATCAAGCCTGTGTGCTGCTCCTAAACTAATGCAACTTCCCTTTCCATTGAAAACTCTACAGACCCACTAAGAGTCCACAGAGGGTTCCTCAGTTTGTTTTAATTCACAGTTATATCATACGACATATTTATAACGCAATGGTGATGTGAACGAAGCCTGTAACGCTCAGTGTTTGGTATATCTTTCCCAGGAAAACTCCTGGAAGAAATGTCGGTGGCAATTTGCTTTTATTGAATAGAAGAAGAACTGGGCGGTTAGCATGAGCAAGAGATAACCACCAGCGATGAACATACAAAGAAAGAGCACCACCTAGAGATACACACCAGCAGAAAATCGCAGCAATTGAGGCACATTCCTCAAACCCCAGGCCCTCACTTTTAAACAGCCGTAAAACTTTAGCAGATCAGTGCTTTGCCAGGAAATGAATGAATGGTAGATTTGTATTCCTGAAGGTATTTTTATCGTTCCTAGCAATCCAATATATCAACCAATCCATTTTGTTTGTGTGTGTGTGTGTGTGTGTGTGTGTGTGTGTGTGTGTGTGTGTGTGTGTGTGTGTGTGTATCGTCCTAACCTGTGTGTGGCGGGCTGTCATTGTTGTTGTCCTGCTCTGTTGTTGCTTCCAGGTTGCTCTGATTCTCAGCCATCGGCTGCAGCTCGCTGACCTCAGCCCCGGTGTTCTGGACTCCCTCTGGCACCTACAACACCAGCATACAGCACACATTCAGTTCATCCACCATGCATCATCGTGATACCAAACATGTTAAGTACAGGTGTTCTCAGAGGGAATCAAGGCCCGATGCCAACCAAAGCAATGTCTTGCAATGTCTCATATAATGGCGTATGTTTCGTTATTTGGAAACATGAAGAAAATGTGCATACTTCCCTGAATCCATCAGACAACTATAAAAGATTCTGATGTATTATGCTAGTAGTTGCTTATGTAGCCTTGAGCTACTAGCCTCAAGCAGAGATGAGGAGTTGGTACAGAGGTCTGCAAAACTCACATCTTTATAACACCCTCACCCCAAATTTTTTAAATTTTCAAACTTTTAGCCCTAGACAACCCTGACTCAAGCGGCATTACTCGAGGACATTTATCAGATTTCCCGGTGTGTTCGCCACAAAAAGCTTCATACAGCTGTTTTCACAGAAGCAGTCGTACTCCCCAACACCTGTAAACAGACTTGGAAATCCCCTTTAATTAAAATGTATTTCTGTTGAATCAGTATTCAACAGAATAGACTTGTTGATCATGTTTAATATTAGTTAAAAATTAGCAATGTAAAGTACTGTGATGCAATCTGTTATCGTTACTAAGACACATCCAGCAGGGATAATGAGAGCTAACAGGCTTTAACATTATTAAAACACAGCCTTTAGGGAGACCTTGTGTCAACTGCCAAAATGTTCCTCCTCTGAGAGCATCATAGAAATTGATGTGTAGAATCTGAATGACACCAAGTACCAGTTTCAGAAGTTTACAACTCATTATTTCATGATGTAAATCACTATAACCTGCTTCATCATCGGGTTCATCATTCTTTGTTACCAAACTGTATGATCTGATGTGAACCTTAGGTGGTGCTGCTCTGTGGGGAGTGGAGGGGCAGTGCTACTGCATTAGACTTGAGGGGCAAAGAATATTAAATTAAATGTCCAGTGATCCCAGATAAAGCCCGGTTTTAGAGGAATGTCTAACTGACAAATAAGGCAACAGAGAGAAGAAGAAACGTAGGGGAGGTGAGAGAGTGACATGTAGAGAGGACAAAGGGAGAAGATATGGGACGAAAGAGGGAGTACGCGGTAGTATCCGTACCTCAGAGCTGCTGGATGCACAGGAGCTTGCTCTTTTTGGACACAGTTTGGGTCTGAAAAACATACAGTACCACAGCAATTTAGTTTATAATTAAAGACACATCCAAAACCATTCTTTGCAGAGTCTTCCCAAGAAAAGAAAAATCCCTCTGGTGTTCACAATTTGACCAGAAATGTAAAATGGACACTATCCCATACAACTGTACTGAAAATTGAGCATATTTACATAGTAACCACCTCACTCAAAATGTAATAGCTCCAACATAACCGTGGCTATTTCCCCTAAATAGTTGCTCTATTGTGGTGTTGGACGATGAAGCAACATGCACCACGATCTTGCATTCACAGAGGTTGTTACCGAGATGTTATTGTTATGCTTTATGTTTTGCACGGCTGTCACTTTTTCAATGCCGATAGCTATGTCAAGTATTTGCTTCCACAGACACACTGTCTGGCTATTAATATTAAATTATTTTATAACTGAGAAACTAACCACTTGTCTACTATTACCATACTTTCCTGTTCTGTTCTTTCGTCCACATGAACCAATGAAGCATGCAGAAATGCAAGTACCCTCTTATTAAAAATTACTTACAGCTGAATGAGTTCATTACCAGCCGCCGGTCAACTGAGGGCATCCCCTGCTATGACTCGCGTCCTTTTTGGCTGTTTTCTGACGGGGGGCGGGGGGGGACCTTGGGAGTTATTGCTGCTTTAAACTTGCAAGATCTTGCCTTGCACACCAGGCTAGTTGTTTTCCAGTTATTTTTGTGAACTCATTAAAAATAATAGGGAGCAACAGAATGAGAAAACAACAGCTACTAAGGCTTCTCGTGAGTTTCTATTTAATACATTTCCTAGCTTCTGAATGACTGGTGTTGCTAATTACACTTTCATTTTATTGAACACGTGTTTCTAATTTCCCTGTCATTAATAGTGAGAACCTGTGGCGTTGTTGTGCCTAACGGATCAGTTGGAGACACTGAGCTGCATTTGCAATGAACACAAATCATATTAAACAGGGGTGTTTCTCACAACAAGCTCAATACTAAGGCCGACACAAATCTAAACCTTCCTGGATGTTAAATATATCTGGACTAGTAAAGTAAAACAGTCTGCTTGTTCGACCAGATAGTATTACAAACCTCCAAACTTAACCCCTCAGCCTGTGTTCATTGTCCCCTGGGATGGACAAGAGGGAACAGCTTGTAAATTACACCTTTTGATTGTCTGACAATGCTATCGGTACCAAACTCACATTGAGTTTTAATTCTCCTTGTTGTCCCCGTTTCCCCGCCCATTCACTTTCATGCAGCCTCTGTGTTTTTGTGTGCTGGAATTGATGCCAGGTGCTGTACCTTGAATGCCCCGCTGTCTATGGTGAGAATGCTCCACATCAAGGAAGCCGCACAGTTGCAGCCAAACCCAACTAATCACCAAGGGTCACCACATCAGGGACTGAGGCTTCCAGCTGAGTCAACATAACAAGGTGGTGATTGTGTATGTGCGAGTGTGTACACCTCTGTGTGCGTACATTTACTGTTAGACCAGCCCATTTCCACTCATGGGAGAAATCACAGATAAGACTTGTGAATTTTGTCAGGAGGGTAAAAGCTAAGGACTCAGTTCAATTGAGTTCATGTTTTAAAAAAAAGCAAGAAAAGCATTTGAATGCATTAAAATGGACGGAATCATCAAAAAATAATTAGGCTTCATCCTCTTATTGGTTATTGTCCCTAATCTATTTGTCTGTGCTATTTTTTTTATCGTATCATCCCATAAATAAAAATATCATACTGCTGTTACCTGAATATGATGCAGAGGGCACTTGTAAGTATCATTGCGAAGAAGGCAGCTCCACTCACAGCAGCCAGCATAGAGTCTACCTTGCTGGCTGTGGGAGCAGAGGCACGGCGGTCCCCCCCTGGCTCAGTCAGGTTGTGGTAGTGGAAGAGAAGAGCGAAACCGCGGCCCCAGTGGGTGGTGGTGATGAGCTCCATGATGACCTCCACCATCTCCTGGCTGGAGCCGAAAACCAGCTGGCTGCTGGGAGGCCGGTTGGACCCACAGAACCTGGAGGAGAAGGTGATGAGGTCTGAGATGTAGAGAACATCGTGGGGGCAGGCGTCAAGAACCGAGTGCTGGGTTTCTGGGCTCACAGGTGGAGTGTCCGTAGAGTGTGGCGAGGCAAGGGTGGTCACTTGCACAACTGTGCTCGGGTTAGAACTGGGACTGAGGTCTCCCCTGAGGTGAAACGAGGAGACGGAGTTGACAGTCTTGTCTTCTGGAAGCACAGCCCCAGGTAGGAGGAGGAGAGAGGGGGGAGATGACGATGAAAGGCCAGAGGAGGCATCCGCGGATCTTTTGGCAGAATTTGAGACTTTGGCAATCTCCATCTTTGTGGACTCTTCCTGGACCACTACTTGCTTGACCTCGCCATCTTGGGAGGACTGCTGAGTTTTTGCGACGTCCCCTACGCGTTGAAGCATGGGCTCTTTAGCTGCTGAAGAAGGAGTGAAAGTCACCTCTTCATCTGCCTCTTCTTCTGCAAAATTAGAGAAAGCAGAGTACTGTGCAGCGGAGTCATGGTTTTCAAACACATCAAAGTCAAATATCTCCAGAATAAGCTGGTAATCAACAGGCACAAAGAACTGCCAAACACAGTGTGTCCCAGAGGAGTAGTTGTAGGGGAAGCCAGGGGACAGAATGAGGCCTTGGACGTCCACCACATCCACCTTGGCACCACAGTCAAAGTATACCTGCAATATGAGTCACATTAAGTTAGTCGCGTCATCATTTTAAACCTGCTTTTAAGAAATTATTACCAAAGAATTTCACACATTGAGGTTTATTTCAGGTACTAACTGACACCACTTCTCAGAGTGACAATTAATGTGATTTATTCAGCTCTACAGGAAGAACTCAGCAAAAATACTGCCAAAGTTAGGGCTTTTGATTCCCCCTGGTACCTACCACCCATGCCAACATTCATGGTATTCAAAAAAGTGTTGACCAGTATTGTATGACATTTTGCCTAAATTCTAAGATGAGTCACTAAGTGATTAAGTTCTTTATGTCAAAGGAACCAACAACCAAGGTACCTATCAGCAAAAAATACACTTAACTTGTGGGCTGATTACTCACGAACATAAACCAGCTTGAAACTAAACTTTTCAACTCTGCAGTTCTGCCTTAATATCAAAGCCTGTGTTTTGCCTGTATTGCCTGCTTGGGTAACCCTGGGGAGGGTATTTCTTCAAACATGCTGGCTGTAATTCATCCCAGGTGTGTGGGGGACCTGAAATCTAAGCAGAGGCAGATGTGTGGCTGGGCCAGGGCGCTGAGGACCAGACCTTAGTAGGGGGCCTGCGTGTTTATGAGCTTTCCTTTTGGCCTCAATTCTGGACTGTGGGAATGACCCAGACTGGCAGACCCCCATGCCAGACAGGTAACAAACCAACACCCGCGGGCTACACTTGTGCTCTGGACTGGGCTAACAGTATAAGGGATATGGAAGGGGAGAAAGAGAGCAACGGGGACACAAGAAAAGCTGAAGTCTATTGGAACCAGACAGGCACTTTGATTGCTCCATGGACCATCTATTCCCATCTGAATGCATTTATCAAAGGCATTCCTCAGTCAGTAGTAGATTTTCAGTAGCAAAATCTACACGCAATTTTAATCACGACTGGAAGAGAAGACCACTTGCTCGGCCCTGTGGACATCAATATTAAACCAAAAGCCTTCTCCATAGTTGATACAGCTGACGGCCTCACAGCCAGGCAACAGCATATAACAGACACACGGGAGGTCAGAGAGGGCACGGAGGGCAGCATGACCTACGTAACTAAAGAAAATATGTCTGTGCGTTCTGTCGGGTGTTCGAAGTTAGATGTTGTAATTTTGTTCTCATATTGGAATTTCATGAAAGAAAAGATCATGAAAAACCAAACCATTAGGGAATACCATACAGTAGAAATGTAATGCAACAGAACTCGTACTTTCTTCAGACCTCTTTAAATTACATGATACTCAATAATCGATTCAAGTGTGGCATGTAATTGACATTAAATGTAATGAAATGGTTCCTCACTCTTAAATTGAAACTGCTAAATTGAATATTATATTTTTCAAGTTACCACAGTTGTGATGTACATTTTGATCATTAACGTCCTTTAAGATAGTAGTATTTTGCTGTTTTTCTCTCTCACTGACATTTGGAAGCAATTACTTTGGCACATGGCATGCTACACTTGCACTGCCTACCACAAATTAATGTACTACAGCGAAGAATTACATGGATGACATTTGAACGGGCCAAATGCCATTCCTGCTGAGGCTGAAGAGAGTAAGCCGATTTGGGGTTCACAGTGTTTGCAGCGAGGTTGCGCAATGAGGGGGAACCACTTCACAATATGGGGGCATAACAGGGGGAAGAGAAGGACAGCGTGTCCTCTTTTTAGGGCAAGAATGACCAGTGGTGAGAGAATGTATGTTTGTTCATACTGCTGCGTTGCTGGCCTTTTCTCAACCTCCCTTAAAGACTTGTTGTCACTCAATTTTCACCCTGTTTTTCACTGAATTCAACTTTAAAAAGCAAAACAAATAAATTCATGAATTAATAGTCTCTTGTAAGATGTGAAATCTTGCATCTGATGAAAGAGAACTGTGCCATAAACAGAGACCGTGTCATCAGGACGAGGCGGCTGGGAGGTCCCCAGCACCATGGGATGTGCATGCTAGACTACACATGAAAGGGCCCCAAAGTGCCACAGTGTCGGATGGAAATGGGACATTCTTATAATGCCAAACATCGCGGTTCTGTTACATCAGAGGCCGCTCCACTGGCAGGTCGCTAATTATTCAAGGATGCCTTTTCTCTTGGTGAAACAATGGCCGCAGTGCCGTTTTGGTGAGCCACTCCACAAACGGGGGAGGGCAGATAATATTTTAATGAAGTGATGCTAATACGTACAAGGCAAGCTGAAAGTTTATATAAGAGCCGGTTGGTCATTATGCCCCAGTTGTGCCAGGCTTCCCTGGACAGAAGTAGATCAACTGAGCACATAATTGTCTGAAATGACTTGTTCAGTGAAACATCAGACCAGCTGCTGTCATTACTTAGAGGCCCCTGACAAATTGTATTGTTCTATCGTTTTCACTCTGCGTCAGTACATCTTTAAAAAAACAAAAAAAAAACAGAAGGTGTTTTAATCACATTCCATGATGGGGTTCATACGTTTGTCTAATTACGACAGAGGCAAATTAAAATCCACTGACTGATGCTGTGGAGTTGATTTGTTTGTATAGTGCCATCATATTAGAATATCATTTTTATTTAATTTAGACATTATTTATTGTTAAAAATATGATTTAAAACTAAGGAAAACATTTTAACCAGAATATGTATCTATGATAATATATATATATATATATATATATATATATATATATATATATATATATATAAAAGGCAGGATGTGGTCAGAAAAAAAAGAGAAATAAACAAAAGGAAAATAGTACTCCGTGCTTGTCAATACACATTTATTTGACAAAACAGAAGTCTGACCTAACTGTTGGCTGTAACATGGATTTTTTTTAAACCACCCAGGCTGACAACACCGCTGTGAGAACTCTGCAACACGAGCTGGCTTCTGCTGAAGTACTGTTAATACACACACACACACACACTTTGCCTCTCATGCACAAACAGCCCCGGACTGGCTCATAAACAGGCAGGCGGGCCCCTCAAAAGGGGGCAGGAATCCTCACCAGCCCTGTTTACTGGAGAAGAAAAGTGACACTGCTTCACAGGGTTAGTGCTTGAGCAGCAGCAGTTCAGAGTGCTTTCTGATCGCACCCAATTTCTCAGGTCTGGACCGATATCAACACAGCACAGCTTTTGTGAACCAATAATTCGTAGCCTGCACGGAATCATTTTCCCATTATCCTTAATTTAATCAAGAAGTCTGACAGGGTTTGAAGATCTGAGTGATACAGAGCTGAGGAGAAACAATATTAAGAAAAATATAGTCAAAATTGTACTACATATTAAAACAAACATAAAATGTGATTACTAAAAAAGAAAATGTAAGAATGGATGGTGTGAAATCAATGATGGGGATGAGACAGATCTTCCCACAAATCAAATAAAAACTGGAGCTTAGGAAGGCCACTAATTAGAACAGAAAAGCACGTGTTCTCAATGTGCAACAAATGAACAGGAATTGCACAAGTGAAAGGTAAAGATAGAGACTTTCCAAACAGCAATGGACAACACACTGACACAAGAGGTCAGGGCTTGCAGGGTACACGGAATACAGAAAAAGTGAGGAAACACCTCTTTTCAAAAAACATTAGTTTCCCATATATAGTGATCATAAACAGCAACATGCAACTAAAAAGACGTTTGGATGAGCTCTTAAAAGGGTTTTAGGCAACAGAGTCAGCAGCTGCAACTCAATATCAGCGACGTGCCCCATTTGTTTTTTTCTATTTTGTACAGCTGCCTCCAAATGCACAGGAAAAAAAAGCTCCTTGAGGTCATTTTCCACAGCTGTAGAAAGCGCCAATACTGGAGCCCAGGATTCATCACATAACTCCCCTGTGATGTCAATGCCTCTCCTGACGGGCTCATGTCAGTGGCTGTGGTTCAGGCCAGAGTAAGTTTACAAACAACTGGTGCGGCGGCCTGATTAAGCCCAGGTATTTCTAGGGTCGCCCTCATTGGCCACTGTAGTGCTGGCTCAGCACATTTGCACCACTGCCTCGCGCATCATGAGTGACTTATGAAAGGCCTCTTTGAGCCATTGCATGTTTGATCAACATTTTATTTACAGAGCCATCATAAACACGGAAAAGTGGAACGCTATAAATTTTTTACCGCTGTGGTCCTCCAACTCGCACAGATATGCGACTGGGTGAGCAACAGGACAGGCAAATGCAGGCTCTCTCTTCCGTGTTTGTGGTGTATATAAACCTATTAACATATTTCCCCTAAAAAGTGCTGCTGATGCTGTGGTAGCTGTTAAAGCGAGTCTGTGGAACCCTGTGGTGAATCGTGACCTTATCCTCACGGTGGTTTCAACCAGTTTGGAGAAATCATTTCCAGATTTTGGAATGTAATCCAGTGAATGCATCCATGATAATTAGTCTTTTCGGCAGCACCTCAGTGAGAAGCCCAATCGTGTAGGCTAGCCAACTGTGTGACACAGTTAAACTGCAATCAATCTAAATGGAGACAACACCCTTTTCAAAGTGAAACAGCCTATTTCACCTATGCTGTTTGGATTCATTGAGCCCCAGTGTCTCTTACATTCCAGTAACTAAGCTAAGCATCCGATTTCTTTTTTTTCTCCATCTGGATGAAAAAATAATTTGCTCTGCTGTACAACAGGAACGATTTTGAACCTGGTTCTCAAGTTGCAACTCTATTTCCTATCAAGGAAGCCGGAAAGTACATATTTCATTGCTGTCTTGTTTTACAACACAAGAACAATATGAATGTGTTGTTTTATTTGAAAATAAAAAGCAGTAGAAAGTAAAATCAGTATAGACAAGCATAAGTGTGTGTTTTTTTTTATATTTTGGTTCACATTCAAGGCTACCATCTTTATCTGGGATAGAAAACGACTTTAATTTTTTTGTTTATTTAAACTGGGGCACCATAAAAATACCACCATACAAATCTAAATTTGGGCATGTATATTTATAATTATATAACATAGACAGTATTAAAACCTACTGCATCTGCAAATCAACCAGGGTAGGGTGGCTTTCCATCCTACCTCCTCTAAAACCCAACAGCAGTGCACTGATACACAGCGACATGTTTATCTGTTGACAGAATGTGTGCATCCGATTGTCAGATAATTCATGGGAGGAGTAAGCGAATTCACTGGGGTCCCACAACTCAATACAATTACAGATGAATGTCCCCTCTTCCCATCGTAAATAAAACCTTCCGAAAGACAGAGCGGAGCAACAAAACAAAGATTAAATTCACTCTCCCTTGTCCACAGTACTGAATTGTGGATTAGGATGCCTCCCATTTTGTTCCTGAGGGGAATAGAATAAATTCCAAGCTTGTTTATGCTGTTCCAAAAATCAAACTTAATACAAAAGGGGAGCAGAGGACAAAGACATCATTTACCGTGCCCCCTCAGGCAGATAATTGCAAAGATAGTGAGCACCCTATGCACACAGGAACTAAAGCTGGAGACGCTGACAATTCAATATACCAAAGGCTTTTGTTGTCTAGTTCCAAGAATTGTGCTGCCGAGCCGCCATTCTCCATCAGCAGAAGAGGATGACTCTTGACAGGGGGAAGCTTCTCCTAGCTGACAATGTGCTCTTGATGTTCTAAAAGAGATCTGTCTGTGTCAAGGGTAATCCTTCGGTGTTATGACACCAGTCACTGCCCCTAATGGGGACATTTTGGTGCATAAATCAAAAACAGAAGAATATGGGATTGGAAGACTGGCTGGGTGATGCTGTTTACAGTTTGGACGCTTTGCAGGAAATCACATAAAATATGAATGCTGTTGCTTATTTCCATTTCCAACAGCACAGGCATAACATAGCATCTTGTCAGTGCGAGAGCCATTTGCACTACGTATTACAATACATGCTCTAGCGATCATATACAGTGTTTACTGCTCTGAGCAATGGGTAATCACTTTTCCTTTCTTCAAGAGCAAACTGAGGCCCACCTCTGCCACTGTCTATGCAAACATGACTGTTCAAGGCATGCTGACAATGTACATCAACAAGTACTGTCATCCAGTAGTTACTCATATGGTGCAGGTATCCATATATACCAAATTATAGAATGTCACAGGTTATGGCTATTTTACAACTCACCCAATGAACTCTAAAGCACTCATATACAACTAAGCCTCACTAACCTGGCAGGAGCTTTAACTCTACCTCAAGAGAAGCTAAAACATGTCAAACATTAATCACAGTCGAAAAAGCAATTCCGGACTGTTTGGATTCCTGTTTTATTAGAGACAAACATGAACTCCTTGCATGTCAGAGGCACAGCTTGAGAAATTGCCTCAATGGAGTATGAGAAGTAAAACACAAGGTTTACATGCTCTCAATGTGGTTCTCATTTCAGCAGTTTGGACTCTGCATGCCATTCTCTAACTCAGAGCAGTAACATCAAAACATGCCTGTGTCATAAAAACATCCCTTAGAAAGCCCCCGAGGATACATATATAGCCCAATACTGTAATATATATATTGCAAAGGTGGACAGGAGTAAGTCAGCATGATGTAAGGTGATTAAAAAAAACTGTTCACTCCTTTTAATTGTCAAGCAGGATAATAATTTCATAAAAATAAACAACGAGACTGAACGTGAACCTCGCAATGCACTTTAGGCTCCATGAGGCGGATGTGTTGGCTAAATGCTATGGACAGACACTGTTTCAAATCACAAACTAACAACACCACTTTGATAACATGTTTTATGCAATATTTTTGGTTTCTTACACAACTTTCGCAATTTCAGCAGCAGCTAAGACTGTGCTTGGAGGAGGTAATGTTAGCCTGCGTCCTATTCTGTTGTCAAACAGAACGTACGCAAAACTCAATTGCAAAAATTGTACATTTAAAAGTCTGTCGCTATCTGCCAAACTTGTCAACAGTGTAAAGCTTGAACGTTTTCTGAAGCCGAGTGGCATTCTGATACAGTCGGCATACATGTTAACTAACATAATACATTTACAGTAGGCTATTAAAATGTAAACTTTTAAAAGTTGGCTGAATATATACCTACCGCTTCTTATATAAGTTATTTTGCTAGTAACGTTACAAAACTGTTGACAGAACAGACGAACTACGTTTTAATATAACATGTAGTTGACGCAATTGTTTCTTTGTGTATCAGAAGTATGCCGAAATGAATGGTAGCACCTAACTTTTCTTAAAAATAACTTGCTTGAAGTCCACTGGTGTCAGAATGTTTGCCGAGGAGCAAACATTGTTGCATATCACGATTTACGAACGGAGTTCGCTGCTTGATTCTCCATACATGTGAGCACGGTACTCAGCAGGGCTGTAGGTAAAGCTTGTGAATAATTGTCAGCTTATTGTCAACAAATGTCAACTTACTTTCTGTGCAACGCATCCCATCACGAAGAGTAGGTATGTTGTCATAAACACATGGGCCCCAAGCGACGTAACACAACTCATTTTCCTCTAATTGTTCCTTTTTTTAGTGCGACGCACAGTGAACCGTGTCCCGCTCCTCTGCTTCCCTCTCATTCACCTGAAGTATCGGATCGGGAGCGCGCTTCCATCGTTCATGGGCGAACTCGAACACAGGGCCAGATCCCCAGATAAAAACTCGGCTTTTCTTGTTACCTTTATGCATATGATTTTAAAATATTTTAACGTAAATAGCGTGACATTATTTTATTCTATGACTGGAGCTCTAGCCAGTGCAATTAATGATGACCATACACTTATATCATTAGGTCTAGCTTTTATATTTGTAAACGCCTAAATTCCTTCCTTCTTCCAATCTAGGCTAACAGATGTTTTATTGTTATGTTTGTCTCATGCATTTAGCAATGTGCGATTGTATTATTTGTAGTAGCCTATAGTATTAGCTATATGACTAACTGTAGTTCAATCCAAATGAATGCATGAATATACGTGTGAATTTACAGTTATATTGGAGCCCGGGCAATGCAGTCTAAAAGAGTAAACAAATCAAATATAGTCACTGTTACACAGTAATTTATAAAGACTTATATCTATATATATTTCCAAAGAAGGAGGGCAATTGGCAACACAGGCTGGAAACCTTCACTCCAAGAAAAGTTTAGCATATTTTATATCTTTCTACCGGCACACGTTTTGGGTGGAAGAAAAACGAAACAATTATGGGGGAAATTGGTGAGGTTGTGTTGTTGTCTTTTGTCTATGACGTTGTCATTCTTGATACTGTCACTAGATGGCACCAGAGTTAAAATCTTTCACCTATTAATTAAAAAAAAGATGTATCCTTGGCTTTATCGGTCTACTTTTATTTGCATTAAAAAGTGAATAGGTGGGTCCAACAAGTTTAACTATGTCATTTGTCTGAAGACTGATGAAATAGGAATATAGAGCCAAACACTTTACACCTCATCGTCGTTTGTTGTCTGCAAGTGTCTATTAGTGTACCCCCATGGACACAAATATTGAATTCAGTTCAGACTATTTGCTTGCTTACTACACAGATGAATATAAAGGTTAATTTATGCATGGACAAACAATAGTTAAGAGCATTGTTGTTTCACCGAAACAGTCCATTATTTGTAGGCCCTCATCTTGCACACAGCTGCTGTGGAGTAATGCTAATAGCTGATAGCCTCGTACCAATGCAATTCAGCAAATTGTGCTTATGGACGATAGTGACCGGATGTTTTTTTTAAAAGGGCCAGTAGTTATATACCATTTGAACTAAAAATCCTTTCTGTGAAATCCACTATAATATTATATAATTGAGCAGTGGCATTATACAGCCTAATTATGTGCTTATTAATGCAATCCTTACATTCTGTTACAGCTAAAACAGGCATTAACCTCTTATGGCAGTAGTGGCACCTGCAGCGGCAGGTTAGCTGCAGGACCACAGCTGAAAAGTAGGGCGCAGCTCTCTGAACAAGTGTACTACATCCGCCAGATTTACCAGAAGCCACCGTTCCATTATCGTTCGTGTACTTATTGTAACATTGCCATATGCATTTGCTATATAATTATCTCAAATATTTATTTATTTTGAATTTGTATTCAAAACCCAAACATTGTGAGCAGCAGACACGCCATTTATTCCTCCAGATGTGTTTCGTTCCCTCTGTTTCTCGTCGGACAGATAAGGGACGGAAACCAAACAGCCACGTAGTAAACGGCGAAGCTCGCGACAGGGTGAGCGTTTATTCTCTTTTGATACACTTACTGAAATTGTCATTTTCTAATTTACTTATGGGGTTTTGTAACATACTTACGCCACAGTCGGTAATTTGTTGATTGATTAAAACATATTTGAGAAATCCCTCCTTCTGCACTCGCGCTTCTAGCGAACGTTAGCGAGTTAGCAAATGTAGCTTGACAGGTTCCGTCGTAAACACAGATAGCTCGCTAGCTGCTGTCTCGCTAGCTAGTCCATCCTCCTTGTCATTAGCCGGTAGAGTTTTACTAAACCCAGTAGACACACGAGGGCAATATATCAGCCTTTATCAATGACTGTCCCGTTGTTATTGCCTCTGAATTGGGGACTTAAGGGTGTGAACCCGTGCTGAAGTAACTCCGCTACCGCCTGATAGCTAACACCGCCTTGGAGTCAAAGGTTATCATCAATAGCCAAAGCATACGATGATCGTATAGCTTTAAACATGCAGACGTTTTGAATAACATCACTGTCATCGGACTTTAAGTCGACAGCTGTAGACATTCTGCTGTTAATAAAGAGATGACCTAATGTTTGACTCTTATTAAAATCCATAAATGCAAACCGACCGGGGCCTTGCCTGTTGCCAAATGTACGCAATTTGTAAACACATCATATAAACATGTATGAGAAGCAGCAGCTGCTGCTCTTACAATAAAACGAAAGCTGGAGTGTGACAGTTGAAGGCTTGGATTTAAGCGCATGCTGGTCGAGGCGTAACGTTATGTCTGACTCATCAACATCCTCTTACAAAGATTTAATTTATCCTTAATCAGTTCCAACTGGACAGTAGCTGATAAAAAGGCAAACGTGGAACTGTCTGTTATCTGTGTCTGTGTCAAAGTAAAGGATTTCAATGTTACTTGCTAGTTTTTCTATATTTAACGCGACACAATCTACTTAACTAAGCCAGCTTATTAGCCCTTGACTGCAGCTTATGTTTGAATTGTTGTTACATAACATCCTTAGTGTCAGATGGAGTTACAACTTCTTCTTTGCACATCTTTTCTCTTTTAATATACACGTGCCACTTTAATAATATACTTGTTTTGACGTACTTTTATTTGTTTGTTTGTTTACCATCTTTATCGTACATTTTCTATTTTAAATTATGTCATAACATTTACTGTTATGTACCAAATCACCTAGCCAAATTGTATGTGTAACGTACTTGGCAATAACCAGTTTCTGATTCTGTGATGTATTTTGATCTTCATAATGTGCCATATTTTTTTTCTTTAGTGCTGTCTGTGTTCAGAAGTGTTCATGGACACTGACTCAGCTGGCCTGCCTCCCAAGAAGATGGTTTTGTGAGAGGTTCTTTCCTAAGGGGCACCAGCTAAAGTGTGACTGTGCAGTTTCTTAATAGTAATGGATAGTAACCAATCAGAAGCAGCTCAGATGGAGGCGAATGCTCATCAAGAAGAACATCTTGTAAAATCCAAAATGGAAGGTGAAACGCAATTGAAACAACAATTGCTGGACAACACACAAAATGCAAAAGGGATAATTCATAATGGTGAGTAATGACAATGTCTCCCCTCCCTAATCAAAGGCTAGAAATCATGTTGTGTTTGGACCTGTTTATAGTATATTCTTACAGATAGACTGCCCATGTACTGGGATTAGCTCGTGTCCAGCGCTGCTCTCTGATCTGCAAAGTGTTTTCTTCTTCAGGCATATTACTGGTACCACTTGTATTCTGCAATGCATGACCTGTTTTGGTGGCTACAAGGCCTGAGGCCGTCTACCGCTCCGTGTTACATGGCTCTTTGAACTGATGTGTTACATAGCTGAATTGAACTCGAATAGTATAACGTGGTTAAGGTTTAGGAGAAGAATAAACAAGTCAATATGAAAATCACTGAAAATATATTTTTTTAGAAGAAAAAGGTCAAAGTCAATGCAGCAGAGACAGTTGCCAACACAAAGTTTATTTTCTCAGACTTGACATCACTACCCCTACTCACAGGAAAGACAGAACTCCCCATCACTACTGTGCTGGATCTGTTTGTGTTAATCAATGGTGTCGCCTTAAGTAGCGTGTGGGAATATTTTTTCAGTTATTGTAGGTCAGTTTCATAGTAGTATGAATGTTTTCTCTAAAATAGTAACTATTTTGCTGCGGTGGGTGTGGTTTGTTTGTTTCACTGTGGCCTGGCAACTTAAGCAAACAATCCCACAACTGTTATCAGATTTTGATCTAAATTCTGATTGCTGCACAGACGTACGTGACATTTTTCCAGCCGAGCCCTTCCTATTTCAAACCAGTGAAAAGAGCACAGACAAAACGGCACAGACAGAAAGTGTCATGTTAAATAACCAAAACGTATTTGTGTTCTTGTTTGACCTAAGTGCCCGTAGTATGCGACTGATAAAGAAAAAATGTTGTCAGGGCCTTTTAGATATGTTTGTCTTACAAGATGAGCCCTAATTCTGCGCCACATGCTGCATTGTTTCCAGCCACCTTTTTGACTTAACCTATTGTAGTTTGACAGAGTTGCCCAGCCAGCTTACCAGGTTGAATACCTTTACCCTTTGCAGTATAGTGCACAAGAACTTATCATGACTAATCGTCAAATTCCCTGGGGCTTCTCTTGCTTCTCTTTTAGGTCCTGTGAGTTCAGATGCGATGCCAAATGGAAATGGACTGGCAGAGGACTTTAGTGCTGCGGGGAACACCCATATAAATGGGTCCCTGCCTCTGGCAGCCCCTCCCCAGAGCACCAGCTCCCCAGTCAACTCCCAGATCCAAGAGCCCTCCCCAGGTTTGGCTGTTTTTCCACCCATGATGCTAGAGAAGTCTGAGGGGGCTAGTGCTGAGATCACGGTTCACACGGGTGATTCATTGCAGTCGCTCAGACTCAGTATGCCTTTGCAGGAGACTGAATTGTGTAAGCATACACTTATGTGGAGTGAATGCCCCCTCTAAACCCCCCTGTATTTTAACCTCAGTTTGCTGTGGGATGTTTGGCTTTTTTGGTTTATGTGCACATCCATTTTAACTTATTTTTCTGTGTGTTACCTGAACAGAATGAGTCTGCCCGCTTTCCGCAACTTGCATAGATTGCATTTGATTGTTTAATTAGAATTTGGTGTGGGTCCTTCATTTGCAACACTATTTGGACTAATGGCTGCGTTTTGGAACTAATCCCTCTTGTATGTCAGCTCTTTGGAGGTATTTTAAAGTCATGCACAGTTACCTTGATTATCCGTTTTAGGCTTGGCACAAACTGGTAATTTAGTTTGGATGCACATTATATCTCCCACACAGAATATATGTAGCAGCACATGAAGAATCCGACAGCATCTCTTTTGAATCGAATGTACAACCTATTTAATGCATGTATAGGCATTATTTGCTGCATAGCTGTTGCAGTCATGACTGAAATAAAGTTCTTAATAGTCGCATACACTAACCAAGCAAATGGAGACAGTGGTGCAGCATGGGGCAATCTTTAAATATATGGATGTAACACCCATACTGTCACCTGCTCTAAAAGTCTGCAGTAGCTGTCTGATAAATGGGAGAATGTCGCAGTGCAGTTTGTGACTTACTAGTTTCCTCCCCATGGATTAACATAGGAAACTCCAATTTGAATAATTTGTTTACTATTGCCGTGTGAGCAGTGAGGACAGGATTCTTTATAACCAACATTATACAGGTATTTACTTGGAATCAACACGAGCGACATGCAGCTCATTGCTAGGATTAAAACTCGTACAGTCATAAAACCAGGTCTTGTGTAAATAACGAGCTGTAGTGTAGATATGCAGTATGTAATGATAGGGATCATTCTTTTTTTTTGGGCCTTACATACTTTCTTTTTAGCCAACCAGAAGCCATCATTGGAGATGGAGAACGAGGAGAAGATTCGCCTGGATGCTCGTCGGCGTCTGGAAGATCAACTCAAACAGTACAGAGTTCAGAGGCATAAGGAGAGGGTGAGTTAATGGTGTCGCTGTCAGGTTATGGACAGCAACAGCTCTTCTTCTATTTCCCCTCAAGGTCCTCATGTTTGCAAAACCAGTTTGGGCATCTTCAGCATTATGTTAACATGCAAATTCTACCATTAGACAACTCTCTATATTTGAGGCAACTTGTGCGTGTGGGCTCATTCTCAGCTGACGTTGGTTGCTAAACATGCTATTTTCTTGGAAAATGTAACCCAGAAGATAAACGGTTTAAGAGGTGTTGAGGCCACAGCGTTTCACTTTCGCTCCGTTCTTTATAGTTTCTGTCATTGCTATTTCTAATTTAATATGTTATACGGTGTGTTTTCAAGCTGAGCAACTTTGTGTCCGATTTGATCAGGATGGAAGTACCATGGTTCATGTCTTTTTATTTCTAGACTCACCGCACCACCCCCAAGAGCAGGGGGTTCACCACCCTGGATCCAGAGCTCATGCTGCATCCCGAGGATCTGCCCAGGGCCAACACTCTTGCCATGACCACGGAGTATTCCTTCATGAGGACCACTGTCCCCCGTGGTCCCAAACTGGGTAGCTTGGGAATTCCCCCCAGAGAGAGAAAGACCAGATCCCCCCGCTCGAACAAGATCCACTCCTTGGCTGACTACCAGTCTCCTGAGAATGATGGTGGAGGAGGAGGTGGTGGTGGTGGTGGAGGTGGAGTTAGAGCAGCAGACAACACCATGAGCTCCCACCAGTCCACCATGAGCTCAGTGTCCACTTTGTCTGAGGTCAGTGTGATGTCGGAGGGCAGCACCTGTGAGACGGACGCACAGCCTGGTGCTTCGCTCCAAGTTGGGGACAATGTGTCCGAAATGGACGGCAGTGAATCAGGAACGAGGCCAGGGAACGACGGCAACGACAGCGACAGCTCGTCTTACAGCAGCGTGTCTACCAGGGGGACGTACGGGCTCCTCTCCGCAGCAGTGGAAAGGCAGCGGGGGGGGCACTACACGGTGGAGGGGAGGGAGATTGCCGCTGAGGCCATGGGTCAGTTCCCCTCCCTGCAGGAGGTGCTGCAGGCAGCCAGTGAAGAGCAGCACCTGCTTGGGCTCGAGCTGGAGCACGAGAGAGAAGCGACTGGGGAGCCAAGAAGCCGCAGAGACAGTTTCTCCAGCAGGTATTTGTCAACATCAGATAGGGAAGGAATACAAAAATGATTACAATTGACAATTTTTGGTATTAATGTTTTGTTAACAGACAAATTTAAGCCAGTATTACAGTTCTCACATTGATTGTTGGAACTGACACATTTGGCATTTTAGGTTGTTGCTGTAGATTACTTAAAACAATTAATTGATTATGTGAATTGTTAACTATTAAGCACTCATATTGTTGACATGTCTTGCAGTGTTTCTTTGGAGAGTTCAGTGATGGGCCATGATGATATGCTGCAGGTTTTGAAAGAGAAAATGAGACTGGCGGGTCAGCTAGAATCTTTGTCTTCTGAGGCCAATCAGGTAATATAACATTGATTTTTGTACTCATGTTTCTGTTAGTTGTGTTTGCATAAACAGTGGTAATGACAAATCTGTTAACACCGTAATATGTGGTTTAACATGTTCAACTTCGCCTGCTAATGACTGCCGGTTCATGCATCACAGCCTCCAAAAAGATTAAATTTAGCTTTATGGCTGTTAATTTACCCGCCCAGATGACTCTATACTGGAAACCAAGAATAATTGGGCTTAAGAGCTGACCTCATTGTCATTTTCTCCAGGCTCTCAAAGAGAAGACGGAGCTTCAGGCCCAGCTCGCTACAGTGAATGCTCAACTGAACGCTAAGAAGGAGGAGGCTCAGGTCAGCCAGGAGAAGCAGAGCACCCTCACTACAGAGGTCAGCACACTGCGGAAAAACTGCAACCAGCTAGAGAAAGCCATGGTGGAGCTCCAGGGCAGTCTGGAGAGCAAGAATGCCAGTCTGACTTCTCTGAGCAATGACCTGAAGGTGGCTGAAGACCAGTACAAAAGGCTGATGGGGAAGGTGGAGGAGATGCAAAGCTCTGTAACCTCTAGAGACAATACAGGTGTGTGACGGAGTCCCAGAAAACTGAGTGTAACAATAAACAAACAACATCTTTAATTGTGCTTTGACTTAATGAACCACCCAGACCACTGGTTTGCATATCCAAACTCATGATTAACATGCATGTTTTTGGTGTTGGACTTTTGCAGTCCAAGAGTTGCGACAGCAGTTGGGTGGTCTTCAGAGCCAGCTTCAACAGGTCCAGCTGGAGCGCAGCACCCTTCAGAGCCGAATGAAGACTTCCCAGGCTGAAATAGATTCACTTCAGCAGCTCAGACAGTGGTACCAGCAGCAGCTGGCTTTGGCCCAGGAGGCCAGAGTACGACTGCAAAGCGAAATGGCCAACATGCAGGTCTGGTTGATGCTAATGCAGCTGGTTTTTCATCATGGCTCATCATGATTCATTTGTCAGAATTGACATGACACATTTTTTATCTGTTTTTATCTCTCCCAGGCTGGACAGATGACTCAGATTGGTGTTGTGGAACATTTGAAGCTGGACAACGTGACTCTGTCCCACCAGCTCACAGAGACCCAACACCGCTCTATCAAAGATAAAGAGCGTATCGCTGTTCAGCTGCAGGGCATTGAGGTATACTCTCCAACATCCCTTTGTAAATATGCTATCATGAGGTTTGTGAAGTCTATATATCCACTTAGGAAATAACCTATACCTTAAGGTCATCATTCAGTCAAGGACCTTAGATAAAAGCAGGCTTTTCTAAATGACCACAACTAACATGTTGTTTTATTTGTTTTTTAAAATCAGTGTAGCATATTGTTTAAAACGTTTACTGTCTGTGACTTAGGCTGACATGCTGACCCAGGAAGCTGCTTATAAGCAGATCCAGGATGCAAAGAACATGGTGGAAGATGATCTGCAGCACAAACTGGAGGAGTTTGAGGATGAACGAGAACGCTTAATTAAATTGGCCAACACAGCCAGCGCCCTGGAAAGGGAACTAGAGCAGGTAGTCAAGGCATTTGTTTCCCACCTTGTATGTTCAGTAAAATGTGTATTGTATTCTGCTCTAAACTGCCTTTCACACTCGATCTCTCTTAGGCAAAGTTGATCCTTTCCCAGAAGGACGTGCAGCTGCAGTCACTCCAGAAAGAGCATCTGGAGCTGATGCGCCAGCTGACCATCACTCAGGACAACCTGCAAACCAAAGAGCAGTCCATCAACCACCTAGAAGCCCGATTCCTGGAGCTGGAGGCCCAGCTGGCTGAGCTGCAGACAGACGGCAGCGCCAAGGACGACAACATCCAGTACCTCCAGAACGAGAAGATTGTCCTGGAGGTAGCGCTGCAGGCAGCCCGGGCCGACAAGAGCCAACTAGACGAGGGCGCTGAACGGCTCGGAGAGGATGTTCTGGCGGCTTCAGATATCTTGGATCAGCTCAGACAGGAAGTCCAGATCAAAGCCAATCAGGTATGATACAGCTGGGAGGGGAAACAATTGAAACGGCAAAACGAAACTTAAAATACTGGCATTGAAATATAACCACAAGCACGATTGAACCATTACCAGTGACCTAACAACTAATATTGGTGTTCCCTCGTGTCCCTTTGGGCATCAATATACTCCCATCTAGTTCTGTTGTGACACCTTGAGTTACATATGTTATTGTCAAATAGTCTCTCAGCCGTGGTGAGCAGCAATTATTTTGGCATTAAGAATTGCATGAAAGGTGAAGGTGTGTGTTTTCCATTTGGTTTAAGCTGTAAAATTCAAGAATTTAAACATAGTTCAAGTAGCTTTTAATTCCATTTTCGGGGGGGTTACCCCCTCCACCACCGTGAAGTGAATAATGAAAGGCCTTTGCTTTGTTACAGATTGAAACGCTTCAACAAGAAAATGGTTCCCTGAAGAGACAAGCTCAGAAACTGAAGGAGCAGTTCCAACAACAAAAGGTAATTCATCCTCCTTGCTCTCACAGTACGTGACACAATGCAAAGCTCTCTCTCACTGGGTACAGGTTTTAGAAGCCAGTGTAGACTTGACAAACATTTATTATTTTTATTACATTTATTTATAAATAAAATCTCCCAGCTGACTAAGGTTGATTGCTGATGTTGTCGTGGGAGGATGTATTGTAGAGCCAGATGGCTGTCATCTCAGAAGAGTGCTCAGTGGATTGAGCAGGGGTGGGTGTTACTCATTTTACACTGACAGGCTGTCAAAAAGAGGGTGGAGTTCATTGACAGAATGACAGAAATATGAATTGTATTGAATTTCTTTCAGGACTTGAGCTTTTGTAGACCCTTCAGACTCGAGCATTAGCGTTCATCTTGGTCCACCAAAATGTACTCGGGTATGCTAAATAGTGTACCTCTAGTGCTGAAGAAGAAACATCTGGCTGCATTATCAACAAACTAATATGTCTCTTCACTGCATCTGAAGTAACTATGTTAATGGGAGATCAGCGATGTGTGAGGTACACAGATGTAGCACGACTGATCAACTACTTGTTAAAGGTGTACAGGATAGTGGGAAACAAGTAAGATGAAAACGTAAAGCCTGTAGAATATGTTAGAACTTTTTTTTTGCTATAACCATGTGAGAAGTATCTCACTCAAGCTTAGAGATGATGCAGTGTGGGATTCAAACACTGCAGCCCTCTCTCTTGCACTGTATCTACAGTATGCTGTGAGAAGCATTTTGCCTGCTGCCTCATAGAGTCGAGACAAATATGAGGAGCACTCGTTGAAAGAAGAGAATACTCCCTTCATTGATTAGACGCATGGTGATTGACTCAACAGGTGATGGTGGAGGCCTACCGCCGAGACGCCAGCTCCAAAGACCAGTTGATCAGTGAGCTCAAGTCCACCAAAAAGCGCCTGTTGGCGGAGGTGAAGGACCTGAAGCAGGAGCTGCTGAGCGCTCAGGGGGAGAAGCAGAATGCAGAGCTGGAGCAGACCCGGCTTGCGAAGGAGGTGGTGAGAGTCGAGGAGCAGATGAACAACATGGAGGCCCATCTGCAAGTCATTCAGAATGAAAGGGATCAGCTAGAAACCCAGATCCAGGTCATTATAAGTGTTTGTATTTGTTCAATATTTCTAATCAAATTTACTTCACAAAGTACTTAAACAATAAAAGTAAATGTTGATGTTTTGGGTGTTGTATAAATAAACAGTTTGTTGTCAGCCGGTATCGTGTGAATCCTATTGTAATAGTGAAGGATCCTGTTTTTCTCCCAATCCAGTCTTTACAGTTTGATCAGAGCCAACTAGCAGCAGTCGCAGAAGAGAACGAAGGTCTGAGGAAACAGGTGGAGCAATTGGAGGGAGAAGCCAAAAAGTGAGTCATCTGCTGCATAGAGATACGGAACCAGCAATAACTCCCACAGTGAAATCTGTTATCAAGTGCTATTTATAAATATAAGTAAAGGCTTTTTTTATAAAGTCCTTATGCAATTCCTGATCCTTTGACATGTGGTTTTAAAATTACATCCATCCGCATCATTACGCTCCGTTTGTGTGCCATCTATATCTGTAAAATAAACGTGATTTTTAAAGATGTATCTGTCAGCACAACACTTTTGTTCATATGCTTGTATGGTCTGCTGTCAGAACAACCTGATTTCCTCATGGACATTTTTAACTTGATTTCCATCTGATAGGGCCATCACAGAGCAGAAGGTGCGCGTGAAGCGACTGGGGACAGATCTGACCAGTGCTCAGAAGGAGATGAAGGCCAAGCACAAAGCCTACGAGAACGCGGTGGGCATCCTGAGTAGGAGGCTCCAGGAGGCTCTGACTGACAAGGAGACAGCCGAGGCAGAGCTGGTCAAACTCAAGGCCCAGGTGTCGGATGGGGGAAACAGCCAGGCCTTACAGGTACTGTATACATCTGCCAGACCTTCTACAGTTACTTGAAAAACTCCCAGCTACTACATTTGTAAGCAGAGCATTCAACAGTGTGCGGGCTCTCATCCATTTACCGTCCTTAGGAAATGAAATTAGGTTACAGTATCTGTGTGACTCTTCTTACCATTTCACAACCATTAGGAAGCCTAAGGTATTTGGGATACAAGGTCTATAAAACCTGTTTTTCTTGCACTGAATATAATCAAGAGATGTTAGTGTTGCCACTGTGGAGCAGAACTGAAGAATAAGTAATATTTTGCATTCCTATTTGAAGTTAAAGAGTACTATTATGCAGTTAGCTGGTTGTACTATAAGTGCTTGACTATAGTCTTTTTTTCACAGAAACAAGGACAGTATTTCAAAAAAACATTGCTAGGATAGCCTTCTATCTACTCTGATCCTCAACTCACATGTTGCAAACATAAAGATGTTTGTATTTTCATTGTGAATAATCCTGCAACGTATTGAAATACAGTGTGGTGTTATTTGCCATCCAGGGGAAGATTAAGACTCTGCAGACTGAGCTGCAGGCTGTGGCCAACAGCAAGGCTATGCTAGAGAAGGAGCTGCAGGAAGTGATCAACCTCACCTCCACAGAGCTGGAGGAGTACCAGGAGAAGGTCATGGAGCTTGAGGATGAGGTGAACAACGATATTTTTTCCCTTAATGATGTCGATCACAACCCTGTATGAGCAGTATGTTTACACTTGTCTAGTCACTCAATTCATGTTACTTTGTATTAATGACATGAATTGATTTCATAGCTTCAAGAGTCCCGATGCTTCAAGAAGCGGATACGAAAGTTAGAAGATGCCAACAAGAAGCTAGCACTGGAGCTTGAACATGAAAAAGGGAAATTGGCTGGATTGGCACAGTCCCACAATACACTGCGGGAGCATTCCAACATTTTGGAGTCTGCCTTAGCTAAGAGAGAGGCGGACCTCGTCCAGCTCAACTTACAGGTGAAAAATCCTATAATGTTGATGTTTTTTTTAATTACTTCTTCATTGTAAAGTCTTGTGTTACCTGTATGCCAAAATACAAAAAAATATATACTTTTTAAATTTGTTTTAAGGAAACATTGTTGTCCCATTCATCCTTTTTACAGGTTCAAGCTGTTCTGAAGCGTAAAGAGGAGGAGGACCATCAGATGAAGCAGGTGGTTCAAACGCTTCAGCTTGCCCTGGAAAAAGAGAAAACTAAAGTCAATGACCTGAAAGAACAGGTAGGAGCTCTAAGCACGCAGTATGTTCTCCTTTTTTAATTGAAATGCCGACTGCACATCATTTTCATTTTGCCTTTCAAATGATTCCAAAGGGCCTGTAATTTGAATATATTTGAATACATATTTTGACATAATTTGCGTGGCACAAGGCACAGTAAGAAGCCTTTAAGAAATATAAAAGTTAGAAAGCGGAATTGTGACACGTATCCATCGTAAGTCCAGTAGCTTTACTGGAGCATTGGGCTCTCCTGGGGTCTTTCGGATGGTACTAATGTGATGTGTCCTTTAGGTGGCAGCAACAAAGGCTGAGGCGGCCCACAATAGACGGCACTACAGGGCAGCTATGCTGGAGCTGTCAGAAATCAAAAAGGACCTGCAGGCCAAAGTGGACCTGGTCAAAGCTCTGCAGAGTGAATCCCACAAACTACAGTATGTGCATTTGCCTGATTTAAAGAATGCTGTGACTTTTGGCAAATTGCTTTTGTATCAATATATTACATCTGATCACTCATTTGTCATTGAATGTGTCTTGCTCTGCAGAGCTCAGGATGAGCAGCATGCTCAGGAGGTTTCCAGGTTCCAAGAGGAGCTGACTGAGGCCCATTCACAGCTCCAGATCCTCCAGAAACAACTGGACGAGGAACTGGCCAAGCAGCCCCTCACTAACCAAGAGGTGAGAAGACCGACTTACACTGAAATATTTTGCTGATGATGACTGTTATTTAATGCTATGGACACCATGCTTTTTGTTTTATTATATTGATTTTATTATGCTTTTTTTTTTGTGTTTTTAGCCTGGATTGATTATAATACAACATTTTGACCATGTAGTCTTTTATCATTGTCCTGGGAGAAGAACTTTCATTGACACTGATGTCTAACATTGAATGCTCGTTCAGGTAGAGGACCTGAAGTGGGAGGTGGAGCAAAGGCAGAGGGAGATCGAGGCTCAGAAGCAGCAGCTGGAGTTGATGGAGCAGTGTCAGCACAGGGAGCTCGACAACCTACAGAGAGCTCTGCAGGCAAGTCTTCTCTTTCCTCTTGTGAAAGATGGAAACAAAGCGTGTTCCCTAACTTGATGTTTAAAAGAAATAAATTGTTTCTGTTTTTACAAATGCACCAAATCACTTTGACTAAAGATGAGTCTCTGTCTCAGATCATCAAAGTGGAGCTGGAGTCGGTGCAGGATGAGCTGAGTGGCACCAGGAAGGACAAGTTTATGCTGCAGGCCAAAGTGGGTGAGCTGAGGAACAGCATGAAGACGGTCCTTTTGCAGAACCAGCAACTAAAACAGGACCTGAAACAGAGTCGTCTAAGGAAGGTAAGGCATGCATTACAAAGCTTTAAAGTCAAATGTTGCAAGTATAATTCCAAGTAAGAAATGCCTGCTGAAGATAACAGACTAAATACATCCCTGAAATTATGTTTTTTTTTCGGAGCAGCAGCGTATGGAGCTGAAGAGTGAGGGGAACCCATCCAACCCAGTGACACCAGTTAAGATTCCAGACTGCCCAGTGCCTGCCTCCCTATTGGATGAGTTGCTGAAACCATCAACTTCTGTCAACAAAGAGCCCCTCAACAACCTGCACAACTGTCTACGGCAACTCAAGTAAGCCTCTTGTTCTGACCAAATTACTTTATTAAAGGAGCTGTATTTAATATTCTGAACATTAAGATAGCAGCAAATGTAAAGATAGTGGAGTCATTTCTACCTGAGCAGAGATTGAAGTCGCTCTACCTCTGTGTGTCTTATTATCCGAGCTTCTCCTTGCTTTGTTGACATATATGGGCCGGCCATGAAAGCTTTTAGTGCATGTGAGCGTGTCCCACTTGTTAGCTCACGATCGAGTTTTGTTGTGTAGTGCTTACTTAGCAGCTATTTAAATGCAAGAATACATGTAATGTTTTTCTATTCTCAGGGAGGAGATGGACAGCCTCCAAAGGCAGATGGAGGAACACACAGTAACAGTACATGAGTCAATGAGCTCATGGACAAACACAGAGGAGGGACTGGCTCAACTGGAGCTTGAAAACAACATCTCCGAATCATCAACGCCGCTAAACAATATGGTTGTGAAAAATAACAATGAAGCAGAACAGCAGCAGTCATAATAAAATAACTTTTCTCAGGCCATAAGAGGGAGAGTGGAGTTTTATCCACAAAGGCACTTTTCAGCCCCTTATTCTCTTTCCTTAACAATTGCAGCCAACATTTGGCATTCTCCCATCAGCACAGACGTGCTGTTTCAGAGTAATACTTTATATGCCATTGCTTTAGTCTTTCCTCTTTATTTGACAGGTGTTTATATTTTTGTTATGCTATTGTCACATTTATTTATTTAGAGTTAAGTAATTGCAACTTATCTGGCAGCCTCTCCGAGAGGATCCCCCATCTTCAGTTGTGTTATCATAGATACAGATATGGTCTAGTATGGACTGTTCAACTAATCTTATAGGCAAGTTTTCCCCCTCTTGAGTCGGCAGTATTTCCTTAATGTATTTAGTCATCATCCTCCTCGCAATATAAAATCAGTGGCTTTGTATGCTGCTTAATGATGGTTGACATTATTTCAAAAAGTGTTATGGTGACAGAAACAAACCATTAGTCTGTCACCAGACTGGCTAAGAACTGTTCTTCCATTTCTTTGTGCCTGTGTACGAGACCAGTTGCTCATCTATGATTTAACTGATGTTGTTACACATCCACATTTCTAAGCAGTTGATGAAACACCATCAATCCTTTTCATGATGTTTAAAGTCATGCGCAATTGTGGTCAGTTTTTTTTTTTTTTTTTTTGTATTGCCTCTCGTTAAAATGCAGTGTTTCTTACATTTGTTGTAACCATATCACATTAGGTTCCTAAACTTAAAAACATTAATCTCAGTTATATATGGAGTTGTTTTGTCTCGCATGGACTGCAGTAATTTGTACGCAAAAAAGCCTTAAGCAATCTTTAATATGCTGTAAAGGACTAAGTTGGTTTGAATGAGCATATTTCTGCTGAGGGTGTGTAATATGTTATATTGTATGTGTGTGCAAATCCTGAATGGTTTATTGTAAAATATGTGGGTCATGTCAACGGAGAAAGAAAGTTGTACGATGAAGCGGAAATGTTACTACTTCAATAGCAGGTGCAATCAGATGTGTTCATTTTCTGTTGCATTTGGTAAAAAATAGGAAATTGTTATACTTGTTTTATGGCTGTTTTATGGATATGGGGATAAGTTAATTGTTTCTAGAGGTTAATATATTAATTTACTTTTTTGTATGATTGTAAAGTCATAATTGTTTAATAGTGTAACAAAGATGAAGTACAAAATATCAAAAGCAAACCATGAATCAAAGCCGATAGTAATTCTGGTCCCGCTGTACTAAAACGTCAGTGTAGAGGGGCAATTGGATGGTACAGTGTAGCTTTCTGCAAACGACCGTACAGCTGCTGTGTCAGTGTTCATTCACACATTAAAAACAGTTTTTTTAAACACCATTGTATGCTTATGAATTTCCAAAGGGACAATACATATTTTGAGGAGAATGCTTACTGAGGCAAATAACAAATGTATTGATATCCTGTGTTCTGAATTTTTGTGGAGACTGTATCTTCCTAACTACCTTTCACTGTAACGTTAGGTAGGTAGTACTTAATAACGTTTGCTCTTCGGCACCCGCGCTCGTGTTGCTGTATCTGCTTTTTTGTTTTTTTCAAAGATTGAAATTGATTCATCATTCCTATGTTTTAACATTTGTGTTGGGAGATGTGATTGTATTTATCATAAAATTGCACTATTCATCTGTCGTTAGTTTGTTCTCATTCATTATAGGCTGTCTACAGCAACTTCTTAAATATGTCCCAAATTCTATGTAATTTCCCCCACGTTGAAGTCGTTACTTTTAATCAGGCACTCTGTTCGACGGAACCGGGGTCCTCGCCCTCTGCATTTTGAAACCATCGCGGTGAAGAAGACACCTGACCTAGCAACGGTAGCCGGGGAGAGAGGAGGTGGGCATGGCACTATTAAAATGATTTGTTCAACTAGCAGTGCTATGCGGTTGATGATTGTTTAAGGTTATGTGTTTGGTATGAATACAGTAACGACATAATGTATGCTATCGCTAACCAGTGGCTTGGGTGATTAGCTTCTCGCCTTGCTAACTGGCTAATGACTGTTAGCATGCTTGTCAAACTCAGCTTCCTAGAGCGGATTGTATAGCTAACGAACGTCGCCCACATTTTCTTTGCTTCCAACTTTTAACTGACACATCTATTTTGGTAAATTAGGTTTTGTATGAATATCTGGAGAATCGCCATGTATTGCAGTTGGCTTGCCTCATACATGCCTGAACCAAGTTGGCCTGCATGGGGATTGTGCCAACGAGTATTCTTTAGTATTGCGTTTATACCAGCACTACATTTCCACCTATTTGTTATTTCGTTTATTTAAAATAGGTGAATTTGTTGTTGACCAGAATAACCTAGGTTAGCTAGGTTATCGTTTCCTTGGATTGGTCACGTCTACACTCTGAGAGTATGATGCTACATTCACGCCTTCGGGGGAAAATCGTAAATTTAAGAGACGTCCTGGAAATACAATTAATAGCAGCTTTCTGATGTTCTTTTTATAATTGGCCAGCGAATATCCCAGATATCCATTTCCTGCGCAGTGCTTGTTACTATCAGGCATACAATTGCATGAGATTGTAGGGAAGTAGAGTATTAAGATAACTCCGTTTTGTGAGAATAAAATACATTGTTATGGCACGTCACTGCTTGTGTCATGATAAAGTAACGTAACCGTGTCATAGGGCGGTTGCAAATGATCTTGTTGATCTCTGTTTAGTGTTTTTAGAGAGAAATGTGACAATTCACTTTTATATTCGGTACCTATCACCACCAGGTTGTCCAAATGTATGTTTTCCCACAGGTCTGGAATGCAGCGTGTGCCCTCCCTTGAAACTGAGCATGCGCAGAACATGTTGTAAACAATGAGACTATTCCAGACCGTCTCCAGCTTTGTGTCTATCCAACAGTTTATCTGTGCAAAATTAACAACGGTTTCCTTCAGCTCCGCGTGTATTAAATAAAAATGTTCCATGGTAAGTATAGGGACACATTTGTTACCAGATGTCATCACATACACTTTAATTTTTATCGACATCTTCACCACTAAGACGTATCAAATGTGTTGCGTTACAGCTTGAAAACCCACCTCGAATGACATACTTGGGCGTGACAGCATGCGAATGAACCGACTATTATCGTTATAATGTATCCAGTTTTCTATTAATTTGTAATCGTTGATATTTCACCCCAAAGTTGTGTACTTTACTCTTATCAGTCTAGATTTTCATCTGAGCAGCTTCGCTCATGCTCCCCGGCTGCTAAAGCGGGCTTGTTGGTTAGCAAGCAAGCTAGCAGATGCTAGTCCCACTGTAGTGTGGTTGGTTCTGATAAGATATGAAGTGTTGGATTCAAAATGTGGTTATCTGGAACTGTAGTAGCACTTACTTTATGACAAGAGCTACGTAATATATGTGTGGTGCCTACCTGCACATATTTGACACTGGAGGACAGGGATTTACTTGTTGGTATAATCATTCTGTATTATATTTTACAATGTGTGGCAGCTTTATGGATGGCATTTAATATTAATATGCAGGCTGCTGGCTTGCTAAACAAAGAACACTTTTGTCATTTATTTGATTCTCACCAATCTGACTATTGTCTTGGTTCATGTGCTAATATTACAATTTTATGAGTAATGGCCAAACTAGATGAAGTTGTGTCTCCACGCTGTTTAAAAGCAAGTATACAATATTTTTTTTCTGGATGTATGGTTGTTATTTGTTAGTAGGAGCTGTTATTCTTTATAGTCTTCCTGGAACTGACATTTTTAATTGGCATTCACTAGTGGTTAAGAAACCACTCTGGAAGAATTTTGTCATTAATTTATATTCTATACATGTGCTGGAGTATTAATGAAACTTTTATTTGGTGGAAAAAGAGAACTAAGTATCACATGTCTCTACATAGTGGTTCATTAGTTTATCATCAACTGCTGGGGATAATTGCTGAGGTGTAATGCGTTTTGTGTTGTAGGGAGCTGAAGCATGGAGGTGGTTCTGAGCAGGCTGAGGGGGCTAAGTGCTGATGAACTGCGCGAGGAGTTTGCCCGAGCAGGCGTCAAGTGTGGTCCTATTACCGCTACCACCCGAGCCACCTTTGAGAGGAAGTTAGCTCGAGTCCTGGCCGGGCCAGAGAGCAGCGCCACTGAATCGGACAACAGCTGCTCTTCAGCGGGTGTCTTGGGCGGTGCGGCCTCCAATGCAGATTATGCCAAACCTGTGTCATATGCCACATCAGGAGCGGCACCCACCACTGCTGCAACAAGCAGCAAACTCGCTGCGGCGTGCAGCGAAGAGCTGGACTTCGGCTACGGCGTGGGTCTCAACCCTCCAGAGGAAGATGAGATCTCCGTAAACACAACCTCAAACAGCTCTGGGAAAGGCAGTAACTTTCAGTCCAAAACGGAAACCCCTTCAAAGTCGGCACAAGTGTCCCCAACCTCTTTTTTTGGAGTATGTCCACTGTGGGAAGATGTTTTGGCTAGAAATGGTAAGACAGACTCGGCTTGTTACTTGTCCAACATATGTCAGTGTTACATATAGAGTTTGCATCACAGTTCAGGATCACTTGCCAGGTGATCTTGAATTTGGGAATCGAAGGGAAGAGTTTAGATGAGTACCGAAAACCATGTAAACCATGACTAGACTTGGTATGAAATTGTAAAGCCAGTATAATTTCACACAGTCAGACTGTTATCATTCAGAGAGGAACGAGCTCTATTTTCTTTGATAAGTTCAACGTTTGGCTTCATACTGACTTGAGGCCAAAGTCCAGTCTAAAAGAGTATCGTGTGGCTTGTTTGTTTGTTTGTGAAATCTACTGTTTGTCCAGTTTCTGTATTTGTTTAGAGTACTTGCTGTTGTCTGAAATCCACATTTGTTTAGTGGATGAAAACATTAATTGTTATTTCTTTGGTGGTGAGCAGCAAGGCAGTAGGACTGCATGAACTCTCCGGAATGGAGTATCAATCTAAATGAATCTTGAGCTAATGTTAACCTGGCTTTTATTGCAACTGCGACAGCAGTGGCACTTTGTAGATCCCCATGAAAATATGATTTTACAGGCTGACTGAACAGAATGCAAAAAAAATCCTTCAACCACCAGTTAGAAAGTCACTGTAACACATAGTAATACATGAAACAAGATGTAGAAAGAGTGGAAATGGATAAAAGCTGATTGTCAGTGGGTTTTATTTGTCTGCAGAGAGAGCACACGTGTACACGGATAAGAAAGATGCCCTTCAAGCTGTTAAGATGATGAAGGGAGCCCGCTTCAAAGCCTTCCCCAACCGTGAGGATGCTGAGAAGTTTGCTAAGGGGATCTGTGACTATTTCCCCTCCCCCAACAAATCTACACCGTGTGTATCTCCTGTCAAACCGGGCCTGGGCGTAAAGGGTAAGTAGATACAAATCTCTGTTTTAAAAAAGGCCCTAATCAATACTCTCTGTTATATATTTTCTCAGAATCTCAATCTGGGTTTCATCA
Source organism: Leptoclinus maculatus (assembly GCA_032191485.1). NCBI lineage: Eukaryota > Metazoa > Chordata > Actinopteri > Perciformes > Stichaeidae > Leptoclinus > Leptoclinus maculatus. The sequence goes on from JAVDOI010000005.1 coordinate 26,817,191, forward strand.
AGTTATGTCACGCTGCTCTTTTTGGTCATGTAGAAGGCCAGCACTCCTACAAACATGCACAATTTCTCTTTTACTGCCTGATAGAGCAGTGTACAGCAGATGTTTTTTGGTTAATCCACAGGACTACTCAATGTAGCGGTGAGATCCATCATTCTTTCCAAGTTTTGTCAGGTCAACAGTAGCTGACACTAACAGATGCATGGGGCACACCAGCCTTGAACAATTCCCAGCAGTGCCTGTCCTTCACTTTCATTCTCCCTCTCCACTCCAGACAACATGGAGGTTGATACCAACCGGGAGCGGGCCAACAATTTCAAGAGCCCACGCACCCAAGACCTGACCGCCAAACTGAGGAAAGCAGTGGAGAAGGGCGACGAGGTGGCCTTCAGCAAGCTGGTCTGGGACAACCCACGCTATCTCATTGGTTCAGGGGACAATCCCACTATTGTGCAGGTGAGGATTTCATTTCTTGTGATCTTTTGGTGCACTCAGTCTCAGATTGTATATTTATTGCAACTTTCTGAACCAGTTTCTTAAACACAGAATTGATCAAACCTGTAGTAAACTATGAGGCAGCATTGTTTGAGCTCGTCTGAGTAGTGCTGTTGCGATATCTCAAACTCTGTGCGCTATTTATAGCGATGCATTAGCCTTACTGAGAATGTTGTCCTATGTTGACACATGAACATCGGTGCCAACCTTTCAGCTAATGCCCTCGTCAAGCTTGCAGTTGCTAAGATGAAGACAAAGATATGACCTAGTGTATGTTTGTATCATGACTCTTGTGTCTGTTTTAAATCAGTCTTAGAAATTGGTCTTTTTTAACCAACATATTTGTTGCTATTATATAAAAAAATACCTACTGTTGTCATTAAGAAGATTCAATAAATATTGGGTGTTAAATCCCGAACTTCAGCAGGTGATGGAAAGGTCAGATGCGTGAAGCATTCCTTCCTGTTGACAGGAGATTAAAGAGGATTATGTCCTGATCCATACAGTTGTTCCACTGTTTTCTCTGGTTAGGAGGGCTGCCGGTACAACGTAATGCACGCGGCAGCCAAGGAGAACCAGGCAGGAATCGCCCAGCTGCTGCTGGACACCTTGGAAAACCCCGAGTTTATGCGCCTCATGTATCCAGACGACCAGGAAGTCATGCTGCAGAAACGTATCCACTACATTGTAGATCTTTACCTCAACACTCCAGATAAGGCTGTAAGTTCTTTTACCATACCGGCACAAAACCAGACTAAATTCGATTACTTCTAAATAATGTTCACATTGTTTGTCCGTATGTTCCAGGGCTTTGAAACACCGCTCCACTTTGCCTGTAAGTTTGGGTGCCCAGAAGTGGTAAATGTCCTGTGCTCGCATCCTGACAGCGATAAGAACCGTAAGAACAAGGATGGCCAGAAGCCGTGTGATGTAAGTTTTATTTTTAACCCTTTTATTGAACTTGGTTACATTGCCCGCTGAGTAAGAGAACCTTCAGCATAGCCTGGGTTGTAGTTGCTGCTGGTTATTACACAGAAAGTATTCATGAATGTGTACATATGGAAGCTGTCTAGCAGCTGCTAATCCTTGCACAGTGCTGCTGAACACTGGTGCGCTGGCAGTCGTTGCTGAGGGGAGGTACAGTTATGCTCACTCGGGTCTTGAAGCCGTGACCTTTTAGCTTGCTTTTTTTAATCTTTTGGCAACAATCAACTCACTGCACATCAAAGGCTAAAATTAGATGAGCAAGTTTTCTCCCCGGTTAACCCAGCAACAGTTGTATGTCGTCAGCTGCACAAACGATGTGTCCCTAATTGTTCTTTCTTTTTCCACAGCTTATTTGTAGCAGAAAAAATAAAACCCAAGAAGTGAAGCAGAAGATAAGTGACTATCTGGAGGGTAAGGACACGCACACATTGCTGAAAATATAACAAGTCTTTGTTCCTCTTCTTCCTGCTTCCTGGAGGACACAGAGAAGTGCCATTTAGAGTACACACAGTAGATGTGTTCACAGAGAGGCCTGATTAAATAGAAGCAGCATGTTGCATCCTATAGTTTCAATTTAGCAACATTGATTTTTTTCTTTTTTTATCTGTTGTGTTAGCCATAGTGGCCGATATAAGGAATTAGGCTAGGTACTGTACTGAAGTTGGAGAGAGAGCATGGCATGTGGCATGAAGTTCTGCACACTCAATAAACATATGTCTTTTATGTATGTCTTTTAATTGTCTGTTGTCTCACAGACCGCTGCTTTATCCCTTTGCTGAGGGCAACCGACAACACCTCTCACCCCGTCATTGGTGGTCTGTGGTCACCTGAGACCTCAGAAAGTCTCTCGCTGACCCAGCGGCACACAAGAAGCCCAATGGATCCCGTGATGACCGTCACAGCCTTTGCTGGCCCACTGAGTCCTTCTAAAGCAAGTTCTCTACCCGATTACCAGTCCAACGTCTCATCATTGCGTTGCGTTAAAAACATTCAGTGACCAGCGCTTTTTGTTTTCTCCTGTAGGCAGATGATTTCCGTCGGTCCTGGAAGACACCGCCCAGAGACAGGGCGGAGCTTTTCCACCACATTCTTAAGTCTGATCCGGACCGTGGGGCAGAGAGAGTGGGCAGGTACGTCCACAACCTCATTCTGCTTATGTTGTCCATGTCACTTTCTATGTATTCTCAGATATATTGTGTTGTTTTAAAAAAAATGTGGATCACATTAGTACTGGAAATGGTTCAAAAGCACGATGAAAACACCCGTTTTTAAATCTAAATAAGTCATCCTTTATCTCCAGAGACCTGGCTCATGAGATGGGCCACCCATGGGCGGAGTACTGGGACTTTCTTGACAGTTTTGTGGATCTGTCGTCAACTGACGGGCTCCGCAAGCTGGACGAGTACCTTAGCAAGAAGGATTTCAGCCCACGCCCTCATGAAGAGGCTGGAGAGAATGAGACCAGCAACAGGTTCAAAACCCCCTCTCCAGGTACCTTCACCCGCTCCATATCAGAGAAGCTGCAAGTGCTGAAACAAAAAAATGTGCTGCACACATTCCAGATCACCCTCTCTGACTGAATCTATTAATTGGCGTTGTAGCGAAATCAGTGTCCTCGGATATATCTCCTGTATGATACAATATCATCTGAAATGGAAACGATTTGACAAAGCTGCATAATCTCCTGCCATTAAGAATTATATGATAAGATTTCACTGTTATAATGACAAGTTTTAAGTCTGTTTTGGTCATTCGTCGTCCCTGGTTGCAGGCAAGCTCAAAAAGTTCTGCAACTCCATCTCTGTTGGTGCCTTCCTGGACGAGGGTGATGACATCAGCCTTGAGGAGATGAAGAACCGGCAGAACGCAGCACTCACCAGCATCACATCCTCTGCTGCGTCCAAGGACTGCCTGAAGGGAGCAGTGGGCGGCCACGAGTTCCACATCCTGCCCATCCCGCTGCACCACCGCGGGGCTGACCTGATCGAGACGGCGGCAGAGCAGGACCTGCTGAGCTGCTGTGGCGGCAGCCTCCTGACGCCCGGCATCGTCTGCAAAAACGGGTTGTGCTCCTCCTCCAGAGATAGGACTCACAATGGAGACAAGGTGACTCCTCCTCGCACCTCTCCGTCCTCCTTCTCCTGCCTGCTGTCGCCCATCTCCAATCTCATGGCGGAGTTTGAGCGCATGTCTCTGCAAGAGCCGCCGGACAGCCCCACCAGCTGCAGGGAGCGGAGGAGCAGTGGCGGGAGCCGGCACAAGGAGGTCCGGGACTCCTACAGCTCCTCCTCGGCCACAGACCTCAGCTCGGGGCTGAACCGCCTATCTCTTGGTCACAGCAGTCAGGATGGTGAGACCGTGGAGGGGGCAGAGGAGAGGCGCAGCAGCGGCAGCTCAGAGGAGTACTTTACAGCAGAGGAGAGTCTGGAGGTGTCGGGAAGGACTAGGGGGTCAGTATCAGGGGGGCGCAACTTCTGCGCTCGGTCCAAGTCATGGGACCATGGGGGGAGGGACCTGAGCAGCTCAGGATCCTCTGGGTCCTCTTATAAGTCCTTAGATAACTCCAATGAGTTCCTACCCAGGACCCCGCCGCATATTAGAAGAGGACTTTTCATTGACGGGTGAGTCTGTCTCTGTGGAGGGCCATGATGCTGTCTTACTTGTTGAAAGAACTTTATAGTTGCTCAAATAGAAAATGTCTCTGATAATGTTCCACAAGATGATGTGTCATAATCTTAAGTAGCGCGTCTTGTTTAGTAGTTTTTGGGGTGCTATAGTCTCTAATACTAGGCCAGACAAGTCTACTGCTACACCAGCTCACAACACACTCCAGTGCGACTGCTATTTGGGGAGCTGGTTACTAAAGGGTTTGATGATCCCAAACTTCTGAGTTCCGACCATAATAATACATTCGATTAATCTTGTTCATTCATGTTTTTACAGGGATTCACCGTCCAAGATGGACAGAGAGGTCCTGTCAGCAATAGAAGGCTTAGACCTCGATCCCCAGAAGTATCCCAGCATTCACAAGTGGAAGAGCACAATGAAGTCGTACTCGACGTCGGACATGCAGAGGTTAGTAGGCGTGGCTGACATTTTATTGCAATGAATATTAGTCTCTATTATTGGTTTCCTGATTATACGGTGTGTTCATGATGCTGCCCTAAAAAGATAGAACAAAAGGGGAAAGTTTCAGTCATAGGACAAAGCACCTTAGTTGCTGATGATGGCATGGAAACATGTGCGGTGTTTCAGTGTGTGGGAGAGAAGGTATAGATCTCAGCACCAGGTGCAGTAATTGTTCAGTCAGTGTTTTTGATAATCAAGCCTACGCAGCGAGGTTGTGGTTGTTTTATGCTACGGGACAGTAAAATCTTTACTCATTGTACCTTTCAGTATTAGTCACAAAGTAACGATATTGTAAAAGCAACTACTGACACATTGATGTGTGTCGTCTAGCTGGCCCAGCCCTGCGGTGGTAAAACCGCGACTCAGGATGCAGCACCAAACTCTTGGGTCCCCGGTCAGCAGCCTGATGTCTCCCATCGGCCGCTTCAGTCCTGCCCGGCACGCCGCCTCGCCGGACTTCAGCCCCAGCCGTTACAGCCCTGCCAATGCAAGCTACATCCAGCGCATCCGCCTCAAGCACTTGAACGAGCCTAACTGACCACTCTTCTCCCCGACCACGGCCATACCCTCTCCTATTCCTAACCCCCCCCCCCCACACACACCTCCCTTTCCCCCTTAAAAATCCAGCTGCACCGAGGTGGCTACACCACAGCTCAGAAACCCTATACCTAACAGAAATATGCACAAGTGTCTGGAAGATTTGTATTAATCATTTATGGTACTACTCCTATGTAATACAGGAACTCTCATCACGTTGGGTTGTGATGTACACTCAAGACTTTAAAAAGGAAAAAAAAAGAAACCGTCATCATTTATGTACTGTACGGATGTGGGCCATGTTGAATTGACGGTAATGTTATTTGTGGCAAGTGTGAAGCACCTGTATCATAGCCTGAGTCAACTTTTTTGAACATTGTGAATACAAGCCGCACTCCCCAAAGTTAGTTGGTCACTAAAACATTGGTGCGGAATCCTCAACATGATTCTGTCACCGAGGATGTTCTTAAAAAAAAACAAAAAAGTAAATTGTCAATATTTTAAAAGTTATTTTTTGTATGTTGGTCAGTAGCACAAAAATGTAATGTTTTTATTAATGGTGTTAAAAGCGACTGCCATTTCCTATGTTTTCCTCAGTTCAGGAATTGCCTTAATTTTCTGAAGGGATGGAGCAGCTCTCTGTCAGTTCGGACACACTCTCAAGCTCCTACGTGAAACATCTGGAAATGGCAACCTCACTGGCTGCGTCATGCACAGATGATTAGGGCAAACATGGGAAAACCGGATTCGACTGAGATCTTCCATGTTTTTATTTTGTTCTTCAATAAATGCATACATTTTACATCTTTTCTCGGTGGTTCCTGGACACGTCTTGACTTTTCCTTTCTGCCACAACCAGCGGCCTTAGACTGAGCAATTTGTATTTTTTTTTCTCTGAAATGTCTTTCATTCACAAGCATCTCCCACAGTGTGAGCAACAATATAACAATCTATCATCTGGAAAGTGAAATTTCAAATTGGTCTCGTCTGGGCTAAACCTTACAATTGCCAAGTCTGAGACGACCGTTAAGCTGTATTAAGCAATTTTTAAATCACTAGGGGGATGAAAGACTCCACAACTAAATAAACAAATGTATTTATTAGCTTATTATAGACATCTTGTTAAAGAACTGCCTTACGCTTCCAGAGAACCCAACTGATTAGATGAGAGCTGCACAGAGTTGGATGTCTGTTCCCAGTGGGATCGGCAGCATTCACAACCCTTTTCACTGTATAAAGGTTGATACAGTGTTCATTTCAAAACTAGCATTTAATAGAGCTCCAATGCTCAAAGTGATGTCATGAATCTCTTCAATGGTTCAAATTGGCTGACAGTAAACTCATGTACACATGGCAGGTACTTGCATTTTTTTTCAAAACATGTCTAATGGTTGAATGTGAATGTACTAAAACCTGCTGTATCCAAATTGTTACTTAGGGATAAATTCACTGCTGTATGAGGGCTTATCAGCCAAGTCTAGGACAAAAAATGCCAACCGTTTTAAATATTCAGATTGAGAAGAAACAAGTGTTCTGAATGTACATTTTTTGTGAACTAAACCTTTTATCCGAGAGCACAAACTACTTCACTGAGAAGATTGTATTGTTGTCCTTGTGCTCTCAGGTGACAACAGATCTAATTCTGGTCTCTGAATGTTTATGAATGTGGAACTTTGCAAAAATGCACCTAAAAAACTTAAAACATGCTTCTTGTGCTTTTAGCATTCTGTGCTTTATTAAAAGTTAACTTTCATGGTGAATTCTCTTTCTGTATGTCTAGACCTCATTTGCTTTCAGCTAATCAATAAAACACCACCCCTACTTAATTGCTAATGTGTATATGTGCTTTTTCAAGATATTTCAATTTATTTCAGGAAAGAAATGTGACGAGGACGGAGGAACCTATCATTTTCCTTTATTTACTACAGCTGCACCATACAACACAATCATCTTCACACTTCAGCCTACTGTAATGATAGATGTAATGCTAAGAGCAAGATTTGCATTTACAACAGCTATACAAACACTTTTGGTTTAAAAATCTGTCACTTGTGAAAAAATCCTCAGTTACATTCAAGGAGCAGCTGTTAAATCACTTCTGCTGGCGTTCTATGGCACGGAAGTAATCGCAACCACAGAGTCTCTCATTAGATGATGGTAGTTCAATTACAGAATAAGAACATCAAAAGTAATTTTTTTCAAGACACTTAAGGAGAAAACTGAGCTTTGACCCTGCAAACCACCTTGACCAGGCATCGGAGTACCAGAAACGTGCCGTGCGTCGGGCCTTCAGGTCCGTGTTAGTTTGTCCGGGGGCATGAATCCTGCGTCTCCCAGAGTTCTGAGGGCCACCCTGCCGCTAGGTCGAATGGTGAGCCATGTGATGCTGCCGTTATTCAGGCCCATACGTAACCAGCCCTCTGGAGGAAACTGTAGAGCCCTGAGAGAACAAAAGAAAGATATGAGCACTGAGCACAATGACGAGAGTGAAGCACATACTCAATACAAAATAAAATGCTGCATAGTTTTATACACAACGGTTAGCAAAGCAAGAAGATCACACTCTAGCCTCAGCTGAGCGCAGACCGCCGGCGACACAAACCTGCAGACAAAATAGCGGATGACATTGGCATGACACACGATGATCTCGTAGCTGTCCTCCTTCTGCTTGGGGTCAGCCCGGTGGATGTAGCGGCGGAAGGCTGCCTCAATGCGAGCTCCATCTTCGTGGTACTGCTGGAGGATTGGTAGAGAGGTTGAAAGCCAGCTTTGTCAAATGAAAGGGTTCCGTTTCAAAGACTCAGTCAGAACAGAGTCAATCGATGAGGCTGCTGTGCATTGTAGGGAATGTATGAAGAGTGAAATGAGGCCAACTATATGGAAAATGTTACTTCTACTAAAGCACTGATTCACTGAGGGCCGACACTGTTTACATGGGTTATTTAAAGGATTGAAATACAGTCCAACTATGTCTTTATATTTTGGAAATGAACTCTTCCTATGACACATTCCTGTGGCAGTGCACTGATGGATTTGGCTGATTTTTTTTAACAAACACTTCACAGGACACCTGCACAGACACACGGGCAGCAGAGAGATACCTAAACAAGGAAGTGTAAATATAGAAAAGCAGGCCTAGGACCCGCTCTAGAGGTGGAGTGCATGCATCTTCTCTCACCACAGCATCGGGCTTCCAGTGAGTGACGGGTGGAACGGGCTCGATGGGCGCCCCCTCTCTCAGCAGATCGCAGCTCACGAGCTCCACTCCTGGACCCGTACGACATTCAGGGCAGGGAAAAATGTTAATATACATCTCAGCATTTAAAGCAGGTGCTTTTCACAATGATAAACATGATATGAATAATGTATTAACAGCGGTATGTATTACCCAACAACTTGAAACATGTGTCAAGCAGAAATATATTCAAGTATGAAAATGAACATTGACAGCGTTAACGACTCAAAAGACAAACTGAGAACTAATAAATCACTACGAGGTAAAGTATATGGTAAATAGTTTAGCTATGACGGCTTTTAAGAACCACAAATATAACAATATGTATGATGACAGTAACATTACACCAGTACCATGAACCTTCATTTGGGATTACTGGTATTGATCAGTGCAGCTCTAAAAAGGAAGTGTGGCATCTATCCACTACCTGAGAGGTGTTTGCTGATTATATTGGCCGTCTCTGTGGCCCGGGCCATGCTGGAGTGGATCATCACATCATACTTGAGTCCCAACGCTGCCAACCGCTCGCCCGTGAACTCAGCCTGCTCCCGACCTGGAAATGGAGACACAACGGCCGTTAAAACAAAATGTGGGTCGGACAATCGGCGAGCAAAGAGATTGTTCTGCTGTCAGGGTGGCACAGTTGCATGTATGTGTACGCTCAACACTCATTGAAGCTGGTTCCCAGCGTCAATGTGTACTTGTGACCCCTCTGCTTGACTGAAATGACTCTCCAGACTGCTGTCTATTCAGCTTTCCAGGGTGACTTGAGTGGAAATGGGTACCTAACGGAGTGAGGATCCTCTCCTTGTCGATGGTGCCGCTCAGGTTGTACTGGGAGTGTCTGATGAGGAGGATGTTGCGGGTAGCTTTTGGTTTACTGTTGTCCTGCTCCGAGCTGGGGTCTTCAGTTGCTGGAGCGGTCGTCGTCGTCGTCGTCTTCTTCCCATTGGTCAGTGCAGATGGGTCTCTCCTGAACAAAGGGTGAGATCAGGTGTTCTTGAGATTAGGTGGCTTTGTCTGTCTCAATTAACTTGAGGGGTGGAAAACTGGGTTAACACACAATTATTTAAGATGATGATCAGTATAATAGAACCTCCAAACCTCTTGTTTTTAAGAAACCCTAAGCTAAACACACTTGTTTTGCTATTTATAGCTGACTGTACTGTGACAAAATCAACCTAAATGTCACCGTGGTGGATAGCCAGCTATTAAATTGATCCTTATTTGACAGAGATTTGGCGTAATCCATACAAGGTGGTATTGAGGGGGTGCGTGGGCGATCAAATAACCAAACAGCAAAGAGATAGCGCGCGTAAAGGCACGTACTTATCCCAGTTAAAGTCCCACGCGTGTCCCGTCGGTGCTGGTGTGTGGCTGGCAGGTGTCCACGCCGGCTGCGCCGCTCGCAGGACGGTCAATCTCGACCATCGACCGGCCGCCTCTCCTCCCCGGTGCTCACCGAAGTATCCGCGGGAGTCAGCGGCGGCGGCGGCGAACACCAGCACGGCAGAGCCTCCGGCGAACCCACAAATAAGTTTTAAAGTTTTCCTGTACGACATCCTGGAGAAGCAAACTACTGCTAGCTAATTAACGTTAGCCGAGCTTAACTGGTTTACCGTTACGAAGGTGTTAACGCTAACGCTGTTTCGCCTCTTACAAATGTATGGCTTCCTAGTTACTCAACGGTGTTTGACTATTTAATCCCAACTCCATCAAGGGAAAACACGCGTTCTGTGCCACGACATGTACCCGGGCGGTGGCTGTTAGCTGGAAACTGAAATTACCGTTCGCATCCGATATAGCAAGCTAATAAATGCAGCAGTTTCCTACAAGCATTACGGTGACTCGCCCGAGCTTTCTTCTTCTTCTTTGGGTTTTAACGGCAGCTGGCATCCTCAGTGTTCTATTACTGCCCTCTGCTGGAGCATGTTAACTCCTACAGTGTCTGGTTTGTCACATGTTAGGGCCAGCGAAGGCCCTGTTGAAACTGCAGCGTTTCTTCTTCTTCTGCCAAATTAATTGGCTTTTTAGGGGCTTTATCATGCTCAGAAACGTACCAATTTAGGCATGCATATCAGGACTGGTGAACAATTTGATATTTTAGGGGTCTCGCATTGGGGTATTGGCAGTGGCGGCTGGTGGAAAATGTTCTAGGTAGGGCTGTGCCACATCCAATCAATTTCAGCAAACATCCCAGAATGATTTAATGCAAAAAAAACACGCATTACTACTTTGCAGTTAAATATTTAACATTTATTCCAACACGAAAAAAAAGCAGTAAATAACACTTTGACAAACACGTCAGGACATCTTATTTTAGTCACCCTCACAGGCAATTCAGTATAATATAATATATATATCATATAATAATATTCAGTATAATATAACAATATATATATCATAATAATATTCACTATAATATAAAACACACACATATATATATATAATTATTTATTTATAACTATATCCATTTCTCAGGTGCTTCATGTCCCTCACTCCCGTAACTGTCCATGCTGGATCTGTCCCCGTTGTTTTAAAAAGCTAAATAAGTTATTAGCATGACTGCATGACTGAAAGCCAAACCTTTCCGGTGTACAGCTAGAGAAGCTTCGCATGTACTGCTTCCCTTTCCTGCTAGTCTGCTGTCTGATTGTGAGGTCAGGCTGATCTGGGATCAGCTCTTTCAGCTGTAGTTTCTCCTATCAGTTCTCCTCTCAAACAGGTCGTTCGTTTTACAACCGATTTACAACTTTAATCAATCATAAATATTGTGTTTTACATCTGATTACCTCAAGGCCTCATGATATCCTCCACACTAGGCATTTGAACATATAAAATTGCTGATCACCACTTTCATTGAATTTTTAGTGGTTTAATCAACTTTGTAACACCCATGGTGTTCCCGGTCAAAAGTGACGGCCATAGGAAATGAATGTGAAACACTAGATTATGTCCATTCATCAGATAGAAAACAGCCCCATACACACCCACAACCACCCCTCCTCCCATACACACACACACACACACACACACACACACACACACACACACACACACACACACACACACACACATATACACATACACACACCTGTGTAAACACCTGTTCACAGCCCCATATACACAGTTGTACACATTTCAAACTTCAAACAAAAAAATCAGGTGTTTGTTATGGGAACCCATCTCTATACCACGCTTATGTGCCCATCCCCCCACGTGAACCACACCTTCCAGACTAAACAATGTTTCATATCTTCTCACTTTCCCCCTATATAAACCTTTATTTGTGCCTTGCTCTCATTTTACTCTGTGAGCACAATGAAGCCACTGATGAGGCGATTTTCTGTCAGAGAGGCTCTGGACCTAATTTTTGAACCAGATGAAGAGGAGATTGAACCGGAGATAGAGGAAGATGTCTCAGATGTCAGATGAAAAAAATTAAATGTTTCTTGTGGGGCCCCTGGTCTCTGGGGGCCCACAAGAAAAGATTCAGAGACCAGGGGCCCATTCGCTTATTGGATAGGACCAACTCTGCTTACTTGCATCTTTCCCTGGCTTCCTTATGGGGACAATAATCACCTCCTTCCAACTCGCTGATATTCTACCCTCCTCGCACACTTTATTGTACAGTACAAATAAACACATTCAATCCTCCTGCCCTTTATTGTTTTAACATTATATAGCATATCCTTTCATGTCATTTCATCTTTAGCAAGCCCCTTTTTGACTCTCATCTTTAGTATTTTCCTTCTCCCTTAAAGGCACAAACAGTGAGATTTTCCTAAACAAAACAAGACTCATCCCAAAATAATCCCTCTCAAATCATCACTTATGACCCAAAAGAAGTGTGATGGCGGTGTCTGTATCTGCAGAGACTATATGTCCTCTGCCTGTATTTCTTATTTTGCTGCCGGGACGTTTCTGGGCATCAACCTCTATAAAAATGTAATACAAATACATTATATAGTTTTTTTTACTTTCCAATCACACATTGGAGCAATGTTATGAATTATCCATCATAAGCACACTGAATTCCCCTCATCTAACAAATCGTCAATAACAGACCATTGCCATTAGTTCCCCCTCTCCCCCACCATGTGTTGTGTTCATTGATGTTCCAACACCACGCACTGCTTGGTCTTCTTTGTCCTTCTATGTATTTTAAGTTTGTTCAACTCTCTCTTACAAGGGTTATAAAACACAACCACTAATGTCTTCCATCCAGCCCACACTTTTACCACCACATAATTACTCCAGTTTATTTCCTATACCCAGTAGCCTACTCGACAGGGAGTTCCTTGTCTAACAAAAATATATAACTCGCTCGCCCAATCCCAATCTCCACACTCACGGACTCATGGATTTTGAGTCTGTGAGGGTTTAGGGTTGTTCCACTGACAAATCAGCGAGTGTTTGAGGGCTCTCTCGCAAAAATGTTGAGCCATTTATGAACACTTTCCGTAAGTCTCCACTTTGCCCAAGGGAAGTAACCACAATTCAAAGCAATGTGACGTTAAACACGGGGTTACCAGTGGAAGCCAGAGATGTAAAAAAAAGGTAAATAAAGAGGACGACACATGTGAGTTCAGCCTGGCAAATTACATTTACTCAGAAATATAAAGGAATAAAGATGGAACATAAAAACATATGAAATCAGAGGAATGGAAGCAGAGATATTATTACACAGATTTATTCATCAAACATTTAATTTAGTCATTGAAGCTGTTTTGATAAAAACAAGTAAGTAGATTATTTGAAATGACCTCATCTTGTGAATACCCACGATTGAACACAATATTGTTGCGTGATATGTTGCAGCAAAGTGCTGTCGCATTCCTATTTACACCATTTCAAGGCTCTCACACTCAGTATATTGCTGAGGGTTCAGTGTTTAAGGGGGGGACATTGGGATTGGGCCACTACTGTCTCTCCTCCCCCCTGGCACTCCCACCCATGCTCCCATCATTTCCGCTTTCCTTCTTCCGCAACGATGACGACTTCCGCTCCTCACCCCCGCAGCCGGCGTTTGCAATTGTGCACAGATCCCAATTTGTGCCGCTTGAGAGCGCTGTAATCCCTAAATCCACAGTAGTAACTACAGCTGGAGTTGCCCTGATTCTTATTCTCTCGCTACTCTCTGTTGTAGCGTCACTGTGTAAAATCCATTCAACATGCAACATTTCAGTGGGGCCACACTAATGAGCTTACGAGACACTGGTGTATAGCCGCACAAATTTAACCAAGTAACATTTCAACTCTCTTGAGGACTGGTGGGTATGGGAAAAGACATTTTAGCAACTTAGTTCCACTTGAATTGATGCCTATTGCTATACAATAGTCATAGCGAATTTAAGAATGGAAGTGGACTTTCTGTAAAAGCAACTATGCCTGGTTTGTCCATGTGTGCACGCTCAAACAAACATTAAACTGCACGATTCTAAGTGAAGTTTGGTGTTTCTCTCTCCCAGAGACCGCTGCCTGTCAGGACCAGAGCTAACATTGGACTAGTCTTCTTGTTCTGTGAGAGACATTTTGATTTTCCATTAATCTAATATTCAACAATATCGATCGAGTCGGTGAACATTTCTGAGACAAATATGATTATTCTCATTTGCGAGATGTCCGGGTAACAAATAAATCGTGCAGAGCGACAATCAACATTACAGCTCCGATCACTTACTTCTGCTGGGTTTGCACGGAGGCTCCACCTTTTCAAGCGGTTCAGTGACCTCACCAGTGGGCTGGATTGTAAGGGTGGGATTTCCAAGCTTCCAGTGAGTGAGCGCTGTGTATTCCTGCCTCTCTATCTTAGGATCTATGCGGCTTCCACGATAGCAAATAGGTACCTTTAAAAGCCACAGAGAGGCCTATATACTGGATCTTTTTTTTCTTCTACATGCGACTCCAATCGGAATAAATAATAGAGGAATGTGGAAATTACAGAATGCCCAACAGCGCTGGAAAGAGATTTAAACCCACCAAATACATCCCAGTGTCCACTGCTGCCACAATCCTTGTGGGATCGTCCACTTTATTTTTCGTCTTCACGTAAGTTTGCATCGCTTCTTGTTCTCATTCGTTTTGTGCCGGGGTTTTCCTACACTGTGCTGTAGCCGCAGATTACAACAGACGAGAGTGGATTTGCAGCTCGGAAGTTTGCATGGGTGGATTCAGTCACTTAGGTAGAAGAAGTGATTATGTAGGACTATAACGTTATCTATCCCAACGGGGAATCTGCTAGCGGTTCTGAAATGGGTTTTGCAAAACGCAGCACTGCCTTCATGTGCAGCCTCCGACAGACCATTCAGCCATAGGCTTGTACCTGCGAGGCAAACTTCCACTATGCCATGCAAGTTTAACGCCGCTATTATCGTGCAGGAGACCACAGCTAAGGCCGCAGTTACTCACTTTCCATTGAAGAAATGCCGCAGGCAGTTGTTGATACAATTAAAATGGTTGCATTGGCTCAGCAGGCGGTTGTGTTTGATTCATGCCCACTCGGTTGGGATAGATCTCACACAACCTATGAGGCATTACAGTCACGGTAAGCCTGGCGTTCCCAGAGTGGGAGTCCTGCAGGAGTCCTCCACCTATAGGTTCTCTTGCACCCACCACCATGTGTCACCATATGTGTAGCCAACACTGCCATTTAGGGTTTCCTTTGGAGGAAAAGAGGGATTATGGGCAACTCCTGACCGAGTACACACGTCCTTACCCTCTCAAATACAGATACTAATTCACTTGTAGTGAATTTCTATGTTCTGACAAGCTAGGTGACAGTGATTTATCCACACCAGCTGCAATCAGGATGATAACATAATCACTCACCCTGTAAACCAGCATCATCGACCCAGACCCCTTCCATCTGATGAAAGATGTAGTAAGTGTCATGAATTTAATACAGGGCTTTCACTGTAGGTTGGGAGATAACAGAGTGATGTGTCTGGTCTAAATCATCAGTCCCTACATTTTCCTCTTGCGCTGACCCCCAGGTGAATTCCTTATCAGTGAAATTATTAGCTCGATCAGAGGAACCCCACAGGGGGGGTTAAACATCATGTTGGAATCCTCTGATCAAGATTGAGGACTATTGGGAAAGATTATCCAACCTTTAGCCTATGCAGTCATGTTGTCTGCCAAAGTATAACACTGCAGAATGTGATAAGTCTCTCTCCAAAGGTGGAACAGGGTTTTAAAGACCGTATGTTATTGTGGCTAATGGGAACATTATGGATGTGTAGGTAATGTGTCACTGTTTTCATAATAAGCAATTTCTATCATTTATAACGCATATTTTCACGTAATATGTCTCTAATTAACAGCTGATTTTGATCCAATATCGTGTGTTTGTATCAGTAAATAATGTATTGCTTTTTGACACGGATCTGTGTTAGATGCAAAAGTGTGACACCAAATGTGTTCTTCACTTGTACAAATGCAGGAAGACACAGAAAATGCTTAAGCTGCACCCTAAGTGGTTTTGCATTCTCAGTCTCAGGTCAATGACCGAGACTGAAGGAGACATATGGTGTTTGTGGGTTTGCGTCTTCAGGTCGGATTTTAGCTTTAAAAATCCCAGCACTCCTTGGTGTAGTGTCTAGGCCTTTGCATAAACAAATGGCCTGATTTACAAGCCTTGCAGTGGAAATAATGTGTTGTGATTTAATAGGAGATCTGCATTTTGTTTGCAAATAGCAGGAGTCAGATTATTTGTATAGTAGCTGCTCTTTTGCTGGGGCTCACGTCAATCTACACATCAAGGTCCAAACCCCCCCCCCACACCCACATAAACACACACACACACACACACACACACACACACACACACACACACACACACACACACACACACCCCCAGCAGATGGTTCAAGGGTGAGGATTAAGACTTTACTCGGTTGCTCCTTCATTTCTCAGTAAAAGGTCCGGAGGATTGAGTCGCACATAATGGAACCCCCTGGGGAGTAGTGCACATCCAAACTAGGCCATGTCTCCTCATTCTCAAACACACATAGAGAGTCCATCATGTTGAACCCAGTCTAGCCGTGTCTTTGACTGGAGTGCAAAACTACACGCACAAACCATAGAACAGTGGTATGGTATCTACATTTTATTAACCAGAATAGCATACAACAAGTGCAAAAGTAGGAACAGTATACATTTCTATGTTGCCAACTTTGTTTGGCAACCACAAGCTTAGACATGCAGGGGGTTAGAGAACTATACTAAGTCCATCATATACACTTGTGTGCAGCAGAGTGCCAGGGACACAAATCTTTTTTTATTTCTAGGCCGCAGTGTGTTAAAGGTCCCGCTGTTGCCAGCAGGCCACTTGGTGTCATATGGGCAACGGAGGATGAGACTTGGGGCCAGCACTGGCTCACACACACCAGCACACTGTCCATAGTGTGTTACTGTGTTTGGCTTTCTAGCGCCTGACAGTTTGTGTTTCTCACAGAGATTGAATTAGAACACATTAGTACAGAATTATTTATATCTCCACAGCATGACCACGACTCATCACAAAAAAATACTGATGATAAATTAAGCTTTTAGTCACGGCTTAGCCACCATAATATTATCCCAGCCTGGGTCTATAACTAGATTCTATACAGTAGCTTAGACCATTCACTGTGTCTAAATGTGTCCCAGCGCTGTATGGCTGCACTGAAGAAGCTTTCTTTTACCTGTAAGTAATCCCTCATTATGGCTTCATCACTGTCCTTGACCATATGCCAAAATGATAACCTGGTCAGGACACTGAACTGCCAGGCAGCCCATTATCATTTGTTGTCAAGCCTAATAGTCCAAACTTTAGAGTATGCATGGATACATGTGTGGAAACTATCAATTGATCACCTGGACAAGACCTTGGTTCAGCAGTTTCTGCTGCGTGAAGGTGAATTACGAGAGAGGTAGTCAGATTTTAGTTGAGAGTTGTCGAAACATAGGAAAGAGGGGGATGATGCACTGTTAAAACAAGTGCTCATATATTTAACCCATTAGGTTATGGTTAAATATAGAGCTGTTTACAGGGTTAATTATATAGAACCCCTGTATATAGTTACCCCATTTACACAGGACAGGAACTTGCCACCACATCCTCCTTCTCTGGCTTAGTATGGTATGGCCAATTGTAGCTAGCGTTAGCTTAGTGACTCTCTTGAAATATAATATCTTCAATAAAAACTGAGAGAAGGCTTACTTATAAAGCCACAGTTCAAAGGGAGATGGACGTGTCAAATGCAGTTTGAATGGTAAAAATCAATTAAGCCACTGTGGAGATATCAATGTCTAAAGTCAAGAAAACTGTCTTGCTGGCAAATTTGTGGTTCATGGGTCATAACATCAGCAGGTTATAAGCTGTAGGTGGGTGATTTCTACCTAACTGACCCAGGGAAACATACACAGAACATGTTGAAATGCTCATGCTAAAGTAACGGTGCAAGAGAATAGTGTAAATGAAATAGAGTGGAAACTCTGGGTTACTGCAGACTGCCTATAGGCACAGCAGCCTTGTAGCTCTCCTCACCAGTAGCTGGGAAGCCTCTTCTAGTTTCTGTACAGATCTAATTTTGAACCTTTTTGTGGCAAATATTTCCTTGAAATATATTTGAAATGCTTAATATGGGCTAACATTACATTTTTTACATGTATGTAACTTATTTTACATTCAACAGATGGCCAGAGTTGTTGGTAATGTCTCTTTGTTCACCTCTCCCCTTCTCCCTTTGCAGTGTTGTGGTTTTCTGCGTCTTATTCATTGAAAATCTAAAAGCATAATTGAATGCTGGTTCATTGATCTTAATTCCCGCCCTGTGTGTGATTATGTATGCGGAGCTGCCGTCGTGTTTTTGTCAAGGGGTTCAGTAAACAAGCTTGTGTAACCATTAATGCTTTACTGCTTGGTATTAGTATCCATTAGAGCCCGTTTGCCTTCCTTTTGTGTTGGTTTAACCCGTGCTGTTTATGCTCGGTGTGGGAGCCAGACCGTCTCGGCTGCCTTTGGGTTTAGTTTGTTTATTCAAATGTGTGATGAGGATATATTGCCAAGTTTGAGATGTCGCAAAGGACAGAGCACGTCTCAGGAGGAGGAAATTACCAATTGACATGTTGTGAATGTGCCCTTGTAGCTCTTTCTCTGTCTCTGCTCATGAACAAGTGTCTATCAAAGCAAGAAACCAGAGAATCTCAGCCTCCATGTGATACTCATGTGCAGCATTATGAGAAATTAACAGGACCTTTGTGTCATACTTACACAACTTTAACCTCCAAGTGAGCTTTACAAAATATATATTCCATGACTCCCATCAGAGCAGCACATTTTAGCTCTTAAGGCAAGCTCATCAGTATTCCTCTTCAACTCCCACTCATCTTGCCATCAAAAACATTCGCTTGAATATTACTATTCTGTCCTCACACACTGTCACAGCATTAGGTTTCAGCTCCTCGGCTGAGGTGGATAAGGAACTATCCTGTCCTCATGTCACACAGAGGATAACACTTGATTATCTTGACAGGGCCAAAAGTAGCCCACAGACGCACAAGCTCACCAGGACAAAATATTCCCTCAGCCTCAAATCCATGTGGAGCAGACTTCTGGTTTGTTGAGATAACGGGATAAAAACAGTAGCAGGTGGGTGCGGTGTGAGTAGCTTCGTCAGATTAGATAAAGATGTAATTTCCTCTGTAGGTCGTCATCCATCGGCACCTTGAGTGATGATCTGGAGATTGACAATTGCAGTGCAGGGTTATGTCAATTCTGCTCTCAGGAGGTACTTAAGGTGACAGCCAAGTGGTCTCTTTGAGCTAATATAGGAGATAAGGCAACCTTTAGAAATTCACATATTTTACATTATAGTCTTATTGCTTTTGACAGCATATTTTAGCCTGTGTGCTGGTTTATGTTTAATTTTCATTCTTATTGTGGTTTATGGTTTACCACAAGGCAGGTTTCCAACCTGTAAGATCAACAACAGATTGTTCACCAATCCTCTCTGCTCCTGCAGCCTCACAGCTTTAAAGGATAACTACGGTTTATTTCCCATAAATGTGGCAATTGTGTGTCTATGAGTTGCGCTGACTTTACACCCTTCACTTCTTAGCAGAGGTTTAAGGCAGTAAGGGCTCTCTTTTGTTTTTTTACATGAGTCATTTCAAACGCTCGTTTCTGAATAAAGGTAAACACAGAAAGAAGCCTCCTGGAACGTCCATTATGGCTAGGGATATACATTGAGATCAACTGGTACATTGGTTTGTTTTACATATATGATGCTGTGAGAAGCTTTCCATTTAGTATCTGTTTGTTCTAGAGATGTGGTGGTTAATTAGTCCCAAAAAACCACAATAGCCACATTTATGGGAAATGTGCCAGGTGGAAATAAATGGCGAATTTCCTTTTTAAAGCTGATACAGCAGCTACATGGTGTGGCAGTCAGAAAACCCTGTTCCACCACGGTTACATCTAAGTGAATGTCCCAACCCCCAATGTCCTGATTTCATCAATACAGAAGCAAAAACTCCTTTGAAGCTTTGTTGCTTTGATACCATCATGTAACACCAATCTGAGTTACTTTCTATTTAAATCCATCAGCACTGTTTTGATTCCCATTGGTAATGTAGAACATCACTACTCAGACACTGAACTATAGTTAGAATGAATGTGGAGACCGGTGGGGGGTCCTGAGTGGTGTTCATTGGCCTCAAATGTCCTTTAGAGAATTCCAGGGAGTCTCTAAATGAGAAAGAGTTCAGTGTTACAATTCATTTGATCTTGATTGATCCCAGTTAGTGCACTGTATTTATATGTTTTAGCTCAAGGGGTGATTGTACCTAATAGCCTTATGGAGCCACTATACGCAGACTCATCTAGGTTTTAGTCTTTAGTGGTGGATGTCAATCTCAAATGTTTGAGCATCATTATGAGCAGCTTTAACATTCAAAAATTGGAAGGATTCTGTTGGATGTTTTTAAAATGTCATATATCAAAAAATCAAAGTCTCATTTCAAACAGTGGAGACAGCAGGATAACTCATAGTGTTACTCCAGCGGGAGCTTGATATGTCTGAATCTGAACTCCATTGCTCATAGTATATTTAGCTGCTGAATGTTTGACAGTGATGTGATCGAATGGGAGTTTTAGACAAATGTCTTGATCTACTGTATCAATGGTCTAACAGAGTATGTTTCTGAAGGGACTTCTGAATGGGACTCATATGGCTAACCAAACATCTAATACATGAAACACACACACACACACACACACACACACAAACCAGGCCTGTCCGCCCGGTCAGGGAGCCGCCATATATCTATCTGTCGGAGCCAAGGTATGTCCAGCTGTTGTGTCTCCTCAGAGTAAAGCTCGAGAGTAGTGCTTCTCATTGGGATCAGGAGTCCAACAAAGGTCCTTTTAAAGAATCCTAGGGGGGCAGCAGAAACACAACATCAATATTATTTGTTATCTCAATAATAGAATTACTTCTGTGTTTACTTTGTGTGGACCATCACTTCTCCTGCTTGCAGTTCTAGTCAGACCCAACATTGATTACACTGTGGCCAGAGTGCAAAGGCAAACTTACTCTAAAGAGAAAGGTAATCTTGAACTGCCACCTCGTCTTCCCTCCATCATGGTTCATGTAGGCCTGAGCAGCAGGCTGCTGGCAGAGCTTTCATACAGTCAAGGCAGACTGCCTCTATCGCTATTGATGAGTGAAAGAGGCCCAGAGAATAATAGGCCAGGTCTTCTAATCTCATTCCATCCCAGCCTTCCTGTCACTGCTTGACAACTAGGTTAAGATAATGCTGACAGATCCTCTTCCCTGGTTCTCAACCATGCATCCTAGAGCAGGCCAACAGCCTACTCTACATGCCACACAAACACGAACCAGTGACAACTTTAAATTACCTCAAGTTTCAGGTCAAGGCACGTTTACCTTGATTTGGTTCCTCTGTAATTTTCAATAAAATTAACATTGCTGTCACCTACTCTACAAGATGAACACAGTTATTATGTTGTAAAGCTCCATTTTAATGATCATGTTTGTACAAAAAAACAGTTTCCTTTGTTATTGTACAATTCTTTTGAAAAAAGGTTACGAGACTCCAAAAATGCAAAGCACTGTTACAGTGCTGTTACTGAAACAAATGCATTGCATAATTCTTCACACTATATACAATGTTTGTTTTGTGGAAGGATTTAAAAGGAGTGCTAATTTCAAAGAAAAAGCCATCTGCATAAGACCGTATGTCTTTAACAGGGTGAGATCATTGTTTGCAGATTTGCATGATTTATCATAAATGAATAAAAGCAGAGACATCCTAATCTGGAACAGCAGGTGATAAAATAATCAAAATTATAGCATGTCCTTCGCATTGATTTTCAAGCAAATGTTGAGTTTTAATAGAAATCAGTGCTTTCTAAAATTAGCCTGTCCTCTTTCCACCAAGCTCTGAACTTGTTTTTCTCTCTTTTGTAATAAGAGTGAATCTGACAAATGTAATATGTCTTTAAAAAGATAGAGGAAAAGTCTTGAATTTGTCTAAAATCAGTAGAGTTGGATGAATATTTAGATTCATTTCTTTGTCCCACTGCAGTTTGCGACTGTGTTCCTTTCTCGCTGTCTATTTAAAGTCCTTTTGGTTTCTCTGAAGCGGTGACTTTCTGGAGCTCTGGTGCTTGCCAAAAAGTAAATTGTGCCTTGTGATGCCATAGTTGAGCTAAATGGATCCATGTGGATTCAGTGCAGAAAGCAGTGTGTGGGTGAAAAGTGCGGGAAAGTGCAGCGAGGTGCTCTCAGAGTTCGCTGTACTCCACCAGCCGAGTAAGCCGAGGCCGCCTGGAAAGTCTCCTCCTGGGGAACATGTGGGATTAATTTAGACCTCCAGCCTCTCCCTCCAAGGGTGTCTCCACCCTGTTCCCCTCGTGTTGTTTTGCCGGAGGGAGACCATGACTGGTAATAAGTAGAAACAGAGGTCTATGTCTTAACACCCTCAGCCAGAGTGGCTTTCTGTGAGATCAGGTAGCCTGTTGCAAATCGAGGCTCCCAGTGTTTACAAGAGTGAAGCAGTGTCCATCTCTGGGACACAGAGGACGACAGACAGATAGACTGCGATTATAAGGGCAGGTATTCTGCATTTTTGCCACTTTTGAAGTTAGTGGCTTTAGAAGTCAGTGGAGATGAGTGGGCACAGCAGACAAAGCCACTACCCATTCATCTGTGTAGTAGAGTTCACCCACAGCTGTAGGCCAATCCAGATTTTTGACTTGAAGCCACTATGTGTAAAATTGTTATGTGATTATAACCACTTTCATATTGAATATTCTGAAACATAAAACTTCAAGCTGATATTGTTCTTATATAGCCATCCGATGGGTTTGCGTGAGGTGACATTCTATAAATATAAGTGGTCGCTCTCGTCTTTGAAGCCACGGATCCAGGGGGCTCCAGCCAGGCTCGCCCCTGTTAGACTTTCCCCCAGTCCCTTTGTAGTTCACTGTAGAGGCGACCTTATCCTGTCACATCTGTCACATGCTGTTATTTCACACCACTCTGGACAGTTTATGAATAGGCATCAGATATATATATTGATATTTATTGGAGCGTAACCTGCCAAATGTCATGTACTTATAGATATGTCCTTTCTTGTTCATAAACCCATATAGACACGTATGCAGGTATTAGCACACGCAGCTATAAGAATACAGTTTGGTATATTTCTGTGACATCCAAGGAATTGTGTTTTTGTCTAGCTTTAAAACCCTGCCAACATGCTAAGCTACAGCCAGAATGCAGAGACAGAAGGTAAACCCCAGTGAATCAGTTTGGTGGAGGGCCTCTGTACTCCAATCAGTTACTGTGTTATCCTTTTGCCAAATGTCTATTTAAAAAATAATGGCATCATGCTTGACAGTGAGGATATTTTAGAATGAGGTTAAATTCACAATGCACAAATGTATTCAGCCCTCAGGCCTTCACCATTCTATGTGGATTCCAGGTCCAATTCCACCTAATATAGCGTGTCGGAGTGTCATATGGAGAGCAATATCTGCCACAGTTTAAATCATGAAGCTAGTTTTCAAAGGTCAGAATGTGGACTCAATTTGAGGTTCCACGTCATCCAGTTTCAATAGTTTACTTTATTTTTAGTTCCATGGATTGTTTTATTTAGCTATCGTCGCAAACCAGTAAAAGACCCACTCGTGCAACTGTGCTATTCTTATAACCCAATTTGGCAGACATTATAAAAAAAATGTGTAGTGAATTAATACCCTTGATGATGGGGAAGGAAGTTGTTGACCACATCTGTGACAGAGGCAGTGCTCTGAACCCTCTGCTGGAGAGCATCACAGCCAGCTCCAAGCTGTGGATTTCCTCTGCTATACTGTTTTCTTTGGCCCAGCTGTGTGCAAAATTCTGCAGAAAAGCCTGCGATTTTTATGTGAATTGTATCCATGTACAGCTGATGAAGTCATTGTTATCTTTGACTGAAAAACAAGGAGAGGAAGCTTCACTTCTCACTCCTTTGGAGATAGTGAAACACATACAGGAACCACAGTAAGCTGTTCACTGGCTCTATTATTGTTATGTACATAGCACTTTTAACATTTTAATGTGATATGGGTCAGTCAAGCAATTTAATTGGGTGGTCTGGATGTATTTATTAGGTAGTGGGCAGTGTGGTTCTGAAGCTCTCTCAATATGCCCGCCTTATCTCTTCCAGAGTGAGGATGTTTTCTGTTTGTTTGGCCTCCTGTCTTAGTATAGTCCTCACTACAGCAGTAACCTAACCCAGCATTCATTTGAAGGCCAAGGAGCACATAATTTACGAACAAGGTTAGATTTAGTTTGTGGGGTTACAGGTTAAGTCATACAAACTCCTGTTCATGACTACCGTATCAATGTTTAGGCTAATGTTAACTTGTTAATGGATTTGGAGAAGTTAACATTCTACTATTATACTACTAAAAGTGAAAGCCCAGCCAAACAGAGTTTTTCCTTATCATACATATAATAATAGCACTAACTAGTTCTACACAGCAATACAAGAGCAATGCTGAAGACAGTGTTTTGTCAACTAACTCATGGAGCTTACGTTTGCTTAATTAGCTAGCTAGCTACAGCTTAAAATTGCTGGCTAGAACTGAGAAGCTTGCTCTTGTGTATGAAATTAAGAACCCATTGTTTGAGTGGTTTGCCACCATTATCATTGTAAACTGCATACGTGCAGAGATTGGAAAGCTTGACACACGTAGCAACTGTAACTAAGATGGGCGGGTCTTAGTGAATGACCTATTGGGTGGTCTGGATGTAAGGCATTGCGCCATGTCGTTGTGCAGCCTCAAGTGCTTTAAGTCCTCTAACTAACTTAAAGTCCCAGGTAAGGAGCTTCATCCGAGCTTATCTCTTCCAGACTGAGGAGGGTGTTTGTTTTGCCTCTTGTCTCCGGGGAATTGACAGAAATTATCCATCTTGATAGATGAGCTGGAACTTAGAGCCTGACCTTTTTAGTAAAACCTCAGACCTCACACACTGACTACACTGCACAGGCCATATTGTGCTCTGGCTGCAAAGTGCAAAATATCAACAGACCTGAAGCCAAATAAGTGATGAACTACAACAGGGCCCTTGGTTGTCGGTGCTCAGAGCACCATGGATTCAGTGCCACGCCACAGTGCCACTCCAAATTTGGATCTTAGTCTGAGTCTTAATCCGACCTGCACACGGTGTTGATGTGATGTAGTGACCTGGCTGCACCCAGTTAGTTCAGCAGGCTAGTTCTCAAAGTCTGTTGCACAGCACCCCGCCCACATCCCTACTGCCGCCATTTGCATTCTCAGCAGTGTGAATAATTGCTAACGTCCTGATTAAACTGCCGGGGCACTATTAGCCACTCCGCCAAATCCCGCTGATTCCTCAATTGTTTTAACAGTATCATCAGGGCCACCCTGCTTACAAAGAGTGCCGACTCTACACTGACACCTACTGCCCCATATGTTTTAATGCCCATGCTATATGTCCTTAAAGTCTCATAAAGTAATGACTCCAAATAACAGATCTGACTGGAAAAACTTCATCTTTAGTTGTTAGGGTTTGAGAGATTCGTGGTTGGGCAAAAAGTTGCACGAATCAAGGTACCGTCCTTTCCAGCTGCGTGTTATGTGATGTTCAATGTCTGTGAATGTGCAGTTTACCAGACTACTCCAAGTGGACCATGTTGAAGTTCCAGTCAAATATTTACTTAGCTCAGTATCTCAAGACCTCCCCACCCCTCTCTTCGACAGAAACTCTTCTTCAGGTCCACTTTATTTGTTTAATAATGCAGCAGTTATGATGTACCTCTTTGCATTATTCCCATGAGCATGCTGGCTTTTAGCATCACTGAATATCTGGCAGGATAACCCGTGAGTATCAATTGGTTTGTTTCATTGATCTTTGTACAAGACTCTGTTCTCTCTGCCCTCCTTAATTCATTTTACATTCTGATCCTGGACATCTTCCTCTGCCATGTGTTTCGTGAAGATGTCGGCTCGAGTCAATTCACACTTTCTCCCGGCGACTGTATATTCACCTCTCTGGGAGTTCTAATCTGCCATGGTCTAAATGACGAGCGGACGACTGCAGGCAGGTTGGCTTCACAGTGACAAGTGCTGCACAAACACCTGCGATTATTCATGTCCCAAAGCACGATACCATGATGGGGTCTCTGCGTTCAGTTTGTGACAAGGGAAAATGTCTGAGGAGACGCATATGTTTTCATCTTCTCACTGTGGCAGGTTAATACCCCCCTGATGTGCCTGTGGGTTTAGCCTCGCTTGCACGATATGTCTTGCTCCATGTTAATTAAATCATTCATGGTTGGGGCACTTATCTGCAACGGGCCCCAGCGTTCCTAAGCACATTTCTGCCACCACTAATGCACTGGGTAAATTCAGAAGTTCCCCTTGAGAATGTGTACAGAATGTTATTAGGGAGTTTTAGGTCTTCCTTGGAGACTCTCTGTCGTGTTTTACTTTACAAGTTTTCTTTCCTGATTTGAGAATAAAATGTTCAAAAACAAATTCCAGCATCACAGTATTATTTTTAAACACTTTGGGTTTTTAAGATTTCTGAACTTGCCGTATCCCTGAGGATCTTCAAAAGTAAACGGGAATGCATTTCTTCTTCATGATAAAGCTCAAAGTAATATCAATGCATTAAATGAGATGGATTAACTACATAAGTGTGCAGTTCACAGTTGGCCTTGCCACAGGAAGTAAACCGTGCAATTTGGTCTTTGGCCTTGGTGACTGACAGACGTAGTTATTGTTTGGGGAGACTTAACGTAGCCAAGAGCAGGAACTGCTTGAGAGATGACCATCCAGGGAGCCACAACTCCCATGAACTACCTCGTGATTGATTTGATGGAAAGCCCAAATGAATAGTTTCCAGAAGATGGAGGAGATAGTGGAGGAGGAATCACAAAGAAAGCGCTGAGCAGTCAGAAACTACACCTGGCTCTGGGAAGCACTGACAATGTAAACAATTGTTCTGGGTATAGTGCAAAAAGGCAGCAGTACAGCTGTCTCAACCTCTGAGCTAAGACCTTAAGGAGCCTATACGCAGTTGTAGCTCACATGTCAAGTTTCAGTCGGAACCCTTGAAAAACTTCAGCTCAGCTGTGGCAGTGATGGGCAAGGAGTTAGTGTTGTTGTGTCTGGAGCGGCCGAGAAAAGGTCGATCCCTCAGCAGGGGGCGACAGGGAATGTGACGACAGCTGCCCATGGAGCCTGCTTTCATGCCACATGGGTGTGGTGGCAGTTGGAACAGGAGAGCACTGGTACAGATATGCAGAGCTCAGGCTAAAGAGAAGAAAACTGAAAAGACCAACATGCCTCCAGGCATCAGCCTCCTGCTTCCACTGATTCCCACAAAATGTTATTTTTAGACCATTACTAATACAAGTCAGGGCACATTGTCAGGAGCCTGTCATGGCGTTTAGTCAGGTGGACTTTAACAAATCTGTACAATCTTTGTAATGCATAATTTGCCTACAGTGGTGTACCGTAAGAATGTACAAAAGTGGCCTACTATGTATGTACAGTCGATGCATTATTTGAAAAATGTTCCATTCAATTTTAGTGAAATCCCCAAGCAACCAAATGGTAGAAGAAGACTACTTGTCTTACATGTAAGAAGTGCAATACATGTATCTGAATAACAACATGAACTTTGGTAGGATTTTGGATTCAGCTAAATTGTTATGTGTAAATGTAACAATTTTCATGACATAATTTCTTGGCAGAGAAGGTACAATATCCAATTTTCAACCAGGTGCTGATATCAGCACTGGATGTACTTAGACATCAGAGTAACATTAGCTCAGCCTGCAGTACACTATGTGAATCAGGCCAATTGAGACCAAATGGCAGCAGAGAAGCAGGTCGAGGCTGCTAATAGACTCTCTGGGTCAAGTCCTCCCATCAGTGTCCTAGCTTGGCCTTGCACCTCGTATACACATATACAGTACATCTACAATGGCAAAACAAACACAGCTGTGTAAAAGACTTTGACGCTTTAGACATTAAAGGCCTAATCAGACATTTTGTTTCCCCCAAAGCCTGCAAACTTTCAAGTCTTTTTTTATTTTTAAATAGCTATGATTAGCAAGGACATTAACCATGGCTGCAGGAAAAGTGCTATATACCGTGACACCTCTATGCGTTTCATTAGTATGATGACTGTATAATCACTTCTCCGTGGCTCGTGGGCTCAAAACTCAATGTGACTTAGCCTGTGGGTTAGCAGGAGCAGCCAGACATGTGATCCTGTCTCCCTCTGAAGCAAAGTTGTGTTTTGAAGCAGAGTGTTTGCAGACATGTGGCTCTCCCGAGGAGTGAGGCTGCTGGTACAGCCAACTCATTATTCAAGGCCTGTCGAGGTGATGCCTTGTAGTGCTCTTAATGAAGCACAGGCAGAATGAGCAGGGCTATTGATCTTCCCTCTGATGAGTTATGCAGTTATGCAGGAGCTAATTACGTTCTGATATAATCTGAGGCTATACATTGGAGAAAGTCAGAGTGGTATGGCTGAATCTTTGTTACTCTGGGTTCATGTCAGTAGAATACACACTGTAAGCAGCTGCTTTTCTTTTTTTTTAGACAAAAACTGATCAGACAAACCCCCAGCACAAAAGAACAGATAGACAAACTTAGTCGATGGCGACCAAAACAGCGCTAAAAGGAGAGTACATATCAGTTTGGATGCAAATAGGTGCAGGAAGCATCCATCTGTCACATTCCTCATAGCCCAGAGGAACCACTTATAAGGCTTTCTGCTTCAAGCTTGTCAATCTGTAACCAGTTTTTGGTCACTTTTGGGTGCTCAT
This sequence comes from Leptoclinus maculatus, assembly GCA_032191485.1. Taxonomy (NCBI): domain Eukaryota; kingdom Metazoa; phylum Chordata; class Actinopteri; order Perciformes; family Stichaeidae; genus Leptoclinus; species Leptoclinus maculatus. The sequence goes on from JAVDOI010000005.1 coordinate 26,845,938, forward strand.
CATCTGTCAAAGTTAAAGAGAATGACGTGTCCTCAGCTGCTATACGTGCCTCCAATAGAAGAGCAAAAGTCAAGTTTTAGTATAGAAGTGCAACGAAGATTTTAGTTATAGGCTGTAATGTCAGTGCATCTGCAAACCAGTGTAGAGGTCTAACCATACAACTAAGCATAAGTTCTTCTCACACTCTTTCAGAACAACAGGGCTGCTGTTGTCCTTATCTGCCCTACATACAGCCCCTTAATGCATGATAAGTGTGCTTGCTGCTCAATCATGAGGAGCAGTGTGTGTTACTCCTTTACATTCAGTGTGTGTGTGTGTGTGTGTGTGTGTTTGTGCGTGTGTGTCAGAGCCCAGAGAGCCAACGTCAATGGCTGCCATTCAAGCACTTCACTGTGCTCATTTACAATCTGCTCTGCACATTGCCAGGCTAAGTGGTGACTGAGTGAGACCTATTTTTAACCCCCCTCCTCCTCCATCCCCCGTAACTCGAGCAAAGCCTCTCCTACTGAAATGGCTAGAAGGGCTAAAAGGCAGTTGTCAATCAGCAACTAGGGATGCATAGTTGTACTTTTTCCATCTTTTCTACACAGACAAGTGGATCAAAATGTTTTATTTTTTCATTTAAAACAATGGTGTGGCTTTTCTGGAACCAGCACTTTACTATGAATGATGCTACTGGGAGCATTTAGGAGTCTAACTTGGCTGTGAGACTCACTGAGCTGGCCGCCTCCCAGCCCTTATCTTCAAACCATATCCAGACATTTTTTTATCACCCTTCCATGTGTACAAACCCAAGAGCCTGACACGGCCTGGCCAGTTTACTGAGCAAACAGCTCTGATGAACTTTTCATCTTGCTCCACTTGAACATTTCAGCCAAATACATCATCAGCTATAGGAAAGTGCAAATCTTGGGACTCTTCAGCGTCTAGATGGAGACATTTACTTCTTGGCGATATCACTAGCTGATACATTTCGTAATCACAGAGTCCTTCCTTGCATAAGGTCTGAGCACCTGGTGATCATCAGTTGACTCGTAATGCCTGGCTGTGGCTGTGAACCCTCTCCACAGTGACAATGGAACAGATGGGCCTGGGGCTTAAGTGGAGAAGGGATTCTGCTGATGACACCTGTGCGCCACAAGTGTGCTTCATGCTCTTGGAGCTGCGTGTGTACAGGTACAAACACTGATCTCAGACTGTAAGCTGAGATCAGACCAGTCTTAGCCAAATTATACATAGGGGATTTCACCTCTGAATATTTAAGGATAATGTTGGCAATGTTCATAGCTATTCATTGTTGCTTTTGGTGGTTTCATAGGAAAACCTGAACTAATGACGTATCCTTATACTGTAAGGCTAAAAAAAAAAAGGCAGCAAGTGTGCGTCCCAGGTGGGTACTCAACCTCAAACATACTAATCAGTTCAGTAGTAGGAAAACTATGGCACATCAAAGCAAACAATGCCTGCAGAGCGTTGCTTTTGGCTGAAATATTGCTGGCGCGTTTCCTCAGAGCACAGCAGAAGGCTGATGGTGATATTCTACTTTTGATCAGAACTATAAGGCTGTTTGATAGAAAATGAAAACAAATACATCTTGTAGTGATCTTCTACTGATCAATGTGACTGATTTCTGAAAACTGCTTTATACTGTATATACCAGTATATTATTGATTCTGGGATGCTGAGGCAGTAGCTCATCAAATAAAGACATTTCCATGTTAAGAAGCTGTGACACATCACAGTTTGAATCAATCCGTGTATTCCTCGTTAGCCTTCATCAGTCCTCTTGTATCTTAGTAAACCTGCTGCGTTTCAGAGGAAATGGAGTGTCTTAGCTCCACTCTGTTGCTTCCGGTTCTGCCGATCTCCTTGATGCCAGGGCCTAATGAGGCTTGTGTTATACCACAGCTGGCAGAGGCTCAGTACCAACACCCCGATAATCACTCGGAAGGTGAGGATCAGGGCTCTGCTGGAGGCTTGTCTCCTTCTAGAAACCACCGTCCAGGCTGGACTGTGTGTACCAACACGTACACACCTGTTCCTGTTTGTGGATTTATTTGAACTGGGATGTAAATTAGGATATATTAGCATCATCACTACTTATTTATAAGAAAATATCTTTAGTACAAGTACTGATTCTTTACTGAAAAGTTTGACTTAATATTTTGACAAAAAAAACCTAAACACAAGGTTTCTAGCTTTGTCCGGAGTCTCTATGTGGTTGGAAGCTCTAGAAAAATCATGTATCAGCCAATGGAAGGGAGCTAATGCCCCCCCCCCCCCCCCCCCACAGACACACACTCACACACCTGCCCCTAATCATGCTTATTCATTTACATAAAGAAACACACACACACACACATGTTGTGGTTGGTGGCTGGTTATCATGTATAAACTGAGTGTCCTGGAAAAACAGTGGCAGCTGGTGAAACTGGACGCTGCTTTACTAAGCAGGGTTCAACGGTAAAATGCAGCAGGTTGTCCCATAATTCACTCCATGAATAAGATAATGATGCTCCGAAGCCAACACTTCTTTAATTAAGGTACAAAAGAGCGGTTCAAATCTTTTATTATCATGTTTAATATTATGACACCATATAAACAAACACCAAGAGACTGTCACTACAGTTCGTATTTTCCCGTGGAGTAAAAATAATAACCTCCCAGCAGGTGTTGAGCTGGAATGATGACCTTTTGTTGCTGCTACATAATAAACCAGCTAACACCATTTAAAGTGATGATATTGGATGGGTTTTAAATAATTTATTGGGTCTTTAATGAAGCCTGGTAATGTTGCATTGAAATGACTGTTGCTAGTGAAACGGCTAATTGATTGCTACTAGCATCGCTCCTTGCAAATTGAAAGACTTTTAAACAGCAGGTACCTCTACCTTCTTTTTAATCTGCTGCTTTTCATTTAATAATGCAGAGAGATTGACGCTTGCTTTCATGGGTCTGAAATTGATTAAGTGTGTGTGTGTGTGTGTGTGTGTGTGTGTGCTTCAGCACAGGTTATCTGGCAACTGGTTGAACACCAGATCCTCATATTTGCAAACCCTGGACATTTCCTTGATGCCGTTTCTCAATTATTTCATCAATTCAACCTTCTCAGCATGAAATTGTCGCACTCATTGTAAAAGTGTCAGCAGACTTGAAACGGTGACACCCCCCTTGGTGTGGGGTTGTGGGTGTTTTATTAGATTGACGGGAGCAGAGGTGAGTTTCAAGGCAAACGGAGAAGCAGAGTCAGCGTTATAAGAAGAAATGCAACGCACCCGTTCGCCTTGTGCTAAACTCCAAATATAGGCATTTAAACACAAAGATGCACTGACATTTCTCCCACTGTGTGACCTGACAGCCTGAATAGACAGAACAAACCGACACAGGAGTTTACAAAACAAGCTGTTTGCACACAATGTAGGGGCAAGCTGAGGGCAAAGTGCTTAACTGAGGCTTTAGCTTGTCATGTTTTTTTGGCAATGCAGCTGTGCGTGTGTGTGTGTTTGAACTGTGACCTGTCACCGCTTTAAAAAGGTGTGAAGTCATCGAAGGTGAAAGTGAATACAAGGCCTGGTTTTCCCTGACTAATCCCTGCAGGATGGGTCGTCTGGTTCCACATTATCACAGCGCAACAAGTATGTTATTACTGCCCATTGCATCTGCTTCTTTACATATTATGATCTGCTATTTAATGGGCGCTTTTAGCCGAACTACCCATACCAAATATGTATGCACTCTGCTGGTGCTGTAATGTACTGCTTTTATCCAAAGTGGCTTCATTAGAGGGCGTACATATTTAGTATCGTTTCCGAAATAATGGAAACACTATCTTTGGCAGCATGAATCCGAGTAAGATAAACCTACCTAAAGTTAGTTTGCAGCATTTCAACTGGAGAGGCATCAGTCCAATTTTACCTTGTTGCCAAGAAATCAGGGTGTAAGGAAAGCATAGCTCATCAGCCTGGCTGCAACAAGCTGCTGCAAATGAAACTTGGTTTAGTTCTAACATAAGTGTTTACTAAGTGTAGATTTCACAGTCTATAGTTCCAAACGAGTTCTTTGAGACACCTCTTTAAGGAACGCAACAGTGTATCGCCCCAATACACAAGACATGTGGTGTGATGTGTTGCCTGAAACCAATTAATATTAAGATTATTGCACTGCTATGTGAGTCACACCACTAACATCGATCAATGTTTCTACTGTCACTGCTGTTGAAGGTTGTATATGATATCAGACACAAGACCCAATCAAATATGACAGGGCCCATGAACTTACTCTGATACAGTATGCAATGAAACACCTTCAAAGCATGTTAGAGTATAGGAGTGCAGTCTGAAGGGGTGTCATGGTACACAGGCACCTGAATGTGTGTTGATTACATGTTGTTAAATGGCATGCCAGCAGTCTGACTGAAATAGAACAAGTTCCTCTTACATTTGCCAGCTATAAATATTTCACCACCTTCAATGGAAAACTCTTTTTGTCTTTGTTCTGCACAACTGCAACACGACCAGGCTCTCTGTTAGATGGGGCAATGGCTGAGATGAAGGACGGTGTATTTCAAAAAGAACAGTTTAAAGTCACACGTTGACAGGTCACTTTAATGTTGGATTGGTAGAAGGAGACGGAGGGTGGGGGATCCAAAGCCTGTCATGCTGTTTCCGCCACCATTTCTGAAAAAGTTATTTGCTTTTCTTCGGCGAGGACGGATTTAACTATTGGGGGAGATCAGTAGCCATAGAAGATGGAGCCCAATGAAATTCTTTAAATAGTGTTTGAGGACGCTAGTTGATGCTGATGCAGTGATTAAGATGAATGCAGTATTTTGCAGTGTAGTGTCGTCAACCAAGCCTGACTGAAATAATCCCATTGGGTTTAAATTAATATGTGATTTACACGCTAAAAATGGCACATTTGAATTCAACCTGTCAATAACTTATACTGTTTAGTGTGTAAATATGTCTGCTAATAACATACATCTTAAAATCTGACCTTTTTCAACCCTGCCTTATTGCCACGTGGAAAAGCCTTGAAACAGCACTGAGATGATGGGACACTAAAATGTAATTTGGCTGTTTTTTTAAGAAAAACACAAGTATGTATGGAAGCCCATTCCCGCAGCAAAAAAAAAAAAGAGATCACAAAAAAAAAAAAAAAATAGTAACTTAAAAAAAAGAAAAGAAAAATGTAATTTTTATTTTACTTTTTTTCCACCAGCAAAAAAAAAAAAAAACTTTTGGTGCATCCATCTGTAACCATAACACTGACCAGATTTTTCCAGTTGCTATAGAAAGTCGAAATTATGAGATACTTTAACACAACAGTCATAGAAGCAGCTATGACATGAATGGATTGTGAGTACATTGAAGACTTCTTTAAAACGCGGTGAATGGGCTTCCATAGTTTATTGGTCGCCACCTCAGCCACATTGGTTTCATTCTTTATACTCCAGAGCTTCAAGGGTGCGTTTGCTCAGTACAATCCATGTGAAACATCATCTGTATTTCATGTGTTGTAAAGCCGCGTTTTAAAGAAGTCTTCAATGTACTCACAATCCATTCATATGTCATAGCTGCTTCTATGACTGTTGTGTTAAAGTATCTCATAATTTCGACTTTCTATAGCAACTGGAAAAATCTGGTCAGTGTTATGGTTACAGATGGATGCACCAAAAGTTTTTTGTTTTTTTTTTGCTGGTGGAAAAAAAGTAAAATAAAAAATGAAAAAATTATTAGAATTATTATTATTTATTTTGTTGGTGGATTTTTTTTTTTTTTTTTAAGTTACTATTTTTTTTTTTGTGATCTTATTTTTTTTTTTTTTAGTGATCTTATTTTTTTTTTGCTGGCGGGAATGGGCTTCCATAAGTATGAGTCGCCTATGTCACAAATAAATCAGTCTAACCTACTTTTTTAACAGTCAAATGTTTTTCCTTTGTGAATTAATTACTAAGACATTAGTAGACATTAAGACATTCACTGACCCTCTGAGGATATTTTGGGTTGTTGTTTTTGAGGAAAACGTGTCAGATTATTGCCGTACTCTTCCAGTCAAAATGTCACGATGCTTTCTGACCAAAGAGCTATTTCAGTGTAGAGGAGTGAGACATTTCAGGCGAATCCTCATTGCCTGACAAATGTTCTCTCAGCCTTTGGCCTTACGGCTTGAGTGTGTAGGTAGGTGGAAAAAGAGGAGAGGGAGGATAGAAGTGGAGGAAGATGAGACAAGAGGCACTGTGTGTTTTCCTAGAAGCTGCCTGGAATCAGAGCGACCGCTTGTACCAGAGCACTGCACTGCAGCTGTTCTTTACCTGCAGCAATTGTTGTCATGAGCACTAAATTAATACCTTATATTGATTCTATTGGCTGCAACATTGCATTCATAATAAAGTGAGAGAAGCAAAAAAAACGCAACCATCAACAGAAATGTAAAGCATGTTTCGATAATGTTCAGGACATCCCTGATGAAGCATGGGAGAAGTAGGGTGTGCTGACCTTTCACAGTTATTGTTCGTTTTACAGATTTTAGAATCATTTTTAACGTGACAATTTAAAAAGTTTGATAATGTGAATGGGGTCGCTCGTCGGGATGAACATACAGAGAATTATCAACTGAATGTGCAACTTTTAGCGAGTTTTAGCTCATCGTTTAGCTGTCAGGCCCACGACTTTGCGGTTCTGGTTCACTTTTGCACATATTTGATTGTCCCCCACAGCACCGTGGCCTTGCCTGATGATGTTTTGTGGAGACAGGTTCAACTTTTTCTCCAGACAACCCCAATGGAGTTGTTTTTGCTGCACCGCTGGACTGGTCTCATTCAAATGTATGAGTGGGCTGCCTTTTGTTCATGCAGGGCTGAATCTGGATGTGGCTTTATGGCTAAAGAGACAACACCAGAACAAGGCTCCTCTGGTGCAAATGGGGGTGATGTTTTTGAGTTTCTAATATGACCTAATATGCACATGTGTCTTGTTGCCTGTAGTCACAGAGCAATTCAAGACAAAGCTGGACCTTTATCCTTGGAGTCACTGATAATAACTGTCAGTTAAACATCTACAAAGAAATACAAAGGTCTGTGTGTAAAGTGGTATTGGTGGTGGGTCCTCCCAGCCGTCCCAGAAGCCTCTTTCTCCTACCTGCTGCTGGGTTGTCATATTTTCCACTGTGGGTTGAAGCAACAGACCATCTAGGCTCAATAGAGCCTCCATTCATTCATTGAACCGTGAGAGGGAGGTGGAGGCTGCACCCAGTAACGGCTGCTGCTCTCTTCTCCTTGTGAATAGGTGTGGATGTAAAAAGGTTCTGACTCATGAACTGTTCGTTTCATGGCTCAGGAGAGACCGGTGCTGGTCATAATCCAGACTCGAGGGAGTTTTTGTGGAATGAAAAAGAGAGGCGGCATTGTTGCGTGGAGAGGAACAGGCTTTGCTCTGTCTGTGGTCCTGTTTAATGAGATCCTACGTTAACATACGTGTTTACTGTAAACCCTTCCTGCCGGTTAGTCTGAAATACACTGATTAGCAAGGTGTTGATCTACTGACGAGCTCAAAGAACCCAAAAGAGAGAATATTTCTTTGCTGATCCAATATTTACCGGCATGGGAATCAAAATGTGCTTTTCCTAATCAGATTCCTGGTGTTACAAATTGCCTTCATGCATATGTGATTTTGTCCATGCACCCTTTTTCTGCCTCTCACTTTATGATTAATGGTTCAGGGATGAGATGAGGGCCTCTGGCTGACAGTGGAACAATTAATACCCCACTTCGCTGCTTTTCTCTGCAGACAGAATGAGACTGAACCCCCCACCACGACCTCCCAGCGACTGTCAGAAAACTGCTGAACACTACAATACAGAGCCAGTAAACAAGATCAATAATCCTCTAATTAAATCTTTTTTTTTTTTTTACTGGGAAGTGGGCATGTTATGTTATTTCAGTGTTTGTTTAATAGCGCAGCCAGGTAGCCGAAACAGATCAAGAAAACTTCAGTTTCAAACAGTGGCGGCTGGTGGAAAATGTTCTTGGTAGGGCTGTGCCACATCCAATCAATTTCAGCAAACATCCCAGAATGATTTAATGCAAACAAATTAAGGTATCAAACGCGCATTACTACTTTGCAGTTAAATATTTAACATTTATTCCAACACGAAAAAAAGCAGTAAATAACACTTTCACAAACACGTCAGGACATCTTATTTTAGTCACCCTCACAGGGAATTCAGTATAATATAATATATATATCATATAATAATATTCTGTATAATATAATATATATAACATATAATAATATTCTGTATAATATAATAATATATATATATATATCATATAATATTCTGTATAATATAATAATATATATATCATATAATATTCTGTATAGTATAATAATATATATGTCATATTCTGTCCCCGTTGTTTTAAAAAGATAAATAAGTTATTATCATGACATCATCCAGCTAGTCAAACCTGTCTGGTGTACAGCTAGTAGAGAAGCTTCATGTACTGCTTCTCTTTCCTGCTAGTCTGCTGTCTGATTGTGAGGTCAGGCTGATCTGGGATCAGCTCTTTCAGTAGTTTCTCCTCTCAGTTCTCCTCTCAAACGGGTCTTGGAGGAGTAGTGCTCGCGCTGGCGCTCTCCTGTAGAGACTTCTCCTGACGAGAACGCGCAGCTTGGGGCAGGAAAAAAACTGCCCCAAGCTGAATCTATTTGAGGACGCTGATTGGCTGAATTGTATGTCACTCATTTATATCTTTACTCAGCATTGGCTAAACTGCTTTATAGACCCGCCTCTTTGGGGCAGTTTTTCCAGCGCCCCAGCCAGCTGAGACGTGCACACACAGAGAGGAAGAGCAGACAGGCAGAGAGGACAAGCAGGAAAAGCATATATTTACCGCAGATATCATATTTTACACATATTACTGGGTGATTCCATGTTTCAAAAACACAAATATTGACAATTTGTATAGTTTATTTTTATTTTAAATTTTATTTTTATTTATATTTTTATTTTTATTTTTATTTTTATTTTTATTTTTATTTTTTGTAGCTCTAGGGGGGGCGGCGCCCTAGCGCCCTCTATGGACCAGCCGCCACTGGTTTCAAAGGCTTACAATCACATGACATTTCACAGCTCTCTTAGCCAATGGAGGAGAGACTCCACAGTGTGTCTCTTATGGCTGTCTGCACTGTCACAAATTGAATGAAAATTGAATCTCCTTGTCATTTATATACTCCCTGAAAAGCTGCATTACTTCAGCAGATGCAATTTTTACGTAGTTATTCATTTTTTCATTGCTAAAACACTATATTAACACCTCATCTGTATTCCACATCCTCTACAATCGACTTCTGACATGAAGCCAAAAGCTCACTTCCCTTCCTTTCGCTTCAAGGAATCCCTTTGCTGATTCAATCTCCTTGAAGGAAAATGAATTGCATTCTTGCATGTTGTGCAAGAAGGGAGGTGGTCCGAGACATAAACGGTCTGGCTTTTACTGTAACATTTAAGGCGGTGAGCTGATACTTTCACCGTGAGGAAACTACAGTGAGTGTTCAGCACCTATAAGTCAAGAATGCCAGACTTTTAACAACTGGAAGATATCAGCGGAAGATGGAGAGGAGGGATGCGATTTCACGAGATAGATGGTGTCATAAAGAGTTCACTGACAAGATGAGGAGCTTTAAAAGAGATGATATCGAGACACAGTTTGCTCTATGAAGTAGGGGGGGGGGGGGGGGGACAAAGCAAGGTAAAGTCATGGCCGGGTTACTGCAGGGAAGAGAGAGCTAGTAGAGTCCTTAGCGTAGAAGAGCAGAGTACAGAGTTGCATCAAACTAGGTCGTGTATTGGTTGGAAACCTTTCTTTGATTGATAAATAGGTGCTTTAACCTCCTGGCTATAAAACCGCCACTGTCACATAACATGTCCTATTGGTTGATCTAATCGCTTCACGTCACGTCATGGGACTTGCTGATGGTGTCAGGCCTGTTGTAGTTCTCACAACGAGTGTGCCGTTCAGTCCGATGCCTGATGGGCAGCGCAGCATGGATCTGGCTCATCATTCACTGATGATGTCTTGCCTTAAAAGGGGCACTTCTCAAGTGTCCTGTTTGCACAACCTGGAGCAGAGCAAAGTGTTGTCCGTGCTGAGTGTCAGATGTTAGAAACTAAAACAGACGTGAATTCGTGGTTAGCACAGATTCAGAAATATGGCTAATGTATTCCAGATTAACTCCAGCTCATTTCATCCTTTATTGCCTTGTTCTAAATTCAATTTTCACAGAATGTTGACTCAGCGAACTAACACGCCTGGATTTAATTGTCACTTGACAGTGTCTGAAACTGAGACACATTATCTTACATGGAATATTAAGCAAAATGTATTTTTTTCTATTATCGTGCTGCCTGACTTGTGTGGTAGGTGCACCTCGGAAGCACTGAGTGCGAAGTAGGCTATATCAAAGGGTCACTCAGTGAACCTACTGTTTTGTTGCACTCTCAGGTTGGAGACGTCTCACCACACCTGCTGATACCCAATGACAATATGTCCACTCTTTCATATCCCACCTAGAGCATCACGCCACCTGTTTCCTCTCCACCTGGCTTTCTCTCTCTCTGTCATCTCTGGACGTTTCAGTGGCTTCTGTGTCACTGAGATTCAGCCCCAGGAGAAAGAGTATGGGCACAAAGTGCTGAGTGTATCTCTGCCAAGCCAAGAAGGATGCAGCGCCACACTCTTCATCGCTGATGAGATCCATCTTTTCTTGGATCTCAGAGTGAATCGTCAGCCCCAGGAATGTTGGGATGCATTTTGGCTTCAGTAGGTCCCAACTTTTGTTCTTTTGAACTTGGTTCTTTTAACTGTTGGACTGTTAGGATGATTTTATCAACCACACTTCATAGAGTGCATAGAGTGCATGCAGCCTCAGCATGGCTTACTTTATCCTTTTAAAGGAATTATATGGTATGTATTGTGTTGAATATATGTGTCATAAATGACCACAGATATTAACATGCTTTTGATTATATGTATTTATTTTGTTATTATGTTGTTAGTCACGCTAGCAGCGGTCCACTACCATCCAGACTGAAATATCTCAATAGCTATTTAGTCGATTGTCATAAATTTAGTGCTAATTAGCAAATCGGCATGCTAACAAGCTTAACTAGGATGGTAAACGTGTAACATAATACTTGCTAAATATCTGCATGTTAGCATTGTTAGTGTGAATTTGTTAACAGGCAGACATTAGCATTTAGCTCAAACCATTCCTGTGTAGGCTCTTAGTCTTGTTTCTGCATGATTTAGTTGCTCTGGGTTTCATTGAAAAGCTTTAGTGACCCATGATGCCTTTTCATAGTTTTTTTTTTTCCGTCTGGTATGAATACACTTTTGTTGGAGACAATAAAAACATTCAAGAAATTCAAGCATATTTAATGTAAGAACATTAAGTAATAAACACATTGAAAACACATTGGCTATCAAGGCGTCATTTAAACCCAAGTTATCACTACTGCTCTGTTTTTCATGGTGAACTCATCAGGTCCGGGCACAAAACAACATCAAGGGCTTTTAAGAAAGCCAGGAACACTGTCCCACACTCGGATACCCCCGGCCTTTTCCTTCTTTTTGTATGTTGTTGAGCCGACACAGCCGATGCATGTCGCATTGTGTCCGCAACAAAAGCCAAGTTGGCACAGGGCCGCACGAAATTCATATTTAGAAAGGTCGTAATTGTGCTCTTGTGAATAGCTGGCTCCACTGACTTGCCCCGGGGGCCTGTCAACCTTATAACAACACAACACATTTGGACTACTACAATATAATTCATGTCCCCTTGCTTGCTGGCTCCTTCACCTACTTAAAGCGATAGGAGAGAAGAGGGATTACTCTTTCTGCAGTTTTCAAGACTGAATCCAGACCCCAATGGTTGTTACTAGAAAAAAATGTTTTCATTACAGCTTTTTAAACAGTGCCCAGGGCCATTCTGTCAGCATGATAGGGGAAACTTGGTGGTATTGAAAAGGATACAAATTGGTTTCTGGCCCAGGGGGGAAATTATAATTAGTATAGCTCAAACTCGGGTGCTTTCATGAGAGTTTACTGTGCTTTTGCCATGATCGCAGGGTGCCATTAATCTGTCTTGTGGCTGCTGTCAAAGCCAGACTTGCACCATATTCTCTCGTCACTCAGTGTACGCCAGGTGTTACGCAGCCGGACGGGCCTCTCATTTTTTTTCAAGCGGCCTTGAGTTTAAAGAAAACAAAGGAGAGTCTAAAACAGATCACGTAACCCCCTTCTTTCTTTCCACTTCTTCCTCCCACTCCTCTGATTCAATGTCGCTTCTGTCATCCATGTTGCCTTAGCACTCCGTGTGAACTTTCCTAAGATGTACCCTCAGTCTGGAATCAAGGAAATCTCCACTCTTTGCTGCCCCGAATGTTAATGACTCAACTTCTCACAATAGGACTAGAAGTGCAGATAGTGCAGAATTATAGCTGAGAAAAGCCTGTTCAGAAATACTTTGACTAAATCAGTTCCTTCATTAAATGCTTGGCTGAGAAAGATCCCCCACATTTTTCTATTCCTGACATAGAGAGGGACACTCTGCCACTGAGCTGCTTGTTAACAAAGTCCAGTTTTGAATAAGGGTTCAAATTGGTTCCTAGATGCTCTGTCCTTAATACTTTGGCGACTCCTGGTCCTAATATAAGTTTAAAATCCTGATCTATATTTATGCTATGCGATATCTATTCTCATTTTACATGTATGGTCAAGTTTCTTGTACCACTTATGTATATTGCAGTGCTTAACGCATTTATGGGTGTACTGGTTGATATTGGCAATCATCTCCAGGTTTTACTGACTTGACACAAAGACAAATGTTATACTAAATTGAATGAGAAGTTCCAATTCACCATTGTATTTGAAAATGGCACGCTCAGTCAAACCCTTCGGCACTCTCTCAAGGGGAAGGGTGGTGAAAGCTTTTTTTCTTTTTCTTTTTTTTGTGGTTTTCCTCATGCACATTTCCACAGCTCATTCAGGACTCAATGCTTTTGTTCCTCTGCCCATGATCCAGGAAAGGCAGAAAGAGGGAAGAAAAATAGGTGGGGGGGAAACGCAGTAGACATACTGCGAGAAAGAGGGTTGGGATTCCATTGGGTGGATTGGAGAGGATTTGGTCCTTCAAATAGAAGCACCTGTTCATCTTGGATTAGTAGGAAGCAGAGCTCTATTTTGGTTCTGTCTGGATGCTTGCCCATCACGCTCTGGGTCCTAATGGCTGCCTGGGTGTGGAGCGGATTCCTGGTGCTCTCATTTGGGCTTGTGGTGTGTGAGAACTCACTATCTGGGTTTAAATTGTGTTACCTTTGGACAGTCTTTGTGCTATTGCTGGTGCAGATGCCTTGCCTCTTGCTGATTATTGGCTAACAGCAGAGTAACTGGTCAGCTCCCAGATGCCTCTCCAGATGTCACATAATTGTGTTAATTATAAGTGCAACAGTGCTGAAAAAGAATGCGTAATCTGGATGAATCCCGGGTAACGAAGGTTATGGATGTGACTGGCCTTCCAGGGGTTGTGCCTCAGGCAAGGTGTTGGGATAATGAGGCAGGTTAAAAGGCTGGGAAGGTGTTGGTTAGTACAGACCACACAAATCACAAAAGATGATAATGAGGTCAAATGCTGTATAAATACTGGCATGAGTAAAAATTTGCCTTAAATCATAATGTTTATAAAAATATAAAGATTGGCTCCAGCTGTGACAGTTGCAGTTGACACCTGCCATAAATATGCATTTCAAATGATAAAATGTATCTTTTACAGTTGGTTTTATCTGCTAGTCTCAAGTGACCATCACCCTGGCTAAAAGCTTAAAGCAACATTTTGACGTTTGGGCAAATAAGCTTATTCGCTTCCTTGCTGAGAGTTAGCTGAAGACCGATACCACTCTCATGTCAGCACAGTAAATATTAAGCTACAGCTAGCAGCAATTTATCTTAGCAGCAAAGACTGTCCAAAGGTAACAACATCCTCCTACCTGCAGCTAGTTTAGTTTGCAGAAAGATTTAGGTCTAAAAATTATGGTTTGCCGCTTTCTTGACCCAGTACCAGTTGCCAAGTTACCTGCACAAACTCCAGGAAGTTATTCCACTTCTATATTTAAGACACAGGCATGAAAGTGGAATTGATCTTATCTAACGCTCAGTAAGAAAAGGAATAAGCGTCATAAGTCATACAGTCCTTTAAGCCAATGAGGAAGTTAGCGGTTCATTTTTCTTCTTCTATTGTTTGGTTCGGTGGTGATTTTGAGCTTCCACCTTTCACCCATACTGGCTTCCTTACCTCAGCTCATCAAGGCCTCCTTCCTTCTGGCCAAATAGGGATTTTCTGGTTTCAGTATTATTGGGGAAAGATGACAGCATGTGGAAAACCCCCAAATCCACAAGCGTCAGAAACCTTCCTTTAGAGACCTGATAAAAGGATGCACATGTGTACTCAGCCATACAGCTCAGGAGTCCTTCTATGTGGCCATTTGGATTCACAACATACAGTACATACAGTATGTGGGCACATATGACCACCTCGAAATATGGCTTGCGTGAGTGTGTCCTCAATGTAGTGTGAGTGCACTCACGTCTGCATTTAGAGGTGATTGTATTTTATCAAGGTATTTTACCTCAGAAAGTCCTTTCCCCCATTTGTGTCTGGTAACAAAATATGAGACGGTAAGTCAAATTCTTCTGCAACGTATTAAAACAATTTAAATATCCAGCTATAATTGTTTTCAGCATATTGGCTTGCCCCACCCAGCCTACTCAAGGGGATTTTTTTTGGCTGGCTTCAAAATTCACAGATGAATCCACTCCACCTATAATTGGGTCAGCATGTGTATTTATAGAAATAATCTGTCTTTCAAAACACATTAAACACAAAACAGAGCTAGTTGCACTAAATGGCCTGAATAGTGCTCTATATAAACACCAGCTATGATCAGGTTCTCTCATTAGCATCCTGTGAAACAACCACACAGCATCAAAACGCTCAGCTTAAACTGCAAGAGAAGAACAAAAGGAGATGCAGTCAGTTGGTTTTTGCATTACTCTGCATAGCCGTGGACTAGCAAAACAATCGTTATCCTTCTCATCTTCTCCAGGGCTGTGCTTTGAGTAACGAGTTGATGTGGTGAAGGAGCAGAATACATTTATCTTAATAAAGGCCATCAGTCTTCATTCCAGCATGTCGCCACCTCGCTACTCCCCATTACTCCATTGAGCCTTTCGGCGAATTATATGCCCAGGAATGGCTTAACAATTCAGAAATGAAATCCCACACCCTTAATGTGTAGATGTTGTTATTGTAAAAGCCTAGCGGAGTAGCCCTAGAGAGTCCCCCTTATTGAATCAACTGTGACCTGACATCAGCGTTTATCCCTGCATATGGCTCCAGCTAGGATCTGACACTCCAGCTCTTGCCTGCTGCGGCTGCAGGGAGAAAGTCCTCAACAGCCCCCTAAGCGGATCAGACCTTACACATTGCTCCACAATTTCATTAAGAGTCACAATTTGCGGGGCTGTCAGCGCCATAATAAACTCCCCAGTGCAGCCGGAGCAGATGGCGCGACCTGAGCGTCAAGGGAGAAGCCTCCAATGGAATCCCCTTAATAAGGGAAGTAGGCCAGCAGCAGGCGCTTTAAAAGATAACTCCTGCCTTTTCACATGATATTCACAAGATCCTTTGGTGTGTTAGTCGATCCAGATGAAACTGTACATCCTGGTTTGGCTTTTTTTGGGGAGTCAGCGGGCAGCGGTTTTCATTTTTCTTGGTGAAAAAAGCTGTAAATCAGTTCCATCAGCAATAACTGAGCTTACATCCAAGCATTTGTGTCTCAAATCTAATGTTTTTTTGTCCCATTGCACATTCAGAATTGTCTTTGGACAATGCTGTCTGTAAAGTATCACTCCTGTGTATTGTTCCTGCTGTGACTAAACAGTCAGTGGTTGATTCATATCCTGTTGAATTGCCTGTTCACTAAGCCTCTGTTAGTTATTGACTGACGACTGAAATGACAACTGTAATTATTATTATATATACTTTATATATACATTATATATACAATTTTAGCTCCCTGCGAACCATGTAGAAATGTAATGTGCCTAGTCATGTATGTGCCGTCATGCCAGTCTGTGATGTGACTTGCTGTACACTGGCGCTCTAGAGCTTGCATTGAAGTGCCGGTCAACCCAGATTATTGACCCGCCCACCCTCTGCATGTCCCGGTCTTTGTTCCCAGAGAACACTGGTGGGATTCTGCCCAGTGCTGCCAGTCTCTGTTGCTAAAAGGAATCATTTGTCTTGTCTTGTTGCAGCTCGGTAAATCAATGGGACTCATTGTTCCCTCTGCAGCATGTAGGATGCGGAGAACCGGCCCTTACTGACGTGTCATAATTGCGGCCTGCTGAGCGTAGACTCAGCACATCATATTTGTGTGTCTTCTGTGCTTTTAGAAAGGTTGCAAAGGGATCAGCAGACAGTCACATTTCATTCCAAACCCCGTAGCTATCCAAACAGGGAAGGAACGGGGAACTATGATATCACAGAGCTGCCATATTCCATCTCCTCAGAGATTTCCCACTTTTTTTTAAATTCTGAATGAATATGTGCTAGAATGCTCCTACATATATACTGTATATGTGGTTTGTGTGTTTTTGCACATTCATCTATTAGCAAATGTGTTCATCCGGACATTTGCAAAAATTGTATCTGGATGTTCACTAATTTTGTATGAGTGTGAGCGTGTGTGTGTGCGTTCTCAGCCTCCCTCCAATCCCCCAGCTGATCTAGATCACCTCCCTTGATGGATAAAAAAAATCCTCTTTTGACAATATACAATTAAGATTCCTGCCGATGTGAAGGAGCCACTGATGAGTTCCTTTAGTAGGAGGGAGGAGGCGTGGAGACAAAGATGAAGGGTTGGAGGAAAAGGACGAGGATGGGGGTGAGCTCTTCAGGGGGGTTTAGTGAAAGCACCTGCCTCAGCTCTGGGGCTCATGATGGATGAAGAGGAACAACTGAGACATTGCAGAAGGGAGGGGGAAGGAGCAGCTTTGAGTGTGACGTGAAGGACACTTTGTCCTCAAATTCTTCATGGCTGTTTAGCACATACGTTAATGCAGTGAAGACACAACGACACTGGGGAAGGGGTTTATTCATGTTAAATCCACACACATTTTGGAAGGAAATTCTTTTGAAAGGTCCCAAGATGGATTTTTCCCCCCCCGAAAAAGCTAGTTAAATTTAAAGATGCTCTAATTTAATTCAATCCTCACATTTACACCTCTGAAGCTCTGTTTTGACTCGAATTAGATTTTCAGTGGAGTGAATTTAAGGTTCCTTGTATTTTGGTTTCAATTAGTACCACATTCATTTTTAGACATCATATACTTACTGCAAAGAAATAACCTGATTGGCAGCTTCTACTGAGTCCTAAGTGGATTTAACATTGCATGCTAACTGGCTGGGTTTGTTTGGAAATTTGCCTTATAGCCCAAATGTTCATTTATGATGCAAAACAGGTTAGATGGTGTTTGCTGGGACTAATTTGAGATTTGTTTTTGAGAAATGTGTTTATTAATTTTCGTGCAAAGAGGTAGATACATCTGTCATATCTGTCCGTTTTAAGAAGAAGCATCAGATGGTTAGGGAAGCAGCTAGCCTGACAACCTCACAGTGATGACGAGCACATAAAATATACTGATATTCACAAGGCTACAACTAGTACCTTTACAATGAAATACACATATGCACTCCGACGCTAACGATAGCTATTTTCCACCTACAATGGTGTAGTCAGATCAAGACCCACAGGGAAGCACATCTGGACATCAGTGGTGGTCTAGTCCGAGGCCTAGTCTGTCATGATGGTATGTGGGCTGCTGTGGAGGCTAAGCTATTATGGAGCCCACCGCCACACCACAGAAACCTCCCTTCAGAGTCCGAGGCCGTGCACTACACATGAAACACACGCACCATACTGTTGATGGGGAAAAATAAGGGGCAGCAATATTTCACACAGTTTCCTGAACAAAGGCTTCTTGTGCTGCATACAAACTTTCTCTATTCAGTGTTGGCCTCTTACTTTACTCAAACCTAAGTTGCAAATTTTAGCACCTTGCAAACAGACATTTTCAAAGCATGATGTGGATGATTCTTTAAGCACTAAGGAAATAATATAAGGAATGAGATGTCCCTTTTATGTTTTCCGTTTTAATATAACATAAAATTCAGCACATTTTTTGTCACTGTGATGCAGCAGGCAGCCACATTGCCCCAGCCTCCCTCACAGTGCACCATGGTATTTTGTGCTAAATATATATTCAATCCGACTCTGAATTCAATCTCTTCCCACATCGTTTAGCGGCTGTATGGAATTGGAAAGTACAGCATTATGAGCTGCATATGGACAATCACTTAGGATTAAGACTTTCATATTCCAACTCTGAATATCCCATATTGTCTTTAGGGAAAGTCAAATAATGGCTTTTTCCTATGATGTCAAATCTGTTAAGAGGTGAGCGGAAGGCCAAATCCCTCCAAAAGAAATAGCCCGAGGTGTCAAGCCTGGAGATTGGGTTTGACTGAACACATGTTGGAACTGAAAGAAGGATATTTCAGTTCTGGTCAGTGCAGGATTGTGTGTGTGAGGAATGTTCTTAGTTTACTATTAACTGTGTGAATCTGGGTGCATTTCACTTCTGTTGCAGGTGAGTTGAAAGAGCATATTAGAGAGTTCTGGCTTTACAATGCCAAGCTGTAGTTTTTGAGCATCTTGAATAATGGTACGAAATATTAAAAAGCCATAAAAAAAAATGAGCTCTGCTGGCGTCAGGGTTTGCTCAGTGTGTCTGTCATACCCTCACTGAGGGTATGACTCAAACTATTCAGTTAAACTAATGTTACTGTCACCTATGGTGGAAGTGAACATCAACTAACATAATCCATCATTCATAGAGTGGACCTAAAGATTAAAATGAGACCACAGTATATAACATATTATCCTTTTACAAATATTAAGTTGACGTCATAAGTAATAAGACACACCCCTGCTCAGTTCAAAGCATTCAAGGGTTTTCCCACAACAGACTTATTCGGTCTGATATGACTGGTAGTTAATGGTGGCTAATGTAGCTATTGTTGTAGGCTGTAACTGACACTTCTGTTAGCTGTCTTTCTAACTTGTCTCTACTTGTGCTACTGTTACATTTTATTGTTGACTTTGAGGCCACAGTGGCTGCTGCTCAGCAAAAATACTTGCTGTAAACAACCCTAGTGCCAAATTGCAGGGCGAACAAGTTTGTCTTTCCTTCTCTGATCTTACCTAAAATGAGAACTGAGGCTTTAAAGCAACAGTTTTACTTCCCATTGTTCCCATGATGATAATGATTTTTTTTTTTTTTGAGCTTGTGACACAGGCTTTTGCTAAGTAGACAGTTTATATCATTCATACATAAACTCAGGATTCATTCGTAATGGAATGATCTGTGCCCAATTAAATAAAATGCACATAAATAAGCTATTATTCCAAGCTTTTGTAACAGCAAACTGGAAAGCTTAGAAATGTCAGTGATGCTTGAAAGCTGTGGACCTTGTACACGGCTGCGACGGTCCTGTCTTAAATTTAACATTAGCAGAAAGATGCATGCAATATTAGGCTTGTTTCTTTTCTTGACTCTGTCGGGTCTCAAATTGCATCTACACGGGCCTCTCCAGGATTATTCTGAAAACCCTCTCTGTCTTCTGGTATCTGACTCGAAGCTTTGGCTGTAAGGGAGGCCGAATATGTGTCGACATCTCCCTTTGTTTTATTACCAGTCGAGTCTTGTGCCATCCATCTCTGCCAACCTCTGTACCAGCCAGGGCCTGTGTGTGTGTACATTAAACTGATTGATGAACAGTTCATTAGGCTAATGGGCTCTGCAGGGGCAGACATCCGGCAACAAGAAGTGGATTTAAAATACAACCAGAATTTGCTGTGGCTCGACACCGGCTGCATCAGCGTTTTAGCGTGACTCTGCAGCCTTTGTGATATATTTTGTGCTGTGAGGACAATTTTCTGTATGTGAAAATACATTATTATTGCTATTATTTATAAACGATGCTGAGGTTTGTTTACATAGTGACTGCCATTGTGCTACACATTATTTGGGTAATTTATGGCATTAAATGGGTTAGCAGAAAGGGCATGCTTGAGTTGTGAAAACGTCTGTTTGCTCATCCCGTTTAATAAGTGTTTTTTGGAAAGGTAGGTGAGTGTTGTACTGTAAATATCATGACCAGAAGGCTGATCCACCAGTGACTGCCAGCAACATGACTGTACATAGCTTGGCATGAATGTGTGTGGTGTGTTTAATCTTAATTTATCCAAGTTTTACTTACTCAGACCAGTTATCAGCTCTTGTCCTAAAACACAAATTAGTCCAACCCGAAACACAGGGCAGGTCTTCTATGCGCGCAAGTTAAAACCTGTCGTGGCTGTGTGTGTGTCATTGAACTCTTCAAAATCTCCACATTGTGTCTGCCTCAGACTGAGATTGTTCTGTTCTCTGGAGGGCAGTTTGTGTTTGTGTTTTTGTGTGCTTGTCCAGTCCCAGCTCAACTGCGGCTTCCTGCAGGAAGTGAGAAGAGAATTGGACTGACCTCACTGGTGTGGATGGAGGCAGCTTGCAGATGGCGCTTGCAGATAAATAGCCAGAACATTCATAATTGTGCCGGAGAAATTGGGGTTGGGAGGGCTAGATGGCTAGAAGGGCCATTGTGCATTAAGGCGTGGACTTAAAACTCTGTCAGGCCTTTGTGTTTATTTACTTACGTGTGTGTGTGTTTGTGTCTATCAGTAGGCTATGTATGTCTGCGTAACTGTCCACCATCTGCTGTATTTCTGGAGCACCTCCTCAAGTTTCAGCTCAGCTCCTCTTAGCTCTCTTCTTCCTAGAACTGCTGAATCTTCATCGTCAGGGTGCTGGTAGAGGGGAATAACCCTTTGCTTTGGCTGAGAAGTGCACTGACTGGCTGTCAGATAGATGTGTGATTATTAGCTTGTGTTTATCATCCACCTTTACATGGCGCTGTTCTGTCATAGTATAAAACGCTCCAAAAAGAGCCTTTGTCTTCTCTCAATTACTTGCTTGGTAATTGACAGTTAGCTAGCTCGCTAGCTCGGAGAGTTGTTATGACTGACTAGCGCTAGCATGTTCCTGGCTGGCTAGTGTGTTAGCGGTTAGTTGGTGGACTACTGTGGCTTGCTAACTAGCCCAGCACATATTTCGAGAAAACTCGCGGATGAATTTTTTACTGCAACTGTCCATTACCCAATTACCTGGAAAAGGTTGCCAAAGCACACTGAAAGACTGTCGCCTCTTTGAGTCATAACTCTTGAAGTTCCCGACAGTGGCCACACATGCCGCAGTGCTTGGGGCTTAGAAGAAGAGTGGCTGGGAATGTAACACAGGACAAGCCAACTTTTGCAGGCATTGCTTTCCCTCCGTACACATTAGCCTGGCAACTAAATGAGCAGGTTGTCTGAAGCAAGAGCCCCCCCCCCCCCCCCCCCCCCCCCCCACAAAAGCCAATTTCAAGATTGGGTTACATGCACATGCATATTGCAAACCGGCAGAGCTTAACATCAACAGTTGCATCGGAAGAGCTCTGACCGTCCTTGCTACTGTGGTCTAAATACCCACATATATTTACTGTACTTGTCTAGTTAAGCCTCAGTGTCTTTGGACGCATAAGCCTAATTTAATCCAACTGACCCATGGCACTGTACTGGTTTTCATTTTCCCACAGGGAGCCTGAGAGACTGGCAGCACATGTGTCATCACCACTTGGGGAGATTACTCTACACACAATCCCACACAACACACTGTTTGTGAATGCATGCACATAGATGTGTTTGTTGAGCCAGTACATTGACACATGTCAGTGCAAACTGTTTCATCAGGAAAAGTGATTGACATTTGTTTTATTGGATTATAAGCACATGACGTTGTTTTGTTGGAGGTTTACTGGAGTGTGTGAGGACATGTTGGGAGAGTGTGTGTGTATGAAATTTCTGCTTTTTGTGGATTCCTTATCGGGGGAATCAAACAGAAAGTGTGTGTGTGTGAGTGTATTTCTTTTAATATTACAGACGGTGAGTAGGAGGATAGGGGGAAGAAAAGTGACACTAACCCCCTCCCCTTGACACACACACTAACACATTCCTCTCCCATATAGAAATATTTGTTTTATCACCAAGTGAGATCCGCGTTTGCAAAATGTGACATCTGTTCGCACAATATGTTAACCCATAAAAGGAGCCTCTGCAGGGGATATGAATAAAATATCGCTATCAGAAATCATATTAAGTTATCAGTGAAAGTTGACACTGCAACGCTGCCAGTGTGACAAGAAACATTGAGGATCTGTTTCAGTTGGATTACCAGTAATCACTCATTTTTTTAATTAAAATTTTCGATTTTTCAATTTCTTGAGCTGAAAAAGCCATATTATGTATCGGCTGCACTTATTTCTTTGGAATGAAACCGTTAATTTAAACATTCGCGTCATAGATACAGAGCCAGGCTGTATTCGTAATAGCATCAGTGCTCACTGGGCTTATTTATAATGTGATGTAATTTACCGTGGTAAGCTGGTTAAACTACATTTTGTAGCTGAGGGAAATAGAAATGTTTTTTTTTTTACCGGATAGATTTCCTGCTTAACTCATTCTACAGACCACATAAATGCGGTTATGAATATGTAAATTACAAAAGGACAGCTTGTGGGGGCAAAGCATTTCATTTCATTTCAAATGGATCCCTTATGCAATTATGAATATGTAAATTGCACTGAGCTCTGAGGTGAAATGCAGATGAAATAGTGTAGCCTTCCCTGCAGCTCAACAGGTTCCTCCTCTTCTCAGTTGTGTTACAGTGACGCTAACAGTTCCTCGAGGCTGTCATCAATAGACAAAGCTAAAATGGGACCTGATTTGGTGTTTCCCAATGTCTAACATTTCTGTTCATTTCTGTTTAATGCATAGTAAACATTTTTATAATCTTTAAGTCCACGTTCTAGTTTGACACAAGAAGGCTGTTTCACATTTTGAAGGGGAAAAGTTCCACTTTAAATCGGAGTTCAAGACATATACATGCAAGCAGGATTTTGTGACTTCACAACTAGTTTGGAAGCAACTTTTCTGACATTTTATAGACTAAAGACTAAACTTAAATGTGAATACACAACAACAAATTGTGTTGCTGTGCAGTTTGTAAAACTGAATGAATAACTTGGGGCTCGAGGAACTGAATTTCATGATACCCAGTCAATCAATGTAGCGCTGCCTCAAGGTGTTCTGCTGCACACCTCCAGCAAACATCAACATCCCCATCAGCTGCACTGACAACAGGCCTGCTGCGTGTGCTTGTGTGTGGAATGCTAAATGCCACATATGTGAATGCAGAGCCTCGGGGATGTGTTTGGCAGGTCCCTGGGGAGTTGGTGAGCGCGGTGCTGCTGTTCATGAATCCCACGAAGAGTAAAATAGGTTCGACAGAATTTAAAGAGTGGGTATGAATCTGGAAAACACCAGTTCAGGACTTTTTGGGGCAGGTAGGACTGAACCTAATCATCAAACCCTGACCCGCATTCCCTCTTAGAATGATTCCCATTTTTTCCCATAGTGAGAATTCCCTTCCTGGAAGGTGAAATGACACCAGCCTCGCAACTGGTACAGGATCAGTGGGTCTCAGCAGGCAGTCTGCAGGAGAACAGACCTTCCATGTGTGTCCCACTGGGTCCAGCGTTAATTAACTAATCAATGGGATGGTGTTCTCACCATGTGCTGAACACATTACTGTAAGTGCTCCCAGTGGCCCTGCAGCATTGTTGAGTGTTATAGATGTCACTCATACTCACAGGCATTGCAGTCAGATAAGGCTTTACTGATATAGCTGATGTATTGTTCCTATAGATATATATATATATATATATAATAATAATATATTTAACTTTAAACGATTGAATGCCAAGAAAAGCTGAGATATGTTGTGTTTTCTGCAGAATACTCACCTGTACTGAAACATGTTAGTAGTCAAACAGCATTTTATGAATAATAGTGGCAGGGGATTACATAGGTAGTAATAAGGCCATCTGACTGTGTGAAAATGAAATGTGTTAAACAGTCTTACAGCAAACCTTTTAAGCACTATTCTCAGATATTCATGATCTAACCCGAGTAGTAACTGAGATTTGTTTCTTTTCATTTGGATTCTAATTTTACTTTAATAATCTACTTCCTCTGCTATCCTCCTTCACAAGCAATAACTGAACTTAACTGTAACTCAATACCAGGCTGTAAAACAGAGTTTGATGTCGTCAGGGTTGTCTCGGCTTGGAGTTGATACTAATTTATACCGCCTGCATTACAAACTGAGGGTGTGGACATGGAAAGACATGGGCAATTACCAGCCAGTGAGTGTCTAATGACATGATTCTATCGATTGCATTATGGGAAATGTAGGATCCAGCTTATCGGGAGCTTGACGTGTCTTTTGTGAGTTCCCCAATTGTATGGAGGTGAACACTAAATAGCTGGAGTAGCCCGTTAATTGTCATATATGATTATATGTTTCTATATAGAATATTAAAACAGTTCAACAAGAGCATGGAACAAACAAGTATTTCATTTGCACCCATAGTAACGGTTTTGAGATCTGAATGAATCGAACACATACAGTATTGTGCTTATTAGTCCGTCTCCCTTCATTCACAAAGTCTGGCATCTTGTGAACCTTCATGTTGGACTACGGAAAGTGCTGCTTGTGAGTGTCTGTGCCAAAAGTTCTCTTGATTTACTCAGTTTCCTCTTTCATGGTTCTTCACACTCTGCCCTTCTCCCAAAGCTAAAAGAACAGATAAGAGAAACTTCAAAGGCTGCTCCAATCCAAAAGCAGGCAAATGAAGGACGGACTGATTTGAGTAGTCAAATAGCTTTGGGGTGTGTAGTGTAGAAGGCTTTTCATGGTAGATGCACTGGTGAAGGAAGTATTCAGTTTCATTTACTGAAGTTAAA
Organism: Leptoclinus maculatus; assembly: GCA_032191485.1. NCBI lineage: Eukaryota > Metazoa > Chordata > Actinopteri > Perciformes > Stichaeidae > Leptoclinus > Leptoclinus maculatus. The sequence goes on from JAVDOI010000005.1 coordinate 26,871,057, forward strand.
GTATTAATACCATACTGTAACAATCTTCTGTTACAAGTAAAAGTCCTGCATTGACAATGTTTGACAATAATTTCAGCATAATTAGGAAAATGTAATTCAAGTAGTAGAAGTACTTAATGCAGATGCCCCCTGTGACCGTTATAATATTATACAGTATATCATCAGATTACCACTTAACATTCACAATGCTTGTTTTGTCCAACCAAAAGTACAACATTCAAAATGATTATAAATAGATTAAAAATGTACAAAAATCCTTACATTTGCATGGAAAATTACTTAAATTATTATGAAAATAATAAAATATATATATATATTTTAATTGATTAATTGACTAATTGTTATAAGGTTGGGTTATTTAATTTAAAACAAAACATCATATTTTATAAGCCCTTTGTATGATTTGTGCGCACAAATTTCAATTTGGAGCTGTCAAATAATTGTAGTGAAGTAAAAAGGACAATCTAAAATGTAATGGAGTAGAAAAGTGGCCTGAGATGAAAAGACTTCAAGTACCCTCAAATGTGTACTTAAATACAATATGGAGTAAATGTAGTCTGTAGTTACTTTCCACCACAGGGTAGATGTGATCGACATATCGTAGCCCTATTCAAAGCTGCAACTGTGCAGACCAATCGTACCGCCTTCAAAAAGCTTCTTCAGTTCTTCAGCTAGCACCGAGTTACTTTACGAAGGCCGCTGAGTGGTTTATCCCTCCATAAGGTTGGGCAGCAGGATTAGAGGGCTCATTTCAAAGTGTTCCACCCAGATTTTGTTTAATCAACAGACTCAAGCCTGTGTTTTTAAGGGTGGCAGCTGAGGATTCTTTTTTTTTTTGGAAAGGCAGCTGGGTTGTCATCACCCGAAAGCCTGGTGTTTTCTCTAATCTTAATACCCAACCAGAGACACCCCTACTGCTGCAGTGACGGAGAAGGTTATTGGATGCCCAAGGCTAAGATTCTGTCTGTCAGTCCATAAACTGCTGCTGGATGAAGCTAAGTGTGTGGATGTCTGCGTGTATCATATGATTTCACTATGTCTCAGGGGTTGATATCGGATGCAGCATCTTTTGTAATCCACAAATGAGATGAGGCCTGTGACAGTAGAAAGATACAGAAGGGGAAACTAGTGTTTTACAACTTGGAGTGAGTTAAAGCTGCAGTTTAGATTAAACTAATCTCAGTTTGTGGTGGATGCAGCTAAACACAGAGTTTTAATGCTCACTACACCACGTGACTGGATAAGGAATGAAAGGAAATACATTAAAGCTGCATCAATTTCTTTATTTTTGTATTTTTCATTATTGTTATTTGCAAAAGTGTGACTGTACATATGATATTAGTGATGGTTTTTCCCTTGTAGTAATCACAATTTCACAAATTCTCAGTTAATTATAATAAAACAATACACTTCAAATGATATACTTGACAACATACTGTATCATTCATATTTATATTATAGCAAGGGTTTGTGGCTTGACAAAAAAAATCTGCAGAGTCATACTTTGCTGCTATTGCTTTTGACTATGTTTTATTGCATTTGCATTAAATCATAAACCTTGACCACACATTTAATCATTGGCATATGCCAACCTCAGGCTTTTGGATAAAAATGTCCACAAAAACGTTTAAATGGAGTAAACTCTGCAGAATGAGAGTCCAAACTCATTTCCACTTTAATGATGCTAATTTATGAAGACAAAGGGAAGGCTGCTGTGTGGAAAAGGTGTGCCCTCTGCCAGCAGTCTGCTATCTCATATTGATCTGACTGAGGTCAGTGTTGCTCTGCCAGCCTGAGGAGCAAGCTGAGGATTATTCCTCTTAAATCCTTTGTTTTTATCTTGCTCTTTTTCCTCATTTCAGCCAGGAGATGAAATGTGGTGTCATGTCTTTTACTCCTCTGCATTAATGTTATCTTTACACCTCTGTCCCAACATGTTCAGTGGCTTTTGATCTGCTGTTTTAAAGGCTGATTGGCTGGAGGGTGCCAGCTTTGTTACCGCTCCAGCTCCTGTTTACAGGCATTTTAATTAGTAAAGAGATCCCTTTCTTCCAGTTTGGCCAGCAAGGACTCACAGTCCAAACTCATTACATTACTGCAATTTTGGCAGCAAAAGCCCCTTCAGCTTTATAAGATTGGTGCAAACTTTTTAACAGTATCATGGTTACACAAGCAGTGAAAGTGGCTTGTAAACAGTCTTGATAAGCGCTCTCTGTGGTTATTTGTTACTCCTACACAATTAACCAATGTCTGTGTTGCTAATCAGGCTTTCTCTGTCACATTTTCCTCCCACGCTGTCTGCTCCCAGACTCCTAAAATGGTAGCTGTCAGCTTCACTTTGTTTCCCCTTCCTTCTGGCTCGACTGTATCACACTGTAGGCAAAAAACACACGATCCTTTGACAGAAGAGTAAATTGGGATTTTCTAAGACGGTGGCGCTGCTGCATGCTTTTCTTTGATCAGTTTTTTTAAGCGTTTGTACCTTGTCTACTTGCTGACAAAGCTGTGATCACACAGCCCGGTACTTCTCACTACAGGCCTCCTGCGTAAATGGCAATTCCACTGAAATGTACTTTGAGGTTGTTATCTTGCCAAAGTAAATATGTGGCATAATAAACCGCTCAAACTACATTCAGAGAATAACCAACAAAACTTAAATTACAAGTGACAAATTACAAGTGACACAGACATATTTTTTTCATTTTTAGTTTGATACGTAGTGTGGCTGAAGATCTAAAAATAAATGACAGACAGATAAGATAATTATAGTCTCATTGCATCTACTGACAGCATGGCTTAACAATGATATGGTATCACAAACAACACTTGATTTCTCGGTGATGGTGATTATATAGAAATTGTATCTCTTACTCCAATGAGTTTGTAATGTGCTTGTAATACAAAGGAATATTACCATGTAAGCTACATTTTCATGTGACGTGATTTGGCGTAGTGATGTCTTTGAAGCATGAGTCATGCCCACCCCACGCTAGCCCTCACAAAGCTGCGGACCAGTGCAGACTGGTTATATGTGAGAGGCCACCTCATCCCCACGTTAGGGTCTTTCTGTTCTCTGTTAGTGGCTCCCTACAGCCACGCTTCTGAATAATTCAACAAAGCAAAAGAGGACTGGCGGAGCGGGAGAGGAGATATGGATTGAAGATGATCTCGGGGCCAGGGTAGCAGGAAATTGACTTTTTTGGACGTCAGAATAATCTGGAGAAGCATGCTTGAAAGTGACAGTGTGTTCTGTTACGTGTGCAAGTGGGCGTAGGTGTGTTAATCATCATGCCAGGAAACAGAGCTGGAAACACAAGTGAAAGAGAGAGAGTCTCTCTCCTCCCTCTCTTGCAAGAAACTTTATTAATTCATCAAATTCTCTGACCTGCAGTATGCATAACCATAAGCGTCACACATCTGGGTGTTTCATCTCTACAGAGACCACACAAACAGTTGGCTTGAATAATATCACCCTATAGGACACGCGCAGTGTCCTGAGATTTGAGTCCAGGTGATTGAGCAGGGCCGTGGGTGTGATTCAGATGTCTCCTCAGATGAATATTTCACAGCACTGACTTGAGTTATGACTCGCAGGCAGTAGAGAAGGTCAGTCTTGGTGGAATTTAAAGGATGTTTTTTTGCTGATAACCTCGGCCTCTGACCTTTCCATTGAGGTGTGAAACATAATTTACCAGCGCAGTACAGAGTTACATTAGATGCATGTGATGGCAATCACTCTAAAGCTAGGTTGAGCTACATGAAGGAAGAGCTGATAAGAAATAAAAGCTCATGCATGTTTGGTCAGCTTTACTTTTAGGCTCTATAGATGTGTGTCATCACTTCGGTCCAGACTGAAATATCTCAACAACTACAGGATGGACTGCCATGACATCTACTCTGGTGATCCCTGACTCTGCATCTTGCGCCACCATGAGGTTGATATTTGTGTGTTTTTGAGCGATATGTCTCAATAACTATCTGATAGTTTGGCACAAACATTCGTGTCCCCCTCAGGAGTAATCATAATAACTGCAATGCTAACTTACCTTTTCATGTAGCTGATGGGGTCATCAAATGTACAATTATATGGTTTATGACCACATACCTGCAAAACTCCAATCCTCTGCAAACAGGTAACTCTAAAGAAGCCTTTTAGGCTAAGGATCAACCATTCGCTTACTTAATTCCACAGTAACTCACCTGGTAATTAGCAAATAATTACAGTACTTTAAAGATTATTCTCTCAAGCTGGCTGGCTTGGTGTTCATTTATTTTCGGTCACAAGCTCTGGCATCCACTGTTTACCTTGCTCTAATTCACTCTCTGTAACCATGTCTCTAATTATGAGTATTGATTCAATTTAAAACCAAGACTCATAAGAAAAGAACGAGAGTGCTCATTTAAACATGTGTAATTGAATACGACATGGTCAGGGACTAACGGTTATTACTAAGTATCGAACAGAAGCACACGTCTGATCACAACGTGATGGTGGTTAAATGTGTGCGACTAACCTAATCTCTGTCCCTTCATTTGTGTCTCTAGGTGCCCCTGGTTGACAAAGGTAATCTCTCCCGCCGTGCCTCTCTACAATGGCGTGGTCTTCCTCTTCGTCTTGGCCAACTTCAGCATGGCAACCTTCATGGACCCTGGTGTATACCCCAGAGGTTTGTATGCATGTCTGTGAGTGTGCAAATTAGTGTTAGTGTCCAATGATGGTGTAAAATGCTGTTTCTAACGTCACCGAATTCTGGGGAAAAACGCATTCTTGCCTGCAATATTTATCTGACATCTAAAATATTAGTATCTTTCATGTTTTCAATGTACTATACACAAGTATGAGTTATGTTTCCTTCTTTTTGAGTCCTCATGTAGAGGGTACACCTTTTTAAAAGCACCACATTCATCAGAGTATCGACCTATACCTAATGTCTCATTACTCTATCATCCGCCTTACCGCCTGTTACAGTCCACATGCTCCACATACGGTATCCCTCCGCATGCTTTGTCCATCAAACAAGCTGCACTGACTTATGCTGCCGATGCAGACCTCTTGTCGTGAGTGCTGGGTTAAGTAATGATGATTGAACTCATCCCCGAGGGAGGTTTGTAATGCGCTTGTAAATGGTAAGCACCTGTCTTGGGCTTTCTCTGCTCATAAAGGGGTGATAATCATTAGGTTGTATAAAGGTGACGGTGGCCTTCTGCTGCCGCTGCCCTGTTGGGTTTAATAGACTACTGAGGTGATGTTATATCTCACAGGGAGCCGACCCACCAGTAAAGTCTTAATAAAGAACGAAGAAATCACATCTGTTTGGAAAATCACTCCGTCATCCAGATTGTAACAGTGAGAATGAAAGGTTGGTGTGTACTCAGGGTTTTTCCCATTCAGGTCAATGATGTATGGCACGGCCATTTATTCTCATTTTCTTTTGTTGGGAAACTGCAATACAGACACACGAGAGAGATGGCTCAGTAAGTGCCATTTGACATTTTCAGTTTCCCCCGCTGGGCTAAAAGGTGTTTTGACATTATTCAGGATGCGTGTTTTTCTTTAAATATTATTGTCATGAGTGGAGAGTGTGATTTTTGTTCATTGTTTATTTGGTCAACATACAGTAGACACTAAAAAGAAAGTGTTGGCACTAGTCAATATATTTCTATTAACGGTGGGTCAATGACGTGAAGGGCGGTCAATCGAGACAGAGCCGCATAAAATGATCATTATGTCTTTCAGTAATTGCTGTTGTACGTGTCAAGCTTCTCAAAAGAGGAAACTGAACCCTCCTCTAGGCAACAGCTACAATATTAGCCATGTACATGTAAAACATGGGTGGATGAGAGGATTTATTAATAAAAGGTCAATGATTTGATCCCCATTAATAACCTGCCAGGCCTGTCATACTGGTTTTTTTTGCACACTCGGTGTGAGTTGCCTTCTTCATATAAACACACAGTTTATCCTTTCATAAGGGATGATACACTCGTGATCAATGGCAAATAGCAGGCGTACTCAGTATCGATGCTGTGGTGGGTATAAGTGCAAAATCTCTCCTGCTTGTAGATAATGTCCCCCAGAATGCTTCTCTGTCAATCAGCAGTCAATAGGATTGATACATAGTATGATTAAGCCTAGTATGTATTTGATTAAGATGCTGTAGATACATATAGATACAATAGTATAATACAATAATATGTTCGTGCTAAAAATTATTTGAGGCAAATAACTGATTGTAATTGAACTGAAAGCTATTTTTAAAGTGCAAATGTACATTTGTATGAAATAGGCCTTCTTGCATCGAGCATTTGTAGAAGAAGAAGCTGTCAGGGGAGATGGAAGCATAACTGCTGTTTGTGTCTGTTGGTTTGGCAGGCGGTTTACTTTTAAAATCTATTTGAAGAGACTTGACAGCCATAATAACAGAGCAATCTCTGCTTATGGAACTGTTTATTTCTGTGCTCTACCTTTTGTGTCGCTCTTGTTTTCTCTTTTCACTCTCTTGCGTTCTGTTTGTGTGTGTGTGTGTGTGTGTGTGTGTGTTTTCAGCTACCTGGATCTCCCTGCATGTTATTATTGTACTGTGAAATTATTTTCTCTGGTTGGAGCTCCGTGTAGATCGCCCTTTGATCAGCTGAAAGACATTTTATTTTCCACTGCGGCTCCACAGCAAAAAGCTCTCAGTCGTAGGAGAGCAGCACAAAGTACAAAGCTTCTCATACACAGTTTGATTGACTGCAGTGTCGCACCGAGTGCAGTGGAAATGTCATTTGTACTCTCATACTGTAGTTTACAGGTTATGGGTTCAGTTACATGTCAGGTCAGATAGATTAAGGCACCATCTCTGTCAGGGTTAGAGGTTTAATTCCCTTAATAAAAAATCGACAAAAAATGTTCTCTGTTTGCTGTCCATGCAGACAGCTTACAGCGGGGGAGAGCTTCTATTAAGGTGCTTTCCTGTTGTTGCTGTCAAATGTAATCTTAAATCAAAACTGTGTTTTTTGACAGTTTTTCTCACACGCCACCATATGCATCTGTGCTCTGTTAATGTGTGTGTGTGTGTGTGTATATATCTGTATGTTTCCCCACAGCCGACGAGGACGAGGACAAGGACGATGATTTCCGAGCACCGCTCTACAAGAATGTTGAGATCAAGGGTATCCAGGTCCGGATGAAGTGGTGCGCCACCTGTCACTTCTACAGGCCGCCTCGCTGCTCGCACTGCAGCGTCTGCGACAACTGTGTGGAGGTGTGTGTGTGTGTGTGTGCGTGTGTGAATACAAATGTGCAGAGAATCAGTGTGTTAAGTATACATGCAGGCACTGCAATCTAAATATGCATCACGGTTAGACTGATGTATCAGCTTTTAATCAACAATCTGATGCTGTTCTTTTGACATTGGGCTTGTTTGATGTGATATCAGATGCAGTTTGTTTGTACATAGTACATACAGTATGTTTGGAGTTCTTTTCTCTCCTGCTAAGAATTTATATTATATTATATTATATAAATAATTTCTAAATATCTGTGTTTTATTTAGTTGTCCTCATTAAAAAGCATAATTACTGGCATGAATTTCAGCGTTTGGCAGCTTCAAGCGTAAAATATTGTTATCAGTAATAGCTTTCAAATCCTCATTTTGGTCTTACAAATACACCTACACACATACACACCTCAGGACATAAACACACACCTACACACAGGATGCATAATTACACAGGCTGTATTCCTGCACCCTGTTTCCTTTCAAAAAGGCTGAGAGTGTTTGTATAAGCCTAGTAAAGAATTGAATGAGGGTGTAGATTACACACCAACATTTACACATCAACTGATGAAAGTAGAAAGAACAAAAGTGGTATTGGATATTTATTGGAGTTTAAGGTTGATTATGGATTGAATATTTTATTTAAATGGTTTTTTTTACCCTTGCAACCAACATTTTGCTCCTTCACTTGTTTTGCCTTAATAGTCAAGAGATTTAAACTAGTCCCCTCCCAGTGATAATAGGTCAAAATTCATGAACCTGATTTTAATCTGAATTTACAGCAGACTAGCTGTAGGTCATATAATTGATTACCTTATGAATAAATTACATAGATTTCAGAAGTGTAACTTGCTCCCTCTCTTCCTCCTCAGGACTTCGACCACCACTGTCCCTGGGTGAACAACTGCATTGGACGGAGGAACTACCGCTACTTCTTCCTCTTCCTGCTGTCGTTGAGCATCCATATCGTGGGAGTTTTCTCCTTCGGCCTCATCTTCGTTCTCCACCACCGCGAGAGACTGGCAGCACTGCACACCACTGTCACGTATCCTTTCACTGCTTGACTGCAAAGCCTGCTTCTTTTTTTAATGGACGATTTGGTTGGTTGTTGATTTTAGTTTTTTTAGAATAATGTTTCCCGAGTGGGAAAAGGTTGGTAGTAGCTTCCTCTGTCTGAAGGAGTCAATGGAGTTATTCTTACAGTGCATGTGTTTGTGTTCTTGTAATCCCTTATTGTTGTTGTTAAGCTTGACCTTTGTGTCCAGTCTGGTGGTGATGTGTATAGCGGGGCTTTTCTTTATTCCAGTCATGGGACTCACAGGTTTCCATATGGTGCTCGTTGCTCGAGGTCGAACGACCAACGAACAGGTGAGTGTAGGAGCTGCCGTTGGCTTGTTCTGAACGCACACACACACACACACACACACACACACACACACACACACACACACACACACACACACACACACACACACACGTACACAAGCGATTTAGCCTGTTATTTATCCAGCGAAAGTCAACAGAGCTGTGCTGCTCTTCTTCACACAGTCTCAAACATTCACACCTGGAGCCGTCTGACTTTTGGCAACCGTTGCTAGCATTAGGGAACCTTTTGAAATAGCTGGAGAATCTCGACAAGCAAATCTCTGGCCAGGCGAATAATACAGTCTAAATGTGGACAGAATTAATTCCCAACCATCACATAATTAATCCCCTATTTTGTATTCAAGCACTGGACCTCTGTGTGTTTATGTGTGTAGGTGTGTGTGCACTGTGGCCTTCCTTCGCTACCGACTCTAAACAATGCGTTGTTTTCCTCAGGTGACCGGCAAGTTTCGTGGAGGAGTAAATCCCTTCACCAAGGGTTGCTGTGGTAACGTGGAGTACGTCTTGTGTAGTCCCCTGGCACCAAGGTAAGATGCTTTATTATGCTGCGTGTGTGTGTGTGTGTGTGTGTGTGTGTGTGTGTGTGTGTACGTGTGTGTGTGTTTGTACACAGTAGATGCTTTTCAGGGTTTTCTTTCTGTCAGCACACATTTAACTCATGTTTAATGAAATGTGCTGTATTCCTGCACTTGAGACAATATGTTTGTGTATGGTAATGCAAACAGAAGGATTGTGGCCCATTAAAGCCTGGGGCATCCACGCCATAGCACCAATGCAGAAGCATGTACCTGCAATAACAACACGGGCGGCACCATTGTGTGTGTGCGTGTGCGTGTGTGTGTGTATGAGTGCATGCACATGCTCTGAAGGTGGTTGCGGAGGTGCGTAACCAGTTCTGCCTGAAAGCAGCCAGCAACCCAGGGGGAAGGCAGATGGCTGTGAGAATTGAATCACTCTGTAGAACAGTTAATGGGAAACAGAGCGCAGAACTAGTCTGTTTTTTACACACACACACACACACGATCGCTAAAAAAGCGTGAGCACCAGTTTTACAATCTATGACGTTCCATTCCATTAGAATCAACAGTGTGACTGCAGAGAGACAACATCAGGTGGGGGTGAAATGCTGTGTTACAAGCTGTTAAGCTGTTGCAGAGATCCTGATGGATGAATTCTGATTTACTAAACCATTGACTCAAAACGTGTTGGACCTGACTGATACAGAAAAAAACTAAGTATTTTTAAACCAGTCACATTCATTTAGTGGCATGTTTTTTTAATGTAGGGGTCGATTACTAAAAATGTATAAAAAACGCTTGGATAATATACCACACCCAAGCCTCCACGCCATTAAATATTAAAGCAATTACACTGACAGCCCCTTTAATTATTAACAACACAATTATTAACACTGAATATGGGTTGATAGTAGAGTATAAGGTGCAGTGTATCAAGTAGAAGAGGGGTACTGAAATAAAATGAGGAATATTAGCCTTTTTTGTGTACATTTCCGCATGTTTTTTTTCATAGGTGCACTTACATATTCAATGCATACATCTGGTTTTATATCTGTACAACATGTTTACAAGTTATTCTGTGAGGTCATGAGATCCATGAACCACAGAGTATTTCTCATGTAGCAATAAAGATTCAATTCCAAAGGTTTAGGGTGCGATGAAACTAGAATAAGAAGCGATTCCTGAAAAATGAATTCAGTTTGCAGCAAATATTTCTCAACTGAAGACAAAGCTAGTGCCCCCCCTCCTTTGCATAAGTGGTGCATACTTTGATGTGAATAACTTTAATAGTACACTGTGTGCTGTGTTGACTGTGTTACAGAGTTGCATACTTGTCATCTTGGTTGCATTCAGTGAGGCACAGTCTCGCTAAAGATTGCAGATGTAATGGCAACTCTGACTGCCAGGACTATACTTAAAATTATAAATTCAGGAAAAGTACTGTGACTATAAAGAATCTGTTTGTTCTGAGAGAGAGCCTGTTGCTCTTTTTCTATGCAGGTACATGATGGACCCCAGGAAAAAGCCCCATGTCAGAATTCAGCCCCCATTCATCAGACCTGACCTGTCAGAGAGGCAAATCACCATCAAGCTCAGCGACAACGGCATCCACAGCACCATCATCAGCTCCAAGGTGAGTTCTTCTCAAATGCTACAGAGCTTTTTTTTCTTGTTATTTCCCTGTTGCTCCATTATCCAACTGACCTACTTTTTCATACTGAGGGCAGCATATACAAGGATACAGTAGCTCACTAGAGTCGCATATATTAGGGGATTTCCTCATTTCTAAAACTTCACATCAAAGCGAAAGGGAGTCACAGATTTCTGAAAAATGAATTTGATTATTTTTCACCCCAAAGGGATATATACTGTGTCTGTGAGGGTGATTTTAAAAGCAAACATATCTACAAAAAGACCATAACCAGTGGTTTCAATTCATGCCATCTACCATGAAAATCATCTTGCAGAGTGGGAAAATGTTTGTCCTTTAAGCACATTTAGTTTGTACCTTTTTAAAATACACTCATGCCATCTTAAAGGACAAAGAGGGGCTCCAGTGAAGAAACGCGTCCTATTCCCTTTTCGAGTAACCCTACAGATTTAATTAACTTCTGATGTTCAGGTTTGGTCATTGACAACTTTTCTGCAAACTTTCACTGAAGTTAACTTTTAGGAGCTCCAACAATTCCAACGCATCAAAAGTGTGTTGACAGGTCTCTGGGAGTACTACTACATGTATGTAAAAAACAGCTGTGGCTCCAGAGAGAGCTGCATGAAGTCTGATAAATTGCCTCAAGTGATGTCACTAGAGTCAGCGTCAGTTGGGACTAAAGACCAATCTGAGGGTGTGGCGTTAGAAAGAAGTGAGTTTACCAGACGCCTGTAGCCCGCTCCTCATCTCTGCTTGAGGCCACATTAGCTGCTACTAGCATAACACACCCGAATTACTGGAGTTGCATTGTGGATAATCTCTTGTTCTTGTTTTTGTTCTGCATCGATATTGATTTTAAACTTTGTCTAATGCTAAAAATAAAACATTTTAACAAATAAATGCTCTTTTATGTTGTTAATGTAAAAAGTGAATCTAACACTGACATTATTTCACCATTTGCACTCCATTAGCCACAACAAAAAATGATTTAGCTCAAGCAGAGCAGCTGCCTAGTGCAGCTTTGCTACCCTACAACCATCCCTACCTCTAACATATGCTCTTCTCTATGTCATCTGCTGTTCCCCCCCACCTGTCCTGGATGTTATCACACCCTGCTCTCCTCCCTGTAGTCCAAAAGTAGCCTGGACGGCCTTGACGAGAAAGAAACCCAGCCGCCGCTGCTGCCACCCAAAGTTGACAGGTACAACCAGCTGAAGACTCAGCTGACGTCCAGCGAAGGTAAGAAAACGCAGGAACAAAGTGTCCCAACAACTTTCCCCCTCTCCTGTCAGTCATCATCAATCCCATTTCTCGTTGTTGCCCAGCAGCAATTCCCCAAACTGCCTCTGTGCATCACCAGTATCCCAGTGTGTGACTTGCCTCTAGTTTAGCGTGATAAATGTCCGTCTCAGTGGCAGATCAATTGCTTTTTTAATGCCAGGCCATAGGTGTGGTTTGGAATAAGGAGGCGAGTCCTGCACACTGAATCAGCACCAGAGTAGAGATTTCAGAGTGAATTATTGCAACATGAATCACCGCCTTCTTCTATCCTGGTGACATGTAGCAATGAAGCCACATGGAGGGATGGGAGAGGAATATGGTCGAGAATCAGGAAAAAAAAAAAATGACTGACTTCCTTTAGAAGTATCTGTGTGAATTAGGAACTGTGACATATTCTGTTGTGGTGGTGGTTTAACAGCTAAGAGCCTTAACCAGCGGTAACGTCTTTCTTTGTACTGTTGCATTCAATAGTCAATAAAATATAGTGTGAACCTACAACAGCAGGTTCCCTCCAGAGGATCTCCAGTGCCATGGCAGCATTAAATCAGGGAGTGAACGCTTTCTGCTCTTCAATGGAGCACTATCACTGCCTGGTGGTGCTTCAAAGTACTGCAACCTGTCTAAATGGATCGCCTCCCTTTTTAAAGGCAAATTAGAGGAAACAGAACAGGCTTTGACCGACTACCATGCCACTCCAGTTAATTTTAATTCTTGGTGATGGTGTGTGGTTCAAAAACTCATTACCTACAGCCTTCTTTACTGTGATGATAGAATTCAGCTCAAGGTCTTGTCTTTTCTCCCAGAACTGACTTTCGATCAGTGCTGTATAATAGAGGCATTTCTATTACCTGCACAGTGTTAACTCTGGTCCTCTTTCTCTGTGTGTGTGTTGTAGATGGTTCTCTTTCTGGAAAGACCCACCCTTCCACTCCAGCCATGTACAAATTCAGGCCGTCATTTGGCACCATACCTAAAGTCCACTACCACACTGCTGGAGACAAGGTACGGCATGATTTGTTTGGCACTTATGTAAGATGTATATTCTTAATATAGTATAGTTATTATGTTACTAGGATTATTATCTCTACCATATAGCCAGGGGTTTATTTCCTGTTGCAAAAGCCTCAGTAGCAGTTAAGTACAATGACTTCAATCATATTTGATTTGACGTGTTTTTCTGCTGTTTGCTACTCAGATTGTCATGCCAGATGACCGGAAGACCTCGGCCATCTTGGAAGAGGGTGTCCGTGGTCATGACTACCGATCTGAGCCAAACCTGGACCTGCCTGAGTACACCAATACTCCTCTCCACCGCACCTTCCAGTCGTCTCCCCTCGAGCTGGACGCTGACCCCATCAACTCCCACTCTCTCAGCCTGAAGCAGGGTCACCGTCGGCCAGAGAAGGGCCAGCTCGCAGCCCTGCAGCCGCAGACAGTCACCTCCACGCCGTACAAGAGCATCTTTTCGCCCAACACGCTCTCCAACCGTAACGGCAGCTTGTCTTATGACAGCCTGCTTAACCCCAGCATCTCCCCAGCCACTGCCAGTGAGTGCATGGCCCATCGTGGTATGCCCACCGTGGGGTTCCACTCGCCCTACCTGCCCACCAAAATGTGCCACATCCGGGAACCTGACATGCAGAGGCACCAGGTCACCCCCGCCTACAGTCCAGTGATGCCACCCAGGGGGGTGGGCAGGCAATCCCCTCACCTAAGGGAAAGGGACCCATCCCCGGTGCGCTATGACAACCTCTCCCAGACCATCATGGCCTCCATCCAGGAACGAAAGGAGATGGAGGAGAGGGAAAAACGGCAGATACTGCATGGGCGCTCCCAGACCCATATCTATGCCCAGGACTCTGTCGTGTTTGCTGGGGGCTATGGCCTAACCCCCAATGCTTGCTACTCAGATGGGCCTCGTGGCCCTGGCTCTAGAGGCCCAACACCCCCAGCTTATGGAGGCTCCAGGGACAACCTGATGGGGGTCGGCCTGGTGAGCTATGGGCAACGAACCCCCGTTTTGCGCCATGCCGGCTCCACGCTGGGTCGTGCCCCTAGGACTTCGACCACCTCCCTGCACACAGATCACATTAGCAGCAACAGCAGCCAGAGCAGGGCCGCTTGCCCTGAGGGCCTTTACCGTTCCCCGGCCCACCAGCCCCACTCCCCTGCTATGCCCCGATCCCCCTCCTACTCCCACCAGAAACTCTCCTACATCAGTGCCCATGAGAGGGCAGACTCACCTCGCCTGGGGGGCCCAAGGTATGAACCCTAACGTTACACCTGTGGGACTGCATGCATTTGTACTGAGCAAAAAGGGGGGGACTGGTGGGCATTGAATGTATTCCCACTGGAAATCCTGCTCCTTCTGCTGGACACAGCCGGCAGTACATGGGCACTAGTATACTCGCGCTTACTTAGGCAACGTATAGCATTTGTAAAAAGTGTATGTATTTGTTCAACTGTAATGTCCATTTATTCATGTTAAGTAACAGTCTGGTGTGAATTATTTTCTGTTCTAATTAATGTTTGCCTTTCTAGTAAAATATCCATTTTTGTATTATTTTACAAATTAATAAAGTTGTGTAATTCCTCTCATTTCTTTTTCTTTTGCATGCTTTTCACCTACCCGCCTAACATTTCCACGCCTTCTGCCTCACTAACAAGTACACTTTGAAACTAATCATCCATGTTGCTGTTTTGGTTTTGGTGGTTTGAAACTGTCCAGACAACAGATCTGCATGTTGCCACAACCTTTATTGTTTGGTTTGTGTTTTATGCCTTCGACCTCTTTGTGGTGAATACTTACCCTTGTTCTTCTCTTTTCACTCAGAGAGGCCATGAAAGTTAACGGGCAGATGGACTACCACCCCAGTGCAAAGGGTTCCACCAACAGCCCCAGTCGCCACAGTAACGTCAAAAAGGTGACGGGTGTAGGAGGCACCACGTATGAGATATCGGTGTGAGCAGGGACACTGCATAGACCTCCAATGACAACAACCACCCTCCTGCAAAGAGATTCTCTCCTGTTATTTTAGTCAAGAGTCAGGGGCACATAGCGCTCCCTGTTTTGGATTTATTGTCCAAATCAGAGGACCTGTCTGCCCTTGTGTGGGTCCGTCTAGCCAAATGCCTGTGTATGTTCGTACCAGAGGGGTGGTTTGTCAGTTGATACCGCTGCCGGCTGTATGTGTGAGGAGTGTCTCGTCGTTAGCATTTTGTGGCTCATCATCTAGGTCGTAAAGAGAGGAACGTTAATGGTATTACTTTTGTCTCTCAGCTGTGGTCATGAAGCGTTTAGTTGTTCCAAATGTCAAACAAACGTTTCTCTAGAAAGCACTGAAGGCTGAACAAAAACACTTACAGATGAATTAAACACTGACATCCTCACTATGGACTTTTGTGAGAAGACTAAAGTCCTTTCCACGTCATTTGACCTCAAGAAGTCACGGTGCTTCACATTAACTTGTACTGTTCATGCCATCTCCTGCGTAGCGTTGAGAAGTGATGGAGGACCGATCCGTTAGATCAGCACCAACTTGCATTTGCAGGCAACACAAGATAAAAGAGTTGAGAAGCAGGGGAAGGGGATATCGAGAGAGGGAAGTCATCGTGTCAGGTCTGGTGGTTGCATTCCAAATACATTGAGAAAGGCGTGTTGATTTAAAAGTAAGTAAAAAATGTAATTCCTTCTTTATCAAAAACAAATTTCTCAGGAATGAATGCAACCAGCAGAGATGCTAGTTGATGTTAATTCATAGGCTTTGAATGGCTCCTTCTTTGTCTCTTGAATATAGCTTAGCCCCCTTTATTCACTTCACAAAGGTGCAGTGCATCATCATAGGCCTCCGCTTGTTTTACTGAAGTTCAGTTCGGGGATTTCAACATGACACAAGTGCTGGGAAGATATATTGGCGTCCTGAAAGATTTGAATACCTCATCCCAAGAGTTCAGAAGGAGTCCAGCCTCGCACAACCAAAACTTTCTGTTTGTGTTGTGTCAAAAAAAAAAAAGAAGATGACTTGTTTAGTGTGTAAGTTGTTTGTGTTATAATCATAGGAATAGAAAGGTGTAGAGAAACAAGCCATTGTCCCATGTAGTAAAATGAAGATAACTGGTCACCCATTTATTATTTTGTAGTTTTTTTTTAAATGTTTTTTTCCCTTTTTATATAGCCAGCCTTTCAAAAGCTACGTTTGATACATTTTTTATAGTTAATTAAGCCTGGAATGGATGTCTTATTTTTGAGTGGAGTTTTTTGTTGATAAATTATAAATTCAGTTAATAAATGAGGTCATTATAATGGGTAGAAGTCCATAAAGTAAATATAGCTTGTTTTCCCTTGCAGTGTAAAGAAAAGGTATGATGAAATGTAATTACAAGATATGTGATTTGAGCAAGTGAGATATTTAAGTCAGTCGTTGACTCGTGAACAGTCGACGACTTGCCAATGTGTGCTGTACACAAGTCAAGGATTGGGCTTTCAATAGATGCTGCTTTGAGATTTCAGTGCCAAAAAAAGGCTACGCACCCCTTCATTTCTCAGAGACGGTAGATGGGTGACATTGCTACTATGTCACAGTGACATCACGAAGACTGAAAATATCAAATCAATCAATTTGCAGCAGCTGTCTGGTACAGCTTCAGTATTACCCGACACTCAAGAGATGCAAGACTTTTTTTTTTATTATTATTGTTTTTGCTGTTAATTGAAAAAAAGGTTACAGAACATGTATTACTTTTTGACCATAAAAATGAACTGATAATATCCAAGTGGACGGTTTTTATTTATATTTTGCACCAACTGAATATGAAAATACATGGATGTAAATTGGTAGATTTGGTCCAGCTACATTTGCATGAAGGATAAACCGTTGTTGCCTTTTTAAGAGGAAAAGCTACCTTTCACACACGATGACGCGTGGCTCGGTGAAACACTATCGTACAGTAAGGGACAATGAATTAACATTCGTGTTTTGCATGGAGCAGAAAATGGCAGGAGTGACACTTGTGGGAAACTTAAGACTGGGTAAGACAGTTCTGAAAGAAAGGCCAACGTGCAAGGTAATGAATGATCTTGCTTAAGTATGAAATGACACCACTTTTTACAGGATCTTTTTTCTTCCCATTTCTGGTGCATTCATAGATTCCTTTCTCCTGAGTGTGAAGGCCAGTAGCTGTGGTAGAGTCGGATGTTATCGACACACTCGCTTTAGTAACAACCGTCTGGCTGGCATGGTCTCACTCAGCTGCCTTACCATGAACACAGTAATGTGAAGTAACAGGATACTCTATTCAAGTCATGTATTTCTGAATGGTTAAACATTGTTTCTGTTGTAAGGCTGTGGTATAACGGGGATACTTTTCTGGCAAATCTGATGGGTAATTGTCAGCGTAACAGCTAACTGGAACATCTTGAAATACATGAAGAGTGTTAGCTGCTAAGTTGCCTGAAAACATCCCCATCTATCACGACCACATATAAAAACACTATCGATGTCATTCCTCCTTAAGATGACTGCCATTAGTCCAATGATCTTTTTTGGGGATGGACATCACTGCAGGTCAGGGACCCATTCCTGACTGTCGGTAATGAATCTGTTTTATCAGCCAAGAGCTGATTTTATTTTTTGAAACGTATGGAAAATTCAGTAT
Source organism: Leptoclinus maculatus (assembly GCA_032191485.1). Taxonomy (NCBI): domain Eukaryota; kingdom Metazoa; phylum Chordata; class Actinopteri; order Perciformes; family Stichaeidae; genus Leptoclinus; species Leptoclinus maculatus. The sequence continues at coordinate 26,888,810 of JAVDOI010000005.1, forward strand.
GTATTAAAATATAGAATATACTATAAATGTAAGAGTTCCTATTTTTGTGAAGAGGAAATATTTCCCAATGATCTGAGCAGAGTAAATAAAGTTTCCAACTCTTTGACTGATTCTTGTGAATTCAAAAGGCACAACGTTGATATTAAGGTCTGTCTTTAATATGCCATAGATGTTAATGGTTGAATTGACTTTTTAAAAGTCAAAATGCAAAGCAGTCGTTTGCATATAACCAGCCATGCTATCTTGACTCCTACAACTCTCAACACAACCATGTTTTATTTATACCTGCATATTTTACCGTTAGCTACAAGAGATTTTTACATGAATGCAAACATGGTCTTTGACAGCTTTTATTCGAAGGTGGAGGAAACATTTCCAATCATTTGAGTGCAAATGAAAAGCAACATTTCATCCATATACATGTATTTACAGATGCACTGGCACTTTAGAGGCAAGGTTAAGAACTCAATTAGTGGAAAGGAAAAGGAGAGGGTGGTGAGCACACAGATCAGATAGGGCACACTCTGTTACATATACTCTACATGCTTTAAGTCTGGGAATGTTATGATCTAAAGAAGGAGGACTTTAAGTCAGAGCATAGCTGCACCAAACTCTGATGAACCGTTGACTTTGGACTTCATGGTTTTCAGATAATTCCAAATAAAAGAAAAAAAACGAAATGCTTCTCTAAGTGCATCTGATCTCCTATCAGTTAGCCATCAGTGGACACTGCGATCTGCAGTACACATCTGATGCCACTCAACTGTCTGGAGTGGATTCCTCTTCTATTCAGTTCCCAACAGAACTAATGAAAGGAGGAACCAAGAAAGAACTACTTCTACAAGGCATCCACTGAGAAGTCTTCACCGTACTTGTTTCTAGCAGTGGAAGTGTGGACAGGGTAAGAAGGCCCACTGAGATGCATCATGGGATGTTCTACGTATAATGCACCTCCATAATGCCTGGTCCCTGACTCTGTGCTGCTAACAAGCAGGCTACATTATCCTCTCCGCCTACAAACAAACTCTGCTTTAGAATAACAAAACAAAAAGAATACCCCAATGTGGGAATTATCACTATCACAAGCCTCTCTTCACAGTTTGTTAAATGTAACATTGAACTGTTGTTGACAAGGATGGAAAGCGGTGCATTCCATGGTGTGGGTGCAAAGAGGGAAAGGGGTCGGCTTTTTTTTTTTTTCATAAATTCGCTATCTTGTATTCCCCCCCCAGTGGCATCAAGGACTTGTGATCTTGAGGCAAAACAAATAATAATAAAAAAAATAACTAATAATATGCAAGTGTCCAAATTCAGTTCATTTAGAGTCTATTGTAGAAAAAGAGGAAAACTGATAAATTGAAGATCAGCAAAGCAAGTTCTTGGTTCTCAATTCTTCTCAGCCTTCACCTCCTTTTTCTCATCTTCTTTTTTCTCATCTTCTTTCTTCTCAGTCTCCTTTTTGACCTCTTTCTTTTCATCCGACGCCTTGTCTTTTACGGAGAGTTCCTCCAGCTTCTCTGCCACTTTGTTTGCGCTATCAGTGTTGCCTGTGGCAAAACAGTGAAACGCAGTCAAATAAAAAGCTGTGAATGTTGGAACACAATTAATTTGCTTAGCGTGTACATTTGTCTTTACAGATCACATTCCCAGTGTGTTACTTTGTTTAAAATCGTTGACAGTTGGATTGTGAGGCCAGTGAAGATTCATACCTGTTGTGTTAACCTGATAAATCTGAATAGTAATGTAGCAGAACATAAGGACACCAGCCTTTTAGAAAGGTAGTAACGTGTTACATTCTGCACGGTCATGTAGCAGTCATAAAAAGTTCCAGGCTGGAGTGAACAGCAAAGAACAGAGTTGAGTCTGCATTCTCATGAAACTTGTCATGCAAGACATGTTACCCCTTGTTGGAATAATATTTAAAACAGTACTCCATACACGTCACTCAAACCTGAGTAGAGCAGTGTAACCAGCAACACAGTTATTAAAAGAATATGGCTTTAGTTTCATGTACCTGTTCCCTCCAGAGTTTTTCTGACCTCCTCCTTGCACTCGTCAAACTTCCCCTTGAACTTTTGAGCATCTGTAAACAGAACAGTTTGTGAACATTCACATCCAGGTGCTGCTGTATGATTGCAAATGTACCATTAATAAGCAGCCCCACTGCAACATTGGACTAAATGTGTAAATACTTACTTTCTGCATTTAAAAAGCGTATTGCCAGGAGTTCAGGTTTGGGGCTTTCGTCGGCATAATCTGCTAGTGTGTTCCACACCCATGCCCTGTCACTGCCAGCATTGGGCTTCAGCTCCATGGTAGGTACAACTGTCATCCACAAGAGGGAAAATAAAGAAACACGTTGAAGGCAGAGATGAAAGCATTTAGAATATATGAGGTCATCGTATTAAGTGGTTGCACAACTATCAGCTGGAAAATGTTGGACTGCTTTTGCTAACGGCTAACTGTATAAGCTAAACATTTTGATTAGTTTGGTACCATTTCGGTTGTTACCAAAACTACTGTAAAATAGCAACTAAACTCACTGTGATGATTGGCACAAATCTTCAAGGTTCGGTCTCTCCTCATCAGCAGGCGGATTGTGCCCTTCTCTTTGTGTTTCAGCAGCTTGACGTCACCGGTTCCTCTCTCCTTCCACTCCGGTGGGTCGTTCTCAGAGGCAAAACGATATAGTTTAGCTCGCCTGGGGAAAAATATGATATGGCTTTCATAAATACAATATGCTGGCTGCTCAGCAACATGTATAACAGATTACAGCACTTGATACAAATAACATGCGAGGGAACAAAGGAGTCACGAGTGTATTAAAACAACTTACATTTTAAAGAGTTCCTCCTCATCCTCCTCTAATGTTTTCACATCCTGCTCAGGAAGGGACACAATCGGCTCAAAGTGGGGATCATGATTAGAGTCTTCGACATTTTCTGCAGTGGTCTCGTGCTCTTCTTGGTCCTAGAAGGAAAGAAAAGCAACAAATGTGTGAATTTAAAGCAAAAAAAATTCCACTTATCTGTGTCAGACATTCAGAGTAAATTAAAGAAATTAGGCATGTGGATTAGGTCAGTGTGATTCTTTAAACATTCACTGGAACAAAATGACCAACAGGCCATGAATGCTTCAATGGAGGGATTTAAGAGCTCATTGGTTAAGTAAAGCTTTTGTATGGGAACTGGCAGAGCCTTTAGTAAATCACTATTGCTGAGCCCAGCATCTTTAATTCAATTTGGGGTTGCATGTTCTCACGTTGATGTGCTTACGACTAAACATACACTACAAATATGGCAACAACACATGCTCTTCATACAAAAAAAACCCCGACTGAGGTTAAAGATGGCTAACTTATCCACACAAAGAGCGCAAGTTCATGACCCGTGGGAAAGTGTGAAAAGACCCACTGTGAATAACTGTTTAGTGGGATTTATAAGAAACTGTGCAAACGTGGGAGACTTTCCTTCCTCGGGGTGGAAACCCTACTTCTACACCATTATGCTTCACTAGCTAGCTGTTAGCACGTTAGCTACATCCGCTGCGGGAGGTATTTAAGCTACAAAAGCCAGTGACATTACAATAAAATGCTATAACAGTAGAATGTATTTAATAGAAGGCAGTGGCTTTAATGGTGGTTACATAAAAACGTTTGGTTTTGTTGCAGTTTTACCTAATTACTGTTAATAAACAGTTGTTCAACTTTGTTTTTCTAAGACAACTCATTGTGTAGTTGCCCAGCTAACGATAGTTAACGAGGCCTTTCGCTAGCAGGCTAGTCGAGAGCTAACGGTGATCGGTTCACTTTTCACACCACGGTGGGTTTCGTTAACTAACACCACCGTTAATTTGACAATATATTCAGGTGACACGGTTTTAAGGCTAACTGACACTCCACTCACAGTAACATTGTTACTGCCAACTGCCCGATAATACGCAGTCATTGGCTCCAGCGCCCTGCTATAAAAAGCTAACGTTAGCCAACAAATGTTAGCAACTTGTCGCGCTTGGCAGACAAAGACAATAAACGCAGGGATCATCATCGTCTTTGGCCAGCTGGTTACATGTTAAGATTGTTAAATAGTCAGTTAAAATTGCTGACGACTGCAACGGTTATCGTTAGCAGTTGTGTGCACATCGCCTCCATAAGCAGCTAGCTAATGACCAGTATAAGATGCTAATGTTAACATGCTGACTGGCTGCACACTTCAGGGTGCTTTTGAGCGCATCAACATTAACTCAGAAGACATGCGTACGAGTATAAAATCTAGCATAGGGCATTTGTAGTTGCGCTTTAAACTTGCATTACATCATATGGCCTCGAAAACATTAAAATTAACGTTAGCTCATACAGCATCACGAAATACATCATTGTCGGCATTTCTCGCTCGCAGCTTCCTTTACAAAACTTTGACGCATTTCGACATATAAAATACCAGGTTTGCCATCAAATTTCGATTCAAAGGTGAACATAGTGCAATGGATGACCTAAAATGCGTGACCTCACCTTCGGGTCTGCCATATTAATTTAGATGTTTGTAGATTATGGAAGTAGTTAGATAGATTCAAATCCCAGACTGGCCGCCGTTTCCCCCGTCAGCTGCTCTCACTTCCTGCTACGGCTTTCGCGCGCCGAATTTCCTACGTATGCCCGCGCGTCCACATTGTGAAAGCGCGCGCGCACCGCCTCTCTAGTCTTTGCCTGTATCACAAATCACACTTGAGAAAATGCTGTTTTTATTAAAAATATATACTGCAAAAATGATATGCTTTAATACATTGAAATGTAAAACTTGAGATGGTATATTTTAGGATATTCTATGCATAGACAGAAAAGTCAGATTGGATCAGCATAATACATTCAGCAAGGCGAGGATATCAGTAAAACATTGTTGTGCAACAAAGTAATGTCTTCTAATTTTAGTAATATGTTGATTAAATAAGCTATGAGCCCTTACTGACCCTCTTTTCCCACCGTCTGCACATTTATTCACTAACATGCAACATTTGAGCACAGTATAGTTTGAATAATTAAGGGCCTGAACTACATTTTGTAACCTCTGCCATTTTAGTTTATACTGTGCTGTTGTGGTGCATTTGGTAGGTCTGCAGTTTTAATAAAAAAACAAAACATTTTCACTTGGAGATAAATAAAGGTTAAAAGAAGTTGAAACAAGTATTGTTGGTAAACAGAAATCCTTTAAACGCATTTTTTTTTTAATTAGTAATTTCACACTGTACAATGACATGTAAATGTAAAGTACCGAGAGAGCCGATCATTTCCCACTGAAGAAGATGGACCTTTTTTAAAAAGACGACTACCACTTTAAATGAGTTCACAGTTCTCTCCGCTGCACGTGGTTAAATCAACATGGCAGCGCCCAGTACACTTCTGTGAGAGTGGATTGTGAAAGTTGAATATAGAAAGGTAGGTACATGAAAAACATTGTCTCGACTTCAATCGACTGTGACCGTTGCTGATATTTAGCATGACTGGAAACAGTAAGCTGTTAGTTCTTAAAATAGAAAATGGCGAATCGTTTTCTTTAAGCAAGGAAGAACGCAACTTCAGTGTATGTTAGTTGCCAAAACTGCCAAAACTCAAGTCCGTAGAAGCAGTTAAAGCATTTACATGAAAGCAATTTTAAGTTGTAAACGTTCCTTTTTTGCTTTTCAGCGTTGCATTTAGATTGTAAAGTTAATTGAGATCATTGTAACAAGTTACAATGTCTCAACCAAGCTTGATATTTGAGCACAATCTGTCCAGCTATCGTTTGATTGTAAAAAATAAAGTAAATAAAAGCTAATGTCTAGTACTGTTAACTTGTTTTCACGTATATTTAGTTTTTCTGAATGTAAGATCAGTATCAGTCTGCTAATCGGATTATTTTCACAGCATCGACAGAGTGATGGCAGATGTCAGCAGCAGCCCAGTGGCTGATACTCCAGCCTCACACGAGGAGAAGCCGGATGACCTCCCTCAGGTCTCCAACAACGATGACGTAAAGTCCGACGACAAAGCAGAAGGGGGGAACGAGGCCGCCTCTGACCCGGGCTTGTACCGCTACATCAAAGAGGACCTCTTCACCTCCGAGATCTACAAAGTGGAGATCAAGAATCTACCCAAGTTCACTGGTTTCAACGACCTGAAGAAGTTCCTGGCCAAACACGGCCTCAACCCGCACAAAATCAAGCTGTTTGGCAAGCAGACGTTCGCCTTCGTCACCTTCAAGAACGAAGAAGAGCGCGACAAGGCCATGAAGATGGTCCACGGCATGCAGTGGAAGGGCCAGGTGCTCAGCGTCAGGCTGGCCAAACCCAAAGTGGACCCCATCCTGAGGAAGAGGAAGGAGAGGGAGGAAGGAGAGCTGGCGGGAGGGCAGCCCCCATCCAAGCGAGCAGAGGGGGACGAGGAAGAGGAGCCGCTCAGCGTCCAGATTGCCAACGTGGTGACTCCTCTGTGGAATGTGCCGTATGAGGAGCAGCTGAGGATGAAGGAGCAGGAGGTGGTGGGGGTTCTGCAGAGGCTGGCCAAGTGAGTGCTGTCATTTTATATACAGTGTGATTCATCCATGTGGTACCCATGTGTGTCCACAGCTGATCTGCTGCAGGTGTTGTGCAGTATCAACACGAGAATTTGACCAAATGTTCTCTATTGAAGGGCTTCTCTATTGTTTCTTTCTCAGAGAGATCGGCAGCAACAACAAAGCCATGTTGCCGTGGCTGTTTGCGCAGAAAGGGAAGTACAACAGAATGTGTTGTCCTCTGGAAGCTATCCGACCGTCTCCTACAGAGGTATATCTACATGTCGGGTCTAAATCATTTCACAATTTACTGACAAACGCATACGGCACACGATTATAAATACATACTTTTTACAATACATTGTACACCTTGTAAAGCAGCGTGTGTGTCTAATACCTCCTTAATCCTGTTTCATGTTTCTCTACCTGCATCGTGGCAGACGGAGTACAGGAACAAGTGCGAGTTCCTCATTTCAGTGGGTGCAGACGGGGAGGATAAGACCATCGGTTTCCGCCTGGGGAAATATAAAGGCGGCTCCTGTGCCGTGGTGGGGCCGGCCGAGACGCGCCACGTCTCGGCCGAGGCCAAGAGAGTGGTCAGCGAGTTTCAGAAGTTCATCAGGTAGCGTTACGTGGTGGAGATAGTCCACAGCAAGGAATAGATATGGGAAACCAAACTACTTTCACATGCAGTATTTCTTTTTAGGGTTTCATAGACATGAGACTTAAAGAAGTCTTTTAGACATCGGACACATTTCCGCCATTGCATTTAATCTCGCTGTTATTTTGCATACAGGACAACATCGTACTCTGTGTACAGTCCTGAAACGTATGAAGGACACTGGAAGCAGCTGACTGTAAGGACTACGAGGACCAAACAAGCCATGGCTGTCGCGTTCTTCCACCCGCAGGTGAGGAGGAGGACATGTTTCTCTTTACCAACGCTGTGCGATCCTGTTTGCTGATAATAGAGTCACACGGTTAGAGTTCTTCTTTTTGATGTCTCTTACTTGTTTTAATCGCTCCTTTAGAAACTCGAAGAGGAGGAAGTCAAAGCATTAAAGAGCTCCATGAAGACGTACTTTACAGAAGGAGAGGGGAAAGACAGCGGAGTAACCTCTCTTTACTTTGTCAGAGAGGGTCAAAGGTAAGAAAATAAATCCTCATGCTCAATTAGTCAAGATGCAGGACAAACAGTGGAGACTATGAAAATATCCAAGTACTGCACTAAATGAGTGTTTTTTTTTTTTGGGCTTACCAGGACTTCTCCTAACCTCGAGGACTTGCCCTGTGAGCTGGTGGCTGGAGAGAGCAGCATTCATGAGGAACTCCTGGGTCTAAAGTTTAGAATATCTCCTCATTCCTTCTTCCAAGTAAGAAAGACGTAGCTCAGAGAAAAGTCCTTTTGTGTTTTACAACGCACAGATACATTATGGTTCCAGCTGTGAAATGGGGTCTTGTGTTACCTGGCAGGTGAATACAGGAGCTGCAGAGGTGCTGTACTCTGCTGTGGGGGAATGGGCCCAGCTGGATCAGGACAGCACCGTGCTGGATGTGTGCTGTGGGACGGGAACCATCGGCCTCTCTCTGGCTAAGGTGACTATGTGTTGATAATGACAACTGACAGGAGTTAGTAATAGACACTGTAACAGCCTGCACATGCACTTGGTTAATGACTTTCGCATCTCATCCTTTCCGGGTATACATTTTTTTGGGGGTCTTTTTTTCCCAAACACCTTTATTAGGGTTCGTACAATTATTGGCAAAGAGATATAACACTTTTGAAATGTTCTATTTTTTTCTTCGTTCTGGCAGGTTTTGACATCTTTGTTCACTTTTGTCTTTAGAGGGTGAAGAAGGTGATTGGAATCGAAATGTGCCAGGAGGCCGTGGAGGATGCCAAAGTTAATGCAAAGGTCAATGGTAAGAGGCCAGATAACATCAAATTACCTCCAGTGATTTTATGTGTGGAGTGTGAATATTCATAAATTCAGGACGGTTGGTATTAATCCCTCGGGATTAATCGTTTTTAAAGTCTTTTTTTATCCCCAAACTTATTGTAGAGATGAGAAGGTATTCAGTGTTTGACTGCAAGGCAGTAATTCTAGTTTTTCATTTGTTTGTATTTGAAGGTCTGAGTAATGTGGAGTTTCACTGTGGGAAAGCCGAGGACGTGTTCCCCAAAATCCTCAATGCTCTCGTGTCGCCCAACGTCACAGCCATTGTGGATCCGCCGAGGGCCGGCCTACGTGAGTAAACGGCCCAAACCGTGAAAAATGAACGTTACTCCCCTCAGGATTTGTCACATATTTATGTTTTTTTTGTGTCTTTATCGAACAGATTCCAAGGTTATACTTGCCATCAGGAGAGCAGAGCATCTGAAGAGGCTGGTTTATGTAGCATGCAATGCTAAGGCAGCCATGAACAACTTCATTGAGTGAGTCTCGTGTGTTTTGATTTGGCTGTTTTCAAGCAGCAGAAACAATGAATTCAATTTGTTTGTGAGATTGAAAACTAAAGACTGAATAACTTTCCACTGTCATATCAGATATATTTTGAAAGGTGGCCAATTCTATGAAATGGTGACTCTTACGTTGAATCTTTTTGTCTTTTAGTCTGTGCAGACAACCATCCAAGCGAGTTCATGGGGCTCCATTTCGACCGGTGCGAGCCATGGCCGTGGATCTGTTCCCTCAGACCATGCACGTCGAGATGCTTTTGCTGCTGGAGAGAGTGGACTACGACTCCTAGCAGACCAGCAATAAGGAGGAGACATTCTGTGCCTTCTAAGACCCACACTACCATACTGTTTAGTATGCCAGAAAAAGATTTAGTATGTCAGAAATATCAGGATGTCCTACTGCATCCGGCCGTATTTTAGTAATAACATTGCACCTTGACCTGCCAGAAAAGCATGCTGGCTTGCAAACTGCTAAATGGGGATGTCCAGTTGGACATCCTGGTATTTTTGGCACATTGAAATTGACATAATGTATTAGAAAATACTTTTTTTTTCTCTTTTCTGGCTCACTGAATAGTATAGTATGGGTCTGGGGATGCTCAGAGGGTCTTACCTTTTAAAAACAGGCTCTGTCCTTTGATAGGCAGCATGGGCTTTCCATACTAGAAATGTATGCACTCTCAGAACTTTAACATTTTTGTTAAAAGCGTTTTTTTCCTGTTGAAGTAATCTGCAAGGCCTTATAGTCTTAAAGGGTCAGTTCATTCAAATACAGTCCTCTTTTGTAATGCAATATTAATTCATGCTTCAAATAAAGTATGCTTTGCACTATTTGGTTAACTGAGCGTTATGGACTGTCCTGTTATGCTTTTTTTAGTTTGAGGACTTTTGTTAGATGCATTAATGTCTTAAATTACAAAGCTATCTTGAATAAAAAGTTACCCTTCAACTCCTGAAGCTCGATACCTTGTTGGACTGTTAAAGTGTAAAGCCGGAGCAGTGGGTACTATGGAATAAATAGCTTAACGTATTAAAGTGCCACCTCAGTTGTTTAATCATTCTGGAACTGAATAAAAACAGCCTTCCTAATCATTAGTCAAGACATTTTATTTGCATAACAAATATCGCTAAAGTCATGGAGCTCAGGTTGCAATACATACTTCATTTTTCTAGGGTACAACTCAACAAAACGCATGGAAAAGCAGTATTTTCTTCTCACACTGACACACTTGGCAAGACAAACGCACGGAGGGGAAAGCACATTCTTAAAGCGATTCACAATATCACAACAGCCTCGTGGTTAAACTGATGTCCTTGAATATTTCATAGAAAAAGAAAACAAAACACATAGGCCAAATACTTGACAAAAGATGCACAGCAGTTTCTATTTTGTTCCAGCAAGTAATGGGTCTATGTATCTTCCTCTGATAGATGTTTCTACTGTACAGTTTGCAGCAACATTAACTATAAAATGCATAAGACTGTATGTAAGCTTTGGTATACACACACGTTCATCAGCTCCTGTTGGACTAAATGACTTGACCGCAGTTTGTTCACGTCAGTGTACCAAGTACATCTTAAAAAGGCTGCCTTTTGTAAAAATGCATTCTACTTGTGGTCAGAAAATACTGTAACAACGATGGCAAACACACGCACACAAAACAAAACACACAATCCATTAAGACGAGTCTTAAAAATCTGCACATGCTGGAGGCATTATTCCCTCAAGTATCCGATGTTTTAGAGGCCGTCTGCAGTCAATTTCTAATTGGCTAAACAATAAATGCGTGATCAGGTAAAGGGGGGGGGGCTTGGTCTTTCCACTTCCTGATGAAGGGTGTTTTAGGTCCAATGTAACGCATTATACTCTGAGCCCTTCATGAAATGGATTAACTAAGGCAACACGTCAACATGATTTCTTAAGGGCACTGCAACTAAACAAGCTACTGAAATGTACCGACTGGTTAGTTGGTGTGCTTGGCGTTAGTACTTCAATAAAAAGCTAGCAAGAACTAAGGTAAAGAAATGAAGCTATTACAGTACTCTGTGCTTGGGTTTACTGCAGTGTTGGATGTCTCTTTCTAGTATTGCCAATGCAAAAGAAATAAATAAAGGCAACAAGTACCTCCAAATGCAAGTCACCTCAAATATTCCCCAATGCAGTCATTCCTGTACCAACAGCATGATCAGTCAACACAAATATTTGACAGGACACAAGTGCATAACAATATTTCTCAATAGTCATCACTTCACAACGCATGTTTTTTAAAATCGTGCAAACCAAGACAGCAGCTGTCCATTCTGAGGGGAGGAGGAAGAAGAAAAACGGCATATTTTGTATTCATGACCCAAAATATCCATAACACCGACCAATAAACAAGTAACGTCGGTTCCGAATAAAATTAATGGTATAAATACACAAGTACTAGTAGTCCCTTTCGAATACTTGAAGCACTAAACTAATAGGTGCTGGTACTCTGACTGTTAAAAACACTTCCAAACAAAACAAAAAGGTGTGTGTAGTGGTTTTTGCTGTCAAAAGAAGCATGCATTTCTATTTTGATGTGGTTCATGTGTTACCTTCTCTGCAGCCCGGGTGTGTGTTTTTTTTTCCCCTCCAGAGTGCCATCGCGAGGTAGACGATATTTGCTCTAATGTCTGTTTGTGCATTTAGACCTCTCCTTACATTTACCAGCTGAAACAATAAAACACGGGCGGAAGGATGCAAGCCGTTCTACCGGCCGGGTCAAAGTGGAACTACATCGCCGTCAGATGTCAGTGATGCATAATTAAGGGTGTTGGATGGTGGGGGGTGTGATGTCGGACAGTGACTGGGTTTCAGTGCCGTGGTTCATCAGTGATTTCCAGACTCAAACGTCAACAGTGCAGAGGGGTTCACTCCCGGGCTGGGCAGACTCCATTATGGTCATCTTGGGTTTCTTCCTCGTTTCCTCCTGGTACAGAAATACAATAAAGTGAACATATTGTGGAGGAGTACATTGTGAAAATGGCGCAAAATAAAGTACGCTCAATCTATTCTCAATTCTAAAATATACAAATCTAGGCAGTGGCAATGTAATATTATGCTCGTAAAGACTGGATGAAGAGGACTAATTGAGACCCTGCAGATTTACTGTTTGCCCAAATAACACTCTGGGCTTTATCTGGATCAGAACTACAACCTTGTGTTTCCCTTCAATGAGCTCTCTGGTGACAAGATGTCTGATGTACAACAAGTAATCCTTGTCGAGGGAAGAGAGGATGAACTACTGTAAAAATAGACAGTCCTAAACTTAATGAAGACTTCCTGCACTGAAAGAGAATAAAGGCTCATATAGTCGGCCCCGTAGGAAAAGCACAGGTGTAAATCATAAAATTGATGATGGCTGAACTTCATTTCGCTGCTTCAGTTTCAGGGTCCTGCCTACTGGGACAATTAGATCATCATTTTATTGTTAACTGCTTCTATAAGACAAAATGTCTGCTTTGGCCTGTTACTTTTATTCATGTTTGAAACCAATGTCGAATGAAAATCTAAGCACTTTCTAAGCAATCTTTCAGCTGTGAAAGACGAGATATATGTTCAACACTGGGTAGAATCAAAATTACATGTCTCTCTCTCTCTTCATATTACATAAAAAGGAACAATTCTCACCCTCTGCTTGGCTAGTTTCCTCATTTCCTCTTGCAGTTTGTTCAAGATATGGAGGTTTGGCTTGTTCTTTTTGGCATACTGCTGGAGCTCGATCACACTCTTGTCGGCGCTCTCCTGCAAAAGATCGGTCGTTTAAAACGTCATTGAGATGTGCCAGCTTCATTACCAGGATATCATAATCATAATTCATATTTCACTTGTTGAAGGCAATGGGCAGGTACAGCTGAAATAGTCTGATTATTCCTTATTTAAAGTGGCAATCCTTAAGATGTCAGTAAGGGTTGATTTAGAATTTCTATTGAAGTGAAAACAATGGGAATTGTGTTTAGACGTCTGGATTGATACAAGAGCTTCAAGTTTTTAGAATTGTGTGCGTAGTTCTATTTATGTGTATTTTCCCCCCCAAGGATGTCGCCACAGACGCCCACATAGATATTAATAAGATAGCAATACTATCAGTGGGCCACAGGCTCAGTCAGCATTGAGTTACCTCCTTCAGTGACTTTAAATGAAAATCTTCAAGACTGCCAGTAATTACAGTGAGAGGGTTTATTGCTTCAAGACGTTTTAAATTGCATTTACAGGGACTGTTGACCGTAATGCGTTTATTGGCAAGCAGCACTATGAGAGTTTACACAATCCTCATAACCAGATATCTTATCCGGTTAAGAAACTTTAAATATTTACTGTAAATAGAGCTCAACATCAAACAGAAACATTTAGAAAATACCAACATTTCTATAAGTTTCCCATGAGCACAGCTCACAGCTCTACAGTAAGCGTTTAAGTACGTACCTTCTTGACCATCTTATTGCTCTCTCTGCCGTACATGCGCAGCAGTGAGCCCCAGTTCTTCACGTGGGGATGAAGCATCTGCAGGATCTTCTGAGAGGCCAGTTGTTTGCCAACCCTTTTGTTCTTGCCTGGTGGCACATGTACAAAAACATGTCACTGAAAGCTACGTGCACGTTCGCTCCACAAGGTCACGCAAAACAGACATGGTAATAAGAATCAAACACCAACTCTCCATGTGGGTCGATGAGGATCAGGGTCTACTTACACCAGCCTCGCACGGTGTGCTTCCCACATGTCATCACGTATTCACTCTTCTGGTTTTTCCCCGGGATCACCTCGAACTTGATGCTCGTGTCTCCCATCCCGTGGTTTCTAAATGAAAGACACAACAATACATTTTAAATACACCCGCAACCCGGCAGGGCTGTGACAGAACAGGTTATTAAAGGGTAGTTGGGAGTGGGGTTGTATGAGGTACTGTGCATTCCCCCAGTTAACAGACAGGAGTGCCAGTACGCGAGCAAAGCAATGTACGGCAGCACCCAACACTTTGTAGTGTACGCGATATTTAGATTAATTTATTGGTGGTGTTGTTGTGCTTTAGCTCTTACCTTTTAAGGCACTCATGAAGAATCTGATATGGCGAAAGTAGTCCTGCTTTGTTGGTCAGCTCATACACCCTCGAGTCTTCTATATTGATATGATTAAAATACTGCGGAGCAGAGTACACAGAGTGTTACATATTTTACCTTTGACAACAATTATTTTGCATGAGCTCACGCTGTTCCACATAAATGTTGACAAAAGGGGGGAGGGGGGAGGGGCGAGGAGAGTACCTCCAGTTCATCGCCTTCAACAGGCTTCTCCTCCGAGGTCTGCTTCACAAAGTCAGGGATGAGGATTTCCAGTGTGGCTCGAGCTGAAGTTCACCCCAAATTACCAGTGAGAGCAAAAGTAGTTTTACGTCGTACAACATGTAGATTTACCTGTGCAACTATCCATCATATATATATATATATATATATATATATATATATATAATAAGAATATACCATATATCGTCTTGGAAGTCTGTTATTCCCATCGACTTCATTTCCTATTACTAACACAGTCTTCCACTTACAAGTATTCTTGTGGTACTTTTCAGGCCACAACAGGTAACAGTAAGCATTTCGTATGAGTCAGCTGATTAAAACTATAAATCACATATATTCCAGTCAGTGTCATCTAGCTCTAACATGATGTATGAAATACAGTTTGATTATTACCACAACCAAGTTCTGTAATGAAAGCCCTTAAACCTATTTAATAACTAACAAAATATGCACAACGATCCGCAGTAGTACTCTGAGCGAACACAATGTATATTCAGTTGTGAAATACACAAACCAGTCGATCACAAGGCTAAGTACTGGAAATAAAAGAACTTACCAGCTTTATTCTTGGCAAGTTTTTTACTGCTTGCGGTTCCTGTGCCGTACGTTACTCCATCTATAATGACCGACGCTCCAAAGGGCTCACTTGGGTTCTCTATGGGGCACACGAAGTCAGTTAGATTTGATATCTTGTAAACAACACGTTTTATGTATAAGGAGGTAATAGCAATAATTGTGTGTGGACATTTCTGTGACTACAAAGAGGGTGATGGAAATGTGTGTCCTGGGTTGTAGATGACAACAAAATGAGCAGATTTACACATCCCAATAAATACCAGTTCCAACATGCTAACTTTTTTTTTTATTGCTGACAAGGCAAGAGTGACATCGGACTTTAAATACCTCAATTCAAAGAAGAACTTACCACATTCAAAAAAGTTGTAAACAGGTCGAACCTTTAGGACACGTTGCATATATTCATGCAAGATGCAAACTTCTGACTTCCCGTTAGGGTTGATGACGAATTCTGTTACAACAGAAAAATGGAAATACATCAACACACACTTTGAATGGACAGCTTTGATAGTATAGATATGTCATACTCACAAATAACACATATTGACATAAAGGCTTTTTAAAGACAATGCAAACATACGACACCAGATGTTTTTAATAGCTTTTTGTTTTATGGTAGAGATTCACAAACTATATCAGGATATCTAAAAGGATATTGTTGTTTTGTATGGTTTCATTGGTTACTGATAATGAAAACAACACCTGCCTTCCTCTTAAAGAAAACGAACATGAATCTATATCACCGCTACCTTTCTTAGTGGGTGCATCTTGGACCGACAGCGTGATGAGTTTCTGGTTCGCAGGCAGGATCGGTCTCTCCGTCTCTGCCTGCTTCCTCTTCATGTCTCTGTTGAACTGCCTCCGTTCAGCCCAGGTACGAAACTTCTTCACCGTGACTTGCTCAAAGTCAAAGCATTTTTCCAGGTACAGGCGGAACTCTTCAATTTCTGCGAGGAGGTTTTTATAAAAGTTGTATCACTCGATGAAACGCAGCCAGCAGAAACACAACAACTACGTACTCTGAGAAGCCCTTACCTATGGACTCGTCCTTGCACACCTCCACCTTGGCCCTGACTTGTCCTAAGGCTCCATGGGCAAAGTCACAGAGGCGGGAGTTTTTACTCTGCAGGCTGTTATCCTCTCCATTTGGCTCACCGCCGGTCACAATGGCAGGAGGGACGATGTCCTGCTCCTCAGCTGCAGCATCTGCCTTGTCTGCCGTCACTTCACCGTTGGCAGCATCTGCCTTGTCTGCCGTCACTTCACCGTTGGCAGCATCTGCCTTGTCTGCCGTCACTTCACCGTTGGCAGCATCTGCCTTGTCTGCCGTCACTTCACCGTTGGCCTCCTCGCTGGGCTTGACAGGAGACTCCACCCTATTGGGCGTCACGTCCCCATTGAGCTCCTTCGCCTCCCGATCCTTCATTTTCCTGTAGTGTAGGCAAGGGATGCTGGTGGTAGGAGGGTCATGTTTCTGTATCGGGAAAGAAGAACGAGGTTGGTAACGTGTTAACCGTATTTTTAAGAACTGATACTATGAGGCAGCTGCTGAACACTGACCAGCACCACAAACCCCCCAACTAATAAGAAGATCAAAACCCCTGCAAAAAAAAAAAAAAAAAAACTTGATACACTGTTCACATCAGTGTGGCAAGTTAATTAGACATATGACACTTTGTGTTGCATCTTACCCTAATACTGCCAGTCCCAAGGAAGTAGGGCCTGGACCAGGTAACCACCCTGGTCTCTCTGTGCAGGTAGACGGGAATACCCGAGTTATGGAATGTCATGATCCATCCATCTGGTAGAGGCTCAGTGGGGGGGCGCCCACGACCTGGCATAGGGGGGGGGGGGGGGGGGGGGGGGGGAGGAGCGTTAATGCAGCCACTAATTACAACACTATTCCTTTTGTGGGAAACTTTTTTGCATTACCGCAAAACTCATAATTGTGTGACAATCAGTCGAGAGGTTTTCAGGCTTGGAATTAATGTTAAAAAACAGTTTTAATCTAAAATTGGGTTTAGGGTCGAGTATTAGGAACAAACATGCAAGGAAAATGTTACTTAACTTTTTGAATATCAACATTAGACAATCCAATAAGTACTCATACAACACACACGACTATTTGAGAACCGTATTTTGGTGTGTGCTGTAAATCTACCAAAATCACCAAAGCACTGCAGAAGGATTCATGTTTTTGTTGTAATGTCTATGCACTGGTGCTGAAAAGATGCAGCTCTTTATATTATAGACCGAGGATGCGATGTATTGAGAATTGCATCGAGAATTGTTTAAAATCGCTGACAGTTGGATTGTGAGGCCAGTGAAGAGTCATACCTGTTGTGTTAACCTGTAATAAATCTGAATAGTAATGTAGCAGAACATAAGGACACCAGCCTTTTAGAAAGGTAGTAACGTGTTACATTCTGCACGGTCATGTAGCAGTCATAAAAAGTTCCAGGCTGGAGTGAACAGCAAAGAACAGAGTTGAGTCTGCATTCTTATGAAACTTGTCACGTCAGACAGGTTACCCCTTGTTGTTATATTTAAAACAGTACTCTAAGGAATGCATGTTGTAGGTCAGGTCACACACTGTAAACAATTATCTGATCGCTGATCTACGGAGTTTTGAACATGAGCTTGTTTGAAATTTGGATACTCACTTCTAAAAATAGTTTTTTTAAATGTCACACTTTACAAGTTTATTCAGTCGAGTTTATTCATTTACTATCAGGATTTCAAACCGGATTAGTTTAGGGAGTCCTTGCATGTAGTGTGCATGTGTAAAGGTGCCCATCAGCGTTGATCGTGATACACACAGAGGAGGGTTACTTGGACGTCCATTATAGTTGTGCAGTTATTACCACTATTGTTCACCAATTTACTGCGTGACCCCTGTATTGTAATCTACAGCAGCAATGCACACCGTTGTGTAACAATAGTCAAAATGATGAACACAATACTATCCTATAACTTATATCTATTCACTTGTAACAGATGTGACACGCGTGTAGCATATCCTGTTAAAACCACATTTCACAGTTCCTAGTTAGTACTCGGCCCTAAAACGGACCGATCCACCACTCACTCTTCAAGACAGTCTTAATTTTGGTCATCATGGGCTGAACGCCTCCTTCACCATCCGACGGGTGATCGCTGTCCCCGCCCCCGCCAAATTTGTCCTCCGACGGACGCATCTTTTTTGGGACCGGCATGCCCTCCTCCAGCAGAGCATCGACATCATTGTCAAAATCCTCCTGGAAGAGTCAGTGGTTAAGGGCGGGAGAGAAGGATGGGCTTCGTCTGATGCGACGCCATGAAGTGAACAAAAAAACAACGTGCGGCACTCTACCACAATAAAGAAAAACTCATCTGTGCCACTTTGAGGCATAAAAGAAAAAGACTTCTGAATGTAGAAACAGATTATATTGAACCTATAAATATCAACTTCTACTGCAAATGAAATTACAAACATTTAGCAGCTTTGATCTATCCTTTTTATTAGTATTGCATCAACAGGAAAGCCAGCATTTAATGAGAGACATTAAAAATGGCACTAACCTCTTCCAGCAACTCACTTGTCATTTTCAGTAATAAAAAGCAAAACAATAAACAAAAACAAACATTTCTCTAAATGCCTGCTGCTTAATTTGATCCCGACGTAACCACTCATGTCTACTGGTGCAGAAAAAGGTCTGACGTGTTGGAATATTAAACCAAGAAATCATTACAACTTAATCTACACGACATGATCCCCAATGTCCTCTTCCACTTCACAGTTACCCCGTTTGTACTCTTTCTTCCTGTAGCCATTAGCTTACCTATAAACATACAACCCAGCCTGAGCTTATATCTACTATTACAATTGTAAAGGAGAAGCCTGCCAACTGTCCCACTAATCGCATCAAATGTTGTTTTGCATGTAACATTTGGAACTATACGAGGGTTGTACTTTGATAAAAAAACATTTCTCAGTGTAAGCACTGAGCGTCTGGTGATTACTTACATCATCTACAGTTACCAGGACATCGTTTCTGGAAAGTTTAGTGGCTGTTGAGTTCTTACAAATTTACTTTTTATGCTTCGAGGGCCACAAATCCAATGCCATTCAGCTGCGTTGTATTGGAGGTAGAGGTATAAATAACACCAAACTAAACAAAAAAGTATCTGCATGGCTACAGGCGATGTTTATTTTGACGTCAGTTTATAATATTATCAGAAAGCTATAGTGAGCACGTTATTACGGCAGCTGTAATTTCCTCCTCAATCTAATTATGTGACATTTAGAGGCAAGCAAAATAACACTATTAACGTTACATGTTATTCTAGGGAGAATAAGCACCTGACTGGCCCACTCTGTATGTTGCATTGCTTTTCTTTTTACTGAACAACCTTGTTTTTGTTGTTGCCATGTCTGTTTTGCCATAGTAGTGGTCTCCTTGACAGGAAATGAATGCCTGTCTGTCTCTTGTTTGGACTGTACTGTATGGGCTGTAGTAGGCCTACGTTATTTCGGTTTGACAGTTCAGGAGAAAATGGGTGTGTAGCTGATAATGACAAAGGTTACTGCAGACGCAAGAACAGACGTACCTCATAGGAGAAAGCCACGGCCTCCTCATCCGCTTGCTCGTGCTGAGCTATGACCTCAGACTTAAAGCCACCATGCTCTGCGTCGTCATTATCCAGGAAGTTCTCGTAGAGTTCGTCCAACTCATCCAGGACAGCAAACTCTACCTTACTCTCCATGTCTACATCTGCCTCCTCTGCTGTTCTGTCCGCTATGTTCCCTTCCCCGAAGCATCCCTCACCTGCTTCCTGCTCACTAGTAGAGTCATGCAACTCACCATTAACGTTGTCTAAGCCATCATCACTTCCTCGCTCCTGCCCTTCGCCCGTGTACAGAACCTTGCGGTCTTTGCTATTGCTGCTTTCGGTGAAGCTTACACGGATCTTAACATCTCTGAGCAGCTTGAGGTCTGGTAGGAACCCGCTGACCGGGGGAGCGTGGCGGGCCGTTCTGGGGCACGTTGGGTTGGGATTAGCCTCATCTGAGAGGTGGTTATAGAAAGTTATAGAGCCCGTGCTGAGGGGCTGCTGTGGCTCGGCTTCCCCGTCCCCTGGGGTGTATGTGTATCCATCACCACCAGAGCTAACGTCCATTACCTCTGCGTCATTGGACGTTTGCAGGGGAGGTGGTGGAGGTGCTCTGCCCTCATCTTGGCTAAAATCATCAGGTGGCTCCAAGGGGAGAGGGGGTAGCACATCATCTATCTCCATTTCCTCTTTCTAAATGGACTACGATTTACACAAACTGATGTATTCTAAAAAGCTGACCTGTTCAGAGACTCTGCTTATCTAAAGCCAGAATGCATGCAGAAGCACATCCCTGTAAAGACCACGTACCAGAGGTGAAAATGCTAAGCTGACTACATTGTTCTTTTCATTAATGTAGACAGCTTTCAGAATCACTGTCTCAATTATTGGAAATCACAATGCATTCAGCTTAATATGGGATCTAGGCACTGATCATCCTCCACTGGTATCTTCTGGAAGCTAGGAAAAAGGACCATTGAGAGCAACTTTAGATGTCAGTTGAGTCAACTTTAGGACTAACAGTATTGGAATAATGCTTAAGATATTTAACATAGGCTACTAACTAACTAGTGTTACTACTAAGAAGCTGGAATAAAATGACTTCAACGTGACACAATAGTTCATTTTGCTTAGGAATATGACTCATGTTTATCCAAGTACAAATATGAAAGCAAACTAATCCTAAAATAAAAGAGTGAGGGACCTCGTTTTAGCGCATCTGTTCAGTGTACCGCTGCACATCGGGCCGCTGGTAACGTTAACATCTATGCTAACATGCTAGCAAGCAATCGTAAGGCTGTAACGTCACAGATCTACGCGGCTGCAAAACTGTTAAGCTAGTCAGACAACAGCTTATTGCAGAAATACTCACCGATAAATATGACAAGACTGTCTTATATTGGGCACAAGGCTACCTTTGTAAATTATTATATTCTAGACGCGGCGCCATACTGCCTCAACTGCAGCCCCGCCATCTTGAAGAAAACCACAGCGGCAAACCAACTCAAGTCCCGCCTCCCAGTACCGGCGTTTTGTAAATGATCGATCAGCGGGCCAATCGCAACGTCATATTTGTCGACAGCTACTTGTATGATTCAACCAAGAGCCGTATAAAGACAGAGTCGCGTCAACGGAAGTTTAAAATGCTGGCGGGCAATTTGCATGCGTAGATATTGGTAGAAATCGGTATTAAACAGAGAGACATTGCGATGTGTGCTAATTAGTGGTCATTAAATGCATCGATTTACAATATTGAATAAGGAGACAAGACATACGTACTTAGATTGATCAATTTCAATGTCGGCGAGCACAAATGAGATCTACGAAATTAGGGGAGCGTATGACTTGAAGAGGAGTTTTCATTTTGCAATTACACAAATTTGACATGCTTTTGTTTTGGTTGTTGTTTTTTAAATGCTGATTCTGATATTTTTAGCCATGCTTACTTTGTGGCCCTGAGTCTGTCAGTTAGTACAGACTATAAGATCTCAACTACTGGGTGCCATGTTATTTGTATTGACATGAATCCTAATAACCTCACGTCTAGTGACATGACGTGAACATTTCAGCTGGTTTGGAGCCACGAGCCTCTCTCT
Organism: Leptoclinus maculatus; assembly: GCA_032191485.1. Taxonomy (NCBI): domain Eukaryota; kingdom Metazoa; phylum Chordata; class Actinopteri; order Perciformes; family Stichaeidae; genus Leptoclinus; species Leptoclinus maculatus. Next base: position 26,910,388 of record JAVDOI010000005.1, read on the forward strand.
TTCAAAAAATATAATATGTGACGTTACTCTCATTAAAAATGGTCATTTGGAGTGAACAGAGAAGAAATGACCCATTAAACAGCTCAGGATTCAACCAGAGCCTTCTAAGAATTCAACCAACCCACCAAACAGCATTTACTAGCCACTACCGGTAGTTATAAATGTTTTTGTACTTTATAGTAATGTCATATCCCAAAAGTGTTGAGGGGCAGACTACATAAGGATTATGTGCATTGCAATATCTCAATTTACCAGTTGGGGTCACTGTTTACCAACAGTAGTATGTGAGGCAGCCCAGTCAGTTAAATGTATTTATTTTAAATAGTGGAGATGGTTTCCTAACTTATTTCATCCATTTATAAAAAGTTAAATCAACATAAGATTGATTGACTTTTCATATGTTTTACTAATAACATTACTGTGGACCCAGAAACCAAAGAAGCTAAAAGGAATTCATCCATAATTCATTTAATTATTTGCACCTGTACATTTCCTACAAAGCACCATATGGGAAAAAGGCCTATTCGATTTTTGTAGCGAATGAAGTGTGCTGTACACTGCCTGGGAAAGCCCCATGGCTATACGAAAGCTCAAAATCTGACAGTAGATCAAATTACATAAAAAAGTCATATTAATTGTAGTTTACTCTGCTTTTACAGGCACCTGAAGACTTGATTAAAAACTGATGCTGAAACTGAACTCTGAAGAATAGAGGGCTACTATAAAATGATAATAGATATTACATATGTGCACAAAACCTTTTCCAGTTTGAGTTTCTAAACCACTTAACAGCTTTCTTCAGGTTAGTAAGTGAGACTTTTTTCCCCTTTGAATTAGCGTCCCAACACCTGTATGAGTAACGTGTGGATACATGGCAGAAACACAGGAAGTACAAGTCATATACAAACAGTAAGAGGAAGAACCAGTTGTTAATGAACAGTTAATGAATGGAAAGACACGCGTGAGTGTTTTGATACATTTCTTTTAATCAAACAGCTGTAAAATGCATTATTCTTTTTTTACCATGGAAGTGGTCAGAGATCCCTTGCCTGAAACAGTTTGCATTAAACATGTGTTGTAACCAACACCGAGGCTACTCTTGTGCAGTGTTAGGGCAAAACTAATTACCTGCAACAGGGTTACAGTAATCCAACATTTAAAAAGTAATGATAACTCTGAACTATTAAAATTACAGCAAATTTAAATCAGATTATACATTCTCTAGAAATATACTGATGACCCAATGATTTTCTATAGTGTAAAACAGAAAATAACTTCAAATTCTAGTCCAGAAATTGTGCGTTAAGTGTATATTTAATAATAAATAATCTTGTGCACGACGGCATTGATTGCATTTCAAAGCAGGTTACCAGTTCTACATTCTGAAGCTGCTGCTTTGTGTGTCGGTAAAATACTTTCCTTTACAAAATGTTATCTGTTCTTTGGCAATCTTAAAGTAGCACACATTTTCAAAAAGATGCATTTCACTGATGTTAATGAGGCAGCTAGTATCAACTTAGCTGAAGAAAAAAAAAAAGTGCAGACGAATCTTCATTTTCACATGGCTGCTGTGGTGCAGCTTGAGGAAGGAGGAAGAAGGTGGGAGGTGACGGAAGGAAAGGTGACGGAGAAAGGCACAGAGTGGGTTTCCTCCATCATTTCTTCACACCTGCAGTTTGAACTGGAAAGAACTGGTGCTCCATTTGCTCGGGTCACAGTCGAGCATGGTGCGCTCTGTGAAGGTCACGTTACCTTCTGCGTCTATCAGGATAATTGTATTGGTCCTAGATGGGACACGGGACACAAGCAAACAAACAGAAAACATATGTTCAATTAACGACCCGAAGAAAACCCCGAAGAACACAGGGAGGAGTAACACTGTGGACAACTATGATCATTTAAAAGTGACATTTGTGGTATTTAGCAAAAACCTGTATTAAAAGTGAGCAGGTGGTGGAAACCAGTGACCCTCAGACCTTTTTGGCCACAGGACAGTCTCTGTGTCCCCGAGTGCAGACGATGCACTTTCATTTCCTCACTGTGCCGTTTTTGATTATTACACTGGGGATTTTTGTTGTCTACGATCCTGCAGGTCAGCACAGCCCCGTCAGTCCCCTCCGGTGAAGACAACCAGGGGGGAGAGAGAGAGACTGAGCGGAAGTGGAAGACACTGACCTTGTGCCATAATGACGGCTGCGAACAAACACCGCGGAGTGAGCCTCGATCTCGGCCTTGCTGTAAGCTTCACCCTGGCTCTCGTGAAGCGGATCAGGTGTGTTCCTGTTAAACAAAACCCACAATACACCTCTTTGAGAAGCTTTATAGACTTTATCCACCGTTGTTACTTACTTGCTTTGTCCTCGTCGTTAATTTCTGTCTCAAACCTAAATGAACTTGCTGGTTTTCAAACTTTCTCTTAACTCTGTGGTGTTATTTATACATAAACAGCTACTAGAGACAGTTCTCCATAAGGTTTGAGAGTTGACATACTAGATGCTCCTAATGAATGTTAAGGTCAAGTCTAATATGTGTTTATCTCTGTGGACAAAAGCACAATTTGATATTTGAAACTCTGTTGCAGTTCTGTGCTTTCATTTCTGCAACCTGGGGCTACATTTTGCAGGATTATCCATCGTTTCTATCAGGTATGAAGATTATTCTAACATTCGCTTGTAGCGATGCGTGGCTGTCAGGACTATTGACTACATGCCAGGACCCAACAATTTCTTGGGTTGGGGGCACTGACCTCCTGGAGTCTCGGTTTTTCACTTTTTGAGAGCGGTATCGATTCTCTCATCCAACTTTCAGCAAGAAAGTGAATTAACATAAAATGTCTAATTTTCCTCTGTCTGTGCACACTGAAAATGTTGCAATGTTCACCATAAACATACTGTGTGTGTATATATATATGTTTATGGTGAACATATATTACTAGTCAACGTAGATGTAAATAACCTCTACATGTCAACATTCATGACTCCATCAATGTGAATTGATTAATATTCAACCCATGAAATAGCTTTACATCTAACCCGAAGCCTTTAAATCAATAGAAAAGCCAGTATTTCTATACGATTATTCACAAACTAAAATGAATAAAATGCTTCATTGCGAGGGAATGTCTAAGTGGGTGTCGACCACTCACAGTTCCTCATTATTGAGGACGTTGAGCAGCTCTTGCACCAGTCCATCGCAGGACAGGGACTGGTCGCTGACGACGCTGGTGAAGTGGCTTTTGCCTCGCAGCAGTTTCCTCCACGGAGTGTCCAGCAGCGAGTTACCCAAGCCATAGATTCCTGTTGAGCAGCGTTTGAAGAACACAGATACACACACTCATGAGCTCTGTCTTTGTGGCAGACGATACATTATTAGACACTCTGAGAGAGAGAGAGAGAGACCGACCAACATGGACACATGAATGGGCCACAAAGGCCGAGAGCACAGTTTCTACAGCAGCCGTAGTAAAAACACAGACCTGGTTTTAGATGGATGGGTTCAGGGCTGCCTCTGTTTCCATAGTAACACACACTGTCTTGTTTGGCTCTACATGGGACACAGTAAGATGGAAAAGTACAGATTGCATTTAGTGATGATTAGAGTTGTCCAATTATGAAGACTGAGTCGCAATGCCTCTCTGCTCTTAAAATAAACACAAATACAGAGAATATATCTACTTTGTAGGATGTATTTTGCATAGTACTCCCCTTTCTTCTCATGTACCGTATTTATATCTTTTCAACTAGTTTTTGTATCTTATGGGGATATTAACGTATCTTGCACTTTATATTTATTGGTGTTATGTGAACCTGTTGGATTCTCCGCTAATCAGCACCTGATTATTTAAAGGCACACCTGATGGAAGCACAAAGCGAATCTGATGAAGCAACATGTGAAACACACGGTTTGCTCCTTCTTGTTTTTCATGTAATCTGTTCATGAAATAGTGTCGATCCTGGATTACTTTGATTCTTTGTCGTTTACAGTAACGATGATGTTCAAAGAAGTACTCCTGAGGAGATCCTGTAAAATGAGAGAAGATGAACAGTGCACCTCCAACTTTCTTTGCAGTCCTGGAAAATAGGAATTAAGAAGCCCGTTTCATTTGTAGAGGCGATTTAAATGGGGAAATACGTAACAGCGTAGTTAATTGCAGCATTAAAACCCTCCTAAAAAGCAACAACTGGGTAAAAAGGAATGCTTCAAAATACAAATTAGCGCTGCAAACAACTATGAGTAGCACAAAACCATTTAGTTGTGGTGTTAGATCTCTTTGCAAAGTCCTCAGTTAGAGGGAATTTATTCAGTCAGATAAATCTGTCTGACATCAAGGGCATCTGTGACGGCTTTGGTACAGGAGAGTGAATAATAAATTATGACAAAATCCTTTGAACCGGCAGCGGAATTCATTTTTGATGTCAATTTTATGACAGCCATACCAGTGGCATTAGTCAATCTGAAATGTGGCGCAACACTGCTTCAACATCGAACTTGGAAAGTTTCCCAGTGAAGAGCTGGCAGGACCGGAACAGCAACGTGCTGCTGGGATCGTCGCTCCGACACAAACTTTATAGGTTTTAAAAGTCAAAAACACAGATCGGCCTTTGGTCTCTACTATACATCAACGTGTTTTACCATGAAACCATAAAATCGACAATGATTGTATACCTGATGTTTGGAGATGACACACTTATTCAATTAATTGATACGTTTATTGAGAGAAAATCCACCACCCACTACTTTGACAATCAATGCAGCGGTACGATTGACTTTTCAAGCAAAAAAAAAGGCCAAACGGTTGATTGTTCCAGCTTCTCAAAAGTGACCATGTGCAGCTTTCCTCTGCTTTATATCACTGTAGATTGAAGGTCTTTGGGTTTTGAACTGTTGGTCGGACAAAAGAAGCTATTTCAAGATGTCAACCTTGTTGAATTATGATAGGTATTTCATCGCGTTACTATTTTCTGAGGTTTTATAGACACACAATTGGCCAATTATCCTTGGAGCCAAAGATTTGAACCCATCTTTTAGAAAATTGCTTCAACCCAGACGACTACAGAATATGAAGGAATACATATGGAAAACATGAACTTCACCTACGGAGTGGCTTTAGTGTTTCAAGAAGCTATTTGAGATGCATTTATTTGGTTGGAATTATTACACAAAACATGTACCACTCAATGTAAAAGGAAGGTTTTCCATATATATTTGCTTATCAAAGTGAGACTACTGAGAAATGCCTCTCGGTTTCCTCAGGCGAAGGTGATGGAAGAAGTGAGGATCATTATCTGAGACAACACAACAAATGATTAGTGCTAAACTTTGCTCGTCTACAAACGGAGGTTGTCCTTTAGTGTTTGCGCAAGCACTCCTCTGTCCAGTGTAAATGTCCTGGAGCAGAACGTCTTATAAAAGGATGGACAATGTGTGAGGACAAAGACCTTAATATTGATTCCAAGTTTTAGGCAAACCCAGCTGACCAGTCTGAATAAACAACTGCTTTTCCTGTGTTCCTATGGCGACTATGAAACACAGCAACACTGGCCAACGTTGACCCGGGTGACAGCAGTCACCCCTCATACATGCATGTACACAGTTGCTGCCCAGTGGGAACCAGATGGTGCTGTCACCTGAAGGAAAACTGTAGAGTCTGTAAAGCTGTTAACCCATTGTTATTTTCTTCTGTGGGCAAACAAACGTCTGGAATACTAGCTTGAGTTTACTGAATACTGAGCTCAACGACGCCTTAAAGGCACGGTGTTTATGCCCACACTTTGGACACCGTGGCGGTAGCAAAGTGGAGGATTTGCAGGGAGATAGCTCTGTTCCTGCTATTTGATACTGGCTCGGAGATAGAAAGTCACATCAGGTGTGCTGTGGGTTGATTTGGGCTGAGATGAGGGAACAGCAGGAGGTCAAGGCCACTGGGCAGAGAGAGGACGTGTGTGTGTGTCGGGGGGGGGAGGTAATCAGTATGCTGGCTGGGAAACGATCTAATGAAGAGTCCTCTATACTGAGGCTTCGGAGCAGTTTCCCCATCGCCAGCTGTGGTGGAGTTGCCTGGAGATGGTTGGATGAGCTTTCGACGTTATCAGTTCAGAATGTAGATGGGCATGTTGGTGGGGGCTCCTGGGTAGTGGCAGCATGTACTCCCATCTCCAAACACACATGTGTGCGTGTACACCCACACGTGCAGAGACTAAAGACATGGAAATGTGGTGTTTGGTGCATTTTGAGCCATTCTCAGTCCGTCCACCTTTGAGTGAAATATCTCGAAAGCTATTGGATGGATTACCATAACATTTGGTTCAGACATCCACAGTGCCCAGAGGATGAATGACTTTGGAGATTCACTGACTTCTCCTTTAGCACATTCACAAGACTGATATTTGTAGTTATAAGTAAAATGGCTCCACAACTATTGGATGGATTGCCATGAAATTTAGCATTGCTATTGACATCCCCCTCGGGATTAATTTCAATACGTTTGATGATGCAGTGACTTTTCATCTAGCTCCTTCATCAGATCAAAATGTTTACTTTGTCCAATACTTTGGTTTATGGCTATATGCTTTCAAACTAAGATGTTTAGCGTTATACCTGCTATGTTACACACACGTCATTGTGAGGGAGTTAGCATGCTGGTGTTAGCATTTAGCTCAAAACACCACAGAGATGCTAACAAGGCTGCTGATTCTTAGCCTTGTCACGTTAAAGATACAAATTAAAAATGATAAACTCAATTAAAACTTGAAATAATTTAAAATTAAATAATATATCATTTAAATTATACTGACTTTACCGCATTTCATCGGCTAGTGTTTGTGACCTTAAGGGGACAGCAGAATTGATAAATACAGCAGAATACCATAATATTCTTAAATAACTTTGCTAATGAAATCATATCACACATGACCTAGAAAAGTTAGCCTTCACAGGCTCAGACAGACTTTCATGGGAAGAGAACTGCATGAAGATGCAGTGGCATTCACAGCTGGTCCTGATGTTAAATATCACCCCATACAAATAATTAAAAGGCCAAAATTAACATTATTTCGATTTTTCTGGCACTTTTTGGACATCTGGATTCACTCTATGAACAAGGCTATGTGAGCCATCTACTGCCAACTCTATTCAGTACAAAATCATGTTCTATTACACTCAAAGAGAATAGTATTTCCCAATAAGTCATTTTAATAGTGGAAAAACAAATCTTCATAGCTGTTCCTCTTTAAAATGTTGAGAGTTCATCCACCCCGGATACTCTGGAATGTGCGTATCTGATGCTCCACTGTTTGTCTTGTTCAGTTCAAACAAGTTTCTGCCAAGAATTACAACACAGAGATATTTCAATAACATGAATAATATCTGGGCATCGACTTTAGAGTGAGAGTGACAAACGTATAGAAAAGTCAGCTGGAATGTTGGATACGCAGCCTTGAGAGGATAAAGCCGAGAAGATCATAAAACAAAAATTTGAATATATATGGTAATAGCTCCACAGAGGCAAGGTTAGGACCAAATCAATCACATAGATTATTAATCAAGGCTATATTGGATTAACAAGCATCACAATTAAAAAGGAGAAATACTTAAATCATGGCCAGGCTGAAATATTGAAATGCCTCTCTGGGTTGTGTATTAAGTGAACACCCTTTCTCCTCATTGCATCTCAGTGAGTGTGATCACACACTCTCAAAAAAAATACAGAGTGAATACCGTGTGCCCCCCCCCCCCCCCCCCCCACCATCATAAATCATGTGCTGGTTCAAGATGAATGAGAAATCCTCTAATCGTAATATAGTGCTACTCTCTATCCACCAGATGCTGTTATTGATTCGGAAAGAAACCAGACGCCTTGTTTTCATGCGAGTTGCTGGGCACACTACAGTGGAAAACAAATAGGCTGATAATAACGCTGTGTATTAGGAGGACGCAGGCTTGCTCTCTGTCTGCGGGTGTCATCTCTGTCTGCAGTGAAAGCAGCGACCATCAAATGGGTATTTGAGGAGAGAAACGAACACGGTACATATGCAGCACGAGGCTCTGGTTTGACAGCACAGTCAAAGTGGAAGACATAAGGTATTATCAGGACATAAACATGAACGTTTCCTGGTGTCTCATGAGCGCGGGGTGACACCATATTCTTTCATTCAAGAGGAATGCCACTGAGGGCAGTGCAGGCGTAACTACAGCTCCCGGTTTGAACAAGGACATTTCAATGTCTTGTCGAAGCGATCCAACTGCCGTTTAGTCCCATGTGAAAAGAGGAGAAAAAAGTAATTCTCAAAGGCTGGAATAATAATAATAATAATGAGGCTGCAAATTGCTGATACTTTGTGCTGTGTTTTTAAGTTTCTCTACATGGAATTCAGAGCATATCTTTTGCCTCCATAAAGGTTCTCAACAAGCGCTAACAGCGCATACAACGGCAACAGTGCTGACAGAGCCAATATACATACATACATACATACAGGGGCTGTATTATGAGAGAAAATAGTAAGGAGTGGACAATCTGATCTCACGTTCTCCTCATCATAGTCGGACAAACTAAGTCTACACCGCAATACAATAACAATGCTGATTCTTAAATTTCATTTCTTCCACTTTACTCTGACTTTTCATCTGGGACGTGTAGCTTTAGCTTCAGTCTTTTAAAATTCATGTGTGTAGCCAATGAAGTCCAGAACTAAGACCTCATGGCTCTCTTCTTACAACAAGTCAGTTAGAAACATTAAAAGTCAGCCAGAGAGAGAGAGATTTCAACCATTAGCTCAACTATTTCCTCAGCTACAGGTGATTAAACCTGCCAGCGACAATTGTCATTTCTGTCACCTGTGAAAATCAAGGACCAATTGTTTCAATAAATCGAGGTAGGTAGCAATGTCTCGCTGACATCATAGATTTGATTATGTGTCTCATACAACAGAAAACCAATGTGTTCTGTCTAACCTAAAACCAATACTAATAAATGTGGAAGAAGGGCTGAACCAGCAGAAGAAAATCCGCCTTGAGAGGACATTCTCCTTGCGGCCATGTAACCAGGATACACAGATCATGAGACCAAACTCCCCCGCTAGGGATACAGTTAGATACAGCTAGATAGGGGCATGTGTTGGAGCTGAACCATCAACCTCTTGCTGGCAGAAACTGAGACCTGTTTCCGTGCCAGTTGTCTACAGGGGCCTCCACCATGACAACTATCTTGGTGTGCTCTAATCCCACTTTGATTTTCTCTCCATTACCAGACCACCAAATTCAGTCAAGTCAGTCTGGTGACACATAGGGCGAAAAAAAGAAAGGAAAAAAAACCCTCATTATTTTTAATTCCGTCTAGATTTTCTTCATCTGAAACCCTGAAATATGAACCGGTTTTCATTTAGAAATGTTATGTTTTTTTTTCAGTTCAGCCTGTTCGACACGCAAGAGATGAAGAAGCAGCCTTTCCGGTTTATTCCAAGGCCAGAAGTTACAACCCATCCTTAACAAGTTTTTACTTGTCTTAACACCCAACGGTCTTAAGTGGCCATAATTTGTATTTTTTACTAAATTTAAACTCGCAAAATGAATAATGTTGCGAGTGTGGCTGCTTTCTTGAAGACAAACGTGTCGTCTTGCAACCAAATCTCAGTACTAAAGAGCCTCACGATGTTAACACATCTCTGAGTCCGCCCCATCGGTTGATGGACCACACACTCAAAAGGGATTTCACCACACCTTTCACTCACTTGAACTCCGCTGTGAGGAGGTTGAAGCCATTGTACGAGTGGCTTTCTGCTGACACCTTCTTCAGGTAAGAGTAGCTGTCCACATCTTTGTCCGTAAGGTAGTTACACACAAGAAATCCTGCAGAGCAACAAAGGTAAAAACAAATAGTTCTTAAATGATGCACTCGATGAAACCAGTCTAACCTGAAGTGTAAGCAACATGCAGGACACTTCACAGGAGACTGTGGATGTGTGATGCAACAATGGGCATTTGACGAGCGGACATATTTGGGACTTTTTCATGGCTGGCTCACCTCTTCCTTGTGCATCGGGATTGGGACGCCCTTCCATGTAGTTGGTGATTACAGCCAGCTTGCCCCTCTTGCTGATCCCCAGCCACGACCCGCCTTCCTTCCCACATTCAAGGTCCAGGCCTGGTCAACACAAACGCAGTACAACGTTTATTAAAACGCAGCTCCAATGTTCATCAGACTTCAAAGTATTGTGTGGGATTAATAAAAGTGTTTCTCCATAGATTGGATCAATTCTCACATTCAATACCCTTAGCATCCTTCCCTATGCTTCTGCAGATGTTACACATTGGTTTGCCCTGTGTTCAACACAGGCAACTCTCTCTTAAGAACTACATTTGGTGACAAATCATTCACTGGCATCATTTTGGAACTAATAACGTATAAATCAAGACAGTGTTCAATTGATAGAGCTCCAGCTGGTTAACGACAATTAATTAACAGCGGATCATATTAACGTGTCAAAATGTGAAATGTGTCAACAGGCGAGCACACAAGTCAACATATGAAAAGTAAGGTTAACCAGTGTTTCCCCTACCATTGTATTAGGGGGGGGGGGAGCGCACACAGACACACAGGTGCGCGCAAACACAGGTGAGCACACCAACGGACAAAGAGCGTGCTTCGCTAAGTACAGGAAAGAGCCCAAGTGTGCACGCCCTGTGCCTGAACGCCCTGTGCCTGCACGCCCTGTGCCTGAACGCCCTGTGCCTGCACGCCCTGTGCCTGCACGCCCCCCCCCCCCCCCCCCCCCCCCCCCAAAGCTGTAAACCTAGGGGAAACACTGGGTTAACAAATAATAAACAAAAGTGAATAACCTGCATTTAGATACATCTTATGAAACACTCCATTGACTGTCTTGATATATAAAAAAAAAGACACAAATTAGAGACAGTTTACACGGAGTATGTCCTTTGATATGTCTTTTGATTGGACTACCCTCATGTGTAGCTTTAGCAGTAATTAAATAAACTCAGTCCATCAATAAATCTGTTGTTTTCTTTCCACATTCTCTGGTCAAATGACATGGAAGAAGGTGGACGACATGTGCGCCGCACTTCCCGGTGATCAATAAAGACGGGTCCACTTCCACTGACAGAGACCGAGCGAGCCGAATGGCCTCGCTCCTCTGGGGAGTGAATGGAAAGCTGGCCCGACCCCACTGGGAGCTATAGCTTACTTCCCTTCTCGTCATGTTATGTCTCCTTTAGGGCCCAGCCTCCCCCCCCCACCCCCTCTAGACCCGCCGATAAGGCAGGGCCATTTATTCCTGTCACGCCGCATAAAAGCGGCCATCAATAAAGAGCCCACTACCGGAGTCCTGACCCCTCTATTACAGAGGGGAGACGGAGACTGATGAACAACGGGGGCTATCTCTGCGTTTCCTCCTTCAGGCAGAAACAAAAAACAAAAAACAAGGATGATTGATTTCCCCTGCTTGGCTATAATGTGTATTGGACATCAGTCAATTAAATATAGTTTACTGTGGGTGGGGATATCCCGTGATGGAGAGGAGGAGGAGGAGGATTGGATTCTGAGGTGGAGGAGACAGATTCTTCCTTGATTATTGGAAGCCATTTAGCTTTGAATAAAACTGGAGTCAAACACGGCTAAACAGCCAACATCTGCTGCTTTGTCACAGAGTCGCAGAGCCGAGAGAGATTCCCCAACACATATTCCACCGGTCTAGAACTAAGACAAATTCTTCTTCATCGTTTAAACACATTATCTGTTGCCTGATTTGGTATCGTTTTGTATGCAGCTTCCAACCTTCGGGACTTATCGGGTTAAATAAAGGCCAGATAGAGACGAAAGCCTGCACTTCAAAACACAACTAACTGGTATAAATTTGCTTTCGGTGTACTTTTGAAGAAGACGAACATTGAAGAAGACGAGCAAGACGGTTTTCATTCAGTGTGCGAGGCAGTGACGCGGTGAGCTGGACTCAGATGTACAGCCTTACCGCTGAGGATCTCAGTGTTGCTCCCCCAGAAGTCTGCAGCTTTGGACGGCCGGCTGTAGAACTCATCTCGGTTTGCAGCCAAAATGAGCCTGGAGAGAGAGAGAGAGAGAGAGAGAGAGAGAGAGAGAGAGAGAGAGAGAGAGAGGAGAGAGGGAGCGAGAGGGGGTTTACAAGTTGTCCCGTTAGTTTAGTTTATTCTGTGAGTCCAATGAGGTATTAAAGAAGGTAATTGGTAGTCTCAAGAGCAGATCCATCATCAAAGACTCATTCATGATGGCTAAGGAGTTGGTAGACGGACCAACTCACCAGCTGGTCTCCGGGATTTCGTGTTACAGATTTGCTGTAACAACCAGAGTCTCTCTCTCTCTGCCTTCATAAAGGCCTCTGATGTGTCCAGGAGTCTTGCGGTATACGGTTATATTGCAAGTGGATTGAGCACGATGCAGAGGAAACAAGAGGCCAAGGGTACAGGGAGGAGGAGGAGGAGGTTTAGATGAGGACCGAAGAAGAGCGGATCAAAAGGAAGGTGACGGATAAAGGACACGCCAATATAAAAGTGACAGACAACTTGTCTTTATAGACAGAAAGTAAAGAGGAACAGACCAGTTTTTTTTCTAAACTGCACGATAAGAAGTTAAAACTACTTAAAAGATGAAACATGTATTCATCTGACATGACGGATCTAGATAAACCATCTCATCTTGCCAAGCTGCTTGCGTCAGTAACCGTTCCAGGTATTTTATGAGTTTTTATTGGCTCAGCAAGGCTACAACACCAACATTTACTGCCCCTACCACGAATGAACAGCCTGAGAAGTGTCAGCCACAGCCTGCCCGTCAGTTAAGCGCTGCACTACACTTTGACCTGCATTATTAATCAGGACGTCAGTGTGTAACGGGGCCATTATGTCCATGGCCGTTAACAACGACACACTGCATTGTGATTTGTGTCCAATGCAACACCAGCCATCAAGTTCCTACGCGCCTTCACTAGCCGCTCACTACTGGCACGATGCAACACATCCAGCTCATTTCACCCAGTCAGCGATTATGAAACACAGGAAACGATTATTCCTTTGCTCAGAGAATAAGATCACTTATCACTATTGCGCCGTGTGACTTCTGCAAACACGAATCAGCATTTTAGCAGAGAATCATGGATAGAATTTGAGTTGAGATCGTTGAGATTTAAACAGTGCAGAGCAGCACTCACCGGGCAAACTACACCGGCCAGAGAAAGCAAGAAAAAGCAAATGAAATGTATTGACCTGTATAATCGCTGTATGTTCTTTCTGAGCGTACAATGCTCCCCCTGCTATTAATCTTGTGTGGGAGCTTGGATCTTGTTAAGAGCAAACAGATAAACCAAACCGGCCTAATAGGGGTCGAGCTCTGTGCATTAAGTGATAATGATAGCCTGTTCCCGTGGCACTGTGTGAGCCACCACTGCTCCAGAAAACAAAGTGAACACACTAATGATGCCACACCAGAGAGAGCATCTGCTATCGGATCCGGAGGGTGTGTGGTGGTGGGGGGGGAATTCGTGACTTTTCCTGTAGAGCACTAATGATGTAGATATCTTAAATGATCCCCTCGATAAGCAAAACCTGGTCATCAGGATCGTCCTCTGGTGGGAAACGCTGGATGTCCACCCAGTGGTCGTCAGGATGCGTCAGTGCAAAACCACAAATTTCAACCTCATGGTTGCGCTAGAGGAAAAGTCACGGGATCACCAAATGTCGGTAGGATTCCTCCTCTGGGGACCATGAATGTCTCTACAAAAAAATGATGTCAATCCATCCAACAACTGTTGAGATATTTCAGTCTGGACGATAGTGGTGGAATGACCAACAGACACCGATATCCTCGGAGACACACGTGGTTAAAAATATAAAAATCTTACCGACAGGCTGCCGCGATATATATATATATAATGAGCATATTCATGTTCCCACAGGGCGCAACCTTTCCTCTTGAGCCAGCGTTTGGGTCAAAATGTCAACTTGCTTACAGCACACGTCCTCATTTGAATTGGCAGATTGCCATAAGTACCATCATACTCCGAAGGGGATAAACACTTTTTGCTGTTTGTTTATTTAATCACTTCTAAAAGGAAGAGTTAAAATGATAAGATGATTGCAGCACTGCTTTGAAATAATAATTAAAAAAATACAGAGATTTCAACATGTGGGGTTATCATTGAGTCATCCATGCTGAACATGAACACATTTAACCCCCGGAGGTATATTCCTGTCATTTTGTTCTGTGTAATCATTTGTTCTTAATGTAACTGAAATCTTGCCTCAAACCCAATTTAGCCCAAGTATTCTGAACATTCCTTTTGATTTGCACATCGCTGCAGAAAAATAAAAACTCCTTCTGCGACTAGTAGTCTATATATAGCACTGATGTAACCACATCAGGCCACAGTACGTTTCACCTTTCCCCAGGTTGAGGTCTGAGTCAGTCCTCATACCACACACCTCTGCTGTGATCTCCTGAGACAGAGTCAGACTCCCAGAGGGAAGGACAGAGATGGACTAAGGCCAGGCAGAGGGTTCACTCTCGAGCTTAGCGGGATTATAACGTGCTGGACTTGACATCACCCTATAACTCACGACGACTGCACATAGTGCACTGGTCTGTGCCGCCCGCTGAAAGAAGTTAGCAGGGTAGGGCACGAGGAGGTTGTACAAAGTCACTCAGTGCTTTAAAATGGGTAAATTTGAGCAAAATATGTGCTGTATTTTCTATAGTAAGCAAGAAGAACATTCTCTTCCCTCCTTTGTCACTATACTGCTGCACCACAACAAGAACGGCAGCATTGCCAGAGTATGACAGCAGCGATGTCAAGACCTGACACCTGAAAAGGTTTCCCACCTGAGCTAAATAACTGAGCTAAATATTGGATATCTTCTGAAAAACAGCCTCACAACATTGTTTATCAAGATGGCCCGATTAGTGGGTAATTCAGGATTTTAAAAGCTTTACATAAACACACTGCAGTGCACAGGTTCTTATAATGGTTGATCCTAATCTTGGTGTTGCTGCTCGACACTTTGCATTTATGAAATAGTACATAAAGACACATTTGTCCACTGCTCTAGCAGAGAGAACTCTACAGTTAGCCATCGTCTCCGTCATAGGGTTGGAGGCAGCGACAATGTTTGTTGAAGAGGCTTAAACTGCTCACCTGTAGGCACTTTTGGATGCAGGCCGGGGGTCAAACTTGAAGAAAATGATACACATGGGTGGATGGATTGTGGGATTGATGACAGAATTTCACTCAATCCTCGCCTGCCTTCAAATCGGAGTCATGTCTGACAAAGAGAAAAACAACATAAACCAAAACGTGTTTAGTGTTTGGTGTATTAGGACATGGATGACTGTAGAAATGAGACAGCGGTTGTGAAACAAGTGTTGGAAAACAGGGTTGGGTGTGTTCAAGTTTTAAGCAATAATTAACTCTATGTGTCCATGGAGAATATATGTGGATGAAGAAGACTGTTTATGTCCATATCTTAAGAATGCACTCATCACGTTACTTCACTATTGATCACTTCAATACTTACACAGTGCACTTAGCTGTAGGGCAACAAATGGACCCTCCAGAGTGCATGCTTTGTGTCCTCCTGTGCACGTGAACAATAATCAGGATAGCAAGTGTTCGACATGGCATCACAAAGGTTTATTATCTTTGACCTTCTTTTAACTGTAATGACAGCAAAGGCTGCAATTACACGACTCAGCCCCGTCCACGATTCACAATGTTATTATGATGATGATGATGATATAATGATGATACAACCGAGCGAACACTGTTTAACGTTTCAGCACAACTCGTTAACCTAAGCAATAACTAGCGAACGTTAGCATTTTTGCAGTCATTTACGTAAAGATGAACAACCAAGCAAACTTTAGCTAACGTCACCTAGCTAACATTTTAAGCACGTAGGACTGCGAATAATAACTTCTAAGCTAATTGTTTACCTGCTGTATTCAACACAGTTCACTGTTGTGTAGTGTCGGCTAGTTTTGTTCGTTACACTTGCTGTTGAAAACTAAAAGGAAGTGTACACACGAATTGCCCTCGATTTGTGTCTCCACTCGTCTCATTAGCCACTCCAGCGGGCGTGGATATTTATTTTGAGTGCGTTGGCTTGATTACCGC
Source organism: Leptoclinus maculatus (assembly GCA_032191485.1). NCBI lineage: Eukaryota > Metazoa > Chordata > Actinopteri > Perciformes > Stichaeidae > Leptoclinus > Leptoclinus maculatus. The sequence goes on from JAVDOI010000005.1 coordinate 26,926,536, forward strand.
CCACCCCGGCACTACCAATGCATAAAACGAGTGCGCTTCCAACAAGGCTCTGAATCAAGCTGTGATTGGTCAGTTTACAAGAATAAAAGCAACCACAAGCTAACAGCAAACAGTAATAATTACTTTTCCGGTTAGTTAAAAAATAAAAGCATTTGTATTATAGTAGTATAGTGTTGCTTTGGTAGAATTATTCAAAATGTTAGGCTTGGCTTGTTGAGACCAGAGCTAAATTGGAGCCCACAGCTTTTCTTTATTGACTTTAATTAGATACAAGGATCGACCTTTCAATACATTATGCTCCAAAGAGTTTTCCTTTGACTGAAATGTACACCGACTTCAGTCCCAAGGCGGAAGAACAACATTGAGTGCAGAATGACTATAGCACCTTTAATAAGGGCCAGCCACAGTAAAAAAAAACAACTAAATGAACACGATTACTCCAATGCTTAACATATGGCATACTACTCAGAAGGTCGTCCACTATCTTGAAATGTAAAATCAAAATAACTGCTCTTTGCTGATTTATTCTGCACAGAAAAAACTATATTGTACTGTTTAAATTGTACTCTTATTTGTGTGGCTTTTACTTTGAAAAATATTAAATAGATGTTTTCTTTGTATCTGTGCTGACTTGACAATACCACAGTACCAGTAAACATAACAATAGGAGCACCGAATCTAGAGAAATAGATAACGGAACAGATACAAAACAAGATAAAATATAACTGATGCATATGAGTGACTAACTGATATTCTGTGTTTTGTGGCATTTAATGAGCAAGTTAACGGAATAATGTTTTTTTCCATAAAGTATAGCATTGACTACTTACCAAATGAGAACATTTAAAGTAATAACAAGAGTACATTAATAATTCTCCAGATAAATCATCAAAAAGTCAAATCACAAATTTCCTCCAGTACTCTGCGAGTGGTGATGGGGCGGAGACACGTTGTGACCGACAGTATCTCCAGCACTGTTGTGGATGAGAGGGATAGAGGCGGCCCTGCCTTTCCATACAACACACCGTCGCAGTCACTAATGAGTGATAATTAACGACACTCGCTTCGAATAACGTTTCAAGAAGTAACTTTTAAATCAGTTAGGATAGGCTTCTTCGTTTTTGCATGTGGCGAGCAGCAACCTGACAACTGCAGTTTGAGATATCGAGGGGTTTAACGGGCTACTATCACCCTGCAGCAGACACATTGCATGCACAACAGCGTTATTTAAACGAGACTCGGACTACTGCACATCACACGGGAGAGAGAGTCTCTTCGCCTTCAACAATAAGGATGAACAGAAGAAACTGAGGTAGGCATATATAATATATAATATCAAAAGGCTTCAGCTCTTTGCTTTCTCCGTGTGGTGAATGGTTATCGTGCAACGCCAAGTTTTAGCCTAGCCATTACAACTCAGACAGTAATATAATAACAATAATATAATTACAATGTCAATCGAAATTTGAAAAATAAACCGTCTGTTTCCTTTCGGGTGAGTGAGCAGGTGCTCAGATGGGGCATATTGATTAGGATGCACGGACCCGGTGTGTTAGAAAAAGATTTACCACGCTTTTGTTAAGTAGTCGGTGTTTTTAATGTGATACGTCGGTGGGAACTAAATTACTAGCATATTATATCAAATGCGTTGATTTAAAAAGTAAAACATATGCGGTGTATATGTTGTGTCGTTGAAAGCTCTTATCGCTAATGAATGCAGTCAAAGGCAGCGAGCGCGAGCTTCAACGAGCTGTCAATCATCTCATCCTTTTCTAGTCCATTGTTTAGTCCCTCCTGTTTGTGAGTGAGTTACCATGGAGAGTCTTCCGGTTCTCTCCTCTAATTGCCTTATTTGGAGAAAAGGTGGCAGTCAGTGGCTGGGCTGATGGTTGTTGTTCTGTTAATGCTTCCGTATTCATGTCCCATGTGAGTAACTAGAATGACGGAACGCTTCAAAACAACGACCTGAGCTCAGACCGTTACAGAACCTCAAAAGGAAGTTCTCAGTAGACTTTGATTGATTCGGATGCAATAATGGCCATTAACTGTGCCAAGTCCTTTAGAAAAATTATATTTCAACCTTTAACATCTTCGAGTGATGATACAAGAATTAGTCCCATGGACAAAATACTGAATCTATTTCAAAGAGATATGCTGGGTAATAAAAGATACATCTTTAACATTCACCAACAACAACAATATGCAGCTATTGGTTGGTAATTAATTGGCTTGTTACCTGGTGATTATGGTAGTGAATTTTAGCAACTCTGCTTTTTTTGTGCGCAACTGTGCGCATGTGTAATTAATTTGCATTGATCTGCATCCTGCTGTAAGGAGCTTCTGATAAATCAGGTTTAATGTTGCAATGTTATTGTGGCAAATGTAAGCTACTTAACAAAGTGGCAGTAGCCAAGCAATAATTAGTAATATATATAATATATTTTTTTTTAAGAGACCTGCAGATTTAAGAAACTTAACGAGCGTGTTGGTCCATATATTAGTGATTACTCTGGTCACTGCATATAGCAGGTTTGCACCCAGTTGCTATAAATCGCTGTGTATTGAAGATGGTGGACTTAATTGACATATTTATAGTGGTACTTCACCAATCTTTGTGTTAGTCAGTGGTATAAGCATGTCTGTGGACGGTGTTGTGTGGGGGTGTATGAAACAAAAAGCTGTGCAAAAGCAGAAAAGGGGTTGCAGGTGCAGGGAGGAGACAGATTCATACTGATCATGGGGGCTTGTGAGCACTGAGGCCATGGCGTTCCAGATTGCAACAGCCAACTCACCTTCACGATACATATGTAAACCTGTAATTCACAAAGGGGAAACCATTGCTGCAAAGACCTATTTTGGATCAGTTGTGTCTTAAAGATTTCTGTCGTGAGGTGTTGCACTGATCACATGTGGACCTGAGAATTTAGGCCATTCAGGCTCTTCAGACAGAATGAGAATCACAGTGCGACAGCGGGAGCCACACTGCCCTGGATGGTTTTAAACCAATGCCAAATTACACCACAAGCTTTTAGAATGCTGATATTTGTCTTGATGCCCGTTGTTGCCGTCTAAGCTATACACTTGAATGTCAGCATGGATCAGTATATTCTAAATTCAGTCTTGGTTATGGCATGGCACCCGACATTACAGTAGAATATGTTGCAGGATCTCCCCCTCCTGAAAGACTTCATCCTTAGCGTTCTGTAGGTCTAAAGGTGTGAATGAGTTCATAACAGTAATATTCAAGGCCTCCTCAGAAGCTTCTTTATAAGCACATCCCCGGACTCACAGAATACATTTTAGGCTCATTGGCAACCAGGAAGTAGCTTATTGGGTAACACAACATATTTGCAACTCAAACACAGAGCAGTCTCTGGACGGGGCGAGAATTTCCATACCACCTGTTACTGGGCTGAAAACAGAAAAATGCTCCGTAACCGGGGGAAAACTCGAAGACTTTCCATGAATGCTAATGTTAAAAAAAAAAATCCTATTTCCTCTGTTTGCAGCTTTAGTTATCACACGCTTTCTTGTATGCTCACAAAACATAACAACATTGTCTTGTCTCGTATTATATATATACTGTTTTTCCTGAGGCAAAAAAAGCAGAGTTGCTAAAATTCACTACCATAATCACCAGGTAACAAGCCAATTAATTACCAACCAATAGCTGCATATTGTTGTTGTTGGTGAATGTTAAAGATGTATCTCTTATTACCCAGCATATCTCTTTGAAATAGATTCAGTATTTTGTCCATGGGACTAATTCTTGTATCATCACTCGAAGATGTTAACGGTTGAAATATAATTTTTCTAAAGGACTTGACAAGACCTAAGGTCAGCTTTAATCTCACGAGCAGTTCACGCTCTGATGCACTCAGTTATTAGGAAGTACGATGCCTGAAGAAGATTTCTTATTCCTAACTGTCAGCCCTGCAGCGTGTTGACAATTTGGATACAGATGTAGAAGCTGGTTACTGTCAGATCCGGCCTTTATCTCAAGTCTGTAGGAACTGACTTGTCTTGACACAATTTGAATATGATCCCCTGGTCTTTCGCTCCATCTATCACTCAATTTTATCTATTGTCATATTGTTCAGGACTGTGGAGGACGGGAGCCTATACCTACATGCATGGGGCAAAAAGGGGGTACACATCAGACAAGTGGAATCACAGATTAGTAATTATGTTTTAGTGCTCCTGCAGAAAATAAACTAATAGTCAAAGAGCAAGCTTATGGCTGAAATGCTACTAAACCAGCTATTTTACCGTACCTCTTTCAGAAATGTGTCAGGCAGAAATCGATTTTATGTGATACTAGTCCTTACAAAAAAAAAAACCCATCTGTATACGTGTTAATGTGGGATAATGGTGAGCTTCTTTGCTGCTAGTGGGAGACATGGAGGTGTTATCTGCTGCCATAGGTGTTTTAGTTGTGTGTGGCGGCCTCATGGTACCGGAAGAAGACAGTACAGAGTCTGTTCCATGAAGGGATACTGACTCGCCCTGTGCTCCTACACCTGTGTGAAATGTGTGTGTATGTGAACCAAGCTGGCAAGAAAAACCTCTCACAAAGAAGGTTGTTTTATTTGTAGAGGAGGATAACATTCTTTGGATTTTTCACAGTCCAGTGTTTCTGAAAGCTGATGAAAATATTTATGTGTCAAAACATGTTTAGTTTTGGTGTTCTTTACATCCGAAGTAGAAAAAGAAGTCTCCGTGCATTAATTGGTTTTGCAACACAGTGTAATAACAGTTGCAATGCATTGCAATAGACCGTTGGTATATTAAGGCCAAAACCTCCAGGGATTGAGTATTCACAAACAAGAGTGTTCACAACAGAAATTCAGGATGAATGTTGGATTTATTACGTCCTTTAAATTAAAGATTAATCCAGTAAAAATGTTTTAATGAAGAAAACAAGAAAAAAAAAAGTTCAAATGATATGCATCACCTCACAGATTATTCAGTTTGTATTTATTAGATTGTCTAATTTCGTATTGTCTGAACAACAAGGCCAGGTGCTGATTCACCATGCCAGGAAGGTAAATACGTTTAACAGTGAAACGTCCTCCCGACGTTTTTGTGTTTATTTTTATTTCACCCCAGCATTTGTTACTTGACCCAGCAAGCTATTTTAACCGCAGCATGCACCCGGGGAATGTTCTCCCGCCTTCAGTTGTCAAGAGCCTTATTAACTGCACTTGTATATTTTGTCTTTTTTTATTTATTTTTTAATTGGATGGAATATTTTGGTCCATAAATCAATGGTTTTAAAGCCTTAATTATATGGCCATATATTCTTGCAGTATGCAGTCGTACAAGAACTGGGATTAAGGGACTTCAAGTGCAAAAACAACTTAAACCCAAAAGTTTGTATTTGGAGATTCAGATTTGCATTTACATAATGTAAGTAAAGCACACCAAATATGATTTTTTTTCCTATCACAACATAGCAAGAAAAAAAAGAAAACAAGTTTGTTTTGTTTAAGTGTAACGGCTTATTCGAAACGTACAGGTATAGTTAATAAAGTCTCTGTCCCACTGAAGTCCACATCCATAATAGTCAGACCCTGGACAGTAAAAGTAAAGTTAATTTAATAGCAGCCTTTGTTTATAATATTCATTGCAAATGTGCTTTTATTGTGATGACATGACAACATGTGTGCCTGTTTCTAAAGTCTTTACAATTAACTTCCACTCCTTATTGAGAGACAGTGTGGATAGAAGGCTGTTTTGTCTTTTTATATGAGAATTTATCATTTCAGTTAAAGACCCTGCAAATACACCCCCCCCCCCCTAACAAGTGTAACAAAAGGGTGATAGAGCTGTCAATCAAGTGCACGGCAGTGTAAGCTACAGTGCGTCCCTCTTGGTTTTGACCATGTGCCTTTCAGTATGAGCAATAGAGAAGAAATGACCTGTTGAAATTACCCTTTGCATGTGAACATTAATATATCACCGCTCACACTCTACATGGAGAGCCGGTGTTATGTTATGAATCGTATTAGCCTTATACCTACCTCATTATTATTTCATGGTCAGTGTAGCATTTCATTACTTGGTGTGCATGGGAATTATAGAGCGTGCAGCAGTATTTCAAAGAAACGGTACAGATGACATGATATGCCTAATGCATAAAGTGGAAACCGTGTTCAAAATGTGAGCGGTATTCTTTGACTGAGTTTCAAAGAGGGGTAATTATCAGCAATGCTATCATAGTGCACATGAATTATTTCCGACAGTGTTATTCCTGTGTATTTATGGAGGCTGAAACATTTGTGATTCAGAGCTCTTCTGCTGTGTTATATCATGCGTGAGCTGTGTTTTTGTGGCTTTCGTGAGCTGACCGAAGCGGTCTGATATCAAGGAGCAAGAGGAGAGCCGGGCCCCGACCCAGAGTGAATGGTCCTTTTGTGGGACAGACACCTGCAGGGCTCTGCCTCCTGCTCCTGAAGTGATTAACATGCACCTCCAACCTCCCTGGCCTTCCCACTCCCCAGTCGCTCGGACACCCATCCTGGCTCTGCTGTGTTGTCCTAGCACCTGTTCTACATCGCCCATCCTGCAAAGGCTATAACTCGTGTCTTTGTCTGGGCTGGACAAACACAGCAGGACTACAGAACTGTGTTAGCGTTGCTACTGACAAGGTAGACAGTGTGGCTTTATTTCTAGCAGGGGATTTTGAGATGATGTGTGCAAAATACCTGTATGTCTTTAATGCCAGTTTTTAAAGGTATTTCCTTTTTTCCCGGTGAGCCAGTGGAAAGACAGTAAGGTCCCAAGACATGAGTTACATTCAGTCTGAACAAAAAGGAGTTCAATTAACTGGGTCCTTTTTGCTCTTTTACTGTTGTGGCAGAAAAATAAGCTAACAGTATACCACGCTTCAATAAAGTCTAACAAAAGGTAAAAATATGTAAGAAAGCCACACAGGAAGCAAAAGTTTGAGTCGGCAAAAGTAACTCCTCAGTCTTTTAGATTTGTATTAGCTGACAACCTTTTAACATTAGCGTGGACGTGAAAAAACGGATTGTGGGCGGGGCAGCTACAATGTTGTTTAAAAGAGCAGCGTGTGAGATTTAGTGGCATCTAGTGGTGAGTTTGCAGATAGCAAGCAAATACACTTTTTTTTTTTGACGTATCACAAATGTGTTTTTTGTTTTGTTTTAATTTACATTTACAATATGTTTCAAGCTGAAAAAAAACTGTGACTGTAATCTGGGAGGTACTACGTTTCCCTTGAAACATAATTTAGAGAGCAGTTCAGTTCTATGGCAAAGTCATTTTGTAGGAGACATGGTTGGCAGTTGGAATGTCTTGAATGTCTTTGGTTAAATTAAGGCTGGCGCGTGCTGTAGTATAATCAGGATTATTGACCCGTAGTCGTAAAGTGTTCCTCAAAAGTTAACTTTTACTAGTTTTCTTTTCAGTCGGACCAGCCTATACTGTCGTGCTCTGATCTTTTTGTTTTGTCTTCTTTTACCGTAAGTGTACTGTTTTTATTTGTCAAATATTCGTTTTACTCCAGTAGTTGTTGTACAGCCGGGAGATTCATTGAATACTGATATCAAAGTCTGACTAGGGATTGAGTTGTCATGTGTAATTTGATGTTGCTTACATTACAGTTCAGAGATCCAATCGCTGGTTGCAGCTGAGTCTAATGAAGAGTGAGTGGCTACCTGCTTGGCCTGTATAACACCATCACCAATGTTATTTGTGAGCACTCATACTGTATCGCCGAATAGATATGATGGCATTAACAATCCTCAAAATGTCACTACAGTACCATTATAGGTTGGACTTGGTCAATACAAACCAATATATAATTCACAATGCATGTTGATTAAAGTTAGTAACATTAACAAGAGTTCTTCATTACTCCCATCACAACTTTGTTTAAACCAGCTGAGAGTTTTTCAGTTTGTTAATATTATGACTCATAATGCAGGTTTCATTTTTTTTTTCTCAGTCTGATGCTGTGCTGTGTCCTTAAATGCCGAGGTCAGGGCGGGCAGCTCTCCTCTGCCAGACCCACGATGACGCTTGTGTCAAAATTGGTTTTAAATCAGATTTTCGTGGCATCATCTCCCCACCCAATTGTCAGGACCGCGAGCTGCATTGTTATTAGAATATCAGCTGGCCTGAGCTTTGTAACATGCTGAGTCGCTGATAATCCACTCCCCTTCCTTGCACCCTCTCTGTGTCATAGGCTCTGCATCAACATAGAGCGCTGATTGAATTCCTCTTCTGAATATACCTGAGACCCGCCCTCCCCCTCCTCAGTGGATTGATGTTAGCTGTGTACCTATTTTCCCTCTGTAAAACACACACAGACCTGTACTGAATATTCTCGCTCAGTTTATTGTAATGTGGTGTTTATCTAATGGCTTCCACTTGAGACAGCGACCAAACAGAACAGTGAATGTTCTGTCTGTCTGTCCATACTCTGACCCCCACGACCCTCCCCCCCCTACCTCCTCCACTCCCAGACTTGGGTCTTGAGGATTAACCCCGCCCTTTACATTCTGGCCGGCCTTGATTATGTCCAGGGATAAGAGCTGCTTAATTGTAATCACTGGAGCTGTCCTGTGCAGCGTAACCACAGGAGCCTGGACGAGCCACGGCCACACTCTGGAGAGAAATACATTAATATCGCAATGACCGAAAATCACGTGAACTGTTTTGAATTAATTGACATATTTCATAGTTGCAAATCTCCGGCATACTGATTTGCCTGCAGCTGTTCTCGCTGATCGTTTGTGGCTTTGTTCCTGTTTGACGTTTGCACTGGAGCTTGAACGTGTGAAATGAAGTTGGCACATCATTAGGTGGTTCAAGGGGGGATAAGGCACTTGAACAAGCGGTAATTTCTTTGCTTTAGAAGGTAATTGCTTCACAAAGAAAGGTTGGGGGGAATTTGATGAGATGGTACAACACGTAACTATTTCTCTGCAGCATCATGAGAAGGTCTTTGCCTTCCCAGACCATCTAGAAACAGTCTACTGAAGTGTGAGGTGGTGACTGATTTGAAGTGACTCTTTCCGTATTGGCTAATTCATAAAGGTTTTTGAATCACTCTGTCAAATGCAGTCTTGATGGGTATTTGACTTTGTCAAAGCTGTATTTTGGTTAATTTCATGGCAAGAATATCTACGCTCAGCTGTAAAGTGGACAGCATCCATGTTGGTGACCTCAGGATTGCGTCTGCTTTCTTCTGCTGGCTTCTTTGGACTCATGGGTGGATGGTCTGCAGCGAGATGCAGTGTGGGAAAACCCTGTCCTCTTGAACTTTCTACCGAGTGCAGGCCCAGCCCTCTGGAGAGTACAGCTTGATGTCTGTTCCACTGAAAAGGACATATTTATGCCAGAAAACCATCCAATGAAGACTTTTAGCATGACAAGTTAATTGAGAGAACTGTAGTGTAGCGGAAGAGGTTGACCATCTGGCATTTTAGTCGTGTCAGAGCTGAGGTCAAATCTCAGGCGACCTGTTCTTGGTACACTAGATCATCAGAGCCAATTACTGCGCTCTTAGAATCCCCCTTCAGTGCACTTTGTCCCATTTTTCCACCACAGTGTTGGGATGTTAAAGGAATAGTTTGACATTTTGGGAAATAATTAACAAATGAGTTAGTTTTCACTGTGATTGATGCCATTGTCATATCTGTCCAATCAATATGAAGCTGGAGCTATCAGCTGGTTAACTTAAAGGGTAGAAGCAGGTCAAACAGACAGCCTGGCTCTCTCTGAAGCTAACAAACACACCTACTAGCACCTCTCAAGCTCAAAGTCAACTCCTTTTAACACCTTTTGACACTAACAGTCCAGCTTCTTATACCTGTATTACGGAAACGTATGATAATGGTATCAATATTCTCAACTAACCAACTAGCTAAATAACATTATCTAATCTAATTGAGCGGTATAAACTTAAAATCATTTAATGTGCAATAGCCCACAGACTAATTTGCAATAATCAGCCATTCCACTCTAATCTAATTTAGATGATAAAACGAAGGCAACCCGACCTTTTCCTCTTGTTTAATTGTTTGAGCTTTAAAGATGAACATTATGAATATTGTTGTCGCTTTGCAAAATGTAGAGGCACACAGCCCCCCCGACAGCATGGGACTCCTGAAGCTGAATTTGAAAGGACACACAGAGAGGCAGCCAGCAACAGTTTTAGTCTGGAGAGAGAAAACCATCTTCATGGGTGTAAATGTATGCACATATATGTGAACCTCATTAGACTTTTAGATACTGACGGTCTTTTCTCTGCTTGCATTGATGTTTGCTGTCCTGACACAATTAGCTATACAATTTAGTTTTCCATAGCATTCACAAGTGTAACTGAGGTTTGGAAGTTAAGAGAGAATACAATGAATTTGGGGAATTTTACAGAAAAATTACAATTACAGCTTTAAGGGTATAATGAGATCAATGTTACAGATTTTTTTTAATAAGTGTCTTACAATGAGAGCAATTAAAAAAGACCATTGTTTTCTCATTAATAACTTAAATGATCATCACTCCCCGCAACAGAGATCCTTTTAAATTCAAGTCATGTTCATGACAGTAAAATGTCTCCTACATATTGTGAAAGTCTTCATTGTACACTTGTTTTCTGAGGGGTGTTGCATTGTGGGAATCCAAAAGTAACTTACTTAAAGGAATGGTTTGACATTTCTGGCTGAGAGTTAGATGCGAAGATCTCTTGAAGTAATCAAGGAAGGCTGAGGGAAATAGCCAGGACAGAACGAAAAATTCAAATTAGAGTACCTGAGGTGGCATTTCCCTTTACTTTGTTAATTACAAATGACATTTAGAACATCATTTTATCACTCCTTTAAATGAATTAAGACATCAGCAATTAGTTGAACTTTAATGCTTGCATACACAGTTAGTGTATACACATTCTATGTGTCCATTTTCATGTTTGTAGCTCCGGCCAAGCAGCGACGTGACCGCTGACTTATGGCGGTGATGTGAGATGCCTCATGAAGAGGCTGTCAAATAAAGACAGGAAAATGTTTTTCTCCCCTACTTAAGAGCTGGCAGCAAATACAAAGGGACACTGTCAGAACATGAATGTGGTGGAGAAGAAGCCAGCGTATTCATCAATGCCGGGCTTTATGTGGGGGAGAGTTTTTGATGTGCAGGGCTCGCGCTGCAGCGCTCTTCTGTTGAGGGTGAAAGCCAGGAGCTCTGCTCAGCTGGGACTGAGCGATTGTAGATGCAAGCTGTCTCTCCTGCCTCCTACGGCAGAAAATTCTCCTCAGACTCGAAGAGAAATGACTAGAGCATGGAAAGTAACTTGCAGGCCGTCCCATTACGAGGGATTTGGGTGATTGGAAGTGGCTTGTTTTGAGTTCATGACAGCTTAATTGGAAACCTCTCTTAAATGCTTTTTTGGGTGCAGGGCTGGATCATTAATAAAGCATGTTCTCCCTCTTCCTATCTCCCTATCTGTTTGAAGTGTAGATTTCTCAGATGCTGAGCTCTGGACAAGAACTGCAAATGAGGGTCTCTCTGCCACCCGATGTTGTGGCTGTGCTGAAATCAGTTCTGGCTGCTGTAGAGCTTTGCAGTACAGAGGGCAGTGCTGCAGTGTAGATGAGGCTCTTTCAGCCATAGAACCACATATACGACACTAACGTTCATGCTGCACACACATAGTAAAAAACAGCAGACATGTCATATATGACACTATAGGACAAATCAAGCCGACTCAGCACTACACTCCAGGAATTAGCCTGAATTCATTGACTAATAATTCTCCAACAAGTAGCGCATGGTGAAGATTTTTTGTGCCCTACTCTGAAAAGTGTGTACAAATGTAACCACTTCACATTTCCTCTGTTGTTGCCATGGTGGCTGCACTAACTTGTCATCATTAAATCTGCGGGACACATTGTAATCCTCATATTCTGCTAGTATCCCCACTGCAAACTAGAATTCAGACAGGGCCTGTCCAAGCTGCTGCTGTGTGACCCTCTATTTGTGTAGCGGTGTAAGGGTCGGCTTACTTTTGCTCTTCAGCAAGTTCACTGAAGTCATCCCGCGGCAGCGCTACCACAGAGCATCGTGGGATCCAGCAGGCACCACTGTGACATGAAAGGATCTGGATTGATCTGCTTGAGCCAAATGTGCTCTTTGATAGTGCTGCAGGCCCGCGGGTGGGTGCTGTTGGATGGGTGATGGGTGCTCACTGTGTAGCTCCAAGCCAGCCACACAGAGCGGGCAGGAGGCCTCAGCTTCTGGAGGTCCATAGGGAAGGAGGAGAGAAGGAAAGAGGGAGGGAGCATGAACAGAGGAAGATAGAGATAACACTTAGCATTACCGGAGCTCGGATTGATTTAAACATTCAGAGCATTCGTTGGGGGTTGTCTAGTGTGTGTGTGTGTAGTGGGAGAGCTGACTCTGGGAAGAAAAAGGTTCACTAATAAGGATGAGAGAGGCAGTCAGCAGTCTCAGCCTCCGTGGTAATCGAACCTCTAACCTTGGCAGAGTTAGAGCTGTGATCTCTCTGCTGCAATGCAATGCAGTGGATGTAAGCTTTGACTATGAATGAACTCCAGTGTGCATTGGTGTGATATCTTAATAAGTAGCACCTCTTTTTGTGTGTGTGTGATCTGAGCAGGAAATCCATTTTAATGTTCTTACCTGTCATAAATTATTAAAGTCCAGTGAGGAGAAGGAATAGTTTATGGTTCAGTTCCCATTAAGGCACTTCAAATAGCCGACATGATCTATTGTTAACACAAAAATATTGCTTAGAGGAGCTTTAAAAAGATGTTACATTTAAGATGGTTTACCTTCCACCACATCGTGGCTTATAGTACTGTGAGGCCTTATGGATGAAAGTAAACCCTTGAAGAGATGTCTCACGAAAACAAACATTTCAGTAAATGGCGTTATCTTTCAAGAACACTGCACTCAATTTATTTTTGGCTGTATGGAAAAAAAATCAAAGCTTAATAATAAGATTGATTCAACAGCACTCACTCATCCTCTATACACTGATATCATAACAGTGTGTCACAAACACCCCCCCCCCCCATCCCCCCCTTTTTCCATCACTGAATCACTTTAAACAGATGCTGGCACCACGAATGACAGCGAGTAAAGGAAGGAGTTGGAATTCCCTGCTGGAGTTAGAGGGAGGGAAAGGGGATGAATGCAGGGGGCTGATGGGATTGAATGGTAAATGATCCCTGGGTGTTGCGGACATGGCATGGCAGAGGACGAAGCCATGATATCCCACAGGGACCCAGTTAGGCCGAAGCATTCGTCGTGGTGAATGATGTAACGGGCTTTGTTAAAGGATTGCGTGTGATGATTTGTTTGTTTGTGTGCGCTGACATACTGTAGGACACATGCACAAGCACCCCTAGATCTCATCGCTGCATGTCCACAACGCTGGCTGTGGCTGAATTAATTTCAGTTTGCATCAGCATTGCTACTCTCTCTATTTTCATCTCTTAATGTTCTTATCACACTATAAGCCTGATGTCGTATCCCTATACCTCTATAAGATGTAAGCTAAATGTGTTCACTTGCCTTGTCTCTCAGTGCAAGCCATCATGGATTGAATGACCAGAGACATGTGTAACCTTAGACTTAACAACCTCTAAAGATTACACTCCTCATGGAAAATCTCCTTTCTCATATTCACTGGCTTGAATTAGATCTCTCTCACTCGACAAACTGAGGCAGATCTGTGGTCTTAGGGATCTGAAAAACTTGTGATAGGAGGCATCTGAAACTTAAGCAAGGAGACATAATTATACGTTGAGGCCTCAAAATAAAACATGACCTGCAGTGTATTTAGCCTATCAGAGAGTAGTGTCAATAATGTGAGGTGAGGGGAATGTTAGTTGTCTTTAGTTGTATTAAAGTTGCACTAATCAATATTTTTTGTATTAACAAAGGGTTAAATGTCCGATGTGAAAAGGGCTCACTTATACTCTGCAGTTCTCTTCATCTCTAGTGAGCGTTTAATTGTCTGTCAGCTAATTGTTTTGATTTCATGGCCAGCAACTTACTGTTTTGGTCTGTTTGCATTCATCACTTCGCCAGAAACATGACTCCAAAGGAACGCTGACGTTGGTCTGATGTGTAAAGAGTACGGTGACCAAATTGTCAAACCACCAAACCAGGATCCTAAAGTGTAGCCTACCACACGCTCAACATGTATGCACGCAAAACACAATGATTGCATTAGTGTAATATAACTAAAGACAAGGTATTTGTCAGTGTGCACACGTGCAGGCTGTCACACATTGTCGGCCAGTTATTGTATATAGCTATCAGGCCGTCTTATTATTTTTTATGTTGGCCTTTCCACCGTGCACGACCAAAAATGAACTCTTGCAGTGTGTGCAGAAAGCAGCATTTCCTTTGCCGTGTACTTTACGAAGGAAGGAGTAAGCCTGGTGCAGCTCTCACACTATTCACATACAAGTAGATGACATAATAAGGACAAAGATTGGATGGTTGGATGAAGATATTAAACTGAGGAAGGGGGACGAAGAGGGAAAAAAAAGGAATCCTACACCAACCAACATCGGACTGGCTCCCTCCTGAGAGTATGAGAGGGATTCCGGATGTTTAGCCGTGAACCAAACCTTTTTGCCTTTTTAATAATGAAATCATGGTTGACCTTGCCATCCTGCCCTGTGCTGATGTCCCTGAGCCTGCCCTCATCACCAACATCCTCTGTTTTTAAAATTATAATTATTTGTTTTTTTTCCCTACCTTTTCTCATTCCTTCTTTTCTTTGTCATTACTTATTAGCCGATAGCCATCCTCGTTAAAAACATACCTCCCCCAATCTCACATGTCACATCACAAACACTGTCAAAACGCAACCTCCCCGTTTATTATAAACTGTATTGGTGTGCTGTACTTGTCTAAATGTCCTAACGTCTGTATGTTTTAACACCGTCCAATTGTCCCATGTCTTCTTGTATGTCTTATTGCACCAATCGCCTCATGTCTTTTTGTAATGCTATATTGCACTAATATAAAAGGTAGAGTGTCTACAGACTCTATGTAATAACTTGCAGCAGACTTTGTCAAACAGGAGAGTTGATTTAATCTGGGAAGCTGATTTGATTTGAGGCTGCGATGAGGCTACTTTCAATCACACAACTGAAAACAAATCAAACAACCAAGAAGCATTTTCCTTCATGAATGAGAAGAGATTCAAATATTACATTTTAAATAAGCTGTCACAAAATGAATTACCACTCGTTGGGACTTGACACTAAAGGAAGTGTAAGCTATTTCTATGGAGTGAGTGAAAACTATTTGCAGTCCATCCATCAAACTAATGTGTGATTTCGGATGTTCTCAGTTGTCTCAAACAGTTTTCTTTTTGGAAGTGTAACTCAGTCTTTTCAGTGTGTTTTAGATTTGCGTGACACTTCCAAGTCAAGGTCTCTAACTAAATAATAAAAAGAAGACAAAAGGATGAATTGAACTCTTTCTCTTTCAACTCTTTTGTCTGCTCTCTAATGGAGATTATTCTTAACTGAGATCTTTATTCTTGACCTTTTTTAAAACTTTTCCAATTGAAGAGATTTAACTAAAGATTTAACTAAAGAGGAGAAATTGTGATTTTCATGCGAATGCGCCCCTGTTTGACCTTGTGGAATGCATTCATTTAAGTTTCCAGCCCACTTCTATCACATACGTACATTTCACCCCATCAGTGTTTAACCCTCAGATGTTCTCATGCCAGCGCTGTTTATTATGCAAAAATAATCTGAAAATAATTCAACTTTATGACAAGTGATATGACCCCAATTACCTCATTCTAGCTGTGGTAGCAGTGCTGCATTGCACTGTGAGATTTGGGCACTGCAAATATCAGGATCTTTGCAGAACCACAGCATGTTTCCTCTAATAAGTATTACGCACTCCGACGCACAATATGTAAACAGCTCATCAGAAAGAAAAAGTAGTTATTTTGATGCACACGCTAAATCATTTTTGTTAGTCCGTCTATTATTGCCCTGCAGAGATTGTAGCTGGAGTACAAGATGCTGTATATATAGAGTTAACTCTGAAATTACAGTGCAGTCAACTGTTTGAACAAGTTTGTAAATACAGAGTAATCCTTTACACTGCGTCTGTGTAAATTGTTTCAGGCAAGAATGGTCACAGCTTGAAATGGCCTCAAATAATCTCCTGTCTCAACATAATGGTGTTTGTTAATCTGTCGCTCCCTGTCTGTACTACACTATCCACAAATAAGCAACACCGGTTGCATCAGGGGGATTTAGAATGTATATTACAGCACTGCAAATCAATTGGTTGACCGCAGGCAACGCAGTTATCTGAGTGCAGCTTGACACCAATTCCAAATGCCATGCCATCTTCTTGCACGTCTCTCCCCTTTTTTGTAACCGCTCCCGCTGGGCCTGCGATCTGCATTCAGCTGTTCGGGACAGGATATGAATATTCTGAGCAGTTCTTTTGCATACACGGGCAAAGCAAAGCAAAGCGCCCTCCAAAAACATTCTTGTTAGTCGTGGCATTTGCTAAAAGATGCCGAGAGGCAACCAGTTGTCGGAGAGCTCGCTTCGCAAAGAGGTGGCCCACATTGCACACCCATGTGGCGCCTCCACCCAGGGACCCGTGTCTCTGTGTGAATGATTGACGGGTCTACAGCACTGTACCAGCAAGGCCTTTACCGTGTACCATATTTGCGGTGAAAAATCGCCCCCTTCGTCCTCCCCCTTCATCTCCTCCTCCTCCTTGTTCCTTCCTAATCTGCTTTTATGGGTCTCAGCCCATGGCGTTTTAAACCCCTTCGTCTCCAACAGCTGCTGAGGACAGGGAGGTATAGAGAGATTAAACGAGTCTTTGCAGCCCCCTGAAGGAATCCCACATGCCTCTCTGCCTCTAGCCCCTGCTAATGTCTTTGATCCACTGTGTTTTCCAAACTAGTCAAGTCCCACTGGGTGCATGGGTATCCTACACATGCCACCCTACATACAGACGTCTTCAGACATCATGAGTTGTTTAGTTAGGCAGATAAAAGGCGGAAAAGCTTTCAAACTCATGGTACTGGAGGAAAGCAGCGCAATGAGAGAGTCTTGATTGTGCTCCATGCTAAGTTTGTCAGCCTTTTTCACTGTAGTATATGCCGAGGGTTATGGACCTATCGCTCATGGGTGTCATTATTGAAACCAATTCAATGTTGGCCATCTCTAATAGTCACGTAAGACCTCTCTGCACATAAATGCATCCAAGTTGAAACCTAACTTCCATATTTTTGCACTAAGATCCGTTGTTAATGTATGAACATATGAAGTCTGGCTAGCAGGTAATATACAATACTGCAATCTATTCTGAAGAGATGATGTTTAAGCCGCGCCATGGAACAAATGTCTCCTACATACGATAGACACAGAGCAAAGCCTTACGAGCTGGCGCCTGATGGAAATTGAAGCAGTGCATGTGAAATCTCAGGGATGCTGTAACCCTGGTAACGTTCAGAGGGAATTTGGAGGATGGGTGATAGATTATTCTCAGTGAGCATCCACTAAGCTAATACAGTCTGTCCCTCAAGTGTGTTTAATTTTCACATTTGGTCCCCATACAAGCCTCCCATGGCTTTTAATTGCAGTTTACTACTGCTGAAGTGAGCCTCGATAACTGGGAAATAACATGTGGCAATTCAGTAGTCAGTGCACTGTAAATCCTCCAATATGTGTTGTGTATATTGTCATATCTTTCATCTTAGCCTCCCTGACTACATTTGATATGATGCATTTCAAATCTTTCATTTCTGAATAATGCTTATTTTGTAAGCAATGTTGTTGATAGCTTTAATTGTGCTCGTGTAGGCTACAGATCATTTTCTTCAAGTACCCCTGGATGAACCTGTGTGCTGGAAAATAGTGCTCTGCCACATGTTGCGTGGGTGAGCATGTGTAACCACAAACACTACACGGTTATGCCAGGGGTATCAGTAAGGAAGCTGGCAATGCTACTGCTTTGGTTTCATATTAGGTTCAGTACCTTTTATTGCATTATAGTTGCCTCTTTACATTTTCTAAACTTTCAAAACAAAGTCTGATGTGGAACAAGTTGTCTCAGTAGTCAAAATGTACACGCTAACAGGACAGACAGCTTTTCAAGTAAGATCTCAGTATAGTTTAAACAAAATATTGGCTACCTGCAAAAACTTTAATCCAAGCAAATGAATATCAGTATTGGTTAAAAACTATCTAAAAAAATATTTGTTAAAATATTTGTATATATTAGTTGTCAGTATGAATTTAAAACAATCATTACAATTTGCTTGAGTAGTGATGTTTACGTGTTCTGGACAGTTTGAGTGGTATGTGTTTGTACAGGACACACGGCTTTGTGGTCCTGAGGATTTCCCGCTATAGAGGATTACATGGACGTCAGGCCTCCATTCTTATCCTTTGAGTTAACAGGTCACAGGAACCCCTGAGCTAAAGGTGCTTTCCATTTTTTTGCCAGATCTCCCGATGTTAGTCCTCAGACCCCAGAGCCCCATTCGCCCAAGCTATCGTGACCATCGTTACATTGAGTGCAAAAATACATTAGCTCTTAGTAGGAGCCACTAAACTCACCCCCATCTGCTGCTAGCAGGGGATTAATTAAAATATTCTGCATGGCCTGTTGCCTTGTTATACTTTTTGTCATCTGTTTGGCGAGGATACACAAATCTGAATATTCGTGTTGCTAATAGGTTGCATGTATTTGTGGAGGATACAGTTTGCATTTCATTTGACTTGGGCTTGTGTAAGCAAATGAACACAGGGTGTTTACTGAACATTACTGAAGGATAGTGTGATAGTGTGAAGTCATTTATTATAGTTTGCCGTTATGACAGAGGCCTTATGGAAGTCAGTAACAATCAGGTTTGTATATTTGAGTACATTACAAGCTCCATATCGTTCCTGTGTACTCTGTGCTTTGTTCCACCATGCTGTGAGGAATACAATCAGTCATCATTATGTGCAGCAGCCATGTTCTGCCAAGACTCAGTGTAAGATTGCATTATCCCAGCACCGGTGCATGTTTACAACTTGATGGATGTTATACAGGACTGTGACTAGTACTCTGCTTACTGCAATTCACTTTGAGGGTTAGGAATAGGCTGTCACACCAAGAAATTGTTTCCTTTTGGTCAGTAGTTTACGCTAATGTTTTTTTGTACGATTCAAACAGCACAATTGCAAGCATAGCAGTAAAGAAAAGGTCACGTGACATAGAAAACACTGGTTTTGGTAAACCGTTGTCAGATCACTTTAAAGACATTTTGGGTAAAATAATGAATAAATTAATTTGCTTTCTCACTGATCGATGCCACTGTCATATCTGTCCAATCAATATTAAGTTGGAGCTAGCAGCTAAGCTTAGCATAAGGACTGAGCGCATGGCAATCAGGTTGGCTCTGTCTAAAGGTAACAAATTCACCTGCCAGCACTTCTAAAGCTTACTAACAAGTTATATCTCGTTTGTTTGTAAGCTGTACGAGAAACTGTAGTAGAAAAGAAACAGGCTAATTGTTTCTTTCTGTTTCCAGTCAGTATGCTAAGCTAACAGGCTGCGGGCTCAAGCTTCTTCTCTCTCAAGTTATGGTATCATTATATCATTTGGTTTAGAGCCCATTCCCACTCCTAAAAATGCCTCAAAAAATCCACTGGGCTGATATCAGCATTTTGCTGCAGTTATCAGGTCCAATAATATGGCATGTTTACACATGGTTAAATAAGCAGATGTTAAGGACATCTCCAGAGTTTGCATATAGGCTGCTTCAAAAGTACCCTCAGCCATGAGGCTGGAGGAATGAAACAGGAGGGCTGACAGCGAGGATTCTGCTGGATTCAATCTCAAAGCACCTCGGGGGCATGGGCATTATTCAAATGACTTCTACGGGCTAGTGATAAGAGAACTTCAAGGGTTTCCAATTAGCACAGAGCCTTTCTCTTTGAAATCTTGTGATCAGATAATGTTGCTCTTTTTGACTGCAGTCACTTGGTCAAAAAGAAGAGGATGGTCCATTTCATTTTTGTTGCACCCCCCATGGTTGTGGATGTTCTTTAAGAGAGTTCTTTGGCAGCAGATCTATGAAACAAAATGTTTTTTTTTTAATTTCTTTTATATTTAAATGGTAAGACCGAAGGGAGAGAAATATCCTTTGAGGAGTGCAGAAACCCAATTTTACAGTGATGGAGCTCAGTATTTAGATCCATGCATCAGAATGCAAGCGTGCAATTCTAATTTGGGCTTAATTTGATTTGGTTTGGAAGTGCCACTGCTCCCCAGTGACCGTGTTACTGAGCTGCCATATAGGCAGAGGATGCTCCCAGCCTGCTCCTGTAGACCTCACAAGAGTCGTTATCCTCTCAAGGAAATTAATTCAATTAATGGCTGATTGGTTGATTGATTTTGCAAAACTAAATAGATTAAATGTTGAGTGCATTTTTCTTTATTGTTTTTCAGCTGTTTCCTTTCTAATGGATTAAGCCCAGTGTCCTAGGACTTGCATGCATAATTATATGCATCTCATGATTTACATTAGCACATTATAGCATAACTGTCATGCAGGAAACTGGAGATCAGCGTCAATGTGGTTGGTTTATTAACCAAAAGCATTACCATACACTAACTATTTTATATTGGGCTCCATTTGCAAATATTGTAGAAAGCGAGAACTAAAAAAATGGTGGTATTGTACGTAATAAAAGAAAAACAAAGCTCAGCTCCTTCATGAATTTTTAATAAATCCTGTTGTCATATGCCTTTTAAGTAAATGCGGTACTCGGGTTGGTCATGTGCACACATGTATAGCATCATCACTGTG
Source organism: Leptoclinus maculatus (assembly GCA_032191485.1). NCBI lineage: Eukaryota > Metazoa > Chordata > Actinopteri > Perciformes > Stichaeidae > Leptoclinus > Leptoclinus maculatus. The sequence goes on from JAVDOI010000005.1 coordinate 26,947,396, forward strand.
TTTATATGTGCCATTTTGTATGTGTGTGTGTGTGTGTAAATGAGAGCTGCTGTCTAAGTGTAAGAGATTAATCGGTTTAGTGAAAAGAGAGCTAATTATAGCAGACTGGGACCTGCACTCGATGCCCAGATCACACCCATACACACACACACACACACACACACACACACACACACACACACACACACCCTCTCTCTCCCTCTCTCTCTTTCTCTCACTCACTCACTCACTCACTCATACAGACACGCACACACACACACACTGTACATATACAGAGTAATTAAATAACTAATTGAGACCTGTAAGCCTTCTTCCGTGTAAAAGTGGAGCTACATTGGACATCAGCGTCGCTGTGCGAGTCACATCGAAACCAATAATGCCTGCCACCTGTGGGCCCCCTCTTTGTTTGTATGGCAGGATTGCAATATGCACTGAGTGAGCCATATTAAAAGCTTTGACTGTATATAGATTCAAAACGCCTATTCAAACTCCAATTTAAAAGAGAGGCAACTTGTGTAAGCATCATAACCAACAGAGAAAATAATGAAAACCGAAGCAAGGTGCTGAACAACTCCAGCTTTCACTTGTTGTGATTATTGGATTTTATTCCTTGTGGACTGCCTTGGTAGATACTGCAGTTGGAGAATTGTTTTCTACATATGCCTGTTTAGTCTGTTATGATGGGGAGTCTGGCCTTTGTACTCCTTGGAGACCCTGAGGCCATATGTGTTCCTCGCTTCTACAGCTGGACTGTGTCCTCTTGTATTGGCTAAAAGAAACTCTCCAAAAATACAGCAAGCTTCTCAATAAAACACAGAAGAAGTGCTGCTTGGGTGTTTGGCATTACTTTTACCTATTCCCCTGGGGGAATAATCAAGATACTTCAAAAAATAATCATAAACTCCAGTACAAATTATTGTAAATCCAAATGTATGTTTGTCTAGAAATGTAATAAAAAAAAGAAGTATACTGGGAGCCAGATTCAGTGTGAGCAAATACTCTTTTTTTCCCAGTATTGCGCTACGTCTTTCTGTGTGCCCTCTGTAATCCTAAAGCTGTTGACCAATCCCCAGCATGGCTCACAGCCCGCTCCTTCGCCCTCGGTGACAAGTCGTTTAACAACGCTGATTCTGACTGCGGCCCTCCTGTTTGCCCAGCAGCCATCGGTGTGGCCTGTCTGGAAATATCGAGGTCAGGCTAAGCCACTCGGCAGCGGTTTCTAGGGCATGACACATATCAAAACTGCGAGTTGAAATCTAGTTCAAACAGCAGCTGGGGGGGAGGTACGTGACGTCACCTAAGCCCCCCAAATATGAACGCTGCCGCCTCCCTCCATCCCGCCCACTTCATAACCAGCGTGTCGGCACAAATGGCTCGCCCTGGTGGGGTTATTTTCTCAAACGTGCCCATCAATTGGACCTGCAGGAGGCTGCGTGCTGTTGGATAAGTGGTTAAGCTGCACTGTGGTATTGAACCCGTCACAATGCTATGTGATAGCGCCTACAAGTGCAGGGGAGTGAAAGCGAGCAGCTGGGCTGAACCCTCTTCGGGTCCACGTAGGGACAAGTTGTGTTGTGCCTCTGTGCATTAACCACTCAGATTGTTCGCCGATTAAAGCTCCTTATCTCCCTGCACACACTTCGATCCGACTGCAGTTTTTAAATAACACAGAATCTGCTTACTTTTTCATGAGCAGGAGTTCTTACGCTGTCAGCTTTTTTTATGGTAACATAAAGTGTTATGTAAGGAACTTAACTACAAGGAAATATGGTCTTCTCCCTTGCTGCTATTGCCATTTTTTTTATGAGAAAATGAAATGGCTTGACACTTGTAAAATGCCTAAATGTGACTACCAGCCGGAGGTGGAAATAGAGAACACACTGTGGCTGTCAGGCCTTAAGGGACAGCAGCTCACAGGTTATTATCACCCTGTGAAAGGTTACAAATCAATACTTGTCATGACAGCAAAATCCTCTTTTTTTCAAGTACTGCTCGACTATAAAATGAGAATCTCTAATCTCTTCTTTCTCCCCTCCTCCTTCAAAGATTTGGACATTATAATCTGACAGAGAGCCTCGGGGATATTTTTTCTTCTTCTTTTTTGAGACAGTATGTGGATTTTTGGATTTGTGATATAATCTTGGTACAATATAACCAGGACACTGACAAAGCAGATCTGTCTATCGGGTGCAGTGATTATCTGACAGTATCCGGGAGAGTGTGTCAGATGTGTTAACATACAGGACTAGATATAATTTAGACATCATCATTTAGGGAGGACAACCAGAATTATGAATATTGATTTTTCATTTTTCTATCGAGTAGTTTTCCGTTTTGCATCTTTCTGTCACACTCCACATCGAGCCCCACCAGGTTGGATTAGAACAATGATTTTAATCATCATTTATCATTTTCTTTTGTGGTTTCATTAAATTCATCACCTGGTTTGTAAAATGTCAGAAAATGGTCTTTCATTAAAAAATACAATTAACAAAATGAATGCTCCTCAAAATGAATATTCATGGTAACAAGTATATATCTATATTTCCTTTACCCCATTGCAAATATGCAGAGATTGCTATAACATTGTACTAAGAATGACTTTTACGTCTTCCGTGTCTGTCATCTCCTTCATGTTCATGTCCTTTACCCCTTCCCCTCTCTTTCTCCCCACCTCCATTGTTGCCATAGCCACACTATCATCTCTGGAGGAGCCTCTGACATATGGGAGGTGATCACATTTAAATGACTTATCTCACTCAGATGAAATCTTGCTGCACAAGGATTTTCTTCTTAACACAGCGCAAGGATTTGCTTGCCTGTACAGTTGATAGTATGTTCCCGCCTTTGCATTTCCTTTCTATCCGTCTCACTGTAAATTCGCTGAGATTCTTTTATCGCCCTCCATTTTCTCCATCTCATTTTTCAGCTCTCTCACAGTGAAGAATGTGATGTTCTGGATGGCGCCACGTCCTGGCTCATCGAGGTTAGGCGATGTGTTTTGATGTAAGGATTTATGTTGAGCTTAGCCGGCTGGCTGCAAAAAGCAGGATTAAATGACCAATAGAAGGAAGAAATATTTTAAAAGGTTTTAAAATGCGGCTGGGGTATTTTGGACATCATTTATTTTGTGTGATATTTTCTTTTAATAATCTTCCCATAGTAAGCGGAGGTGTGATGATTATAGCGTTGGTGCGCAGCTGAGAGCCAGGCCAACAAACTGACAGGTGTAGGAGTGTTAAGGAGAGCCTTGGACGGGTTAATTTGGATTAACCTCCTTGGCACGGAATGGGAGGCATTTTCACTGAAGGCCTTTATGCAGGATTCAGCCTGTGACAACAGCAGTCATTGATGGAAGGGGGGGGGGGTAGTCATGGCCGTGTGCTCTGCGACTGACAGGCAAACTGGGCAGGACTGACTGAATTCATCTTTACGGTACATTATCATTTATTTTGCATGCTCCCATATTTAAGTATATAAACTCGCCTGCCAAATCGACATCCCCCACACTCAGATGTATCAGGACATAATCAATTTATTTATTTTGTGCTTTTTGCTTGTGAGGGACTAGGCAAAGCCTCAACAGCTCCGTGTCCCTGTTCGTCCATCCACCCATAGCTGATGAGGCAGTGTGAGTGACTCACCTCGCCTGCCTCCTCTCCTATGAAATGTCCACAGTTACTTTCACCTGCATTGCTTCTGGCTGGGTGCCTGTTTGAATTTGGTGGTGCATGGGACTGTTTATGGCCAACTGTTTTAGGAGGTGTCTTCCTGAATTCGTCATTATTTGGATCTGAGCGATACATCAGTTACTAGACTGGTTGCTGGCACATGCAAAGACAATAGCATGCAATCTAAAATAACTCTTAACAAGCAGTTAAACCTGCATTAATGTATGTTTTTGGCCAACAGAACACAACATTTACACATTATCACCTCGTAAAATTGACACGTGGATGTGTTAGCTAGAAGTTGCCTATACATCCAACAGACACTGAATAAATTAGCAATCATTTTGAGTCGTGTTTTCGCCCATTTTACTAATTTACCTCCAATATTTACTCTCTTTTAACTCTGTTTTGGCCTCCAGCTTCTGAGGGGAATGTTTTGCTGTTTAGCAACTAAATGCTCCTCTATTTTCACCAGCTAGTCGCTAGCTGTTGTCCAGTGGTGGACCGGTAGCCTACAATGTATTAGTCTTTTATTCAGCTTTTCACTTCAAAAAAGGTGTGTTAAGACCAAATGTGAATTTAAACACAGTTAGATGACATATAAAGCTGCACAAACTGAGGTGAAGATGCATCCATGCAAGATGAAAATCTTTGGAGCAAATTGGGACTTCATTACCCTAGAATTTCTTCTCAAATGCACATAAACTAGAGGGAACATGGGAGAGAGACAGGAGTAACATCAGGGAAAGAATGAGTTCCTGGTGAGGTCTGAGATCAACTGCCACACAAACACATACAGTTGGTTGTTAGCCAGCTTCCCCCTAAAGTCTATCCAGTCAGTACATTGACTGAACATCTGGCTACTGTGGCTGAACAACATTAAATCAAACCAGAACAGTTCAGGCCAGAAAACCAAAATAGTGCGCTAAAAGACAGAGTTGGGTGATTCTCTGTGGGTTCATCACCAGCGACACCATTTACATTACACATAGTTACTTAATGCACCGTTAACATGAAAACATGGCAACTTTTTGGTGAAAGTGTGACAATGATCTACATTTTACAGTCAATATCAAATGAAGAGACTTTTTTTAAGCTCATTATCAACAGACAATTTGTGTTTCCAATTACATTTAACATTTATGCCAAATCAGCCTGTCCGATTAACTACTTAATTCAAATTGTCCCATGGTCTACCAGCAATTAAAAGTGAAATCCCAAATGAGTGATTCATATGGCTCTGACTCAACCATCGTTGAATCTGAATGAGTTTCGCTTTTGGTTCTTCTGTCTTTTCCCCCTCTGAACTGCTCTGCCCACCTGCTCTTGTGTACGCTGGTAAACAGCTGTACACACTCAAGACATCTGGCAGCTCAACAGGTTCAAACCCATATCCACTGTATACCATTCTTGTAAAGCTGAAATGCCCTAACATAAATGACCCTTTCATGCTTTCGTCATCTGTTTCTCCAACGCTCAATTTGTTCTGGTATTATGTCGGGGCAACATGCGCTAACAGGTTGCAAATCAGTCAACCAGCCTTAGTGTTGGAAAACCATGCAAGATCTCTGCCATCTGGAGGATCTTAGTCACAAGCAGAGTTCATCGGTTGCAAACATGTGATTGAACATTTGTAGTATTCTAAGTCAGGTATATAACAGGTGTTTATTGGGCGTTCTGTTGTTGAGCTTAGAGAGAGGGAGAGAAAAGATAGAGACCAGAGTTAAAAATAGATAAGACAACCAAGGGTAAGAAAAAGGTGTGTTATGTGTAATTATAGCATGGTAAATTGGACAATATTGTTGATTTAAAAAAAAAAAAATCAATGGTCATTTTCTATAATCTTTATGTCAAATGATACATATCTAGTATTAAAACATTGCATAACCATTTGTAGCAGAGTTTTGGGTTCATTAAAATATTAAAGAAATGTTGGAAATGGGATGAAACTTCTGTGTAAATGGATGATTTCAATATTGACGATGAAGCCTTGGTGCCTTTAGAGATTTGAAGGGTTGATTAAAATGTCATGAAATATGAAAATGTAAAACCCTGGAGGTTTTTAGACGTGGTGGAATATTTGCAGGATGACTGTTTTGACCCCTTCCAACTTGATATTTTAACTGTTGTCTTAGCCACCAGTTTTCTCGGAGGATATACTTTCCCTGTTGAACTTGGAACGGGCCTCTGCATATTTCTGGAAGAAAAATAAATTGGATGTATGTTTTTCTAGACGTAATGTAGTGTAGGTCATTATATTCGTCATAGGGGTTATGTTGTTTTTGCATTTAACATACTGGCTGTAACATTAGGTATGTTTACATTTAGATGATATCTCAGTGATATAAATAGCAAAGTTGTTTTGGTTTGTGCTTCAAATTTTTCTACACATGAAGAAAAAAAAAGATATTTTTCACTGTATTTCATGATGATGGTAATGAAAACAAAGCAGCAGTAAACATGTCATCTACCACCGGCGATGCGTTTACCCCCCGGGCTGTGTAGGGAGAGCTGTTTTTCAAGGAACTGAACATTGTGGGAATCGTGCAGAGTACAGTGATAGTCCTGAAATACCACTGAATCTCTCTCTGCGGGGGATATTTGACCTTTAAATAGTAAACCCCCTCAAGTCCAATCAGTGCATTTGTTTTGAAAAGCATTGTGCGACTTATGGTAGTGAGATTCATCACTCACCTCAGGTTGTATTACCACTTGGTGAGAGGCGTCTGGGCCTGAGTGTATGGATAAACACACAAACAAGCAATGAATGGACACCTGTACATCGTCCCTGTCTGGGTGTTAAAGTGACGTCAACACATGTCAGGAAAATAATTGCTGCTGCATCCTCACAGCTCTCTCCCTGGATGCCTGTATTGAGAAATACTACAAACAAATAAAGAAGATGTTCTGATAACAGAAATAAAACGAGACATTCCAGCAGAAGTAGTAACATGATACAACAGAAAAATGACAATACATATATTAGATTCAAACATAATGCTGCAGTGTTTTTTGTTTTTCTCCTACCGGCCTACTTAAAGTGAAGTGTATTGGTTGTCCCCCTTCTGCCTTAGTGGGTCACGTTCCCATCCATGTACCTGTCACTCATCCTGATGAGTTGTGTGTTGAGACCGTGTGTAGCCAAGGGCTGAGGTAACCTGTATAAGTAACAGACACTGAAACTGAAATAAAAAATAAATAAATCAATGCTCGTCATATTTTTCAAGCATGTTAGTTTTCTTCATTCTTCACTTTCAACACTGTTGTTGACATGGCTCCCTTGTGCTGTGGCCTTTGCACTTCTCCTTAACCAGCATATACTGTATAGTTCTGGTGTGTTTTTCTCTGTATGAAGACCAAAACCAGGTCTGTAGCCAATGCTTGATATGTTACTCCTCTGTGCCATAGATCTCCATTGTTGTCCAAAAACAATAAACACATCAATGAGCCACACAGTTGCACTATTGTTCCTTCATTACAATGAACACACACACACTGTAGTCTATTTAAATTGATCCTGCGGGTACCTAATGTACCTAAAGTACTCGTTTAGCACATTTCAAATAAACCAACTTCAATTTAATACATTTGATAACAAATGAGCATTTACCAAAAACAGGTAAAAGCTGTTTTCAGCATGTCACACATGTGCTACAATAACTCAATATCAAGAAATATGACTGACTTACGTCATTTATGTAACAAGCAGCTTCATTGGAAGACACATCACACAGCAAAACAATTATAATGTTGCATGTTGGCTTAATAGGGACATTTACCCTAATGAACTGTGGAAGTTCCATGGTGATAACATAATGTTTCAGAACACTTGTAAAACAGAAGAATAACTGTTTTAATATAAGTAATCAACTGGGGAAGTTTCATGATGATATGTGTTAGTTAAATGTTTACCCTATTCACCTGTGTCCCCCCTTAATCCACCACTGAAAATAGTCCTCAACAAGAGGACTGTTTAGAGGGCGTCCGTGACCTGTTTTTTACAGTGTCACCTTGTTAAAAGGCAATGAATAACATTCAGCTACACTTCTCTGTGGGTTGTGAGAGTTGTCAACAAAAGAAAAGTGTTTCTAGTGCACATGTAATTACACATGCTGTGATGCTTTCTCTGGGTGTGTTTCTGTAAGTGTGCTCCTATAGAGGTATTGTGGGTATCGAGTGTGTATTTGCATGTATCCGTGTGTGTGTGTTTGCGGATGAGTGAATGACGAGCGAGCTAGTGAATAGGAAAATTAGTGAAAAAGCAAAGTGCGAGGGACTTGGTTGAGTGTGTGGGTAAGCGAGATGAGTGTGTGAGTGAGTGATTCATTATTATTGATACAGTGTGTTTTCTCTCGGTGTTGCTGTACGTGTTGCTGCAATGTGGTTAATGTTGTCTCGCAGCCAAAGGTCTGCAATCCGGTATAATAGAGCATGTTGCTGCAGTAACCGGTGCAACAGTCTGAGTAGCTGCTGCTCTCAGCCTCACTACACGCTGCAGTGATCTCTGCTCACACTCCTCCTCTCTTCTGAGAGACGCTGTGGGAGATCTCCGCCATGGATGAAGGGGCAGGAGGTGCACCAACCAGGGCAGAGCGTCGTTCCGTTACCTGACTCCTTCGACTCTAATGGGGGAGTTTATACAGCCTTCCTGACACTGGTGGAGGGAAAATGCTTAATTTCTGCTCGATATGCAAAGAGGTCTGGTAAAGTGCCAAACTGCCACATTTCAGTATTTTTCGGGTGAACACAGCATATCTTCAGTCTTGGTGTTTCTTCTTTTTCCCATTTAAATGCACTCTACTGTTATTTTAGGCATCATAACAGAGCTGTATTTTATATTCTTATGTGTTCATATATAATTTGATACAGTAGTATTACGTACAGTTCTACAGGGTCACAGCATGTATCCTTGAAATATTTTTTTTTTTAACTTTTTGGGGACATTTTCGCCTTTATTGTACAGTAAAGATGCAGACAGGAAATGGGGGAGGAGGCGGTCCTTGGCTGAGATAGGACCAGCGACGTTGTGGTTATGTGGCATGTGCTGTAACCAATTGGCTACCAAGACTCTCTAAATGATCTTAATTCTTAATTTTGAAATGCAAGTTTTCGTGTTTCCATTACATTTTAATTAGTCATCAGTCATTTAACATCTTTATGATCTTTTTTCTCCAACTACTTATTCCGTTGGGCCTTTGTTCCAAACACAGCACAGAATGGAAAGTATAGTTTGAAAGCTAGAAATTTCAGTGTTTGTTGAACCCAGCAACTATTTCAGCCGGTTACAGATATATTATGGTCAATTTGTGTACCAGGACAATAAAATCACAATTAGTTTCATATGAACTTCGGAAAGCATTTTGACACAGAATGTTTATATGATTCATATTGGAAGCAAGTTGTGGAGGGATCTCTTACTGGTCAATATGAAAGTGAGGAAGGATCACACAGCAAACAAAACCTTTTTCAATGCATATATATGCACACCTGATTAACAGACTTGAAAAATTGTGAACCTATCCTTTACGTATCCTATTCTTTCTTATGTCTGCTTGCGACTCAGTGTTGAACGGTTCAAAGGTCTGGTGCCCATGATTGAGCCACCCATGCATTGATGGGCTGCCATGTTGCATAATTTAGCTCTCAGTTTTCAAGTAAGGCTTTTTAGATAGTTATCTAATAGTAAAATTTACATTGCAATAGACACAATATTGTCTGTTTTATAGAGTGTAATATGGAATTACTTTCTTTGTGTAGTCTCTGAACTCAAAGTCTGATCTGAGATAAATGGCAAGAATGGCACTTCAATGTTCAATGATCAGTTTAAAGAAGCACATGCAGCACCACTGGTCTTTTGAAGTAGTAGCTATAGTCATATTCCAGCTTTCTTGGTCTTCACTCTCTAAAATTCACTGACATTTTTTTTTCCATTAAAAAAACCCACATTTTCTCTGAAAACCACATCTTGACCAGCTTTGACATGGTACTGAATGTTTGAGAGATGGGGATCTTATATATTCCTTTCATCCTCTCACGTCTTTGCTGGATCACACATCACAGCTCGCTGGGTGTGATCAGGGGGAAGACCTCTGAGTCGCTGGGAAGGATTCACATCCAGCCTCCGTCCAGAGCTATACATGCTCCCTACATCTCTAGAGGTCTCTGTGGTGCAGAGGAGAAGCCAGCCGTCTTTGAGATATGAGCTGCAGCCTCCTCTGGCCCTTTTTTAAAGCTCGGTCATTGTACACACAGACCCATTTGTTTAGCCCTGCTCTATAAAAAATATATCACCAGTCCAGTGCTGTGTGTTTTCACCTTGTTTTTTACGGTTTGTGTCCTCAGCATGGGGCAGCGCAGCGAGGACAGAGCTTAGAAAAACACTCCCTTTCCTTGTGCTATATTGAACTTGGCATACGAAAGCACAGAATTTGAAGCTGGAGATACTAAAGCCGAGTGTGCTGGGGGTTAAGAGCATATTCCACAAGAATAAATGCCTCACATTCCAAGCGAGGAAAATATGTGACTACACTGAGACATGCTCATTTTCCATGCTGCAGGAGCCACGTTTGATGACTCTGCGACATTAGCAAGATAAGCTGACTAATTAGTGTTTAACACCTGAGCTCCAACGTTCCGTTCCTTCCAGCCACGATGCAGCAGCAGCAGAAGAAGAACTCTGCCAGTGTGTTGAATGTTTTCACACCCATAGAGGGCAGCTGTGCTCTCCACATTCTCCCCTCTCGGACTAATAGAGTAACATGCACAGAGAGAGGGAGAGATAACAAGTTGTAGAGGTGCTGTGTTTTTCTGTGCGACTGGCCCGGCAAGCTCAGAAATGTCCATTTCTTCCATGTTGTTTATGGCTTCAACCTATTGGAGTGTGTGTGTGTGTGTGTGAAGCAGCATGCAAGTCCCTAATGAAGTCAGGCATCTGCCAGAGACGATACACAAGCTTGTTTTGATGCTGCACTCTCTTATACCCACTTTGTCTCACCCTCTGTCTCCCCATATCTGAATCGTTCTCACTTAAAAGCTTTTTAAAAGCCATCAACATGGCGAGGCTTGCAATGCCGAAGAGCAACCATTGATTACCACTTGCCTTAAATGACTTGGGGTAGTGAATCATAAGGACAGTGAATGGTTTGGTCCCTAACACTGAGGCATTCAATGCAAGCTCCTTGCAGAGCGTGGCAACAGCTGAGCTGTTGTTCTCTGCCAACACAGTTGGTTCAGGAAAAAGACTCTTGTAGATGTAATATGTTTTTGTCAAGCGGCCGAGGAAGAGAAAGAGAGAGACACAGAGCGTAAGCCGGCATGAAATCAGCCCTCTATAGCTGTAGTCCCGGGTCCTTGCACACACTGGATTGTAATAAACGAAACAATTTCACATTAACACTCAAGGCCCGCCATTAATGGGCACAGCTTTGGCCAGCAGACGATATTACTTACACACACATGTGCGCGCGCACACTCTTAGTGCCCACTGTCTCTCCACTGACTGTTTAATTCCGCGGCTGATAATTATAACTGTTATCTGTTGCCTCTGAAAAATTATCGAGCTTGTCAGCACCCATTAATTTACTCTGTATCATAAATTAAGTGGAGCGGGCTGTGTTTTATCCCCGTCTTGCTGGAGTAAATGGAGGCAGTTTTTCCAGAGGCTAAGTCTGCTTTACTGTACTCTACGTCACACATGACAGACGTTTTGTTCTGCTTCTCCGTTGTTTAAAAGCCTGGAGAAAATGAGTCGGAGATAAATTAGCCACAGTCAAATGTGTGTGCATCTCCAAACTGGAATGAGGATGCGTCATCTAATCTGAGCGCTGGAGCTGTGGGTTTACATGCAAATAACGAAACTGTTCCTTTGTTAACCACATATATAGAGCAAGAACAAGACGTATAACTGTCTGTTTTAGGATCTATGTCCCGGAAATTGTTTACTACAATCGCCTCATTCTGCCATGTGTTGTTGTCCAAAACCTAAGCTGCAGGAAGCATTCATCAGCAACCAATCTCCTGCCGAATGTCGTCGCTACATGCCCTGCATACCTGTTGCTGCAACATGATGAATCGTGTTCCTCAAATTAGCCATTGAACAGCAGGGGAACCATGTGGCTACCAGCAGGATAGAAAAAGCATGATTGATAGGGTCCTATTGCGTATTGTACTCAGACACCGCGTTGGGCATCCATCCACATCCGTCTCTGACAATAGCTGTCAATTAAAAAGATAATGCTTACTTCCATGTACATGCTGAGTGCCTCTGGTTGGGAGGGGACAACCATCCTGACCTTTTGAAACCTCAAAAAGGCCCAAATTGTTTCACGTGCACAGTGTCTATCTCAGGGTTTCGCACATCAGGACAACTCAACGTACATGTCTGATTACTTGCTGTGCCTCCTCCAACATGGCGGTCAGTCAACCATACAGCACCCATTGAGTTAATAGAAATCCAGAGACTTGCCCGTTATCATTTTAGCAGGATTAAGACTTATAGTGTAACAATTTATCCCATTCTCCCAACTGTGTGGGTCTCATCTCATTGTACTATTTAGAACCTAGACTGATAGATTAGCTTATTGCAGCTATATTTGTGTCAGTGTATCTCACTCCCAACTCTTCAAATACCGACGGTTGTTCGGTTTCCCTCTGCGTTTGATACTGATGCACAGGGATTCCAACTCACTCCATCTCTGTCTGCAAACCAAGTTTCTTTCGGGATAATGATCAAGTTGAAGTTAAAGCCGAGATAATCTAAAAACAGTTGGTCAATGAGGAGAGCATTGACAAGTACGTCTCTCAGATGTACATCCTATAACTAAGAAATAGAAATCCCATTCACTTTAGAGTAGAGTTTTTAGGCTTATTAAAGTGAGCATCTACGTGGATAATAAAAGTGCATGGTGCAAAATTTAAGTTACAATTTTGGGTCAAAGTTCAAAAAGTTTAACTAGATGTGAACATTTGTTTTGGATTTACTTTGCCCATGCAAGCTAAGTCAGTAATTTGGCGATTGTGTTAGATTGAATGGATTTCCCTGTGAAATGTTACAGTTTTAAATGCTGGTGTGACCTTATCATAAATCTATAATTGGTGCAGTCAACTAGCACAGACCCGTCTAGCGTCGTAGTTGCCGACTATTTAACAATACGTCAGATATCTTTTAAATGTGTGCTTCTTTTGGGTTGAGAGTGAGTGAGCAGTCTTTTGATTTTAGGTGGATAAACAACCACAACCCTTGTTTCAAGAGAGAAGGAGAGCGTTGATGCTGTTTGACAGCAGCACAGACAGCCTGCCATAAAACTCCCTCACGAGGGAGAAGCCAGAGATGTGGAAGTCCACTACTGCTACTCAAATCCCTATCAACACTTCCATTATCCCTCTTTATGTCTTATTCCTTCTCTCCTTTTTCCCCACCATTGTTTCCTTTTCTATCTTTTTTTCCCTCTACTCCTGTCTCCATCACTATACCCTCCCTTCCCACCTTCTCTTATTTCCCATCCCCTCTTCTGGAAGCCTACAAAGGCCATTTAAACTGACGACACCAACAAAACTGAAAGTCAAAATATTTATTTTTTACCGCCTCCAAACAGACACGAGTGTCACATCCTGGCTGTTGTGGGGAGATGCTGGGCTGTTGGTGGCATAGTGACTGGAATAAGCAGGTCTAAGTGTGCGTGCGCATGCTGTTGTGGTCCTGTATCCAAACTTGTGAAGCTCATTATCTGAGTAATGTGCTATGATTTCCTGAATAAGGCTTGACAGCCGCTGCGAGACATCATCTACCACACATTACTCTACATTTTGGTCCGCTTTGCTACTCGGCAAAGGAAGGCATTGTTGCAGACTAAAACTTCACAGCTCACTTTGAGGAGCTTGGCCCATTTTCCGTCTACCTCTGCCATCTTCCTGTTCCTGCTTTCTTATTGACTCCTCTTTGTGTTTCCATCTCGACAGCGCTCGGCCGGTTCTCTGCCACAAACTAATAAAACCCCAAATCCCATTATTATATCATTTGATGAGCAGAGCAGCCTCAGTCAGTTTATCCACCTGCTGCAGTACAGAGCTGATATGATTTGGCACTATGTGGTTTGTTTACCTTTATGTAATAGTTTGGGCTATTTATGCAGCTTCAACTTTGGAAGCTGCCACTATGAATACCAATCTGTGTTGCTTTGCAGCACCGCTGCCTCTGCATGGGTATTTACCGCTCCTGGATGGGTCCCAGGCTCAGATATATGGCTGAAGGCTTAAATAGATGTCAGAAAGGTCTGCACTTGCAATTCTATTGGGAGAATTCAATATGGTGTAAGTTTGTTGGGTGTGAAAAAAGAGGTGAGGTGAAGTGGAGCCGATGATATAAATGGACCGAAATGCTCTGAATCTGCAAAATATTTGGGACATGATACGGTGCTGCTGCCCCTTTTTGTGCAATTTAAAAATCCAACTTGCCTGCCTCTCTTTTGTGATATTATGGATTTTGCAAGGGAAGTCAATAAGGAATAATGGCTTGAGTTCAGCTCATCTTTGTACTAATATTTTGTAAATGTAAGTATTTGACTCAACACTATCACGGCTGCTGCGTCCGAGTGTTTCCAATTCCAAATTCCAATCAGCAGGGGTGACATTGCAATTAAATATTGAATTTTAAAAGTAGGAAGCCAGACAGCCTGGAAGCAAAACGAGGGTTGGGTGTGAGTGTGAGAATTAGTGTGTGTGTGTGTGTGTGTGTGTGTGTGTGTGTGTGTGTGTGTGTGTGTGTGTGTGTGTGTGTGTGTGTGTGTGTGTGTGTGTGTGTGTGTGTGTGTGTGTGTGTGTGTGTGTGTGTGTGTGTGTGTGTGTGTGTGTGTGTGTGTGTGTGTGTGTGTGTGTGTGTGTGTGTGTAAAAATGCAAGGACAATGCAGTTGGTTTTCGTTTGCATTTTTAAGTGGCACATAGAGGGTCAGTGCGGGAAAGAGATTCCATTGAGTATTAAATCCGACTGAATGGGTTTACATTCTGTCATAGTGCTCCAGTTTTCATAACAGTGTTGAATCATCATTTCTCTAATTTTTTCCATCTTTTGTCTCAGGCAGCAGACTTGGCAACTATTGTTTGACACATTGCCTCTGTCAGAGGAAGCTGTGTTTGTGTGTGTGTGTGTGTGGGAGAGTTGCGACTGCTAATCCATAAACTATAATAGGAGACTGCGGCTTTTAATGCCATATCAAGTGGAAGTGTCCACATCTCTCTTTGCCTGTGTCCATTTTACATCAGATTGGAGGTTAAATGGAAAACACAACAGTACTTTTCGTTTGGCTGCTGTCGGATTGATTCAAAATAAGTAAAAGCATTAATTTGGACAATCATGCATTTTGTGTTTGTATCATGTGTTGGGATTTGTGAGGCCTTCGAGTCAGGAGATGATGCTTAAAGAACTATGTTAATTTACAGTAAAATTAAGTGTTTTGAGGATTTTCAGCAACTGCAGCAATAGGCTTTTTATTAATCCGTGCGCCGAGGATAAATGAATATTCTGTGTCTGAGGAAGGAGCAGGAGACAATAGGTCATAAAGTCAAACGTAGACGTACCGGTATTAAATATGTTCTATTGTTGGAAGATTGGATCCACTGTCTACAGAGAGTCATTTTTACATTGAAGGGAATTACGGCCGAAACTTTTTAACTTCAAAACCATTGAATCCAGCCTTTGAGGCACTTTCACTAGTTTCCATTATGCCTCAGCTGAATTATTTTTGAGGAAAATCAATTCCATCAAGGTGAGCTTTGGAAGAGGTGCTTTAGTATTAACATTCACAAGAATATCAATCAGCCAGCTACTGTGAGTGGGTGAAAAGACGAGGGAACAAAAGTTCTGATGGTTTTTCTGTCTCCCCAGAGGGGCTTTGATTCTGGTTGTTTCTCTTCACGGAAATCCAGTAAGACCTTCCCCTCCCCCCCTCACTATCCCTTGAACCCATCAGCAGTGAACTCACGGGACCTCTGATCAACCATGTAAGGTCACTGAGTCATTGACAAAAGACTCTGGCTAAAGTGTTTGTTTCTTGGCAGCAAAGGTCCAGTATAGCCTTCACATAAATGACGGTATGAAGTTGTGGAGCCTCATTTGTAGGCAAATAGTGCAACCTGAAATGAATAGTCCAACATTTTAGTTCGATGAAAAGGTAAATATTCTCTTGTCCATGTGTTAAAAATGAAGGTATAGAGCCAGGAGAGTGTTTGCTTAGCTTAGCTAAAACTCACGAGACACGGGCAAAAAGAGCTAGCCCTCTGAAACCCCCGAACTTATTGATTGTACGCTTCGTTTTTTGTACGAATCAACCAAACAGGATAATGTGTTGTGTGAGCTGATTTTGTTACTGTTGGTCAGAACAATGCTAGCTTAATGCTTAGCTAAGCTAAGTTAAGCTCCTGGCAGCAGCTTCCTTTTTTAGCATACAGCCATGAGACAACAACAATCCAAAATGTGGAATTTGTGCTTTTATACTGTCATATCATCAAAAAAACAGATCTTAAGTACACTATAGTTAAGCTTGAGCTAAAAATGAAAGGTGATAAGTCCCACTTTTGTATCACAGAGAATTAGCAAAGTTAATTTACATAATTTACAAATTGTGGCCTGGATTTAGTCATTAGCCCTCTAACACATGTGCATGTGGGAACGAGAGCCTTCTGGACAGAATCACATCTGTCAACTCCCTCCCTACTGTCTGTGTGTGTGTGTGAGGAGTGCCGTCATTGATAAAGAAGCCAGATCTCCCGGCAAATGACTTCCACGCTACGTCATCTGTCAGTATCAATTAACCTCCAGCCGCTAAGTCTGAAGAGGTCTGAAGCCAAGCTCTGCCGAAGCCATGAGCCGCAGACAGTGAAGATAATCAGGGGAGGTGTTGCTGAAAGGCCAGAGAAGTAGACATACTGCAGGTTTGAATCCTGTGGCACACGGGAATATCGGTGCCGTGAATGTGGAAGATGAAAGTTGTTCTGTCTAGTAAAGTGGTTTAAGTGGTGTCTTTTTATTTGGCGTGTAAATCCACACAGTTTAAAAATGACCACTGACTGTGTGCTACTTGCTAGTCTCCACCACCACCACTAGTGTTCCTATGGTAACGGAGAATGTACCCCCTGGCACTTCAAAATAGTGTTTATGTTTTAGCTCTGCCACTGATGTGCCGGGTGGATCTGGATCCGAAATTTCTACAATTAAACGAGTTACAGCTATGAAACTAAAGGATGTGCAGCGTGAAGAAATGACTTCAAGTCAATTGACAGGGATGTTGTCGTTATTTACAATACATTTTTATGAATCTCAGTTTTTAAGATCCGTCAAGATCTTTTTAATGGAACATTAACTTTTCTCTTTTCACTCAACCGACTACAATCTAGGACACACAGATCATTTTGTAGTCTGTTATCAGTGACGGGAGGATCGCCACTGGGCCAATCTCCCAAAGACTGGGCCAAAATATGGTCCTGCCGGCCTGCCCTCCCTCTTCCCCTCCTCCTATATTATCTTCACCCAAGCCTCTGTTCCCAGCGGGTGATCAGACACACGTACAGAATGTGTGGGGGTTGCACTGTGTCTATGTACAGTACTTAACACACTGAATTTACAGGTATTTGTGCAATTTATTTTCATTTTCTACTGATTATTTTATTGATTAGTTGATGAAGTATTTCTTCTTCTAGAAATTGTAGTTATAATTCATTACACCACTCATTATTTCTTACTCCCCTCTAACATCACATACCACACCCTTCCACAGCATCACAACTTAGAGCTGAAAGAATGTTACGTTAGTCAATCTAAACTTTTGCAGTAATGTCTTTATAGGCAGGTGTTGGTCCAGCGCACCCTGACTACTGAATCAAATTCCTGCCTCTTCTGTGTTTGTGCTGTGTGGTGTTCTGTTCCCGTTTGTCTTGACCTGTCTTCCAGTTTCTGTTTCAACTTTCTCAAAGACACTTAGAACAACGTCTTAAGTTCTCTGTCAGACGAGCAGGGGCTGCCTGGAGGTTTCTGCCTGGTCGCCTTCCAAGTGCCCACCAGACTGTAACCAAGGCTCCTGCTTGGGAGTGGAGACTGTGTGTATGTGTGTGGTGGGGAGGCGGGCTCCTCCGACCCCTTAGAGCTCCATCTGGACTGTGGGGGGCTGTCATTTAGGAGTGCAGGGCCTGGAGCGGGGGAGCAAATTGCTTTTTAATCGATCATATTCCTAGTAAAAGCCACTCCCAGCAGCCACTTGCCTACTTTCCATTCTATTTATGGAAGCTGCCTGCCCCTGTCTTGTGTGTGTGTGTGTGTGTGTGTGTGTGTGTGTGTGTGTGTGTGTGTGTGTGTGTGTGTGTGAGGGAGGGAGGGAGAGGGAGAGACAGCAAAAAGAGAAAGTTAGGGTGAATTTTGTTGACCGCTTCACGTCAGTAAAAACCAAATCATGTTTTCCACTCTTCTTTTAAGTCGAGCCTTGTTCGTGGATGTATTTTTGCTCATTAAAATCAGAGAACTACAAGGACCTTGCAATACTCATGTGGTTATAGATGACATGAAGGCTGATAACAAGCTGTTCCTTTGTATCTGCATAAGGCAGTGCTTCCAGGGCAATGAAACATGAGCATCAGACACTGCTCTATTAACAACACAAGAAGAAACCTCCCCACCATTAGACACTACAGAGCTACAGTCAAACCTGTCATGTGCTTTCATAGAAGCCCAACAATGTTGTAATGTGATCGTTTTCCCAGCTCCACTTTCTTGCATCTATTTTCAGTCTGATGCCCAGTGTCTCACACTATAAGCACTACTGTGAAGCGTGCATGGGTAATAAATTATGACTCAGTCCAATGATGCCGCTGATTGTTGGATCCATTTTCTAAGATGCCGTTGTTTCCAACTAATCTGGCCCTTGGGGCTCTTGAAAAGGAAGTTTAAGTCTGTATTTGCTTGCTCTGTAGAACAATTTGTTTTGTCCTTTTCATAAAGCACTGAACCACTCCCTTTGTAAAAAAAACAAAACAAAAAAAACGTTGACACTAATGGGTGTCACATAAAACGATCTTGCAGAATGAGCAATACCAATGAATAAGGCCATCGCTTACAAGCACTCCTGTCACTTTTCCTTTGCAGGCCTCCCAGGATTTGTAAGACCGCTGAACATTTGTTTCTGGGTGTGCTTCTCTTTCTCTGCAGTGCACCAGACTGTTTAATCTGACTTTGTAGAAGTTGCAAAGACAGGACCTAAATTAGAAGATACAGTTATGAAATCTCTTCCAATTGTTTTGAACCTAATATGTTTTTTACAGTGCTGATAGCACACTGCAACTAATGAAAATATCAAATGAAGAAAACGACTGCACCAATTTCACAACACTTCAAAAATAACTGCTGCCAATAAAACGGGAAAATTGTGAAACAACTGCTTTATATGGCGTCAAAGTGACGGAGATTGCCGAGGATTTCTTCTTTTGCTTGTGTTTTATTTATGCTTTCTGTAGTTGCAGTGCGTGTTGAGCTCTCGGGGGTTGCTGTTGTAGTTCACTTCATCGTTATGGATGTCTGCAACATCTGCCGTGGATTCAATCTAACTGTGGCCTTGGTAGTGAAGAGAGGCAGAGAGAGAGAGGAAGGAAGGATGGAGAGGCATGTCAGGTACCCAGCTGGAGGTCCTGCATCCTCTCTGTCAGTATCTTGTCGTGGTCTCGGCCCCTGACCAAACAGGACATGAGCCTCGCTGCCTCATGCTGCTGTCTGGCTCTGCTGCTGTCCTCATGTACCACTCAGCGCTTTTATTCAGGCTGTTCTTTGTTCTTTACTGCTCATCGTCCCATGCTGGGTGTGTATTCTTCCATAAAGATTCTTAATTTATAAATCTGATGGTTTCAAGTCAATACTATCAACCTCTGATATGCTGGAGCTTCTTCCTTAACCACAGCTTGTCAGCATGTTGGTGTTATTATTAGTATAACATGTCTGACGTGTGTTTTTAGACGTTTAACATCTGCCGGGAAAGCAGTTAGTTAATAATATTTCAAGTGCCCATTTGAAATATTATGATATGTGTAAATTAGTAAAGTTCAAACAGGCAGAAATGGCCATTTATTGGTTTCTATTCATGGCCTAAGTGCTACCTTTAAAAGAATATGAGGCAGATGTAAATGTAAGATATAAATGTGTCTAATCTTAAAATGTAGCAAACAGAACAGGCAGAAATAAACTATTAGTTTTTGTGCCAAGAGGTCATGACAGAGATCGTTTTGCTGAATTTAGTCGACATCTGGTGTTTAACATAGGATTTGCAATGTACATACGGTGTAATGTATAAGAAATATGCTCAAGCCATACTCTAGTTTCATTTTTTTTAAATCCCTGTGGGCCATTTAAAAAATTGTGCAGCGGGCCGCAGTTGCTCAGCAGCTTTAGGATGTAGAATGTGCAGTGAAACCTACCTCACCCCGCCTAAAGCCAACAGCAAAACAATTAACTGGCTTAACTAAATCAAAGTGATAGCTTTGATTCACTGCTTTTTAAAATGAATTCCAAATGTGAAAAAAGTATCCCAATGGTCATGGACATTTTCAAACCACACCTGCTGCATAATTCTCAGTATTTCCAAACACGGGGGATTTTAATGCACTGTTCTGTCCGATCACACTCATTGTGTAGAGTGAACCCGCCTCCAGCTACGATTGTACCTGAGAGAGAGAGAGAGTCACCATCGTTATCAGATGGTGACCTTTTTATTTTGTCCATCAAAAAGCCTGAGTCAGTCAATGTTCTATGCTATTGATTTGTGTTTCCCCCATAGGTGTGCTGTGCAATAATATGACTTCATTTCACTATCCTGTTGGTCTACATTTGTATTTAGTATTGATCCTGACTTGTATATTTCAATTTTTAACGCTTTTAATAGAATTTAATTGGATAGATATTCCTGTTTTCATTGTCCATACAGTAGTTTCCTTGTTTTTGTTAGTAGTTAGGTATAGTTGTTAGGTAGTCACGTTATATTCCCCACAGGTGTTTTGGACTGCACACCAAATAGCAGAAATGGAAACTTGACTTTGATTCTCAAGAGCAAGGAAGTGGCTACAATTGGATCCCCTTTACATGAAAGAGTCTTTACCATAAAGTTAACACAACTGTATGCTTAGTTATATTAATACAGTTGGTTCTCTGCCTCTATTTAAAGGGGAAGTTTGACATTTTGGGAAATACGCTACTTTACTTTCTGGTCAAGAGTTGGATGGGAAGATTAACGTAGTTTAGCCCAAATACTGAAAACGGGGGGGGGGAACAACTATCCTGGCTCCTTCCAAAGGTAAGAAACCCCACATACCAGCACCTATAAGGCTCACTAACAAACATGTTGTACCTTGTTTGTTTAATCCAAAACTGGAATCCGAAAATTACAATTTTACGTGTTAAGGCGGGTTATACACTAGAATCTTTCTTGGCCAGTTGCCAGGCAACCAGCAGAGGCTCCAGGACGTTACTGGTCTCACTTCCCTTTGGACTGAACCAGCTGTTGGCCCCTTTTTTCCAGTCTTTGTGCTGAGCTTAGCTAGCGGACTGCCGGGGGGAGATTTGTATGAGAGTGGTATCAATCTTCTCATCCTACTCTCGGGCAAGAAAACAAATAAGCATATTTCCCAAAATGTCAACAACATTTCCTGTTATTACTTATATTTACCGGGGTGACACAGTTTTCTAAAATGTATTCTCTCTGTTTTTCAGGTGTAGCATCTTAAGTGTTGTGGCTCTGCTGTGATAAATGTCAGCCGGTCCTGATATTTGTATGGGTCTTTCTCCTCAACCGAAGGTGAGTTCATCCTCTTGTGTGTGGTGTGTTGTGGTTCACTGTTACCAGTGGATTTATTGAACTGGTGCTACACTAACTACTTCATTCTCAAACACGAGTCTCATCTGCAATAGTCCCCAGAAAGCTGTAAAAGACAGCACATCAAGAGTCATAATAATGGATTACAGTCACAACATGTGGTTTAATGACAACTTTGGTGTCATGTGTTATAGTGTGGTACATTCATGTGTGAATTTCCAAATTTTTGAGATGTAGTTGATTTCTAGCTTGAATTATCTGAGTTGCTATTACCTGTTTTGGCACGATGGATCCCTGTCTGCCATTGAGAATGCAGTGAATCAGTTGGTTCCTTGTGCTGCCCTACTTAACATCCAGATTAAAGACAGTGTGTAGGATTTGGTGGCATCTAGTGGTGTGGTTACAGATTGCAACCGAATAAATAGCCCCCTGTGGTAACGCTGCCTGCCTGGCAGCCATCTTCAGAGGCCCTCCATCCCCCTAATATCTACTTTAAGAGCAACAGAAGTCAGATGGTTGCTGGCTGTTTGGCCTTGTGTGTCGGAGAACTACGGTGGCCTTCAGGTAACCTAAAAACATGAAAAACTAGAAACATGGCAGTGCAACATGGCGGGCTCCGTGGAAGAGGACCTGTTTCTATGTCCAAGTTTCATGTGAATACACACTAATGACAACATAGCTATGAATTTTATATTCCATTTCTGCTAATAGATCCCAAGAATTGCTACACACTGGTCCTTTTTAAAGCAAAAGACACAATCTCCACCATTCTATTTCATATTGGCATTTCTTACAGCGAAGTAACTGCTGTATGCGCCCAAGATCTTTTCAGCATCTTCCCTGGGTTGCCCTTGCTTTCACTGTCTTCCAAAGTACTGATGTTCTTCTTTCAAAGAGGAAAAGTTTGGTTGCCACCTGACAAACAATTCAAGCCTTGATGTTGGTTGCCCGGGAGCTGTAAACTGAAGTTGAACCTATTTATGGAAGCTCTGTTTCCAAAAAAAAAGAAAAAAAAGTTCAGCGAAACAATCAGCCTTTTCTTTGGTCACTTTGACAAGAGGACTCTCTTTAGCCGTTGATTTACAAGAACGCTGAGTCGCTACATTATGTTGTTCCTTTTTGCTACTGAGGTTAATCTTGTGTCTGGCAGCTTAAGCCGGTCATTTACGTAGTTTGGCTGACAAAAAAGTGGATCCCAACTCCAGCTCGTGTTTTGTTTCTGCCTCGGTTTTGTACTTTTTGTTTGATGGGACTGAGCTACTGCGCTGGCTGTTCTTGAGGGAGCAGTACATCACCAGAGCTGCATCTACTCACCTCTACCAGGAGTTAGGGCCTGGCCTCGGATGAGATATCAGCTTTAAAATTTGACATGAAGGCTGGATTTAAAGACCTGCAACAAAAAATTCCTACAAAATGGTGACGACAGCCAGGCTCTGACATGCAGTTATTGAAAGCACTGGTAGGGGAGATTAACCCAACTCTCCCCCGGATGCTGCCTTCCCTGATATTCCTCTGAGAGGCAGGGCTGCTGAGACAGAACCACACTCCCATTCGCTATCAAATGCTGCCTCACTGTCTGTTAGCATTTTAAAGTTCAGTACAGATAAAAGCACAAATGCTGTTAGTTTGCTTATGATCTCATATTTGTTTTTCTACCTCTCCAAAGCTCTAAAGATCCTGCCTTTCGGATTAACCAAGGTGGGAATAAGTAGCCATCTGTGGATGGCTGTAAGAGTGGTTGTTCACGTACACGCACGCAATTGCTCCTTAAGCAGCCTACTGTTCAACCAGGAGTCATTCCATGGATGATGCTGGAGAACGTTTTGAATTAAAGCCGTGTCAAATTATTTATCCAAGCATTTGTTATTCCTTTCTGGAGACCTGCTGAGAGCTCTCGTTACATTACTTACTCTGCAAAGTAAGGTTGTGATTGCAGAACCTAATTATTTGAATATGACTCCATCTTACTCAGGTTTTACTCTCTGAACGATCAAGCAGAGCAATCACTTTCTTATGTCCATATTATTTACTTTTTCATAGTTATAAAATAAACAATATTGCTCGTTGTGACCTTTTAAGCTCTTGTTAAGAGTGGCCAACACACAGCTGCTGTTTGTATTTGAGTGTTGTATGTTTCATCACAGTTGTATGGCATCTTACCCAGGGACATCTTTCTCTTTAAATACCATGTTCAGTGTGCCCTTTCTCTGGAAAACGTCCGCAGCAGCCCTTCAGTTCTATATAATGTTGTCATCAGGGATGAACAGGTTCAGCTTGAAACCTGTACCAATTAATGCTCGTCAGAAAAGGTCAAGTGCACCAACATAAGCACAGTGCGGCGTTCCATCCACATTCCCCACAATTTTTTCCCTGAATCCTTGGCCTTCCAAAATGACATCGGTTTAATTAACTCTCTGGAGCTTCAATAAGAAGTGGACATTTTAATAGAATGGAAATGCATATTAATCGACTGGCAAGGGGCCAATTATAGTTGACTGTCACTGTGAATGCATGCGTGATTAAACTCTCATCTTCTTCAAAATATAAAATATATAAATATAATAATTTAAAATATAGGAAAGCAACTTGTTAAGTATCATGAATACATTTCAGATTTTTATTTTGCAAATTTATTGTACATTTAAAAAAAATGTAATATGGCATTAAAAAAGTCACTGCTAACTAACAGCAAGGCAAAAATAAGCAAAATTCGAGCAAACTTCTATAGTCTTCTCATGTGGAGTCGGCCTGTAGTTTGTTAGCCATCTGTGGGCCATCTGCCACTAACCGGGGGTTGTACGATCCGCTTACATTTTGATAATTTGTTCGTTGCACTGAATTGAAAGTGGCAGTAAGTACAAAATTACCCACACCTTCATCTTGTCCAGGAGACCACCCAGCTGGGCCTTCAGTTAGCGGCCACAGGAACTGAAATTCAGCCAGCACAAACTCCAGCGCCACGAGTCTAACCTTTGTAAAGGCATCAACAGAAAGTTTGCTGATCCGGCGGGGCGTCCGGCCCGTCGGATCAGACCCCTGGTGCTGTGGTTTGTACTGGCCAAACTCGTGCCATGACTCTCCAGGTGCAAGTGGTATTACAAGACAGGACGGGCTGGAGCCAGCTGGTCGTCTTTGACATAACATCAACACTGTAATCTCTTCACTTTCTGTAGATAATGTCAGTTCATTTTTTAAATGTTTTGAACACATATTACACATTGTACCTTTAACTAGTCAGTTTCGGATACATCAAGTCAAGTAGATAATATTGAGCAGAACAATGTGATGCTAACAGTAGCTTGCCAGACTTTCAGTTCCCGCTGGGGTCATCCTTGCTTATTTTTATAAAAGTATTCACCGAATGACATACAAAAAGTTGGCTCAGCTCTGTCCTGCTCTTCAGCCGAATGGAAACAAAAATTGTTCCATAAAGTTTTGAAGAGACTTTTCCTGAGAGTGGTGTTGAATGTGCAGAGGAGGACTTTTAATAAGGCAGCTTCAGCCAGGAGTCGCACAGACTGTCTCCAAGGGCCAGCAGGCCCATAGCCATGAACCACCAGCTTCCTCACTAATGCTCTACTTTATTCTGTTTCTCTCTCTCTCACTGACACCTTTGATGAGCTCCCGTTTTGCTTTGTGTTTTGAAGAGGTACCACTGGCCCGCAGCCCAGTGATCCGCATTGGCCTGTTTTCAAAATAATTAATAAGATAGATGAGAATTTATTAAAGCTAATCATGCTCTTTGATTCGATTTGCATTTTGGTCCCCTTCCTGCCTATTTCACATTACATTTCTTAACATGATAAATAAGAACCATTCCACAAATTAATTGCTACCAAGTGACATTTAGACCATGTCACCTTATACCAAATAATTTCTTGTCATCCAGTCTCTCAACTTGATGAAGTCTTTAGATATTGTTTATCACTCATTTTGATTCATTAAGTGTCAGAATGAGCTTGATGGCCACTGTGTTATCATTTTAAGCACTATTAATGAGCACTATTAAAACGACTTTAATAAGTTAATGTACAACAAGTGAGAAGAGCTTTTGTTATGACTGGATCTGGCACCGTGAATTGGTTGAGACAGCGGGTAAAATGGGTTTGCAGCCGTGCAGTTAACTCTAGTCCACAGTTGAATTTGCAATCTTTTTAGGAAATTACAGGTTGTAATGATAAAGCCTTCAAGTTCTTCCTGGCTATATTTACCACAGTAATGAGTCTAACGCGACTTGTAACATGCCATTTCCAACATTTTATCTGCGGAAAAGCACCTACAGTGCCAAAGAGGTTTTAAGCCTCCTTAGAAGATTGCATGTTTGACCTCAGAAAAAAACGAGAGTGGAGCTGTAGGTGTGGCTGGTGTAAAGCTGATATTTGCAGAGGCTTCAGACATGGATGTGGTCGGGTTCACTTAAGTAAGTCTAAACCAAGGTTCCTGCATATTTGCCACACAGTCAACCTGCCACTTTGAATAAACTCCCTTTCTGTCACTGGCACCACGTTAGTGGGAGTATAGAAATGCTTTGGGACCAAATGGCCCTTTCAGTGGAATTATATTGTGTAGCATTGAGGCATATGTTTACAGCTGCTCTCAGTAATAATTACATCCTCCAGAGTTGTGGAGAGAGACTGTGCACTAAGCACTAGGGGGGCTTGCTTTGTGGGGGACAATGATGGGTGTTTCTATTAAATGCTCCCAAATTATGGTGCGACCCCAGGAGGACCGCCGTCTTTAGTTTGTGACATCGCCACACTTTCTTTGACTGTGTTGCAGCTTTTGTCTTGTAGTATTGGTATGGAGAGTTGGAGAGATTGTTAGTCTGGTGGCAGAAAAGATCACCGTCCAACCTGAGTGTGTTTCTAATTTATTCTTCCTTCAGGGCTTTCTTCAGGCAGCAATAATAATAAAACGGAGCAAATTAATTGATTATGAATACAGATATAGAAAATGGGTTGCAGTTAAAATAATCCAGCTATAATTTTCCAACAGATCAAGAGCATATTAAAAGTCTGCTACAGTATTGTGAGCTGTGCGCACATGTAGGGGGTCAAAAACAACAGTTGTTTTTGTGCATGTACAGAAAAAGTACAGTACTTTGTGGAAAATGTCAAGTAGGAAGTGGAAAATATCAATAAAGAAACCTTCCTGTTAGCTCAGACTGCATAATTAACTATTAGCATACACCTATATTTCAATTAGACGATGGAAAGCGGTTTTATTATGACACAGTCCATATCAATAATGCATGCTTATGGCTGTTTAAAGAAGATTGCAAAGTTATGTCAGACAAGGCTGTGGTGACATGTGTTAACTGGACATGTGGGTGTCAGCTGATGGAGGTTGCAGAGGGCTTTGGATGGAAAATGCGTCAGGTTGAGAAAAATCACAAACAGGTGTGCAGAGTCTCTTCAATGATCAACTGTGATTTAAAGCAAGATATTTATATATATATATATATATATATATATTTTTTTTATGTCTGTCTGTGAGTATGTCCTTCTCTTATCACGGGAACCAGATATATAAAGTATTATAGCTATGGTTCCCGTGGGGTTACGCAATCGTCCGCTCACTGGGTTAAGAGGGTTGTCTGGTAACCGCAAGGTCGACGGTTCGATCCTTGGCTGGGACGTGTCCTGTGTCGAAGTGTCCCTGAGCAAGACACTGAACCCCTAACGGCTCCCCGGGGCGCCTGTCATGGGCAGCCCACTGCTCCCTATATACAGGGATGGGTCAAATGCAGAGACAAATGTCCCCCTTACCGGGATGAATATAATATAAAAAAACAGGCATGTACTCCGAATGGCCACGCCCTGAACGGGCACTGCACTTGTAATTAAATCCTCTGTTGCAGGAGTATTCGATTCAAATTCAGTTCCAGTTAGAGAGAATTTCCTCATACAAAGGTCCGGAAGATCACAAAAATGCCTAATTTGAGTTATGATTTAGTGCCATAATTATTGAAGTGGCCAACACTTGTATTAATGTCTGTATGTAGTCAACAACTGACTGTCAAATAAAAAAAAGAAAGTTGAATTGAATAATATCTAAACAATATTTATTGTCAGAATTCAAATTGAACTGGATGAATTATAAATAATACATACTCTAATAATAAATAAATGTTCTCTCATTTCAAGTAAAAAAAAGGGCTGGATTTAGAAAATAAAACACACAACAGAAAGCTTTAGAAAAATGTATTTAACTGATTTGTCTTGCAGCATTAAATTCATTAAATTCAGGTGTGAAGTGATGTCAATGAAAAAAGCCAAGATGTCCATATTATTCTCATCTTCTAAAAAGAGAGAATTGATGGGAGGTAGTGCAGCATTGCCCTTGCTGTGGTGTTGTGAGACTGTATTTGGATGCGTGGCGGTGAAGCAGCAGAGGGTGGCAGCGGCAGAGAACCGCCGAGCGTGACTAATCTGGGATTCTCCTGTGTGGTGTGTACGGCTGGCCGTCCTTCATGCCTCACGCCTGCCTGATGGGGGGCCGCACACCCACTGCCTCACACACCATTAGAGGGAGGGTACGGTGCAATTTGGAGGTATAGCATTATAGATCGCAGTGCATTATCACCACATATAGTGTAGTTTAGACTTTCATTAAGGGGTCCAGCAGGTCGTCTAGAAAGTTTGCGGTGCTTTTAGTGACACTCCACTTATATTTGTATCCACTTGTATTTTTCGTTTCTTCTTTATAGTTGGTACAAAGTAATGAAAATGCATCTGCTTTTCTGCTCTGGTTGCTATAACTAATGTATTTGCACATGATTAGGGTATATCTGTCTTTGTGCTGGTGTCCCCATGTCCTCACAGGCTTTTGAGGGATTTTTAGATGAGTGTTGCTTTTGGGGGTGGTCAGAGAGGGACAGCAAGGTTGTCCCTCTCAAAGCAGGCTAAGGGATCACAGTTTACTGCCATTGTAGCAGCAATTCTTAGGTGCACTTTTTTGGCTTGACCAGATGCTCCACAAAACACATTTGCCAGTTTTCGTAGGTTGTTGTCAAGCTGGTGAGGGATTGTGTTGAACGTGTTTGTCTGTGATGCCCTCCAGGTGAGTCCATTATCCACAAAAGTGGTATTGTAAGAATATTTGAGATGATTCATTTTAAAAATGTATGTTTTAATGTGCCATCCGTTAGATTCATTATACCAAGTCTGTAACCCCTTTTGACTGCACAACCTCCACTTTATATGAATTCACTATAATAGTATAGCCCTACAGAGACCTGCTAATTCTGTTTTAATGTCGCAGTTTTCATTTTGACTGTCATTACAGAAATGACAAAAATGATGAATGAGCACTCCGAACACAAATCCTCTCCTTCTTATGTGCCAAAG
The DNA here is from genome assembly GCA_032191485.1 of Leptoclinus maculatus. Taxonomy (NCBI): domain Eukaryota; kingdom Metazoa; phylum Chordata; class Actinopteri; order Perciformes; family Stichaeidae; genus Leptoclinus; species Leptoclinus maculatus. Next base: position 26,976,251 of record JAVDOI010000005.1, read on the forward strand.
GAGAGAAATTGGGAACGTACAGTGCCTCTGTATTAATAGGATGGCTTTGTTCTTATTCAGCTACAATGAGAGAAATTCAAGTTGTCTTCTTCTGATTGCCTCCCCACTGGCTTGAGCTCCTCCATGTTTTACACCAGTGTGGGACTACTAATATAATCATTGCTTGTATGTGAAAGGGAAAAGAAACCCAATTCAATCCAAATGAATCAAAACTTTTGGCACAAGCTGTTATTGTTGCCAGAGACACTTCAAATCCAGGATGACAGTTACCTGGTTTATGCATTTAATCTTCTGCCTTTAAAACATTTTGTTTGTCTTTTCTTATTTTGTTAACATATAGGTTATAATAAACAATATTTAATGTTAATAGCATAAAACAGTATGTGCAAACCCACCATCAGAAGCTATAAACTACACCATACAAAATTCACCAGTATAGAGAAACAGCATTGAGCTAACTTTAATGTCATTGAGACATCTTTTAAGGCCAATTCTCAAATATGTTTCACCATATTATATAACATGGTGAAACATACATATGGCAGCATTCACTGGAGTTTTGTTTCTGGCCACCTGATGAATGTAAGTCTCATGTTTTCTCCCCCTTTTTACTTCGTTTGGTCAGAAAAATAAACGGTAATAGCAAAGTTGCGGGTCATAAAACCAAAACAATGAGTAGGAAGATGTAGACCTGAGGGAAACTGATCTGCTGAGTGTGATGATGATTCTCTTGTCACTACGATTGACATCCTTAAGTCGTTTAATCCATTGATAATATAAAACGTATATCAACTGTAGCTGTAGATTACCACTTTATATCCATCATATTAAGGGGATCAAACTGAGTGACTGCATTACTTCTGTATCAGTCAGTCGCCCACTTAATTAAGCGTACGAGGAATTCTCAAAAGTAAACACACGGATGTCTGTGGAAAAGGAAAACGTGTGAAAGAGTTTGTTGCTTTTTCTTGGTCTCTTTTAAAACTTCTACCAGGACGCCTATAGCTCCATATGTTCCTCTTTTTCACTGTTTCTCAGAAGACATAACAACTGATTGAAGCCAGGACAGAATAACTCTCTCTGTGCTAACCCTGTCCATGTCGTGCTCCAGATACAGCCAGCGACCTTAATGCTTCTTTTTATTGTATATGTGAAATCTATATCACAGCTGAACACTGTGTGCTTTCATCTCTCACTACAGGCCTGCGTGTGTGTGTCCATGTGTTATAAATGTACTTTTATCGTGGGTATAATTAGCTAGTACAGTATGTTTGCTCAAGCATATACACTGTATTTAAATGTGTGAATATGCAGTGTGTGTGTCATTTGTTTCTTTTAATATATATGTGCTTTCAAATGTGTGTGTGTGTGTGTTTGTGAGAAGGAGAGAAAAGGGGAAGGAAGGGAGTTCAGCCTGCTGTTCTCTGGCTGCAGAAACACTGTACTGGAATGTTAATTGGTATGACTGGTCTGCCTCACAGATAACACACAAGGCCGCTTTTAATAATCCACAGATCAGGATGTCCCACTGTCTCGCCCCGCTGAGACAAGAGAGAGGAAGAGGGTGTGTGTGTGTGTGTGTGTGGATGAGCATGGATGTCTGTTGGAATCCCTCCTTCTCCTTTCCCGCCTCTCACCCATGCATCTTGTTGCCTCATAACAAATAGAAAAACAGAAATATTGCAGCGCGGGAGGTGGTTCACGGGGAGACTCAAAGCGCATGTATTATTAAGACTGGAGCGTCGCGGTTTTGAAGTTATGCTAATGAGAAGCCTTTTGGTGCAACAAATCTAACCGTCACTTGAATCATTTCTCTGCCCGTCCCTCCTCTTCTCCCCTTTCTCATCCGTTCTTTTTCTTCTCCGTCTCATATCCGTTCAAGGGCGCAGCGTTGGCATGAAACCCTGCACATGCTGTTTAAGGGAGGTGACGGTAGATTAGACTACCGCTTCAGAAAGTCAACACAGACCCCTGACTGGAGGCTTCTCCTCCCACATGCAGCCTATAATAAAGAGCTCATTTTTATTTTCACCTCCTCCTCTTTGACATATATACATTTTTCATACAGAAAGCATTAAAGAACTCTGTTTGGATGCTCTGTATGTATGCACACACACATAACCACTCACAATCCTCCCATTGCTCTGAAACGGAACAGAATCACAGCATTTAACTCTAAAAATGAATAAATGATGAATCTTTATGATTCTGAGTGTATCTATCATATAATACTGGTAACATCGTGGCAGAAGAATTTGCATCTGTGTGATGTTGCATGTGTGCTCGTGTGTATTAATATTTAACCAATAACCCAGTAGACACCATGTAGAGACTCTGATACTGTGAAGTGAAGCACACTGAGAATTGCAACACATTACAAGTATTCACTGTATATACCCCAGACTTTTATTACACTTAAACGCTTCAGGATGATGCAACTACTACTACTGAATTATTCATAAATACTTCTGTTTCAATCGAACAACCGCATCATGTATATTTGATCAGAAAAGGTTGATGTTGACTGCCTGAAAGTTATTATTTAAAAAAAGAAATCTACAAAACAGCAGGTAGCCAGTGCAGGGATGCCAGGATCCATGAAATACTGCATAGTCGTATCTCTGTGTTCTAGTTAAAACCCTGGAGACAGAGAATGAACTGTGAACAGGATAGATTTTTTTTGCAGATGCCAGAGAGCAGGGAGTCCCAAGAGTCGCTAATAGGTGAGCCGGTTTCAGGTTTTTCGTAGAGTGAAAAGGTCTAATCTTTCAAATGTTTCTAATACGTAGAAAACTGCATTTGTTTCTGTTTCCATTGCAGTTGGTTACATTTAGATTTTATCGATACATCAATTAAGACAATTTGTGGATAAGAAATTTGATTTGACCTATGATTAGCATCTCTGTTTTATTGTAGGATATTCTTAGACATCCACTTGTGGAGACAATGGTGTGCACGGTCACAGCTTAAAATAAAAACAGTTTTCATACAATCCTACATAGTGTGTAATGTGCACCGGAACAAACGTACCAATCACCCCCCACATACAGCCAGATTCCTGGGCTTCAATAGTAAGTCTGTAGTCTAGTCGGTGGTTCCTATATCATTACACTTCACACTGTGTAACTCTCCCCACACCCAGAGGCAGAATGCAATGTGTTGAAATAACAACAAAATAAATTGTGTTTGGACTCTGCAACCTTCCAGTGCTTCCAGTGTCAATAAACTTTCCCACATTAGATTTGGTGAGCTCCACAAGTTGTTCTGAAGCACCGGCACTGACTGCTCTTATTGATTTATGTGAAAGATAGCCAGGGATTATACTGTTGTAAACACAGTGTAAACTTGAGGCATGGGTGAGGCGTGCCTCGATTGTAAGTAATAACTAAAAATAGCTGGTGCTTGTTCACAGATGCCGAGGTGCATTCTGTGTGTTTGTGTGTACTTATTTGTTCATTCAGTGTTATTTTATCCTACTTTATCTGTGAGAGACCAATATGCAATATTAATTGTAATTTACTTCAACTTGTCTTAAATTGCTGCTAAACTCAATTTGGAGAATTCTACTGTCCCACGATGAGACAGCTGAATGCAGTTTATGACACGTTCCCACAAAGCTGATCATAAAATTCTTTGGAAAGCTATTGAGGGCAAAGTATGTAATTTTAGTCCATAAGTATCGCATTTTAAAACCCTCTTTAAAATGATATTGCTTTTTACCCATTCCAGATGTCCATAAAACAGAGGGATATATAGAACGTTGTTGTTGTCTTTGTCTTCATTTATTTTAGGGGTAGTATTTAGTTTCAGGTTAAAGGAATATTGCTTATGTGAGTGTGAGCTGAGAAGACGGATGCCACTCACCTGTTCATATGTTAAGTATAGGGCAGACGGCTAGCTTAGTTTAGCAAAAAACACTGGAAACATGGGAAAAGAGCTAGCCTGGATCAGTCCAAAGTAGGAGTGTGTTAATTATTAATCATAGTGTTACAGTAATTAGTGAGTGTTAGAGATGCTGGTAGGTGGATTTTGTTACCCTTGGACAGAGCACCAAGCTTCCCCCCCCCCGTCTCCAATCTGTGTCAAGTGCTAAGCTAAGCTAACCGGCTGCTGGCTGTAGCCTCATATGTAGCTAATGGACAGACACGAGACTGGTGTCGACCTTCTCATAACTCTCATCAAGAAAGCGGATAAGCTTCTTTCTCATAATGTCAAACTATTTTTATTAACTGACATTGTTATGGCGGCATCAGTTACCGCAAGGACATGAAGGTACATGAGTCAATCTGCATGTAAATATACAGGTGTGTGAGTGTGTGTTTGTGCGATGTGAAATTGGCAGTTCTTTGTCACCCTCTCATAGCTGTAATTGTAGAGAATAGAGAGGGAGGCCCCCTCAAGTACATGAACTCTGATTTCAACAAGCTCAACACGGAGGTGACCTGCAGAAATGTCCTCAATTATGTAGTGGAAATAACAGAACAACGCAGATGAAGTGCACTTTATACATAAGGGCACACATATGGGTCGAGAATGACTTTCACACTGCCATGATGATGTATCATGTGACTCACTGCGATTTGGCTACACACCTTAAAATATTAGATGCAGATGTATTCTTTTGTATTAATGTATTTACTTATTTACATGAAAGGAACTGACCAATACAAGCTTTACTAAGCAGCGCCACTGTTGCAGTCAGTTGGTTAAGTGCTTCAATGACGGATATCTTAACAGATACAGAGGGAGGTGAGAGTATTTTTAGTTTATTCCTTCCCCCTGATAAATTCTTCAGTTATTTTCTGCTGTCTGATTTCTGGCTCGATGCCTTTTTTTTTTAACAGACAAGGGAGGATCAAAATGTCAAAACGTGACGTTTTCCAGGCAGGAGGTGATTTAGTTTGATTGCTGACGGGTGACAATTTCTCCCTTCACTGACTCCCAGTATGGGCCCACAGTGAGACCTCCGGGCTCCAGAGAGACCACACATGGAGGTGGAAAGGGGAGGTGGAGTCTCTGCCTTACAGTCATTGATCTCTGTCATCCTTTTCAGGTCGCGTGTAGGCTGTTGGTTTCATCCCCCCTGGCTATAGTCATGTCAGACCACCAGTTTAAGACACACGGACAAAAAAATGTAATCCAAATGGTTGTAATACACGTGCACCAGCAGTCAAGTTAGAGCTGTGATGACCAAAGACAGCCTGCGTCAAATTCTGATAGTGTCAGAAATTCAAGACCAACTGCCACACATCCAATGCCTGACGAAATTACATCATAACAATCATATTACGGGATGAAATAATCCAAAATACATTGATGCAACATTGTATGAACTGTTTTTGAATAAAGTAAAACAAAAACATGAGAGCGGAGCAGAATACAGAAGTTGATGCTATTTTTTCCGATTTACATCCAAACGCTTTCAACCACAGGGAATACACACTCCGACTGTCTGCCCGAGGTTGCAACCAAGACTGTATGAGACACATCTCACACAGTGTGACATGCAATGAACATTCAAGATTGGTGTTATTGCACAGTATAGGGGCCATCTCTGAGGTTATATTGGTCAGATTTAGCCTTAAAGGTCAGTTATTTTAGTGTAGAAAAAAGCAGTCATGCAGATGTGTCAGTACAGATTTCCATCTAAGTTATCAGTGGTAGCCACCATATGAGTGCAGTGTAAAGTTGCGGTGGGACTCGCATGCTCTAAAATGCATGCACGTCTGGACCGACTACGTGAACAAAGCACAGAGAAACTCGGATTACAACACACAGAGAGGTAGAGTGACTCCAATCTCTGCTCAGGACGCTGTTATATTGTTGCTCTACATTTTTAACTTTAGTAGAAAACTGTGCATTTCTGCAGATTTATGTTCTGCTTGTTGGCCAAATATTTTGATAAATTGCTGGTATTACCTCCCTTACTTTTGAGGGTTTTATTGCATTTGATAAAACGAGAGTTCTCAGCATCTAATGTAGCCACACTTCAGATCTTTTTCTTCTCTCTGCCATCATGAACTGCGTCTCCCGCTGTACTGAGCCGGAGTCGGTGTGTGTGTGTGTCAGAGTAAAGCACGACTACGCCCCTGAAAGACGGACACAGAGACAGAGAGAGAAGGTTTACAGCGCGTTTTTTTTCTGCGGAGATCTCACTCTGTAACTTCTAAAGGACCGATAGAAGAACCGTTAACCTCAATTGACCTTATCGATACTCCGGGTATTTACTTCTGGGTATCGGGGGGGCATCCCTATTGATGACATCATCAGGGTTATTTTATCAGACTTGACAAAGGTCATTTAGAGCCACCAAAGGCATTATAAAACTGTTATCAATGTGTGTACAAATTGGTGGATGACAAAAAAGGAATTACCACAGACAACCAGTGTTGTGATGCATCGTATCCATTTCATTCTATCTCCTCTCTTCTCCTCTTTTCTCTGAATAAGGGAAGCGAAGCCGGGCCAGGGTTGACCACTCCTTCTGTTCCTCCTCACCTTCATTGTCCTCCCTTTATTCTCTCATTAAACACCACTGACGGCATCACCGCTCACATAGATCCCCCCCCTCTGTTCTCCTCGTCCCTAAAGACCGGGAGTGGCCACTGAACAACCGGGTCGTCAAAAGAAGAGGAAAACAAAGTTCGGAAGTATTAGTGTTACTTCCCCTCATCTCCAGGGATACAAAGGGAGAATCAATAGTTTTTCATTAACCTGTCTTCCTCCCTGTAAACAAGTAGGTATGGCCTCGGGTGCCACAGTAAATGCTTATAGTGTTGGGGGGGGGGATGCTATTGCTCTCTGTTTCACACTCTCACAGATACAGTACACACCCGTCCAAACGTACATATTTTTACCTGAATCTATCTCTCTCTCTCTTTCCCTCTCTACCAATTCAACTCACTTTCATTGAGAAGTGCCGAACCAAACCGGTTTAGACAATTTTAATTGTCAACCAAGGTTTATGCATTCCAACCATACTGAGATCATGAATTCATGAAGACTTAACAGCTCTTCTCTACCACAAAGACATAACATGATGACAGTAGAATGAAGTCAATTAATATATCTCAAAGATCTTTTAGTATTTCTCTGAAGTGCAGATGGAATTAAACCGAATTTAGTCTTGTGATTACAACCCACATTTTTGGTAGAGATATTTTCAAATGTGAATCTTTGCCTATAATGATGTAAAAAAAACAAAAAAAAACAAGACAAGATAGTAACAAACCGTCAAACCTAGATTGGAGTTAGCAGCGTCTCCATAGAGCTTTGTGTGTTGCGTTCTCATCGAGTACATTCCTCCTTCCCTCCCTGACAGATCTACAGTATCGCACATCTCTGTCTCGACACAATGTAGCCAGTGTATGGGAATGACCTTGCTCCTTGTACGGTGCCAACCTCCGCTCTGTAATAGATTAATCTCTCTTTTCCCATGCGGGGTTGCACACTGTGTCCCATGTGTTGCAAACACAAGGTGAGACTGCGCTGCTTTATTTTGTATATTCTCTGTTAATGTTGTGTGTTCAGCTCAAGGCTCTCCAAGGAGCGAGCGGCACGTGTTCGAGAACGGCATCTGTCGTACCTGAGCGTGGGGAAGTGGTGTGTTTTGTTCATGCACACCTGCCGTAGTTGTTGCAGCTGGCATCATCAACAAGTGCTGAGGTGCAGCAGAATGGGTTTCATCTGTGTATGCATGGCCACCCCTGCTTTTCCTGTCATCTGCCTTGTAAGCACGCCTCTACTGAGGCCATACAAATTGTGAGTGCTGAACAGGAGCTGGCCAGATTCCCATGTCTGTTCCATAAAAGTGAGGAGAAAAAAAAGAAAACACTGAATCTCACTATGTTGAGAAACCAAACCCTGGAAGTGATGCAGAGGCCGAATCATTTCTCACAGAGAGCGAGTGGTGAAATAATGAGTTCAAATCATCCAAGATGGAGAGCTGATTCAGAGGAGGTGATTATCTCAGCCAATGAAGGCTGAAATTGAGCAAATGATTAGGAATGAATGTATTATTGATGCTTATACACGTGTGTGCAATACGGGGAGTTATGCTGCTTGTACAAAACGTCAGTCTCAGACCACAAAGGCAACCGCAACAACAAGGGATCAGGGAACCTGCTTTGACATGGAGCCCACAAGTCAATAGAGAAGGAAGCTACACTGACTCGTCCAGCCTTCAAAATCTAACCAAAATTTTGAATATTTTGCCAATCAACTACATTGTTTGAATAGAAGATAACCTCTGAATGAGATTGGTGACCTGCCACAGTGGCTGTTAGAGCAGACAGATTCACTGGTTTATCAGCATTTGGCTGGTGGTAATTTGCTGCCCTGAAGGGGAGATGAAGGCAGGATGACTGCCATGGCATCGCCTGGATCCAGATGGCTCAAGACAGAAGGGGATGGATGCAAGCACTTTATCAGCAGCCTATGTTCCATGAGCCACTCAAAGGCTCAAGTACAAACAAAGGAAACTCTCGGTGTGCCAAAGTTTCACCGTTCATTTCATTTTATGCACTGCTGCCTGTTTGACAATAGAACAGTGCCCGTTGAATGGTTGTGTAGTGTTACTTTGTCATATTGCCATAGGGAATAAATTATCTTTCAGAAGTACATTGTGCATCCTTTATCCCATTTTAAGGGCAGTTTGGGAGACATTTATTGAACTATAAAGTAACACATTTGTCTGAAAACTAATTTGTTCTGCTGATTTTTACTACTTAATTTCGTCATCACATGCTTCACTTATTTCCCACTGGTGTAAACGGCTAATAGTGTGTACAGAGGAACAGTTGGTTTCCCACCACATCGACACGCCTCTCATCTACAATACTGGTCAATGTTCATGTTGACACCGTTTAAAATGTTCTACTGAAAGTTGCATGGTGCCAACATGAATATTTGACATATCAACAAGTACATTGAGAAGAGATTTCAATGTAAAAAGACGTTCTAATGATCTGTTTACTCTTTGTAATTTCACAAGCATTTTAGGAATGGTCAAGGCAAGTTTATTTATGCATTTCATACAAAAGCCATGCTTACATATATCACAATATTTTGCAATATAATGAATCATAAACCTGTATCGTGATACGTATTGTCGCACCAGATTCTTGTCAATACACAGTCCTGCTACACAGTTCTATTGCATGAAATGCGAGGAGCTGTTGTGTTTGTCTGTATTAGCAGCTGTAATGACCCTGAGACTAATTCCTGTATGTTTACAGTGCTTGGTGGTTACAGTGACTCATGTTTCTATTTTAAGTGTGTGATCTCATGCAGCGTGGAGACCCAAGGAGTCTCCTTGTTTTAAGGTATTTTTGGCAGAAAGAAGGGTGGAGCAGCCTGACTCGGTGGGGCATCTTCGGGGATCACATGCAGCATGAACTCACCTCACAGCTCCCAGAGAGAGATCAAGCCGGTGTGAACCAGACTGCACATCAGTATGGGTAATCTGACTTCTCCAGTCATGCATCATACTTCTGTGCGGTGCTGTGCCCTGGAGGATGCCCCAAAATAAGACGCCTGAGTGTGGAAAACAAGCGCGGGCGTCTGCTAATGCATGCCAGATTCAACCTTGCTCGACTGATGCTGCGAAACTGAATCATTGCAACCTCCGTTGTTTCACACACCCTCTGTGATCTTAACGCTAATTAGGAGTTCTTTGTTTGTATCAACTTACGTTTGGGATTTACGCAGTCTGAGAAGTCTGTTGCAGATTTAACTGTCAGCACTTTGATCAAAGTGATTAGAATGAGGCCTCCTGTCTAAGCAAGCGTGCTTTCACTCCTTCCCAGCTAAGACATTCAGACACAAGCCTAATTTTTGTTTTGTTTTGGTGAACCCTCCAGCTGCTGTCTCTCAACCAGCTGAAGAGCCTCACAGTAACGGGACATTCTCGCTGTGGGCGTCAACTGTGATGAGGATGCTGTACATACATCATCTTGTAATTGGATGGCCGTGTCCTTAGTTTGCCTTTATTTCCCCAGACAGTTCTGTAATTGCCATTCCCAAAATGCTCTTTGATTACTGCTACCGTGTCGGGCAGCTATGTGCTATTGACGCCATGTCAGGAATCATTTGGCTCATTTACTCTGCAAAACAATACAATCCCAAATTCCAGAGCATATTGTCTGCCTGTTGTTTTTGAAAGCATGAAGCAAATCTATCTTTGTTCTGATATGATTGTGGTAATATGATACAACGATGAAAGCTGATATTCATTTTAAAATCTGTGTTTGAACATTATCTTTGTTATCAGGAGCGAGAATCAGCTCATGTGATGGGTTCTGTGTGAGACTTGAATGACGTGTTATCTCTGCTCTGTTAGACCTATTTCACTGCCATTTGCGCCACAAAGACGCCCTGATCAATACAGTACATTGTGTGCGTAATCACGTTTCTTGTAAAACATTGTCACAGCGCTAAAAAAAGAGCTTTCCAAATCCAAATGTGGCAAATGGCCTTCTTAAGATTCTGTCAATACTCACTATGCACCTGTTAAGTGTAAATCTTTGATTTCTAGCTTTGTTTTCTGCCATTTTGTTTTCTGTTATTGTGTGATTAGACCCTTATGGCAGGGTTTTTCACAGATGTTGCTGGGATGCATGCCAGCATTTCTCATCGTCCACAAGCGTGTCGCAGGTTATCCTTGTTTACGAATGAGGGCGGACATGCATTAGTTCAATCAATGCCTCTAACGTCTGGGGCTAATTTCTTTCTCCTCCACCTCCTCCTCTTCCGCCTCCTGCGGGTTTTCTCCTCTTCCTCCTCCAGCCTGTGCAGGATAACAGTGGCTTTGCTAATACACACACAGAGTAATCCAGCTATTGGCCATACTTCGGCGAAGGTCTTATTTGGATTATGCTGTTTACACGTATCTTTGATACTATGTGGAGTCTCACCGTCGCTAAAAATATACCAATTATTGCCGTCCATCCTTCCCTATTTGAATGTGTAGTGGTAACCTATAACAAATAAGTAGAAGAAAATAGAGATTTACACTGTAATCTGTCCGGAGTCGACTACATTTTCTAGATGCTTCAAGTGTGCCTTAACACAGTGATGTTGTCAATAAAGGCACGCACAAGATTCCAACTTTCTTAATTAGCTATAATGTGTGTGAAGCTTCACCTTGATTAAGGTCATCTTGACGCTTCAGATTTAACTCTGAAGGTAGAGCTACACAAGCTAAGTATGTTTGATGCAGTAATTGCCCCGTCTCCCAGAAATTTACATTAATTTGCAGCAGCATAAATATTGCAAATACCTATGACATTTTTTTTTAACATAATGAATAAGGCATAAGGAAAAGTTTTAATGAATGTATCCACAAGTTCTAAAATGTTCTTACAGAAAATCACATTCGCTGGTAATGTAGTTTTCACTTACTTTCAGTTCGCTCTTTTGCAACATGTGAGGAAGCCTGACTGGTGGGGCTGGGAAAGTGGTAGGAGCCAGATTCAAGGAAACTTCGTGCATAAAAAAAAACAGTTAACTTGGCTAAACTGAATAAAACACAACTGATACTAAAGGTAACTTAGCTTAATATAACATCCCGTGCACACAACTACACACTGATGTCTATCCCCTGTAACAGCCAGATGTATTTGCTTAAATGGAGCCTTGCATCAGCAGAATCTAGTTCGTACTAAACACCAAACAATGTGTCAGTTCTATAACATAATCATGTCAAACACGGGTCCATTTTGTTTAAATGGAGTTCCTATAAATCGCTCACTGCTGAATTAGGCTTGTAACCGGGAGCAATGCACACTGTTTAACATTCATTAGCTTAATTCATCTAGAGCTTACTTGGGATCTTTGTAACCTCAGACTGCATTTGTGTTAATTTATTCACTTTGAGTGTAACTCCATTAATTCTGTGTGCGTGTGTGTGCGTGCGCACGTCTATATTTGTTGCCAGGGCGCCAGTCCCTTTGCAAAGAGCAGTGAAGCATTTTATTCCAGGAGGGGGCGATGCTCTGACCCCAGAGGGGAGCCGAGGCAGTGCTGGGTCAATCGAGATGTACCACCTCAGCTGCACAATCTGACAGACATAATGAAGCTATTTGTAATGGTATTCTCTCCCTTCAGCTACGGCCCTGTTATCAGTGGCCAAAGCAAGCTCGCTGCAGCAGGGCTGAGGCCAGCTCATCAGTACACCGCTCTGTGTCTTCTGGGCGCCGAACAAATGATCACATTAGGCTGACCGGATTGTGGCTGCAAGACTGTTTGTTACAATACCAGATAGATTATTTGTAAAGAACATTGCTGTCAGTGTTATAATCAATCAAGTGGTAAATGACACCATATGGGGATGTCTTTCAAAGGAATATTTAGCCATCTGGGGTAAAACACTTTGCTTTCTTGCGTAGAGTTAAAGGTGCAGTGTGTAGGATTAGTCGTCATCTAGCAGGGAGGTTGCAGAATGCAACAAACTGAAACTTCTCCCGTGTGCCAAGCATGTAGGAGGACTCCGGTGGCCGACGCTAAAATGTGAGAATGCGAATGGCCCTATCTAGAGCCAGAGTTTGGTTTGCCCGTTCTGGGTTACTGTAGAAACCTGCCAGCTCTGTGAAGAAGATCAGCTCATTCTAAGGTAAAGAAAATACAACGATTCTTGTTTTCAGGTGATGATACACTAAAGAAAACAGGCCTATTAATATGATATTCCATTTCTGCTAATAGTTACCCCTAAATGCTACACACTGTTGTTTTAAATGAAAAGTCTCACGTACATTCAGTAAATATGAAGCCGCAGTGAGCAGCTGATTAGCTTAGTGCAAATACTGGAAATGGGGAAACATTTGGTATGGTAGCACACAAGCAATATTGTGTTTGTCTGTTAAGCAGCCAAATAGAAATATTACGTCATTATTGTTATGACCACAACAGGCTATGAAATGTTCCTGTTGTCTGTTTTCATCACCACTGACCCGGTTTATAGTCGTGTGTTCAGGCCTTTGTAACTTTAAATTACGGTCGCTCTATATACTACCTCACTTGCTCTGACTGAATACAAAAATGTCGACATTCAGCGTGACCGTGGTTTGCAGAAACGTACACATTTTGGTTTTCTCCAACACATTCATCATGCCGGGAGATTGTTGAAAGTGAAGAAATAATCTGCTTTTCAGTAACTCATATCTCCATAACTCCACTGAAAACCTTCTCACTGCAATCACCACTGTCAGTAAATAAAATAACTTAAACATGGCGCTTGCATGTTGGTAGTGTAGTATTCAATAGTGAGAAAGCTTATGATATGGCCATAATGTAATTATTAAATCAAATTTAAAGTCTAAGTGCTTTGCTGCATTGAAAGGATGTTTTATCTCTCAAGAATACAATTCAATATTTGAATACTCTGAGATGCTTAGGAAGTATTGATTCACATCAACAACCCCCCCTAACCCCTGACAGGTAGTTTGAGATTTGAATGTTTGTGTGTTTCCAATATTCAGTTCTTTCTTTCTGTGAGGTCCTTGCCCACCTTCATGAGGCTGTGCACATCTTTGAGATTAATTGCAGTTCCCAAAACGCCAGCCGAGGAACCACTTTTTAATCACCCAGATAGCGCCATGAGATTCTTCCAGGCTTTGCACAGATTAAGAGGACATTACCTCGAAATGAGGGAGAGAAAATACGGGTTTTTAAATACTCACTGGAGAGCCTCAGTTTTATGGTCTTTTATTTTGGCAATTTTACTTTTGCCTGTGTTTGTCCACGGACAGGCCTCGTCTACTTCATATACAGGCTCTTACCCACGCTGACACCTCCGCTCCAGAGCAGATGCACTTGTGCTTTAGACGTTACCTGCCTGGCTTAAAGGAGTTATTGAGACAGGAGAGTGTCACAGTAAAAAAGCTGCACCCTCTGGGCCTTCATCTCACGCGGTTGAGAACTCGCAGTAATGCGCCACAGCTGGAGTACAGTAAGATGTTTTTCATCTTCACACTGACAAGTTCACTGATACACTTCTTTTGCCGCATCGATTTGAAGACTTCAATTTAGGATGAATTTCTGTCAGGTTTTTTTTCGATTCAGTGCTCGAGGTAACTTCAGGTCTTTCCCATCAATGTCAGTGGGTGTTGGCAGCAGAAATTATGCCCGCCTCTCTCTCTCTCTCTCTCTCTCTCTCTCTCTCTCTCTCTTATTCACTCCTCTTTGCTTCTCGGTCTCTCCTCTCTTTTACAGTCTGTTGTTTATCAGCGTTGATGCATGTTTGTCATATGATGCCTATCGCGCAGCAGCGGCCAGTTTTCCATCCGGCCCGATAAAGCTGCAAACACCAGCCAGAGAGCACAACAAAGGAAGGATGCAAATCCTTACAAAAGAATTTTTTTTTGATAGATCCCTCTGACTCTGGTAAACACTATCAACAATAGCCTTTTTGTAAACAAAATGGCCGGTAGTAGCTTTTCAACAGAACAGAGTGATGCTTTCTTCCAGAATAGTTAATGATTCAGTTGGGTAAACAAGGATTTAATTGTCTCTGTGTGCAAAGCCCTGACACTTGATGTTAAATTATAGCTATAAAACTCTGGGCAACACTGAGGTGCATCTCACTGCCAAGCTGGCATAGACTGTGGGACCTATTCAATTCAAATCTAGACTGGATGGAGGTAAGGCATGGCCACTTTAATTTGAGACATCTCAAAAGGGAAGAGCATACCACTTATATTGGTTTTAATCGTATTATTTTAACTGGAGGTTTATGATTTCATCTCAGAAATGTGAGAAACCTGTACTATAATAGACATTTTTATTCTCGAAAAGCTCACACATCACCTCTATTTGACAGCAGTGACATTTAGATTTGGCGGCTTAGATTGATTTGCGGTATGACCCTGCAAACACATTCAGAGTTAAAAAGGGAGTAGATGCAGGATATGGTCTGAGACTTTTTCATCAATAATGGAAAGAGCAGAGCAGAGCAGGCAGGACTGTGCCGAGGAGTGATGGATTGTGGCTCGCTGTCTTGCAGAGTGACGGCTCAGAGACGGCGTGTGTTACCCTTCCATCAGCCCCGCGCTTTCCCTTCGGCCTTCCTACTTCCTGCCACGGCCCCAGCATACACATTGAGAGAAAATATCGATACAATATATATGAGACAGTCTTTACAGGTTTTCCACAGTTTTCCTCCCCTCCATCACCTTCCACCTCTGTGGAGTGTGCATAACAACATACTGATAACAGCACAGACGAGGCAGGCTGAAGTTGGGGTGGTTGTCACAAATGTTTTATAAAACACATCTCAACGAGCCTTCAGAGCTCAATTTGTAGCCAGAAATGTTGGGATTGATTCTTTAACTTTCCGTATTGGACAATTGGGGAAAGTAACATTTACACTGGTACTGTTGAGGAAGCCTGTTGAGTATTTCCATTTACTGCCCCTTTGTCTGAAAGCTATTGTTAGTTGTTGGGTTTTTTTTGGGGGGGGGGGGGAGCAAAGATTAGAAAAATATCCCTTTTTCTTCTGTTGTATCAGATTAATCACTCTCTTAGATGAGAGGATTGATATCTCTATATCTTTAAAGTAAATCTAAAACTACAGCAGTTAGCTTAGTTTAGGTTAAAGATTAGAAACGATCTCCAAATCGTCCAAAAGTAAAAACCAGCCGACCAGCCTACGGCTAAAGTTCACTCAATAACATATTTTATCTTGTGCATTTGAGTGAAATTGTAAAAACAGCAATGTGCCAGTCGGTGGTGGACTCAGGCTGTCTGCAGAGCAGGGGCGAAAAAATGAAAAGGGCACGAGTTGCATGCTGTGGGAAACCAGCACGCAGAAAGTGTTCTAGCATCTAGGGCAGCCTTTATGGCACAGCATCTTGTTTTCTACACTGGAAGGATACCTAGATGGTTATCATGAAGAAGAAGACACTTTTGCTATGCTTTTTGGACGTAGCCAGGTTAGCTGTTTCCCCCAGTTTTCAGTCTTTAGACTAAGTTAAGCTAACCGACCACCAGTGGTAGCTTCCTACTTAATGTACAGACATAGAGTGGTATCTTCTTATTGAACTCTCTGCAGGAAAGAGATTACACATATTTCCAAACATGTCAGACTGTTCATTTATTAAGAATTTTGAATGCAAGACTTTTACTTCTAATGGTCTATTTTTACGTTGTTGAATTGATACTTTCACTTGAGTAATAGAAGTAGAGAGAGCACTACTGTTATTTCAGCAGGTCTTTATATAGGCCACCGCACAGCATGTGGTAATTGTGGTACCAACTATATTAAAATAATCCAAAATGAAATCTGTCATGGTGCCCATTTCCTTTTGAACTCTTCTTTGAGTCCACTTTCTTTGAGTACCTTCATATTTGCATTGCAATACTCCCAGAGAACATGCAGAAGTTAAATAATTGAATCAAAGACTGTGTATTTACGTCTGGAAGTGTCGTGAGTGGGCGTGTGGCCTAGCGCTGTAATCATATGTGACCAAAACAAAAGACAAGGGCCTCATGTGAGAGGCTGTAGCCGTTTCTTTGGTGTGTTCTTGTAGTCTCCAGTGGCCAGTTTCACTCCAGTTGAGCCACCTTTCCGTTCCAAATGCAGGAAACTGGGCCTTACACTCTGGTTTCCAAAAAAAGCCCCTTTAGTTTACCAGAAATGTGGTAATGGCCAATTACAGTTGGCTGAATTCCCTTCATGCCCCGAGGGAAAGTGCAGTCGTTTCAAGAGCCAAACCTTCACTCAGTCACTGTTAGAGGCTTCAGCTGATTAGTAATTGAGTTCTCAGTCCAGAGCTTTCTGAAGTTTGTTAGATGTAGATGTTATATTTTGTGATGCAATTACCACTTCCTTTTTTGGAGCAGAAGTTAATTATTGAGGCTGACTTCATGACGGGAGATGTAACTGTCAGTGTCCACACCAGTGATGACCTTCATGCTGGAAGTCCACTCCACACAACACATACGCAGTTTCAAGCCTCACTTCGCATGAATGGCTGTGTTGTTGTTGTTGTGTTTTTTTCGCCAGTTAACTGCAATTAGATTTAGGATTGTCAACAATTAATCAGTTGTTCTCCCCTGGAGTTTTTATCCGCTCGCTACTGGTCACAATATGTCCTTCTTAATTACACATTAATGGGCATAAACAAAGTGTTTATTGTTGTGTAATGAACTGTGGCTTATTGCGGGAAAAAAAACAAGAAAGGGAGACAAAGTGGAAAGCATCTCGGTCACCTTTAATTCAGAGTTGTTAGCAGGGATGTAATGCGTCACTTAACGATGTTCAGCCTTTTTCACTTGCAGAATATCTTTTATCAAACATTTTAGACTTAGATAAATGTGAATAGCATAAAGCTTCTGTATGTATGATTTTATTCCAGGGTCCATTAAGGGAATTGTCCGTAAATGAATGCTTCTCTGAAAGTGTAATCAATTTCTGTCCATATCAGTGTTTGCATTATGATTTCTTCAGTTCATGGTTTAACATGTTTTACATATATATTCAGTAAATAGGAGTTTAACTTGCTTGGTGTGACGGTGCTTCTCCTCACCTCCGCTGCAAATAGAGGCGGCTGATAACATCCCAGAACAATGTTTGATCTCCTCACGGCTTTGACATCTGCAACACACACACACACACACACACACACACACACACACACACCTGCCTCCTTCCCTTCCCATCTCACCGTCCCTCTTTCCCACTTCTCATTCTCTGATATCCCAGATAAAGTCTTCCGCTGTCTTTGTGGATACCGATGAGAGCCGAGGGTTTCTTCAGGCTGCGGTGGAACCTATTACATAATTGACGAGTGCAGGGTTGATGCTGCCCGTAATGCGCAAATCCCAGAATGGATCTTTTATTCAAAGCAACAGCGTGTAAAAAAAAAACCTCTTCCTTAGCCAGTCTCTGTTGTTCCTTCAGGGAGACTGATCCTCCATATGTTTCATACGATGCTGAGGGTGATGGGGTTGAATTCACAATCACCAGCCCTGGGTTGGACCTGCACACACACTAAAATCTATACTCTCAGTTTTAATCAATCATCACCTGAATCTTATCGTTCAATCCTTCTACAACCGAGATTATCCGATATGTCAAAGTGTTATCATTTAAGGGATTTACGTTACCTACCATTCATCAAGCTGTGACAGGATTTGTTTTGGGTTGGTGCTATTAATCATTTTGAAGGAAAAGGTGTCAGCTTTTTTCCCACCAAGATTGGATGACTTCCTTTGTGAGCTACTTCCAACGGCAGAACATTATGTTCGTTATGTGGAAAATGATGATGACTGATTTCCTGACTTTGCAGACCGTAAACAGCGGAGAGCAGAGACTCGCAGAGCACACACATTTCTTACGACATCAATGTAAACCTGCAATGGATACGCCACAAGTTACCTGGCATGAGTGAGCTCAAGCAGCAAACTCAGACGGTTCAGGTGTAACAGATTTCTCACTGCGCCAGAGGTCTTATTAACCCCTCTGCTCTGATCGAGGCGTCAGCCCCTGCTGAGATGAGAGGCAGAGAGGTAGCTCTGTATACAGCAGGTTATTGGTTATTATTGCTGTCTTAGGTGGACACAATGGAGGTGGGCTGGAATGAATTGCTTCCGTCTATGTGGTCATCAGCATGACGATCAAACACCTTGTGGTTAATAATACAAACATTTATCTCACTTCATCAGTTAATCCTCAGGTGGTTTAGCCAAAGAAGCACCACAAGTTGTTAAGAGCTACATTTCAAAGAAGGAAGCTTGAAAACAATGTCACTGTTTTAGCATTATCGTGGTAATAATGAAAGTTAGAAAGTTAGCGGGCTAGTTTAACTGAATGACTGCAGGCTGGTCTGCCACTAGCTTCACATCATTCTCTGTTATTAATTTAGTCAAAATGAATTACCGCCAGTCTATCTATAACAACTTCAATTGACTTCACTTCTGTAAAAATAGTCACATTCAGACTACTGACTTCAGTTGAACAATTTAACAAGCTAATGGGTTTCTGCAGGCAGTTTCAAACCATTGTGGTGAGCCTAATTAAGGCTGTATGCACCATTGTGGGATATGATTCTACTCTAAACAGAGAGGGGGGTGTCTTTTGTCTCCCAGCATCTCAAAAGACTGTGGTATAATGAATAATATCAATATTTTTTTCTCTCTGGAGAATCTATTATCAACTCCAGTCACAAGGTCAAGGAGTGCTGTGGGGCGGGATGCTTCCCCATGTTGGGTTTGTGACGTGCGAGTCATCATTAGGTGATGGAACCAAGGTCGTGGCTTGCGGATTGCATTACTGATCACAGTCTGCCTGTAATGAATCTGTGACAAATTCAACTTTCAAAGCAAGCCGCTTGAATATGTAAGAAATCCTACTCTGCACAGTCCAAAGAACAAACAGGCCAATCAATGTCTCATCCTTCCCCTTGTGCCCTTCAAACTTCTCAGTGATCTCTGTTACTTTGTTTTGGCAGGAAATCGTTCTCTCTTTGCCAGGCCATTTTTTTCAATGACACTTTCTTTATTAACATCTTGAGAGGTGGTACATTCTGATGGGGCTAGATGCTTTCCTGCTGCCTTCAATGAAAGAAGCGTGAAAGAGGTCAGCTCTCTGGGATCAGTGCTAAAAATTGAACTAATTCTTGTTTTTTGGGTGACGCAAGCCTTCCTGTTTGTCTGGACTAATGATGATGGACTGTAATTTTTCTCTTGGAATACACAATTAACTGCTGCTCTCTGCACACACAGGAGGAGCATTTGCAGTACAATGTGTCTTAGCTCTGCTTTCAGCTGAGCAATTACCTGGAAATACAGAGCCGTCATGGGATTCTGTCAGAGCACAGAGTGCTTCAAACCAGCTGCAATAGGTTGCAACTTTCTCAACTTTCTCCCAGGTGAGAAAAGCAAAGCAAAAGAAGAGAGAGAACGGATGACATTGAATATGAGTCATTAACCTGAGGCACAACAATACTATACGCTGTTCACAGTGGTTCACCTTGTGGCTCAGTAGGCTAGTATACATGCTAAAGATGCTTTCATCACCTCTGTTCAATTGTTTTTTGTGCACAACTCTGAATACCTTTTTTAAAATTCATTAAGACAGAGTACAACGTTTACATTTTTTTGTTTTATCCTGTAGTCAACCAACAGTCAACGTTGGTTTCTTTTATAGGAATAGTTTTTGGGAAATGGTCCTATAATATTTCACCATAGTCATTTTGGAAAGCCATGTCAATCAACCGGCTTTGTCATTTTGCTTGGAGGGCTTGCTGGAGATTGATCCTCATGCGCAGTAGTATTACATAGTTGATGTGTCACCTTACATTTTAATTTCCACATTCACAATTAGCATTAAATTGACATAGTTGCCTGAACAATTATTCAGGTTGCTCACTGCAGCCGCAGGTAAATTACGTTTTGCTAATCCAGGCTCTTGTCATCTCCCGCCTGGACTACTGCAACTCTCTACTTGCCGGAGCCCCGGCGTCGGCCATCAGACCTCTGGAGCTTGTCCAGAAAGCTGCAACTCGTCTGGTGTTCAATCACCCCAAGTTCTCCCTCACAGCTTCCCTTCTCCGTTCTCTACACTGGCTTCCTGTAAGAGCTCTCATCCAGTGTAAGACTCTGGTGCTAGCCTACAGGGCAGTGAAAGGAACAGCTCCTTCCTCATCTCCAGGCCATGGTCAAGCTCTACACCCCCGCCCGACCACTTTGCTCTGCTGCCTCGAGGCGATTGGTTGCCCCGTCGCTCAGAGGTCCCTGCGGCCGTTCGACCCGGTCGCGGCTGTTTTCTGTCCTGGCTCCACAGTGGAATGAACTCCCCACTGACGTCATGACAGCAGAGTCGCTGCCCATCTTCCGGCGCAGGCTGAAAACTCACCTCTTCAAGAAGTACTACCCTGAGCCTTCCACTCAGCACTTATTGTATTCATATTAGTTTGTTGCACTTATTGTATTCGTAGTTTGTTTCTGCACTGTACCTTTGCTCTGGTTTATGCTCTTAGATGCTTGTTTAATAAAAAAGGAGATGCACTTATGACTTCTGGTAACTAGTAGTTCTCTTGAATACCTACATGTTGAATACACTTATTGTAAATCGCTTTGGATAAAAGCGTCTGCTAAATGACTGTAATGTAATGTAATGAAAAATATATATTTTCTCCCAGATTGCAGTTGCATTGTTAAAATGATTGTGAATTGAAACAAAACCAAACTACTTGGTTATGTTTATGCAACAACATTACTTAGTTATGTTGGATAAAAGATCATGGTTTGGCTTAAAATGAGTGTTTGTTACATTTCACCTGAAACGTTAAATGTTTAACGTAACATTAAAATAAGTCAACATTGACCTATGTTTTTACGTGGGACATGACCAGCTGCCTTCTGGGTGACAGTACAGTGTTTCTCCCCCTAGGTGGACTTTAATAAGAAACATATTTGTATTTTTATTTATTTTTTATTTTCTCTACAATGCTATATATATATATATATTTATATATAGGAACATTTGTGTACATGTACAGTATTTGTGTATTTATGTGTTGATTGAAATATATCCCAAATCACTACCTAACCTCAATCAACACCCCTCACTCACCCATTAACTGGATCTCACACACACACACACACACACACACACACACACACACACACACACACACACACTTCCGTTTCTCACTTTTATACTCTTCAGTCTAAACCTGTGTTATTATCCTCAGTTTGCTTTTGTCCCCTTTGTTTTCGTCCTTGTCTTACTTTGTATAATTTCTTGGGTCGTATATGTCTTTTTTTAAAACTCACTTTTCTACACAATAAAAAAAATGTGCGATACTTCAAAAACAAATGTAAGCTGGGAGAAAATATATTTATCTCGAGACGTAACGAGACCGGCTGCATGTATACACATAGAATGTATAAAATGACATCTCTATGCATGCAGGGACGCTCATGAGCAATGTCTGCTTATCCAATCAGTAATTTATAAGTGACTGCGGTTCTTCTATGTGAGTGTGCAGAGGCACTGACAGCTGAAGAAAGACCTTCATCAGTGTAGCAGACAGTCAGCCCTTCAGTCAGTCAGTCAGCGAGCAAACCCTCACTCTGCATTCATTATTAATCACAGAATTACACGGGGGTGCTCTCCAAACGATGTGGGTCGAAGGGGGACAAGTCTTCATAGAATATGCAATTGTCTGCATAATGCCCAGCAGGTGAGGTATGAGGCGCTGATATGAAATGCAAATATTGCAGGAGGGCTCTGCAGTTATTACTGTCAAATGACAACGGCGGTATCAGGGGCAGTGATGAAAAATGTCAACACAGAACCAAGAGCAGAAAAAAAGAATCTGACTGGGTGCTGTGTAAATAAATCTGATTGGATGTGGGTATTGGGAGTATGACATTCTATCAGCTTGAGGCATGGCCACTGATTCTTTTTCATATCTTCATTTACCCACGGCTATGTTGAACATTCACATCAATGTCTTGTTATCCACATTTTATTCCTCAGAGCTGCACAACACAGGTCCCTGAAGCAATATGACTTCTAATATTTGAGCAACGTGTCATCACTGTGTCAGATTTGGCCATTTACCAACACCTCTTGAGCCACAGGAACCCTCGACTGTCTCCCACAATAATCACAGACTCCCACTTCTGACCTCTGATCAGCTCCACTAAATGTAAAATGGCAGTAGCTGAGGGTGGCGGGAGCATCATTCATTCATCTCTTGACAATTAATCTCACCGTTCCAAAACCAGCTTCTTGTCCCGCTGTCCTGTCGAACCAAAGGAGAAACCACAAGAGCCAAATCGAGAGCATCGCATCACATTAGGTAGAATGAAATGTGTAATAATCAAGCCGCTGCTGTGAACTGTGACTGTGTGTCGAGATAATCCCCGTTCAGGAGCAATGTAAAGTCTCGTCCAAAACCAGAGACGAGAGACAAGGTGATAACTAATGCAGCCAGGCTTAGCTTCACCTTTGATGTTTGTACCAGAAATCCAAGGTGCGCAGAGCCTATCTGTCCTTGAAGTAAACACACCCAGGAATCCCTGGAGAGCGAGAAAAATTCTAATCCGAGAGCCAGTTTAAACCCGGAGAGGAAAGTTGACTTTGTATTGATTTTCTTTTTCTTTTTCTAACTCACTGTGGGTGTCTTCTGATCATAGTTAATGAAACATTACATGGTTTCACTCCTCCTCTGATGCATATTTGGCCTGAAGTCAGAGCTGCATCTGGAGATACTTATCCTGTGGAGAGCTGACTATACACTAAAAGTTAAAGCAGTAGTTCATGTTTCTGATCTAAAGCAGACATTCATCCAGTTCAAACTCAGTGGGCATTTGCTTCTTCAGGCTTAGTTTATGTTCAGGAAAAACTGTCATATGAATGTAAAAAAAGAAATAAGATTGTTAGAATTAACTTTTGTTCTTTTAAATTTCATCTACTCTATAAAGTAACTTTTGTTCTTGAACATCATTATCAAGAATCAGTCTGAACCCCAGTTATATCTACGCATAACAGCTAATAATTTGAAATGAACTGCCGTTGACCTCATTTTGTGAATTGTTGTTTTTTAAATAAATATTCCACCAGAGTGTTGCTTGAAGTATGAGGCAATTTTCATGGAACAATTACATCTTATTAAACCCATATTCACGAAATGAAAGTTGGCTTGTGAGGAAGCGTGTGTAAGGGTGCGTTTGATTTCATCATCGGTGACACCTTCAAGGGTGCAGTCGATCCAGCGGTTTTACTGCCAGGCTTTTGTTTCTGCAGCCATCAAAGAGCCACTGGACAGGTTGTTGTGTATGGCAGAATGATTCATCCCATGGTATGAAGCATCAAAACCAATTTGTGTTGCAGTATTGGACACTGGTCTCTTTTTTTTTTTGTGTGTGCCTGTGATGTCTATGTTTCTGAGGTGGTGCAGTGTGAATACTAAGGTCAGGCTGACATATTGGTTTGTTGAAGGTATCGAGTAAGTGTTGCCTCATTGTTAATAATCAGATATTGGCCAGACAAAAACTGATAAGTAGACTAGATCTTTACGTGAAGATCTCCTGGGAATTATTCTTTTTTTGTAGCAGCAGTAATAGCTGTTGCATCTTTTGTTGCATATAATTGCATATTTGTATGATTATCCTGAGTTTCCTTGGAGAATATTAGAGTCTAGAGAAATATTGACTGGATGCTTGGATTTTGAACATGCATGTCTGAAGAAATATGTATTAAGCAGGGACTTAAAGGTTGACACAGAAGTAGATGGGGAGCCTTCACACTGAGGGCGTGTCCTGTTCATGAGGGGCTAAGAGTTCACAGATGTATTTTGGGGCTTGAACCACTTTAGCCTTTGATGTAATAAGTCAAATTCAGAAATTAATTCTGAGATGAAATGAAGCCAGTAAAGGGAAGATAAAATAGAGGTGATGTGATCACACATCCTTGAGTCGTTAAGATCCCTGCTTCCATTTTAACACCGCCTCATCACGAGAGAACTCTGGCTTCAACTAATAGGATATAAATAAAGGCATCTTTCTCCAGAACAGCAGAAAATAGAAAAAGTCTAATTTTGGATACGTTTTTTTTTTCATCTTGAGCAAATTTCTTCAAATTTGGCACAAATGTCCTCTTGCACTCAAGTATGAACCGATTAGAACTGTGACCTCAGAAAACACGTTTTTGGCCATAACTCAATAACTAATACGCTAAGTATGACAATATCACATACATGTCTATTTAGATTAAATTATGAAGTATTGATATTTTGGATGGACATGGATGTACACTGCAAAGTGACTGGTTGGCGGAGGCATACAACCTCGAGGCAGTATTTCTAGTTTGAGTGATTAAAGCAGGACTGTACAACTCCCTTAAACATCACAAACT
The DNA here is from genome assembly GCA_032191485.1 of Leptoclinus maculatus. Classification (NCBI taxonomy): domain Eukaryota; kingdom Metazoa; phylum Chordata; class Actinopteri; order Perciformes; family Stichaeidae; genus Leptoclinus; species Leptoclinus maculatus. The sequence continues at coordinate 27,001,116 of JAVDOI010000005.1, forward strand.
ATTGTCAGGCTTAAAAAGCACAGGTTTTAGCCACAGGTTTAACATTTATTGACAGGCTGTCACGGTTATTACGGATCAGCCGAATGGAGTTGGATGTGTCGAGTAAATTGATTTATTGTAGTTTAGTAGCAAAAACGTTTGGCCATTCAACAGTTAATGAGAGTGAGCACACTGCTATTATCGGCAGGTGTTATGAATACATGCAGCAGGGTGTCATAGGCATGAAAATGAAAATCACGCCTCTTTTCCACTGCAGATACTAGAAGGTGGAGTTAAATCACTGCAGACCACAACTTGCACGTGTCATGCGCAAACCTGCAATTTTTAAATGTGCCAAGCTACCGTCAATAGCGGCAGCATTTTATTTGCGAAAAATGGCCCCAAGAGGAAGCATGTAAACATAAAGCAGTCTTGGACCTAAAACGTAGCCTTGTGGTACACCACAAGTGATCGGCAGGAGAGGATGAAACAACAGCTATTGTATATATTATACTATATGTCTTTGTTTTACATAAGAGCCCTTTAGTAACAATGCAGTGTCATCGGGTTGGCTCAATACGTATGTCTTTGTTTTTTTGTATCCACAGATCTCCCCTGGCGGACTGAGCAAACGAGTCGACTATAACCGAGCTTCGCCTATCCTCAACGTACTTGTGGTCTGACGGCCCTCGCCGACATCAAAGGTACACCAGCCTCTCTCTCTCTCTACACCTCTAGCCTCCTTTAATCACTTTGTTCAGCTCATCATTGCAGTAATTACATTTCCTGATAGTTTTTTTTAGACTTCACTTTCTCTGTCATATCTCCTCGAGGGAGCTTCACTTTACTTCGCTGAAGTGCCTTGTATGATTTTTATTTCAATACATTCAGGAGCTTTTCCCTCCAGGAAATGTGCTCTGATTTCAATAATTCTCACAGTTGAATCAGCTCAGGTAAATGTCAGTTGAAAGGCGGCCTTGGTTCTCTTCACAGTTTTTAGTATTTTTTTTACAGCTGAACAGGAGAGGATGTGTCTTCTGGTCCAGTTTCTAAAGACAGACTCAACTGTGTAATTGCCTGTTTGAAGTCTGTCACCTGTTGAAGATACAACCTGGGCGCCTACCTGCAATTTGGATGTCTTATTTGCTGCAAAAGACTTGTTCTTTTTGTTGCATGCCTTCGCTGTACTTTAAACTTGGAGACACTCGTTTGTGCCTTTTCTCTCTTTAAGAAGTAGGTCACAGAGTATACTAGAAATAGTGACTGATGTTCAGGTCTATCAAAACGTTGCGCATTGCTTTTAGCGTGTTTAAAGTAACTTCTGTGTTGCTTCTTTAATCATCTTCTCACAGTGAAGTACCAACTTTTATCTCGTAAATATCTAGAGGTTACTTTACGCTGAACTTTCTTACAGTTGGCTGCTTATAATGTAGGAACTGAAGCTCATGTTATGGTGAAGTATATGAGTATCTATTAGTCTTAATGGCATGTTCCATCTCTTCAAAGAGACTAACAAAGACATGTATGTGCTTGTGTGTATGTGCTTGCATATCTGTGTGCTTGTGTTTGTCAGTGTTCCTCCGCATATGATTCAAAGAAAAAGGATGAATTAAAATATGGAGGGTAAACAACATCTACATTTCTTTTCTTCTGGCTGTGAAAGTGATCAGCTATGGGCTCCACACATCACTCGCTATAAGCTTTGCTTATCCTGGCATCACTCAGCAATACCCCTTTGGGAATTAGCACTCACTATAATGTTCCTCAAAGCAACAACGACTGGAATACTTAATTGGTGGGAGGTTCATTCCTGGTGACAGTGCATTTCATGTTTATGTGTTGCATCTTGTTAAACCGTTAGTCACTAGTATCAGTCCAGCGCTACTGAGAATATTAGATTTGAATTGGAAATGACAATCATCTTCCAGTAACCATCCATTATATTGTAGCCTGGCGAATATGGTGATATTAGCTTATACTCTGGGGTAAAGCTGCCGCTTATGATAAATAAATTCTGCCTTGTGTTTTGTGGCATTCTTTCAAATGGCTGTTGAAGACTTGGCTTGGCTGCAGTTATTAATATTATATAACACCTATGTGCAGCTGTCGTGTCTGTCATCCAGTGATGGTGTTTTTCTTTATATATATTCAATATGACTTTCGTGTTCATGAGAAGCACTTTTAAAAGAGTCGCAAAACTCGTGAAAAACTTCCTGTTGGTGAGCAGAATTTCCCAACACAGCAGATTGACATTATGATGAATCACTTCACTGTCAGTCACTCTCTGCAAGAGCTTTGACATATTCTCTCAAGAGCCTTGAAATGAATGGCTCCGGAATGACAGTTTAAAGCAGTGCAATACCCCCTGAAATCACCAATCTATCTTCTGACTTTCTGACTGTTTAATCCTCAACAGCCAACGCGGGTAGATTGAAGACCACCACTTCCACACATGCGCAGCAGGAACAGGAGCAGGTGTTTCTAAGTACCCAATTGTGTCACTGAGAGCTGCATCCTCAGATGGGCATATGATAGGTTTAGACAAGGAATTAATTTGAGCCGCAATTACAGCCTCTGGAAAGGGGCAAATTGGACGGCGAGTGGGGAAGGAAGGACCCCACCACCCACCTATAGTCCCTAATCAGGTGAATGCTTCTAACTCAATATCGGGCACTGATGGTCACACTCAATTATCCTCATCCTAAACCTCCCAATCTGTTCCCCCATCCCCCTAATAATCCAATCTCAAACCCCTCAAAACACGCTGCTACTTCTGATCTGGACGGCCTCCTCAGTAGCTGTAGTCCTCTTTTGTTTCTTTGGTTCCTGATAAAAGATAAAAGTCAAAGCAATAGTTTGTATTTGGTAATTATGGCAATTTGCTTTCTTGCTGAGAGTTGAATGAGGATGTTGATACCCTTCTCATATGTGTCCTCTAAATATGAATATATTGCACAGCTTAGCATAAAGAAAGGGAAACACTAAACGACCTCTATCCAGTGGTCATGAAACCAGCACCTCTGAAGCTCTAAACATGTTAAAACCATAAATTAACATTTTTAGAAGTGGTTGTAGGCAAATGTTATTATCTTCAGGCAGATCCAGACTTGCTGTTGAAGTAAAGTCAGCTAAGCTAATTGACTGCTTGTGATGTCGGTCATTCCAGCTTTCTCTGGTCAGAGTGCTTGCATGCTACTCAAGGCGGAAAAGTTTCCATACACACAAAACAAGAATTTCATCTTGTCAATGGGGGAATCACCAAGGTCTCAGTTCAGGACATTAGATAGGACATTGTTCTCCCTTGAAGCTCTATTTTTATGTTTCAATTGTGGTGTCATAGTGAGAAAACCAGACGCCTATCTGCTGGCTCATTTAAAGCTGTTCTTGAGAAAAACAGCACTTAAATTGTTGCCAGTTTATTACAGAGAGGATATGATGGCATAGGGTCTTGTCATTGGAAGATTTGTTTTAGGGGAGTCCAATGGACCTGATGAATAAGGAGCCATGGATTTATTACTGGAGCGAGCCTTTGAAGTGTGCCAATGCTGCATCTCATCTGCGGATCCACACTCAGAATTGTGGCCGTGTGTGTGTGTGTGTGTGTGTATATATTTATTACTGGGCTATTTTTAGAGCTGACGATTTGTGCTGAAGTGCATAAAAGCCATGCAATAGCGCAAGTGAAGCAGCCAGTGCTGTGCTGCATCCTCAAACACATGGAATATGAGACTGTTTTTCCTTTTAATTAAAGATGTTTACGCCTAAAGAGTAGTGCAATCTAACACGCTTACCTTTGTGTAATTTATTAAACATTTTCCTTTTTAAAAATCTAATCTCTTTGATCAGTGAGCTTCCCCTCCACTCATAAAGAGGCATCCACCAATGACTTTCCTGCCCTTTGAGTTGTGCTCTGATATGTTTCCATGATATAAAGTTCAGACTAAGTTAGTCGTTCCAGTGTGTAATTGAGGACGGGGTTAAACGTGCAGACCTCGGGTATGTTTTTATCCCCTCTGACGCAGACCATTAGCAAACATCTGCTGAACCGAACCTTAAAAAAACAGGGCTGTCATGGGGGCAGAGGGGAATTCTTCAGAGGCCCCTCCCTGTGCTATTTTAAGTAGGGCCAGAAGTTTGGCGTTTAATGATAAGCTGTGTGCGTAGCTCGCATGCCTGACATTTTATTCCATTTAGGACTCAGGAAGCAACGGCCACATTGCCCCCCCAACTCTCCAGGGATGGGAATCACTAGACTCTGTCATCAAGTATGTCCAATCAACATGGCATGGTACCCTGTTGCTTTCGTTTATCTCAAGTAGTGGACAGCTTTGGAAATAGACAAGGATGCTATTTTTGCAAGCCGTCATTGCCCAGCAGTGTTTCCATGTTGAGACCAAGTTACCAGCTGATGACCGTAAAATCATTCCAGTCAGACATATTTTAGGGAGAACAATGTTTCAAAATCGTACATTGCTGATTTGATAGTGAAATAAACTGGCTAAGTAATGAGAGATCATGTTCCCATACAGAGGTAAAGCAACCTAAGGAACCGTTGCTTTCATTCACATGGATATGGAGTTCAACTTTCAAAACACAGGCTCCTTAGCATATATTCCTTTGTGATGAAGAGTGAAGGAAGAGTTGTGTCAGACGAGACTCCACTCCAGATAAATAAATGATCAGCGCTCAAAAAACATCAAAGAGAGATTGTGTGCTTCAAAGGGAATAAAGGCCTCACTTTCACTAGGTCCTATATTGAAGAATGAATCCTGTGTATGCATGCACGCACACACTAATCCGACCTGTTTAAGATTCTAATGGTTGCATCTGCATTGATCATCCCCCGCCGAGCCAAACCACCCTTCCTGAATCTTTGTCTGTTTAAGTGGCAAGATCAGTGGCAAGTGGCAAGATCAGCTGGAAAATACCCAAAATGCTTTAATGTAATGTGTCTCCTGACTTATTTTGCCATTTCTTGTTTTTTTCTCTCTTCAACCTTCTGATGTCTAAAGGAGCAGTTCTTACATGTTTGTTCTAAAGCTCTAAATATTGGACAGGATTGTCCTCACCACAGTGCTTTTTAAAATGATGCTGACTGGCACAAGTTCACCCTGGGTTGTGATCTTTCTTCAGCTTGACAAACATGTCTTTCACTCTCTGATAGAGCAGTCCAGTCCAAGGCCAGCATATTATGTTACACCCACGTACAAAACACATCGCTCGTGCTGTACCTGTGAAAAATGCTGCTTGTACAGTGAAATGTTTTGTAAAATAGACGTGTCCTGATTAACCCACTAAGGGGCCCTGTGGCAAAAATTAGCGCCTGGTTCCTTCTTCCCTATGCAGCATGTGTTCTATCCTCTACATGCAAACATGTCAATTAAATGCAAATGTATTTTTTGAATATGCACCACACACCGTTGGTATTGTTTGCTTTTACAAAATGTTGTCATCAAACAAATATTTGATTAATTCAATTATTACAACTTAATGACGTACAGTGAACTTTGGGATTTGGGATCTGCTGTAAAAACTGTCATGTACTTTGAGTCATGAAGATTTATGAAAAATGTACATAGATGATCGTGTACTAATTTTCAAATACTTTTTGCACCCGTTTCATCCGACTTGGGTCAAATACAACCCAGTCAGAAGAAGCATATGTTGCTTTTTATTTCTGTTTTAACCTCTGGCTTTTTCTCTTTTGTCATCCCTTTGTTTTTCTTTCTCCTCTCTCCCAGCTCTCCGTTCTTCTTGCTGTCTCGTCCTTCTGCTTCTGTTAGAGTGGGGGATGTCTGTTCTCTAACACCTCTCAGCCTGCTTATCTACTAGGTCTGTATTGCTGCGGTGTGGTATTTCCAACTCCATTCGTTATTCTGCCATCAACCCCCTTGATATCACGCCACTATCAGTTATGGATATCTGTGTGTGTGACAGTGATACGCATTGTGGCTTGCAACTGTCATCTAGAAATCATGATTGTTTATGATAGGCGGTGTGTGTGTGTGTGTGTGGTACCAAGCCCGAGTGTCCGTATGGGTGGCTGTGGGAAGCTTGCATGTGTTGGATTCGTGCCTGCAACAGTGCTTGTGTGTCAGTCTGCGTTATGGCTCTGTGCATGACTATATCCAATGACAGTGCCATTCCTCCACGCTGGCTATGATTGTTCATTTGTTAGGGGTGACATCATTCCCTTCCGCCTTTTGGATGTCCAAAAACAAGACTCTTTGTTTTTGTGAGTGTGCACTGTGCCGTTTCATTCCCTTTGTTGTAATTTGTGAATCATGTTTCCATTTTGCTGCGCTGATGTTACAGCAGAACTGTATTGAATTGTACATGTGCCAGGATTGTCTTAATTACAAGAAAGGCTCAAACTTGTGAAAGCAAAAACATAATTGGCAGCCAGCAGAGCATCCTCATTAATGTTTTTGCTATGCGGGAGCTTGGAGTATCAGAGACTTCCCCGTGTCGTCACCCTTTGTGGGGAGAATTTGAGCTTCTCTCTTCCGGGTATTGTCTCAAGAAAGCATAGTCAAATTTGACTGTAACATACTTTCTGTACTATGACGCTGCCTCCCCAGTCAGTCAGCCATCCTAATTGTTCCATTTTGATATGTGATGTTGGTCTTTTGATCTTGATCATCATATAAAGTGTGTGCTGTGTGCCAAATCACCAATGTCCCATCTTAGTCCATAAGTCTTGTATTTGACTTTGAACTTTGAACGTGCTGTTGATGCCGCTCGCCTCGCTCGTTGGGTCAGGGTGTCTATAATGACCTGGTGCCCCCTCCTCCCCCTTCTCTTCCCTCCCTTCCCGACATGGAAGATTTGTACAACTGCGACTCAACACTAGGACATGGAGGACTATGATGTTCGCTCGGCCGCCAGCATCCTGGCCTCCGTGAAAGAGCAGGAGGCGCGTTTTGAGCAGCTGACCCGAGCCCTTGAGGAGGAGCGTCGCCACGTCAACCTGCAGCTAGAGCGCTCCAACATTCCTCCCAACCCCCCTACCAGCCAACCGCTAGCATGGCAGCAGGTGGTGATGCAGGTAAATGATGCCAGCATGCTGGCCAATCCCCCCGTCATTTTTAACCAACTTGTGTCTGCCTCACTGCCTACCTCTCTAAAGCAACATTCTCCTGCCCCCACCTTCAATCGGACCAAAATCATTCCATCGCCTTGTTTGCTCACGGTCATTGCTTTTCATCATCGGTGGAACTCAATAATCTCTCTGTTCAACTTCTCTGTGATTTGGAACACTTGTTCCTGTTTGTCTGAACCCACTGTCCTGGATGTTGTCAAATATTCTGCTCTGTGGTGACTCATCTTTAAAAATGCGCTGATGAGATTCAACCTCTCGCTCTGTCTTCCTTCGCCTCCTCCTTCCACGCCACAGTTTACCATTCAATCCCATCTCATCTTGCCCGCTGGTCTTTGATATTGTCTTGTGGTGCTGATGATTGGATGTGGCATTTCGCCCAGCTCTGGACAGTGTCTGGAGGACATTAGAGTCCTGGCCAGGGCTCCTGACAATGCCGGCTGATTATGCGGAAGCAGGAAATGTAAGATGTAGAAATGAGACAACTGTAATCCCCTAAAAATGTCAGCAATCACAATGGCCCGTTGATTTACACAAGAAAGAAAGAAACCCTCTCAGGCTGTACACATGTTTTACTAACCTGAATTTGAAAGCACAATTTGGCGATGCAGCACCTGTAGCACTTGGATACATCACCTTTAATCACAGTAAAGGAGGCAGTCTCATGTATTATTGATATAGCAAGACTTGCAGATATGAAACTGCTCTGCCTACATTTGCCTGCGGTTGTATTTGCCTGCATTCACATTTTGTCAACAGTCGTGTCAGTGTTCATTTGTAAAGGGCTTGCTGCCAATTTGGCCTCATGAAGGGATAATGAAGAGGATGCAGGGAAGGTATAGCAGGGTAAAGTAAACTCGTCAACCCCTCCCCCACCACAGGGGGTAATCTGCTGCTTTTCTTCAAAAATCCTGTGAGATACTGAAAGTAGAAAGCCGCCGTTGTCTCCGTACAATCAAGCTCCCAGGAAGAGGGGTGAAAGGGCCTTGAAGCAAATTTGACATTTGGCAAAACCGTGGAATTAACTGTAACTCAGTGGCTATATATATATATATATATATATATTATTTTTTTTTTTAAATTTAAAAATCATTATTTAAATGATATATATTTCCTTCCGTCCGTTCATGGGAATGAGTGCGTGATCGAGCGACTGATATGCTTGTTTAAAGGAAACACTAGTGCACATGCTCTATGGGCCCATTTGTGCGGAAGCAGTACAGAAGATCCAAATGTTATACTCGGAAGTTGAACTTTTGTGGCTAAATGCGCCACTGAGCAACTTTCATAGGAATGAGAGGGGCCCCTCCTCAAACCTTGTATCAAATTGTCTTCATACATCGATGCCTACAATATGCATGCTTTTGAATGCAAGTCCTAAGAAATATCCAATTTTTTTCTTTTACCTTTTCTTTCTATTTAACATTACTTTTGACAACAATGTCTAGGAGTTTGAGAAGAACCTGTCCAGTTCTCAGCTGCTCCAACAGTTGAGGCAAACTGTCTAGGGTCTGCGGTGGTCCCACAGAATAAATCAACTTCATCAACTGTGGCTGTATTGTAAAATGTGATGTTAGTTGCTCAAACTAACAGAACACGTAATGTTCGTCTACAATGGTGTCCGTTGTGCTGGTGACTCTCTGCCGAATGTGTCGTGGTTGCTCGTAGTGATGGCAGCTGTCAATTTTACTTTAATCAATTTCAAATACATACCCATCTGTCTTTATTATCTACGCCCAACATTTAGGTAAGTTACTACGAGCAACATCAGATGCGTTCGGTTGAAAGTCACCTGTTAACACAGCTGGCAGACACTGAGTCACTATGACCTGCCTCCGCATTAATGGAGGTGCCGCTAGGTTACTGATTCGTCTATATGTTTGTGTGTGTGTGTGTGTGTGTGTGTGTGTGTGTGTGTGTGTGTGTGTGTGTGTGTGTGTAAGACAGAGTGAGAAGTCCTCCCCTCCTCATAAACTGGTCAATGATTTAGTGGACAGGGCTTAACATGACAGGCAGTGAATTAACCATCTCTCTCTCGCGCTATCACTCCCAGATCAGACTCATAGATAACCCCCACCCTGCCTATTTGCACACTAGCGAGTCAATTGGGCATAACAGTACCGCCTCATTTTACATCACTTTGAAATGTCATTCAGTCACCAGGCATTAGACTTTCGGCTTAATCATAAACACCTATGAATGCCAAAGCAAATTGGACATTGGGGTGGTGGTGGGGGGGGGGGGTTTGATCAGTGTCTGGGGCAAACAGCTTTGGGGCATGTGTGCTCAGTCGTTAGCCAGAAGGTGCAGTGTTGTGTGTAAATGTCTGTGTGTGCTGCATCGTGAGACCCACTCCATTCACATAATGAGGTTGTATGAGCGATGAGAAATGGATCAGGTTGTTCTCTTTCTCATTTTTTTTCCCTTGCTTAGATTCTACCACACACTCACACATACTCCCCAGGCTGCATGATGGATTAAAACGGATCATGGATCAGTAACCGAGGGCTCAGATTCACAACCCAAGGGCCAGACTCAATGAGGCCTGCCAATTATTTAAAGTTGCGGTCAGAAAAGGAAAAATGGACCAAGTCTGATAAATGAAACCAGATTCAAATAGATGTCTAATGAGAGTGATACGCCACTGATCTAAATAGCACTTTGCTTACAAGGTGCTCATTTCAGAACAGATTGGCTCCTTTTTTTGCCATCATCATTGAGATCAGTATTGTCAGCGTTTTAACACAGGCGACCCAGAGAGACAGAGCAGGCCGAGTGGGCTGCGAATAAACACGAGAAAAACAGTCTTCAGTTCACAGAGCTTGATGCAGATTACTTCACACATATCAGCACATCACTTTATGATTGGTCTCTTCAAACAGTGCTCTGAAACTCTCGAACTCTTTTTTCATCAAGCCTCCCGGCTCAGTTTCTTGAGTTTGACACTGCAGGCTCCTCTGTCCAGACCAGCCTGGATGTGGAGTGAGGCATGGGCCTGGCATGCAGCCCAAGGACGCAAATAAATCATTCGCTGATGGTTTGACAGTATTATACGGAAATATAGCAGTCATTTCCTCTTCAAATTTAAAGTCAACAAGATTTGTAGCCTCTCGAGGTGTTGAGTTTGGTGACAAATCTTCTGGCTAATGTGCATGTGAACATAAATTTGTTGCATAATAGGAAATAGCTTTTAGCCAATCCAACGGCGTGGCTCCAGGGATCGCAATGTTGGTTTCCAACTGAAATATGAAATATGGTGAAATCTCAGCAAATACTGGATGGACTGCCATGCAATTTTGTACACATATTCATGGTCCCCAGAGGATGACATCTACTGGCTTTGTTGATCCCCTGATTTTCCTTTAACACCACCATGAGGTTGAAATTATGAAATTCCTCCGTGCTGGCGCCAGCTGTGGCCGGAGACACTGGGTCTCTGGCTTTTGATTTGGTGCCATTATCGGGTCAACATTTTAATTTGTCCAAGGCTTGGTTATTACAAAATACCTGCAAATGACATTTGCATCAGCCTCAGCTATACATTAAGTTTAGTGACGATTAGCAAATGTTAGTATGCTATTACGCTATTAGCTAAATCCGTGCAAAGGGCATTTATGGGCATTTTGCCATGCTGAAGTTAGCATTCAGTTTAAATCATCACTGTGCCTTAGCACAGACTCATACACTGCTACAACAGTGTGGCTGGACACTCTTTGTTGTGTTGAACCATTATGGTTGAAGCTTTTCAAGAGTTCCATGTTGTTTTCTTTGGCTAAAAATGCGGCATATTCTCTGTTTTCTATGATTTATATTTGTCCTACAGAGAGTTGAGACAACATAATAGTCCAAAACACAAATAAATTACCCTCTGATATGAACACAAGTCACCTTGTTTAGCTGGAGAGCACACAACTAAATAGGATTAAAGAATATTGTGGCTCAACGGGTTTCAAATATCATTTTCAGGATTTTTGATTTGGCCCTGCATGATAACACAGGGTATACAAAGGTAGATCACCACAAGGCACTTTGACCATTGTATTGGGACAATACGTGTGGGAGAGGTTCATGTAAACAGCACTGCCCTACTTTCTAAGACCTTATTAATTCAATTCTGATCCTCATTCACTTCAATACTACACTTTACGAATTGCAGCCAAGGAAGAGAATTAGAGTGCTTACACTGCGCCGTCCTGTGAGAAACAACAGAACAATGCTGTCGGACACTCTATTAGCTTTTCTGACGAAATTATCAGAAGAGATTCAGTGACACGGACCGAGGCTCCTTTCAATCTGCATCCTTCGACAGCCCCAACATGTGGCCACTCACATGCTAAGATCATACCCTTTCTTCATTTGATATTGCGTTGGCCTGTGGTAATTGATTTTTGCCTGAAGGAGCGTTATCGCAGAGGCTCTGAAAGGTCAAATGGTGCATGGTGACAGTTGTCTGTGTGGAGAAAGGCAGACAGCATTCAGACAACCACGTCTGGTTGCAGAAGGTGACCTCATTTCATATACACCAGACACCTAATCTATCTACCCACGGCCGCTGCCCGGCACGTGCACAGATTCCATTTTGTGGTGCATACAATCATCTGGCTGCATTGACAAGCAAACTCTGGATCATTTCTCGCACTATGGGTGTCATTAAATTGTTGGTGTTTGGTATTCAGATGCCATATTCAGTGGGCTTCTAGCTTTGCAGAGGCACATCATTCCCTTGTGCAAATGTTGTGGGAAGTTTTCAAAGGCTTGTGAGCTTTTGAGAGCGGGAACAGTGCAGCCTTTGATCTGTGCTGCTGTCTGTGGTGAAGAGGTACAGGCCCCGGCCCTGCGATGGCACAACAGCACTCTACCAACAATCGCTCCAGCCGCCCTCCACCCACTTTCATCCCCACAGCACCCCCCAGCCCTGTCTCGGCACAATGGAAACAAAGGGCTGAGGGTGCTATAGCGACAGAAGATCCATCCTTCCACTGGCAGGGCCCGGGAGCCCCTGTACCCTCGTAAATCACCTGCCTAACAATGAGCCTTAGTTAACCCCCTTCCCTCCTCGATCTTCCCCTGTCTTCATCCCTCGACCGTGCCATCAGGAACTTTCTCTCCTCCCATAAACACCCTAATTACCTTGGTGTGAAAATGCCTCCTTTGTTTATCTTTGTATGCCACACAATTCCCGTGCCAAGCAAGCTACACCACTTTTCTCTGATATTGTAGCTTCATGGAGCAGCCTGCAGAAAAGTCACCTTTAAAGTCTGATGTTGGTGCTTGTTTTCCATGTTTCCCGATGGAGCACCTAATCGTGCTGTGTAGCAGTTTGAAGGTTACTTGGTCCTCTGGATATTAGGAGTGTTTTTTAATTGATCAAAGAGTCTGTGGCTGATTTCCAGGTCCAGACTTTCCTTCATTTCCTTAAGTGACTTCTTGAGCTCAACTTTCATAGCTTTTTTTCAGGGACCCATGCATGATGTCCAGTGAGACTGTGTTTCAGTGCGTTCGATCTTTGTCTGTAGTAACATGTTTGTTTCTTTGTCTTCAGCCTTGTCTTGTGCCCGGTGACATGTGTGAATTGATTTTGAACTAATGTTGCACAATTTGCCACAACGTCACACTACTTCTTCTCAGGGTCATAAACTAGCAGAGCTTGTCTTTATGTTAATATTATTATTAATAAAAACACAATATTCAGACTCTTCCTTTAAGTGTCAAAAGAAAACATTCTTGAGGTGCAAATATTTCTGGTTGTGGTGGAAGTGGTTTCCAACCTTTTTTCATGTGTGACCCCTGAACATGATGCAATATTTCCCTGGGACTCCTGTCTATAATTTATGAGTACTTCAGTCAAAGAGTATTTTTTTTCTTCTCTGATTGTTTCATCTGAATATTTTTCAGAAGCCTCAAGACGTAAAGCAATACAGTATTTCATATGAAATATGCAAAGATTGGAGAAAAGTCTAAAAGATTAACATAATTTTTCTTATTTTTTACCTGTCAAAAAAAAACCCTGTGCAGATCCAGAAGCCCAGGTTGAGAAGCAGACCTGGGGCTCTGGTGGAAAAGTGGATTGTCCAACAATCGTGGGCATGTCTAGGTCTCTAAAGGCAATGCAATCCATTTACAAATCTAATAAATGTTTTAAACATTTAAAGGGCTAACCCCATTTGCTTCTTGTTAAACTTAAGCAGAGCTGCCATTTATGTTCTAGGTTATCTTTTATTCAATCCACTTCAACATTAGGAGTCAAGATTGAGGCGATGGCCCATGAATCACACTGCTAACTGCTCAAGGTGGGGAGTGAGTGCCAGTTTGGTCCGGGGTCTAACATGGAAGGACAGGAATTTTTACTTAAGGTTCGGGTTGGGCAGACAAACAGGGAGAAAGAGGTTTGAACGGGGGGGGCAGCCGAAAAGCCTTTTGTACTGTAGGCTATTTATATTCCTCTGGGGTGGCTCAAACATCCATCCTTCAAATCAGCCCCATTGGACTTAATGCCTGTCCTGGTGCACCTCCCTGCCATTTGATCACAATCCATTAAACCATTATGCTCACTAAAAGCACTAAGAGGGGTATCTGAACACTGCTCCCATTTCCTTCACCAGACACCCTCTCTGTGTACTCGCATAGGTGAACAGAGAGGCTCCATAACTTTGAAGGGCACTGCCTCAGTCTGAAAGTTTCTGGAAAATGTACTTAAAGATGACCATGGTAGTCTGAACAGACTGTTTACTTGGTCTAGTCTAAGTTCAGAGACTAAATTGTAGCCCATGTGTTTACAATAAAGCCCCTCACCTTCACAGCGCCACCAGAGGAATGTGACCTCACCCTTCCCAGTGTCCAGCAGGATAACCAAACAGGGCTAGATGCTGACCCCTTTCAACTGGCAAAAAAAACTCAATTGAAAACAGACTTTGTAGTAGGGCTGGAGGTGTTCTTCGAAGCCTTGATTTAATTATCCTCATGAGTTTAACATACTGCTGCGACAATTTTACTACATGACTTACAAGCATATAAATGCTCATCAAATGAGGAACAGAATCGGCAGCCTTGTTTTGGGAGGTGTGCAGGAGTAAATTCTGACTTTAATGGACTGAACATTCCTCGAGACTACAAATTCCTTAATGGCAAAAATGACTTAGCGCTGAAGGTTTCTTTTCAATTTCACCCCAGTGTGTTCTGCTCTCGACAGCATAAACTGCAAAACTGTTTCCCATATTGTTGTCACTCAGCAAATACATGCAAATACATTTGATGGCCTTCAGATCTATTGTTAATTTTAAAAAAGTGCAAGTAGACATAAGTGAAAGGTGTTTGGATACCAGAGTTGCATTCACAATTCCTGGAAAGCTCTGCATCTAAAAAAAACAGCTAAGGCAGACCAATCAGCTCGTCTGAAATAGTCCCCTAAAGACCAACAAACTAAGTAATAGATGAATCAACTCAGAAGGGGCAGCTGTAACCCTCAGCTTGGTACTTTACCTGGAATCTAAGTCTTTGATTTAATTCTTACAGAAGGAAACATGTAAGTTCCAGTAAATCCTCTCTCTTCAACCTGCCTGTGCATTGGAGAGATTATCAGCACGTGAATTCTTTGCATCAGGCGTATGTGCAGCAACAGTAGGTGGTATACCGATGGACTGTATATAAGAAGCAGACGTAGTCATCGCGACGTCACCCATTGGTTTGTGGACTGCCGTTTTGAAGCCTTGAGTTCGGCGATTTCGCCGTCACCATCTTAGATTACGGACGTCGCCATGTTGTTTTTTTCGCAACCAATGAACTGAAGTTACCATATTTGGAATGCGGAGGAGTGACGTAGAGATGCCGTATACGTCTCTGGTAGTGTCAGCGACCTGTCAATCACAGTAAGCCCGCCCTAAAGCATACCCCGCTTTATGGTCTGTTTTACTCTAAAAGGGACCATCATTTACTAAATGAACATCATGCTGTATTGAATAAGACTTGAAACAAGCAGTTGAGACCATAAACTCAAGTTTACAATGTTTACTGAGGGAATAAATCATGTGATACAAAAATAATTTTCTCATAGACTTCTATACAATCGGACTTCTTTTTGCAACCGGAGGAGTCGCCCCCTGCTGGTCCGTAGAGAGAATGCACGTTTTGAGACCCTTCCGAATTAGCTTCACTCGGCAGAGCTGGAGGTTGCCGCCTGGGTATACGATCAGATTGGAGCAATTCAGTCAGAAGCACACACACCTATTGACTTTGCACTGCCTGTATGAGCTCTGCCATAGCCCCCAGGCTGATTCACATTTCACTGTTGGACAGACTGTAAAAAGACAACATCACAGAGTCTGGAATTTACAAACCTTTGCTGTTTTGTGTCATAGAGTTGCACACACACTTTGTCAAAAGATCATGTAAATTGTCATAAGTTGAAGCCAGGCTGTGGGGCCCTCTTCATATTTTGGTGCAGTTGAAGACCGGTGATATGTTGTGTGAACTGTCTGAGTGTCTCAGAGTGATTCTCTTAGAGAGGGATGGTTAATAGTGCAGGAATGTGTGAATAGACGAGCACTGCTCTCAACAGTCCTCTCTCCAAGGGCCTCATTCAAGCTGAATAATGGCATATATACCAAGCACATATGCCATATATGGTAAAAAAAAAAAAAAACTTTAACATTCTCAAGTTGAATCTCAATTATAAATTGTGTCTATTAATTTCCAAGCAAAATGACACAACAAACAGGATTCCTGAAGCTGGTCATCAGATGCAGTGGCTGACTAACCTGCCAAGAAACTGTGGATCATCAGCCAACATGTAAACATATTCTGAGGCATATGAAAAATGGAATTTTACCAGTTAGATGTCCCATCTGTCAACGAGACATCTCGAAAAATACAAAAAGAGTCACTCGTGAAAATTGGCGTGAAGGTGGGTTATCAGGTCATGGAACAACTAATTAAGTATGATCATTATTTTTATGTGTAAAAGTTGCTGATTTGCTGCATGTCAGGCTCAGACTGGTTCAGATTCTGTTGTTTGTCCCTCATTCAGAGTCCTAATTATGTGTGACAAGATGAAAAAACTAAGAAAAGCCTAATCCAGTCATAGTTGAATTAAAAACGTTGCTGTGCAATCACAGTATAGCAACATGAAAACAGAAAATAGAACCTTTTGATCTAAAGTGATGTCATTTAAACGGAGCTTTATGTCCCTTAATGAAGGGAAAATTGCCTTTTTGCAAGACAAAAGCCCCCAATAGATTGGACTCTAATCCTCTGCATCGCTGAGTAGCCATTTTGCGAGGGGAAAATAAAATAAAACATGATAGTAAGACTCATTAGATGAGGGCTTTTTTGCAAGCTGTGCCATTGTTAGAATAAACAGCAGTCAGCCTGTAACAGAGCACATCATCCCGGTGCTGTAGATTCTCACACGTTATTGTTTTGTCGAGGCCCTTACACTTTGCAGGGATTGCCTTAAAGAACTTAGAGCAGCAAAGTCAGTATTATCTTTAAAATCACTTTTTTTATGCATTTTGAATAGACCTGCTTTGTGTATCATGTAATATTTGTTTGAACTTACTGACCTCTTTGTTAAAGTTTCAAGGTAAAGTAGGGTTTCCAAAGAAATGTATTCTTGGCAGAGTGGAGAAACGTTTGAAGTACTGTTCAAAATGAGATGCCATTAAAGTCTCCTTTGAAACTGAAGATTATAAAAACATTATTTTGTTTTTGTACCGAAATGCCATATATTTACACCACAAGCTGCTCCTGCCTTCATTCTACTTTTTGGAAATACGTTTGCTCCTCGCTCTTTCGCTCTGTGTTTTCTATACATCTGGCATCTTGATTGGAAGTAAAAAACATGATTTTAACAGATGCAGCTTTATTGGAGATGTCTGGCTGTCAAAGCACGCCTTGTTGCTGAACATTAACCTTTCTACCATCTGTTTCACGCCAATACGTCCTGACAGAGTAGAGATGACTTCTGGAGCTTTGATTGCAACTCCTGGATTATTCATACACCTTGTGCATTTATGGTACAAGGCCCAGGCGTGGGTTGGCTATACTCAAGAGAATATTGCTTTTTTTTCTGACAGTAGCCGGTATTTCTGGAAGCTGTATATATCACCAACCTGATGATGTTCAACTCATGATGTTCAACTCATTCCAGGAATTATTTTGAAAGGACATGTTGAATATACTGTTTTGGATATTTAGTTCACCTCAAACTGTCCTGTCTATTTTTACTTTATTGTTTGTGTGTTTTACCTGTCTGCATATGAAAAGAACAGCATTTTGGTTGTTTTAGTTCCCTGGATGGCAGTAGACTTATTGTGTTGTTTGAGTCTAGATGGTTTGAGATTTGGCAAATGTTCCATAAAACAATAATCACAACATAAAACTATGAATTGGACACCGGCAAAACACACATGCACAGAGGAAATAAAGAGTACCGCTTCTTTTCTAATCTGCTCCCATGAGTATACCAAAGCACTTAATGGATTTTTAAACAGGGTTATGAAACTCACTCAGTGCTTAAATGGCTTAAATGGAATGTGATATTGCAAATCGCATAAGAGAAAGCAATGCACCGTGATTTAAATTATAAACCTTTTGTTTAATAAAAGCACTTTTTGGAGGTAATGTTTGTTGGATGAATTCTTAATGGTATTGTTGAAAGTAAATAGTAAATGTAATGGTGCATGGCGGGCAAGTTCTTTCATTAAGAACAAATGGAGCAGTAACATTCACATACCAGGCTTGTGGAATGCGAAACCTCAGCCATTTCCCCTCCGTTTGGGATTTCGCCTTTCTCTGTTTTCTTTTTTTAAGTCGAGTCATTCTTTTCCTCCTTCTTCCTTTTTTGTAACTCCAAAACGTCTCTCAAAGTTGTCCTTAGTTACGCTTCAATTTACGTTAGTAGATTAACATTCCTTGACAGTCTTGGTCACAGTCATAGATATTTGAATGTGAATTCTTTCACGTACGTCCCACCCCTCCCTTATATCAAGTGCAGTGAGAGGAACGGGACAAAGAGGTGGAGAAAGGGAGCTGTGTGTGTGTAGGGTGTAAAAATGTGCAGCGTATTGGGTGCCTTTGCCTCAAAAGGGCCAACTTTTGTTTTTTTGTGTGTGAGCCCCTTTCCCCCCCCACCTCCTCTTCTTTTTCCTCGTCTCTCTCTGTCTATGCCAACAAGGGGGAGGGGTCGATGGATTGACAGACGCAGCTGGAGTGCATAGAGGGAACTGGTCCCACCCCACTAAAGATGCCAGACATAGACCCAATGAGAGAGAGAGAGGGAATGAGGAGGAAAGAGAGAGAGAGAGAGAGAGAGAGGAGGAGAGAGAGCTGCTACACTTCCAGCTCCTGCTGCCTGTCTGGGAACCCCCCCCCCCCCAGCCCCTGAGGTTTTTGTTCTCTCTCTGGCTAACTTTTTTTGTTGAGTGAGCGTGTGTGCGTGCAAATGCACACAGTTTGGTTGAGCTCCATTCCTATTCTTGGATCTCTGCTTTCGTTAGCGAGGGGCCTTTCTGCTGTGGGTAACAGCCTCCTTTGCCCCTCCATCTCTTTCCATTCCCTACATATGTACAGCATCTCTGGAAAAGTGAAAGCTGGGTCCCGTTTTTTCAGCTGTGTAAAACCAGCCTGAAATAGCCAGGATTGCACTGGATGATGGTTGATTTTACTTTCAAAATAAAAGCATGACTGCTTCCTCAAAAGAGCCAGTTGCAGCTCACATTTGTCAACCATTCTGCTTTCATGCCCTATGTGATATATATATATATATATATATATATATATATATATATATATATATATAAAATGTGCAGAGTATTGGGTGCCTTTGCCTCAAAAGGGCCAACTTTGGTTTTGTGTGTGAGATGATATACTGTATATATACTGTATATATACAATATATATATATTAGTGCTGGGCAACGATTACAATTTTTAATCGTGATTAATCGCATCATTTTTTTGCGATTAATCACAAACAGCAGTATTCCCTTTACACAGTAGCAGTTAAAATACAGTTATGATTCTGATAATAGATATTCAGCCGGTGTTCACAACGTTATCTTCATGTGTGTAATAGATGCAATTTGAAATATACTTCTTGAAAACTGCAAACCTATCTACGTCATGTGTTTTTCTTTTTTTTTTACTTTTGTTAAATTCTCAGTAGCGATAACTAAATGATATGCTTATTATACATATTCCAAACAAAAACACTTTAAAAACTCTAAAAAAAATATTTAAATAAATCATTTATTTTTTGCTTTTTTCGGTATTTTGGTCAGACACATATGCAACACTGATTACCGTAATATGTGTGGTATTTGTTATAAATGTACATGTACGTGTCGTTGGTACATAGAGGGTGATAAGAAGCTGTACTGGAAGGACTTAGGACCCAGGGGAATGTAGTTGAATGAAACAGGAAGAGACGCCACACAAACAGCTGTTGTGTGTGGAAGTGCGAAACGTCAGATATTAAAGTGTAGTAGTTGAACGACCCAATATGGCATAGTTTATTGCTCTTTTACTGTGATTCGTGCCAAGCAGAGGCTAAAACAGCTTGCTAAACAGAACTTTGTCACTAGCGTAATTTATTTTACTTCCAATCACGTGAATATGGTGTATATAAAGTGTTGAATCATAATTCTCGCGGTGCCCACGTTACCTGAAGGCAACGTGGTTGAGGACGGTCCTCGGCCTTCTTTGTTATGCTGTCACTCATGGTGACACGCCCCTCTCCGTTGATACCACGCCCCCCACGTTAGATCAGGGGCAAAAGTCTGAACTGAAAAAAAAAACCTGAACTGAAAAAAAACCTGAACTGAAAAAAAAAACCTGAACTGAAAAAAAACCTGAACTGAAAAAAAAAAACCTGAACTGAAAAAAAAAACCTGAACTGAAAAAAAACCTGAACTGAAAAAAAAACCTGAACTGAAAAAAAAAACCTGAACTGAAAAAAAAAAACCTGAACTGAAAAAAAGATTTGAAACCCCCCAAAAAAAGATTTGAATCTGAAAATATATTCAACCCAAAAAAACTTTTGAATACATTGCTGTATTTTTCAATGTTCAAGACCACAATTTGAGCTTTCAGGTTCAAATCTTTTTTTCAAATGAACAAAACTTTTGACCTGGATTTAGCTCCATACATACTAACCCTTGTTTTGTAGTTGCCAGCAGGTAATGCAACACATCTGTAAAGCTGACTTTTTGCGGACATGTGCAATAGTTGCGCTTTTATTGTGAAAGGCACAGCGCCCCACTTCCGGTACTCCCGTCGCTAACTCCGTCTGGCTCGACACAGCTGAGCAGAGGATGGCTGCCTGCGTCTGAGCTGCTGCCTCTGCGCTCACAGAGGGAAAACTCAACGTCAATAGACAAGGAAAGCGCGAGG
Organism: Leptoclinus maculatus; assembly: GCA_032191485.1. Classification (NCBI taxonomy): domain Eukaryota; kingdom Metazoa; phylum Chordata; class Actinopteri; order Perciformes; family Stichaeidae; genus Leptoclinus; species Leptoclinus maculatus. Next base: position 27,021,579 of record JAVDOI010000005.1, read on the forward strand.
AGACGAGAGGAGGAGAGGAGGGAAAGGAGTTTTCCAAGACCAGGAAATAGTTGTCACACATTTATTTCCCCGGGAGGTTTTTAATTCTTGTCTGGAACGAAAGCGGGGGATTTTTAGACCATGCCTGCTGAAGTGAAACAGGTTAGTGTTGCTGTGTCTGCCGGTCTCCTCTCATCGTATCTTCCAGCCTCTGTGACTCTTCTTGTCTTTCTCCTCCTCCCAATTGTTCCACTCATTGTTTGGATTTTGTTGCATTCCTAAAATTTTTCCCTGGATCATCACTCTTCTTAATTTTTTTAACCTTTCCCGAGTTTACCACATGAGAGCAGCTATTCTCAGATGTATCGATGTCCTTCAGAAGGATAGTGCGTGTGAGCGTGTAATACGTGTGTGCGCGTATGGATGTGTGCATGTGTGTATGCAATATGCATGACATCAGATACAATAAGGACGAGTAAGTACTTCTACCACTTAGTGACCATTTCATGCTGTAAATAGTCATGACCATGAGATATGTTTAGTGGTGGTCCTGTGTGTGTGTGTGTGTGTGTGTGTGTGTGTGTGTGTGTGTGTGTGTGTGTGTGTGTGTGTGTGTGTGTGTGTGTGTGTGTGTGTGTGTGTGTGTGTGTGTGTGTGTGTGTGTGTGTGTGTGTGTGTGTGTTGGGGGGCTTGTCTTGCAGGAAAGCAGTGCTTTGACTTATGAGTTCCCTGACACATTCATGGGCTCAGACGTGTCAGTGCCACCTATAGAGCGGCTGGTGTGATCATTGGACAAGCAGTGAAGTATTGAAAGTTTGTCCCTGATCAACGCCAGCGACGCTCTGAATGAGCCCAGGATTTACAGCCTACTATGGGCTGCAGTGCTAATAAATGTGTGAGAGACATGACATTAAAGTCTTTTGTCTTCCACTTGCACAGATTCCGCAGGAATGTGCTTTTGTTAGCTCTTGCGAGTGTGTTGCTGTGTCTGTGTGGGTGTGTGCGTATCCATGATGTGCATACATTATTGGAAGTGTTTCCTGTGTTTGAAGCGCATCCACAGGCATCCTACACCATCGCAACGCTTTTTTCCCCCTCCGCCGAGCTTGGCAGCGCTCAGAAGCACAGAAAAAAGAGGAGGAAGACAGACATCAAAAAAAGAAAAAAAAATCTGATTGAATAAGGTCAACTTCCCATCAGCGCCGCTCTCCTCCGCTGGGCTGAGAGGGGGGGTGGAGTTACACATTCCCTGTTTGGCAGACAAAAACATTCTGTCAGCTCTCCACGTTGCTCTGATAATAATACATTAACAGTTGCCCCCATGGATGAGTGCCACCAGATAACTGAAAGGAGCCTCGGCCAAAAAGAGAAGCCGTTTTTTCTCTCCCTCACACACTCTCAGTTCTTTCCATCCTTTGGTTTTGATAAGTTTGAAGGCTGTGCACCAAGCGGGGGAGTCGATGGATCAGAAGCAGGGCAGCAAATGTTGCCCGTTGGAATCCTTGCTTGGATTATGTGAATGGGATGAAATGCACGTCAACAACCTCGCGTCCGTGACCCCCTTACAACCGAGATAGTTGGCGTGCTTGGGGGCAGGACGGCATCGTGTCGTGACCTTTTTTAACTCAGCTGGACATTCCTCAGCTAGGGAGCACCTGCTTGGGCAGCGCTGTGTGGGAAAGGGGGTTCAACGTGTGTCAAAGTCACACTTACCCATATATGGACCAATGTGTCCATGTTTCTTTTTGTTTTGGTTGTCCTTCTTCTTGCTTTTGCTCAGTTATTGCTGTTGGGACGAAAGAGGAATAGATTGGAACAGACGTTGGACCTCCTCTAGCTGCCACATCTTGCTGTTCCATGCTGTACTCTATATATGTCCTTCAGGGGGTCCAATAGCTTCAACTCAGAAGAATGTAGATATCAAGGGGGCAGAGATGCTGATCTGGCGTGACCTCATCTTAATGCTGCAGCAGAGCTTACGGTAAATGAGTTTTAGCCCACGGAAGATTACTGCATAGCCCTCAGTTAGTGGGGGAGCCTGCACCAGACCACGTCCGAGTTAAATATAAATGCTCCTTTTTATTTTAAAACTCAACACCAGCAGGGTGTATCGCCCCAAATCCTCCGAATTTAGTTGCAGCATCTTCCGCTCATGAAAAATAGAAGAACGAATTTTGTCGTGAAGGAGAAAGGAAAACATTATGAATAATCCAGTATAGTCATCATTTTTGCCAAGGTCTATCAAAAAAAAACCTGACTTTACTTTTCCCCCCGCAAACTAAGAAGGACCCGTCTGAATAACAAAATCATTCATCAGTGATTCAGAAAAAGACTAAAGGAGGTCTTGTCTTCAGACAGCCGGTTGCTGCCAGATTCTTGACAGCCAGCGGGGGCTTTCAGCTCCCCTCCTCTCCGATGCTATTTGATTTCTTACCAAAATTAAAAAAATCCGTCAAACTTTTTTTTTTTTTTCTGCGGAGCTGTTTTCATTCGACAGCTCGACCTTCCCTGCATACTCCTTCCCGTTCATTTCCTCAGGCTCCCCTTTTGTGACTGCAGAAGATGTTGTGCAGATCAATATTTGAAGACATGTAGAGCATGAGGAGGGGCTTTGTTTGGGGGGAGTGGAGGCCATGCAAGAATAATGCCAATGACCGGAAAACATAGCTAACAGAGTGCAGGATGGGAGAAGAGGGGTGGGGGGGGTGGGGGGGGTTATGAGTGCTGTTGTGTTTTGAAGGCGAGAGGGCTTCGGTAGAGGCGTGATCGTATGGTGGTAGGTGGCTGGTGACACCAGATGGCCCTCCCACCACACAGCCTGGCCATACTCCCCATGTTTCCCATACCGTTCCCATGACCGCCTTTACAGCCTGACCCGTGACACAACATGGCTTGACATGTCACATTATCTGCCACACCGCCCACCGGCCGCCTGCCGGCCGCCTTCTCTCGCTGGATGCCTGTTTTTGGTTTTAAGTAACCTGAACTGTGTCACCATGTGAGCAGCTGAGACCATGTGTGTGCCTTCACATGATCACTACCGCTTCAGCGTGTTAAGAGCTCAGTCGAATAGTTTGCAAATACTTCTTTGTGTATTTGTTCAACTTCCTTGTAGTACTTGTAAACAGATGTATTTTGGCAAAATAGCGTCATCATGCATGGTGTTGTAACTTGTCATTGTCACTATGAAGATTCTCATAACATTACCATTTCTTTAGAATATTTGATCGGTTTGCTACTATCTGCTACAGGGCTGCTCCCTCTTTGATGATTAGTCGATTCAATTATTTATTACCAAGAAACTTATTAGCACATCTCTGTTAAACACAAGATTTATAGTAGTTCAGTTGTGTGATTCTTTCTGGAGAAACTCAGTTTTACAGATATGTTGATTTAAATCAACTAATGGATTAGATGACAGTGTTGGTCAATTAAGAATTTCAGCCTGAGTATATTATTCTCTAATGGAATATTAAGCAGAAAGGTCAAACATTCACTGGCCCCGGCTTCTTTTATTCGTTTCTTTCTTTATGCATTTCTCTGATTCATGTATTGAAAATTTTATTTATTTTTTTTGACAATTCATAGACGAAGCAATTAATGAATTCAGGGTAGCAGCTCATTTTTTCACTAATTATTTTCATTATCGACTAATCAGATTATGTTCTTGATAATCCATTAATTGTTTTATCAATGGACTGTAAAAATGCTCTTTACAATTTCCCAGAACCCTAATACATATTTATACTGCCTGTTTTATCCGGCCAGCCGTCTTAAATCAGAAGGCATTTAGTTAACGATCATAACGGACGAAGAAAACCAGTATTCACATTTGAGAAGTGTGAATCAGTGAATTTATGGCCTTTTTTGGCCTTAAAAATTATTTAATTGATTTATTAACTCGTCATAATTTCAGCTCTAAACCAGATTATTTACAAGAATCCCAAAATTGACAATGAAAATAACTATTGCACCCCTATTTTACGATGCATAGTGTGATAGTCGTATACATACACCACACTAATCCAGACAGCTGGTCCACCAAGTGGCTTCAAACAAACACTTCGAAATATGTGAAATATTTGACCGCGGGAAGTATTACACTTTACTATACATAGTCCACTGTACATTCTAGCTCTGTATCACATGAACACACCCTCAGGTATCTGGTGTTTACTATGCCACTCAGCCCCCCCCCCCCCCCATTTGGCTGGCTGACAGTGTGACCGACGCGGGCCCATGCACTCGCTCGCTCACTGTCTGACCACTGGCGAGGACCATAATGCTCTCTCAGCTTTCATCATCACGCTGATGGAATTAAAAAAGAAACAGGGTGAGTGGCAGTAAATTGGAAGGCTTGAGGGAGGTTGGAGACGGATGCCTTCATGCTGCTATGTTTGGAAACGGCAGAGGGGAGAAGAAGCGGCGCATTAATGAGATGGCAGCTCATTATCTCGCTGGAGCTGTTGGTTGTTTCTTTTACCTATTCAGCATTACAGAGCGCCGGTTATCAAAAAATGTGTGCAGGGTGCAGAGAGTGTGAATCATGGATGGATGCATATATTCATGCACATCCTTGAAGACGTTAGATTGTGTTTCCCTGCTTCACATTTTGCATAATGTCCAATCACTTGTTAATGACTTGAGTTTGTGCTTTTCCTGCTGCCAAATACATTAAATCCTCCAGAGGTGAGGTGTGAAGATGGTGTCAGCCCACTCTTTCTTCAACACACACACACACACACACACACACGCTCACACTTTAGGCTACAAAGGAACATCAATTGGATCCCCGAACTTATTTACTCACTGTTTGTCTGCAGGCTACAGACATGGATAGCCCCGTTTATAAGGGAGTGGGATTCATGGTTTCCTTGGCTGTGTCCAATAAACACCTTTCTATCTGTGCTGCTGGAAGCCAGCAACAAGATCCATGTTTTTTCGATCAGGTAGATAAAAAAAAAGCCACTTGCCTCAGAGAAAGCAGAGGCAGTCTGCTCAGTCACACAGGCTGACCAGGAAGCTGTGGAAGTAGAACTCGCTACACTTGAAATAAAGCTGCGCTTGCGGCCACATCAGTGCTGTAATCGTTGTCGTGACAATATTTACATGATGCTCTCCTATCCTATTAATGGTGTGATTACATAGTGGCAACAATTTGGTAATTACACAACATGAGAGATATAAACAGCACTCTCCTGTCAGGTCTGATTATCCTTGATGCTGTCAAACAGAGAGTAGTGTGAGCAGGAACGCTGATCAAGTTTTTAAGCCTTAATTTGAATGGCCAGGGTGATTATAAGTTATGAGTTATTAACAACATTTTACACACATTATCAAGTTTCTCCCCGGGTTTTTAGAGGGTTTTAGGTGCTGTGCTGCCATTGGGGCATGGGAGGCTGGGGATTTCCCCCCCCCCCCCCCTCAGCTAATGCATGGGGACTGCAAGGAGAAGAAGTGTACGGATGACCCATAAACAGGTTTCTAGTGTAATATAATGCAGGACAGTGAGGGTACAGCCATATCACAAAGGAGACGTGAATCTCCATTGCAGTTAATCAATAGGCCGACAGCACCCTCACTTCCCACACCGATGGGACTGAGGGTCACTTCTTCCTAATGACCCAATGTGCTGTCACGTTGACCTGTGCAAGTGTGGCTGTGCTCGTGCATATGCATGCGCACATTTTCCGGTGCATAAACTTGTGTTGTGTGTGTGTGTGTTTCCATGTGTCATTACTGTAATTGGCTTTCCTGCAGGGACTGCGGATAAAGCTGCAGATGTGACTTTTTTTTTGGGCAGCACCATGGACAAATAACGACCCCGGTGATCCTTAAAGTTGGTGATTGATGACACCGTGGGCGGCAAATTGTAATTTTCCCAGCATCATAGAAAAGCAGCTGGTGAAGTGATTGTTGATGTTTGGAGGTGCCGTAGCTGAAGTTGATCCAAATGGACGGCCAGACTGGACCGTACCTGTCACTGTACTATTTTGATAGGAAAGATTAAATTTCCCCCAGAGGAAGAAAAGAATAGTCCAAGTTCATTAGATGGACTGTATTAACAGAAACATTACTCAAGATAGCCCATAAGATTAATGGATTAACTGATAAAATATGTGCCATTTGTCTTGAATGGAACAATAGATCATAAAGTGTCCATGAAGAACGCACACGGGGAAGTTCTTTCCTCTTCGTCCTTCCTTCCTATTCCCTCTCTCTTTTCCTGCGCTCCAGGCTGGGAACAGCGGTGCCGCCCAGACCTTCAGTCCGAGAAGGGTCTGGTTCTGGGGCCTTTACAAAAGAATCGAGGCTTCTTTTACAGTTATGTATAGTTCATATAGGCTCCACCCCCTCTGTCCTGCAGCTGGGGACCTCTTAGAGGGGCCCTGAGGGGGAAGGTCAAAGTCCTCATAGAGCTTCCCTCAACCAGAAACGCAGGAACAAACGCCTCCCTACTTCTCCCTTTCTCTTTTTAACCCCCACCAGTACCATCCAGATTGTACTACGTGCAGCACCGCCGTGGGGGCTGGGGGAGATGGCCTCGGCTCCTTTTTCGCGTGTTTAGTCTGGAACTTTCTTTTGAGGGATTAGCCCACTTCCTGTCTCTGGGCCGGCCACGAGAAGCAGTCGGGATGCCGCGGAGAGCATCGATCCTCCGTCATCACACCATCTGTCTCATGCAGCCTTTTGGGATTAATGATTCCCTCTGACAGCTCTTTAGTAGGGCTCTATCAGCTCCAGCTGACCATTCAGATTACGCTGACATGTGGCAGTGCGAGGAGCTCCCATGAGGCATCTCCGGTTTATTTAGTTTAACTGCTGTAAGGAGTCATCACAGTCTTGGGTGTTTGAGAACTGAAAGCCATGGCAGATATTTTTCAATGGAAGCTACCAGCTACATGTTTCACTTACAAACATTTTATTTGTTCAGCACGCTAATTCTGTCACAAAGCTGGGGAGATGTAGTGTCCCACTGTGCAGCGTATATTTATATATATGAAGTCTGTGTAAATTCACCACACTTAATTGACACATCAGATAACATTCATCAGCAGTTGTTGCAGTCGTATTGGCCAGAAACGCTCTCTAATTGCAATGTAGACGTTATATTGAATCGGACTATATTATCCAGATTTATCAAGTTACTGCATTTATGCCATCTGTCCCGTCCATTCTTGTGAACATACCTTGAGGGAATTTCTCCAGATTTGGCAAAAAAATGTCCACCTGGACTCAAGAATGAACTGATTATTTTTGTGGTCAAAGGTCAAGGTCACTGTGACCTCACTAAACTGCTTTTTGTCCATAAATCAATCATTTATATTCTAATTATGACAATAGGATAAAATGATGAAGGGATGACATTTTGAACAGACATGGATGTAAATGTGTACTTGATGTACTACGGAGGCATACAACCAGCAAGGCAGTAATTATTTTCTTTTTTTTTCTAAAATTGGGATTCTGTTGACTGGATTAACTGTGATTATTGCTTTAACAAAAGACTCATATTGTCCCATTGTATGTGGAAAAAAAACCAGTATTCATCTAGCCATTGTAGATCCATGTTTTGCTTACTCAGAGCTCAGTCACAAAGCCTGTAGGGAGTTTGAACTGGAGGACTGGCTGTTAGTGACCCGCTGGCGGTTGAAGTGCACTGATGAGGTCTGGCACTTCATTAGAATGCTGCTCTGAACCTCGCAACGCACAATAGTGGCTGTTACTGCTGATGGCTGGGATCCAGGGAGAAAAATAAAAGAGAAGGATAGAGGGGGAGAGAGTGAGAGGGAAAGTCCAAACCACTGTAAGCCGACCGGCCTTGGGGCCACACAACCCCTGCTACACACAACCTCTGCTGTAGTAGCCACAGCTCCGGCCCCGACGCTGCCTGCACACAAACATTATGCTAACCGGTGGCAAGAGTTCAGCCAAACCAGGCGCAGAACCTCCTAAAATGGGAAAGATAAACGAGTTCCTGGCATTCTGAACGCGGCCAATTCTCCACGCAGACAACGGTTTGCATAGTTCAATGGTTTCTACAATAGAGGCATCCAGACACTGTCGGCCGGCTGTCGTATGCCATTACATGTGATGGCACAGCATTGTTACTCATCACCTCATCGTCTCTTGATATGTGCTCAACCCATTCCCAAGAGGATCCGCCGGTGAACAATGGAGTGATGCGCCTCCTCGCACATTCCACAAGGCTCCATTGAGCTGTCTAATGAACCTCTACTGCATACGTGGCCTGCGCTGGCTGCCACGGCTCCACGGAAATGCTATCTCGCCCCATCACACCCCCTTATATTTAATTTGTTTGGAATGTGTAATAGGCTGTGAAGTGGAGCGTGGCGCAGCCTTCATCTGTGCCAACCAGGTCTGCGGATAGAGAGGGACAGGTGCCAGCCATCAGTGGAAGGTGCTGTACTTAACACTCTGCGCGGGGCTGGAGTGTAGAATCCTGGCCCTGTGGTGGAGGCTTTTAGAGCTGCCTGCCAGTGTCCTTTTGCTCCAGCCAAGCAAGCGTTTAGTTTGGTAATAAGACATCATAGCTGTGGGTTCTTGTTCTGAAGCAGGGGGGGGTGGGGGGGCAGCTAAAAGTTTTAGAGAAAAGGTTGTGTTGGGATTCAATTGCATGCCAGCAGAGCCACAGTCGACATGAAGCACAGCACAAAGTTACTTTCTTTGTGCTGTAACTCATTCCTGCACGATAAGAGGGAAATCCCACCCGGGGGCACATCAAAGGCAAACAAAATAAACCTATTTCTCTATAGGGGTCCCATTTTTATGCAGCCATTATACTCTGCTATCAGAATTGAATTGTAAATGACGTATTTTAATATTCTACATGGAGCAGCTTAAAGCTGGGGTTGGTAATCTCGAGACACCAGCGAGAGTACGCGAGACTTTATACAACTGAAAAACCCAGCCAAGTGTTGCCAACTCTTTCCCAATGAAAATAGTCCGAAGCACTAGCTCCAAAAGTCGCTAAATCTAGCGAGAAAGTCACCAAGTCACAGACAATGTATTGACTGCTGTTGGGATGTATTGACAATTTCAACAGATGTAACAAAAATGTTTTTGAAGAAGATGACCAACCCTAGCTTTAAATAACATGTTTGCTTTATTAGATAATGATATACAGGGAGAGTGTCTGAGAGCGAGCACAGTCACCACCTGGTGATATAGGAGGTACATTAGCTGCTGAGCACTACGTTTTCCATCATTATTCGTGCTTTAACAAGTCACAAAGAGGCAGACAGTGACATAAATAGCTCCAACCTCTCTGCGTCTGCCAGAGTCTGGTGTTTTATCTGCGCTTGTAGACTTTGTAAAAGAAAAATACAGCTCTGAAGGATTGATACCGCAAGTACATTGCCTCTTAAACATACCCAGTGCTGGGCTGTTTTCCTAACTGGACCTTTGCCTGCCATCACCATTAAAACTCACATGGGTATTTATCTCCCGATGGCTGTTTCTAAGTTGGTTACCGCTCTGCTTTCCTGGATCCTTAGAGATTCAAGAAAGGTCTGAATTTAACACGGTGGCTGGTCAGCAGCTGTACTGAGGCATGCTTTTTTCCTCTCTTTTACCTCCTTAGATTAGGACGTGTGGAAAAGAGTGCGCTAAACACCACGAAGTTCTCAAAGTTAAGCAAACAAGACCTGTTGACACAGACCTCCTTGAGTTCCCAAATTCTTTCCATCATATTCTAGGACAGTTAAGAGAGGCTTAATCCAATAAAACCCACTCTTCGCCTGTTTTGTGCTCTGCCTCTCTCGAATCCGTCTCTGAGTGTGTGTGTGTGTGTGTGTGTGTGTGTGTGTGTGTGTGTGTGTGTGTGAGGTGGGGGTGAGTAGGAGTGGCCAGCTGCAGCCTCTGTTGTTCAGGCCACAAGGGAACACAGGGAGTGTTTTTGGGGTCATGGAGCTGCTACATTCCAGACTCAAATACTCAGATGGGAGCACTCATTTCTCAGTCTGCTCCAGGCCATAATCCACCTCCGCTATTGTGCCTGTGTCACTTATCCACAGTCCTTCAAGCATACTGTCCCTGAAACACTGGTGCTAATTAAGGCTGCTGATGTCCGTAACTGGGCAGCGAAACATGTATCAATGCCCTCCTTGTACAGTGCAGAGGCATCACTTTACCGGTGAGCCAGAAGTCACGGGAGACCAGACTGAGTGCACCCTTTCCTTCATCCTCCATGTTCTCACGCCGCTCAGGTTGTAAGTTTAACAAGGCCTTGTTATGGTCTTGTACCGTTAATGGTGATGACAGTGAAGTGCACTGAGTGCTTTACTACCTTATATAATTACTTGCAGAAATGAACTCGGATGGTAATTTCTACAGTCAGAGAAAAAATGTTATGGGGGAAATGAAAATGTACTCAAGTTCTATGGTGCTAAGTGCAAGACGCACGACACATTGACCATACAGCCAGGTGAAGTAGCCCAGGTGCGGTTTGTGGGAATGTGCCGATCTGATCTGGGGAGCAACCGTGATAAGAAATTGCTGCTTTTCTGGAGTGTTGCTTGCAAGTAGGACCGTAGTGTATCCTTGTCACACAAGTGTGTAAGTGCACACCCTGGTGCGCATAGGTTCTGCCCACGCCCCATTTCAGTAATCAGGTGTCAACAGACAAATGCCCCCGAGACCTACAAACAGCAGCAGGGCCCCACGATCAGATCTGAAGGGTGCTGGGGCCCCTGATCACCTCACAGATGAGGCCCTTTATCCAGTAATGTTGCTCACTCAACCGAGAGACCTTTCAATATGAATGTGCCTGCTGGTCCAGTGAATCAGATACCTGACAAATATATGTACATAATCACTTTATTGCAACATCTTGTAAATGTAATATCATTGAGCTGCACATTGATTGAACCAGGGATACTAAAGGCGAAAATGAAATACTAAAGTTGGAAAGTCTCGATCGGTATCATCTCAGCATTTAGCTCAGCTCTACCAGCAGTTAAAACAGCATTGGCATTGTCAACCAACTCGAGGTGACCTAAAGAATTAACATTCTCAGTGCCAGTGTATGGTTAGTGTACCCAACCATTGCCAATGTGTCCGTTTTAGTGGCTCACAAATTATTTATTCCTGATTTATTTATTAAAAACACATCAATAATTCATTGCTGCCGTATTTTTTTTTGTACTGCTACAGTTTTACAAATGATGAATATGCAAATATCATGTTCTGCTTTATTAGCGATGACAAATTGCCTGCATTCTCCAAAGAGTCCAGAATTATTCCAACCAGTCTCACTGAAATATACGGTGTCGCAGCAGCGCCCGAGAGTTGGCTGCTAAATCTGCGGGACGGCCTTCAAAGGGGAAAGCTATTGTGTCCCCTGCCACATTGTAGTGTGAAAATCACAGTGGGCACGTACACAGAGACCGATCTGAAAACCAAAGGCCTCCGTCCACGCTCTGCAATCTGAGGCTTGCAGGCAGCCGGGACTGGCACGGTGTCCCCCAGACCTCCGACCCTGGAGCCCCACAGCCACAAGCTGCTGCCGCGCTGTACTCCGGTCTCTGTGGCAAACGAGCCCCCTGTCTTCTCCATCCAACATACACCAACAAAACCTAATTAACTTCCCCTCTTGGCTGAACGCCCCTGCCTCTCCTCTACCACCACAGCTGTGCACTCTGTCGGCGCTACTTTGAATACTCTCTCTTCCTGCGTGTTTTGATTCCCAAACTACGGCTAACCGATGCCAGTTCACGGCACCCGATCTCTCACAGGTTTGTTTTTCCAAGTCAAACGATACTAATACCAGGAACTACATGTGATGTGCGGCTTGCCACGCTTTTTTGGGGTTTTTAAAGGGTGCAGAGGTGTGCAGTGTCTGGAGGAGGTGCTGCAGAGGAAGACTTTTCTCTGCAGTGAACCTCTCCTGGGAGGAGCTGACGTCTGCTCGATGGAGTTTAAAACTAGGTTTCTTTAGTGTGTTTACTATACAGACGCAGCATCTTTCTGTGTTGATGCACATTGTGGATGCTGAGTGAATGTAACAGATGCTTCAATGTATGAATTCCTGTGTACTGTGCATATTTGGCAGTGGACTTTGCTAGCGGCAGCACTGCAGTGTTGTGCGCTGAGGTTCTGAAGTGGGTCAGCCTCTCTGTAGCGCTGCAGCTCCTGTTCGCTCTCAGAGGAGCATGTGAGGAAAAAAAACCCCCAAAATGTATAGCCAGGAGAAATCTGTTATTACCATCGCCATGACTAGACACATTGCTGTCCGCTGTGAACACAAGACAAGCTTAAAAAAAATGACATAAGATACCCGCACACTGGATTAATGCTCCCTGAGTGATTCATTCAGGAAGTTATCCATCTGTCTCTGCCATGCCTTTTCAATAGTTTACAGTGCATATGCTAGTTTGTCACTTCTCTCTGGCTTTCTTTTTTATTGGAATTACAATATTGTTTTTCGAGTTGCCTCTGAGCATGTTTCATAATGAAGCAATTATAAATGTGCAGCAGAATCACTGTAGTCTGTATGATTACTTGTTTGTATGGATTTTTTTTTTCTGTCTCGAAGTTACATCGTTTGGCTTTTGGGTTTCAGCTTGGCTGCTTTTGAATGATGAGCGGATCCTTCAGTCCTCCCTGGCAGGCAGAGCTGCCTTAATTGTTGCATGCCTCTGGAACGGGCATCGCTAAATGGGGCTGTTGGAGTCGCAATCAGTCAGTTCAGCTCCCCCCCCCCCCCCCCCTCTAATGTCTCGGCAAGCAGGGCAGCCTTGATGATGCAACAAACGGCTTTGGTTTGGTGACGCCGCTCACGAGAGGCTGTGGCCTGGAGATGACATATCTCTTTCATGCCTTCTGATGTCAAACCAGGATCCAGCAGAGATGACGTTTTATGATAATGTCTGCCGGGTACGTTTTTGTGTTTGTTGCCTGGCTGGAAACAACGGATGTGATGAAATATGACAGCCATTCCCTCAGATAGTTACAGCAACTAATTTCTCAGACTCTGACAACCTAATTTAAGAAGGGGGTGGGGTTTGATGCCATTACCGATGCCACCGTTAACACTAGATCATAGCTGCTAATCCTCTTCGACATCGCTGAGCACTCACACAGGTAAGAGGTCCTCTACAGATTGTAGTCAGGGTGGGGCTTTTCCCGTAAAACTCCGGAGATTTGCATGAAAGGAGCTTATTGCTCATTCCCTGGATTCATTGCGGATTTAATCGGAATGCCGCCATCTTTTCATTGAAAGTGTCCAAGGGCTGACTCATTGTGTGTTGTCCCACAAGTCTATAGAGGCGATTTGGGAAACTGGAACAGCAGTGGTCTAATGCCTCAAATGAGTCATGATCCTCTCTCTGTCCTCCTTTTACCTACTCTACAGCTACTCTTGGAGCAGCCGATGAGAGGAGGTTGAACCATTCAGACCAAACTGAATTATTTCACTCCGCTGGTCTTCTCTTTGCTCCCCTCTTTTGCTTAATCTTTATTTTGGCTTTAGAACAAGTGCTCTCCTGGCAAGGAAAGGGAACCTCTAATAGGGGGGAGATGTGAGCACCTTGTCACCATATGGGGCTCGGAATTCCACGGAATTGCTCTCTAATCTCCACAACATGTTAGGAATTTGAAGCCCTTGTTTTTCAGGAGAAAATAACGGTCCGCTCACCACGTGTCTTCTCTTTGGGCGTGCAGTGTGCAAACCTGTAGCACGTTGACTTTTGAAACACGCACATGCACACTCTGACATCCACCATGTCCAAGTTGTTGGTCATGGGACGCTCCTCTTTAATGGCCTGGCTCGGGTTAAACCCTTTGTTAAACGTGAACACATACAGAGCATTCACTTTCATTTATACGGATCGGGTAGGAAGTGACACGTGTTGTTGTTGTTCCTGTAGTGCGTAAATGAGCTGATAAATCATATGATATCTTGATATCGGATTGGTGCATAGATTCGCATTCTAGTCAATACCCCATCCGGCATTTCAGGCTGTATCGGAGGCATTTTCGAGACTGGTATCGGTATCGGAACAACCCTCGAAGTGAAGTAGTAGTGTGTATCATTGCCCTGTTTCTGTGGTGTGATGCACTGCCAGGCATCTTTGCTGTAGTTTTTTTTTCCCGCGGTTGGTGACTGTTAGTAGATTTGAAGTGGGTTGGAATGGGTCAGAACAATGTATAATGTTACTACGCATCATTTTTAAGTTCACATATTACATTTTTTGTTTTGTTTTATCTCTCCCTGCACATTTTTTCACATATCATACTTTGTTTTGTATTTCAACTTTCCTTACAATTTCTATAAACATTTAAACAAAAAAAAACGTTCACTAAATGTTGTGGTGATTAACATGACAATGTTGCTTTCCTATGGAACAGTCAGATAGGACTTCTTTTTGCGGTACTGCCTAAAGTCAACACAGATGACTGCAGTTCATGTGGCTCGCCGTCACTCTTATTGTGAGATGTTATTCGTGTGGGCATCGGATCTGGAAGAGATATTTCTCAAGGTTGTGTTTGTGTGGCTTTTAGGGCGGGGGTCTGTTGGCTTCTTATTACACGACACAGTAAGCTATGTGTAAACAGTGAGAGTCATCGTTTTCTTCTCCCAGTGTGCGGAGGATCATTTGCGGTGGTGTGTCGCATGAAGTTTCTCTTTGCATCCTTTGAGTCATAATCTGGAACAGGCTGTTCCCTGTTTGAAACATTCCTCAGGTTTATCAAAGGTCTTCCGATATCATCCCTCTTCAGGCTTTGTTCACTGCATCGCTGGCCTGAAAAAGTTGTTTTCATCATTTTTGAGATATTGCCTGGTTCCTTCCTGAGGCCAGTGGACTAATGGGCTTTGGTCTGTGGAATCCACTCCAGTGTTTTCTCGCTCATTGGCCCATTTGCTGAGGCCCCCAATGGGGCAGACAACAATAGGCTTCATGTGAAATATGCACCATGACTGGGGCATTCCAGCGAGCGGTCGATCTGTTCACAGCAGTTTAGTGGTTAGATACAAATCTGCTCCGATTGAAGAGAAAAACACAACTCCAATGCTTCCAGGGATCCAAAATAAGTGCGTGTTCATTTTGTTATTGGATGGTGCCTGCCTGCTATCTATCTAACCACTCTCTGGCACACAACGCTCATGGCCCTGTCTTGTCTCTCTTTGTCTCAGTCAGAATATCCGCCTAATGAAATGAGGGTGCATCCAGAGTCCTGAATTAGAAGTGAAACAATTGTTACATATCTTATTCATACGCTGAAATTGCCATGGCAGAAAGACTGGGCCTGCAGCTCTGCCGGTCTCAGTGAGGGGGCGATGCTCCACAGTGCTCAGGTGCTTTGCAGTGCGCAGCTGCTCGGAGTAATTGCAGTGAAATCTGGGGATGTCTCAGGTAAGGTTGAGATGGTGCAAGTCGCCTTTCCAAGCTCAGCTGTCAAACCCCAACTCGCTCTGATTAAGGAGCTGCCTGCTAAGCTGATGCAGACCAGAGAAGTCAGGTGTTGAGCCAGTGCTCATAAATGCTGCAAAAACACTGCCTGTGCCGGGTTTGATGACAAACCCTCTGACTCATGTGGCTGTGACGGGTTTGGGGGGGGGGGGGGGGGGGGGGGGGGGGGTCAGACTTTTAAAGAAATCGGCTCTGTCGTATCAGAATGTGTTTTTGAAGAGGTAAAAGGTTGAGCGTTAACTCAAAGGTTTTGTTCCCAGCAGGCCACAAACCATATGAGCCATCAACATATTGATGGGTTTTTCGGGGTCGAAAATAAACCAGAATAAGTAAAAGTGAATGAGGAGATCAACGTGAGTAGTGCTTCTGTGCCGTAAACTGCCCAAATTGAAAAAGTAATGGGTAGAAAATGTTCAGTATTATCCCAGGAAGGAAACATCCCATTAGCTCAGAGTGCGTAATTAGCTGGCCAGAACCCAGAATTTTACCACAATAAAGGATTGTTTTGCATTGCTAACATAATAATACAAAATGATATAAGTAATATCCAGCATGAGGGGGTATCTGTGCTGTAAACTTGTGTAAAAGGCATCCAGAAAGAACTTCATACTATGCTGATTCTGTCACACTTCTGGAACAGATCAGAGACTCAAGCGCAGAGACAGGCACTGGAGACCATGTGAGGTGGAAAGCAAGGTTCTTTATTAGGCACCGAGCAGTCATCCACAGGAACACAAAACAACTCCAACAGGGAGCGGGCCAAAAATCCAAAAACTGTAGCAAGGGCAAACATTACCTGTGGCTAGTGCACGTAGTCCGTGGTAGGATTATAACTGCCACTAGCTGCTATAATTGCCATTGGAATTTCATGTGCCATGCACATGAAAGCATGATGCCATCAAAGGGTGACGTGTAGTAAAGAGGTTTTGGGAGTTCCACATACAGATTGACCGTTAACAGATATGTTACTGGTTTACAGCAGGTTGCGTCATTTCAAAACACAGAAAATGTCCATATGTGAGCTATCATGATATATAGCAGTGTGTTTTCTACCCTACTGCTGCAGGCACATCCTCAATCCTTTATAAAAGGTAAAAACTGTCTTCTCACAGTGATTTATCTTTGTAACTTCACCCAAAGCTTTTCGTGCACACCATGTATTGACATATGTCACCTCGAGAATACAATATGTCAGTGGGTGGTGTTGTTTCCTGGATGGTTTGCAGTGTCTCACAGAACCACGCTTGTGTATGAACTTCACATTCCTGCTGAGGCTTAAACAGAGGAGGACAATGCCCAGGCCACAAAAGCACAGGATGTTTGCGTGTATTGTAGTTAATGCTGTCTGTGTCAGTGCAGCCCTCCAAGTCAGTTCCTACGCAGTGCTTTTGTAACCTCTGCAGAACTGTGTGAAAAGCTGACTGGGGACCTTTTGAGAAACTTGCATATCTGCCTCTTTTCCAGCAGTGTAAAGCTGACAAAAAGCCCCGTGGTTATGTTCCGTTTTCCCAGAGAAAGATTTGCTTTCAATTGTGTGCCTGCTTTTCTTTTGCCAAAGCTGAGCTTCTCACAGCTCTTTCTCAAGGAGGATTATTGGGAAAGGCTGTCACTGTCCAGTAATTTTTTTTTAGACCCGCAAATAAAAGCACTGTGGCAGTGTGTGTGTGTGTGTGTGTGTGTGTGTGTGTGTGTGTGTGTGTGTGTGTGTGCCTCTATTGTAATGTGCTCGGGCGCGCGGCTGTGTGTGTTTGAGAGAAGACAGCATTGCCCTACTGTTTGGCTGCTGTTGACAAGAATATCTTGTGAGAGAGAGGACATCAGTGTGTGTTAGCCAATATATTTACTTTGATTTGAAATGAGATATTGGCCAGTCAGCCATGTCCACCTCTGATATGATTCCTCTCTGACCACACTGTTTGTATGGTCTATTATGATAATCATAAGAAGCTTTTGTGTTACAGGGCAAACTATTTTTCAGTGCGGTGTGATTTTACTCGGCAGCTTGAGAAGTCTCGGTCTGTGAAACCGGCAGTAAAAGCTCACGCACCCTGCCTAAGGAGCTCTTAACACACCGTAAACAATTTCACGATTCTTGTTTTATTGCAACATTTCATTGTCACATTTTGCAAATGATTTTTTTTTGGAAAGATTTTCCAGCCAGTGCCACTTTAACCATAAAACACTTGTGTGTGTGTGTGTGTGTGTGTGTGTGTGTGTGTGTGTGTGTGTGTGTGTGTGTGTGTGTGTGTGTGTGTGTGTGTGTGTCTGAGCCTACATGTGTCATTGTAGTGAGTTATTTTTGGGCTCCACTTGAATGCTGCAGAACTCATTGCACAGCATCAAGAGTTGTTGAATGCAGCCCCCCCCCGTCCCCCGTCCCCTCCTCTTCCTCCCAACCAAACCCCCCCCCCCCCCCCCCCCCCCCTTCTGACAAAAGCTCTCCACACACAGTCAGTCTGGCTGCAGTCATCTCACACCCTCCACTCTATTTTAAGCCTTCAGACAGAGGCCCCGCTCCCCCTTGAGTGGACCCCACTCTCACTGTGTGGGCCAGAGCATTGGGCCTCTGCTCACTCAAGGCATTCACGCACACAGCAGCTACTTGCCAGCTGGTGCCAAGGTAACAGCAGAGGTGAACTTCTGGATGGTGCGGCCTCACTAAACCCCTGCTCTAGCTACACACACTGAAAGTTTGAGGAGAATGCTCATTAGAGTTTCCACACTTACAGGAGAGTTGGGTCAGCACACAGCAGCCCATAAAATGCTCTGAGCAGTTTTAAACTTAGACTGCTTTCCTATGGTGGTGTCATTTTGTTTAAATACTTTTACTGTATTTACAAGGTAACTGTTTGCTGAAGACAATTGGGTGTGTGGATGATCTCAGTCTGTTTTTTCCAGACATTAAAGCACCCATTACTGTAGTAATGAGAACACCAGCGTTGTATCACTTTACTGTACCAGTTTGCCCCTCTCTCTCTCTCTCTTTATGACTTCAGCCTGCCAGGCTGGATTCCACAGTGGGCAGCCAGCAGGAAGGCAACGAGCAACCCTGTTTCCTTCCTGTCTGCATACAGTTTTCCCAGCTCCCACATTGTGTATAATGCAATGCCAGTAATACGTTTACCATTACAAAAAGACAAACAAGGACCCAGGGTTAAGGACAACTCGGCTGAAATTACTACAAATTGTCACAGCATGTTGACTTGGTATAATATCAGTTTCACACTCGCGCAAGAGTGTTTTAAGTTGGTGTTCAGCCTTCATCAGACGATGTTTAACCGCTCCGAATGTTAGTTACGTGCGTCATTAAAGAGAAATTTAATAAGTGAAATAAATCGAAAGTTTCCAACCACAAATACACCATAGTGAGTAATGTACCGCGTCCCGGTTTTAGCTTTCATCAAGTTTGCCTTGGTCATCGACCCTGGAAAGTACCTCTGTTCCGGTCAATTAGGAGACGGAGACGAGTCTAACCTGATTTGGAGTGGCTGCACGGCATCAGAATTGTGGGTAATCAGAAGGCTGGCGCACACCGGACATCCTCTGTCTGACAGAGACAAACACACACAAGCTCCTCAGTGTTCCTGGTAATCACAGCTGGAGACAGGGAGGCACAGTGGCTCTATCAGCTGCTGCTGCAGTAGCTTCTTCTGGTTGTGGACCAGCTTCAAGCGCCACTCACTGATGTGTGCGAAGATTACTGTTGTTATTTTACATAATTACTTTTAGATTGCCCGTGTTCCCCTGGGTTAAAATAATTGTGTTTTGGATCATTACAAATGGGAGTCTGGAGATCCCTCGAGGTCCTTGAGGAGGTTCCAGGGGGTCCCCAGCAAAATGAGCAGTAGTTTAATGTTCTCTTAAGTATCCACAGTACAGTAAATGTGACTATTATAATCATGTATATCCTGTTCATCCCATAATAGGCAGTGTGGAAACTTCACCAATTGGGTGTGACACAGAATGTAATGAGGGTCTGTAACGCGAACACGTTAGGGCTCTCATTTATAATGTATTCTGAGCTCCAACATGATACAGGTTACGGGTCTATTTTACGTCTCTCATGTCTGAGGTTAACTCTCTGCCGTTTCGTTTACTGTAGATTCCTTTGACGATGTTAATTTACAGGGAAAATCTCCTAAAGTATAATTCTGGTTTATTACAATTTGGGTGTTATTTTTTTTTTAAACTTTTTGACATCTTTTCTAACTTTATCTTTCTTAAGGCCCAGATCTTGGAATGCGACGACATTGCTACAGTCAACAGTCAAACAGGGCAGAATAGCAAGGTTATGTTGCTAATAGTTCTGCATCACAATTAGGGCAAACACTGTAGGTCAAACCTTCTAGTTGGTCTGTAAAGCATACTAGATTTTAAGGGACAGTTTGGGCAATTATATTGCCGTTGGCCTTCATTTTCTCTTCCAAAAAAGATTTGGCCAACCTGAGTGTTTTGTTTAAAGTCTGACTGCTTGGACTTCCTGTAGAGCTGTGTGGTTTTAGGTTCAGGGCAGTTTTAGCTGATGTCCCAGAGGGCTCTGAAGGGTTGGGTTGAGCTTTCCTTCCTGTTGGGAGTCATGTCTTTTGGATGATATCTGTCATCCAAACTACCCTGACCCATCTCTTAATAGGACAGTTTATAGTCTGTGGGCTGTCAACACTCCTCTTCCAGCTATCCGCTATTTTGGGTCAATATCCTGTTTACTGGATACCTAAATCTTAAGAAGTCAGCGTTTCCTGCACAGAGCAGCAGTAGCTGAAGCAGGAGGGGGAGGTGTTTCATCATGGGGGTAGATGGATAGAGATGTTTGTGAGTGTGTATGTATTTGATTAAAGGCTGGTGGTGGGGGGGGGTTAGGAGCCAGATGCTAGGCCTGCAGCTGGCTGAGTGGGAGGGGAGTTACATTGAAAAGCAGCGGTGCAAGCAAAGTGGGGCTTAGCCAGACACTGAGAGGAGATAATCCATATTTCATCTGCATCCTCCTCTTCCTCCCAACCACCTGCAGAGCAGCACAACACGGACCCAGAGCATGAATAGTGCATGACACAGAAATAAAATTTGAGAAGTGCTATCGCTTGGGTTGAAGTAAGAGACGCCCTTTTTTTTATATCCAACACCTTGGGGAGCTCTTCAGAGCCCGGGAATGACTCTATTAGACGGTGAGTTTCAAAGTTGCCCCACTCACCCAAACAAAGCCCCCACCCACCCACTTGCCCATCCTTCTTATGCAGCAGTGCAGCCAAAAGGTTTTACACTGCATTCAAATATATATACTCTCCCGATCATTCAAAATGCAGTTTTTCTGATATTTTTTTTATTCATCCAACAAATGTTTCGATGAAAAAAACCACACTTCATAGTGAGTTAGCCACGGCTTCAAAGAAGCTATTTATTTTCATACCGTGGCTCTTGCTTAAAATGTGCTCTCTGCTAATTTAGCATGCGAATAAAGGCACATACCAAAACTACATTTCAGATATCTGCGTAGTCTTAAATATTCATGATCAGCTTGCAGCTTTGAAAGTAAGCTTAAAAGACTCCCTCGCTCCCTCAGCCTCCCGCAGACACACACACACACACACACACACACACACACACACACACACACACACCACCAGAGCGAAGGCCTTGTCTGTTGTCTCTCTGTATTTTCATCCCCGACTCAATATTCAGAGGAAATCAGGTAGACTTGTTTCCATTAGCTTGTAAATTAGCTGTTGCTTTGTGGCGCTATTAATCTCTGATTAAAAGTCTTAACTACAACCCAATGTCAGCTGTAGCAAACCAATACAGATCCTGTTCAAATCCAATTTAGCCCTGTTTACCTCTTCTAGATGCAGTGGAATACATTAGGTGCAGATATGGCGGCTTTGCCTTTCTCACTCGACTTTATTGCTATTATGAGCCTTGTCATGAAAAATGCTCTTTGTTCACACTCAGACCTAGAAGTGTTTCACTTTCAACACTGCGAGAGCAGAGGAAGCTTGTTTTGCAGGGATGTGGAGGACTTGGCGTCTGTGTACCCTGGTTGACCCCCACATCTCCGATCTGTGGTAGTGTTCAACAGTCTGGATCCAAACTGCTGAGACTCGTAGGGACTGTGTTCATTAACTAACTGGAAACGACTGGTTGGCAGATGGAATTCTTCATCATCAAGTTAACGTTTAACATCCTAATAATGGCCTTTATGGTAACTACAACGCATGTTCATTATTAATATGGTTATCATATGTAGTGGACTGTGTCTATAAGATGACTCGGAGACAAAGAGCCACATTTGGTGCTTTGTAGCAGCCTTTTAAAACATAGTTGTAAAGAGAATTACAGAGAGCAAAGAAAGTTAGACATGATTGTACAACAGGTCAACAAAAGAGGTAAAAACAGGTTATCAGTTATCAGTTTGTATATCTTTCATCGTTCTTTTTGAACATTTGTTTTGTCCAGCACTCTGAGTTAGATGGAACTGCACTTACCTGATGTATGCTCCTATATCCACACCTATTAAGTACTCGCCCACACACACCCACACATACACACACACACACACACACACACACACACACACACACACACACACACACACACACACACACTACACTAGGCCTTTTTAGCAGAGCAGGACCGAGCAGATGTAATACCACATTTCTTTTCATCTGACAGAGAGGGAATAATAAATAAAGTAACTGGGCCGGTAGCTCAAGCCTCCTGATAGATTTATCCAGCTGCGCAATGGCTCCTTTATGGGACACATATACATCCAGCGTCACCTTATCTCATGACCCGTTGAAGGTTAGCAGTAAATTGGCAGGGATTTCTCTATTGCCCAGAACTCGCGGCTTGTCCTCCGCCTCTGGCTCTGACGCCACGACATTGCCCGCACAATGAGCCCAATCCTTTACCAGGTGGATTGGCGCAAGGCCGTAAAAAGTATCCCCAGAGGGGGGTCAATCACGCTTGACTGAGTGCATATTTGAAAAGCAGTCGCAGTTATTGTGATGGACTGCGTTAGCTCTGCGAGGTGTTATCTATGTGTGCTTTTCAGAGCAGAGTTCTGGCGATGGCGCATGTGCCTTAGGGTTCTGAGGCTCCTTTGGAAGGTTATGGTGGTTTCCTGTCAAGATGAGGAGTAGTTTAATTTGCTAGAAAATGTCCTAACTAGAGAATGCATTCGAGTGAAAGCATTCACAGCTTTCAGCCTTACCTCCATTACCTCTCTTGGGGTGGTGTACACAATTATCAGCTTGGAAGTAAATCAGTTTGGAAGTAAATACATAAAAAGCACACCTTTAGCCCAACAAGTTCATAGGGTCTTCTTAAGAAATACGGCAACGACTTTGATGACATCCTGCCCTCTTCCTGTAGAGTTCCCCCGACTCACCCAATCACCCCGGTCCCAGAAGAGGACACGTAGTAGCATTCCTAAAACAGTGAGAGCACCCTGCTAAGACTGTTAGTAGTCCTCCATTATAACTGCCTCAGGCTTTACTGTTTTCTACACAAGAGGGACAAAGACAGCCAGAAATGGAAGGGGGGGGGGGGGGGGGGGGGATTTCTGTTATATGGGACACCCTGCGGCTGCACATGCAGACAGATTGTGAAGAAAGGATTTTTAGGGGGACAATAAGTGTTTTGCACTAGTAGTTGGACAGGAAGTGAAACATATGTCCCCTTTACAACTCCCTAAATCTCCTGTAGACCTCACATGAACTGAGCTTCTGGCAGAGTCCCCCCCCTTCAATCACCAGTCCTTTGACAGAGTCAGGCTGACAGTGATCCAGAGGCTGACGGGAGGGGCGCTGCAAACAACCCCGTCCTCCAGGAGACTCTGTTACACCACCAGGACAAACCTACCACCACCCTGCACTCCGCCCACCACCTGTCCACCGTGGCCAGCTACTGCTGCTCTGCCTCAACAGTGCTGGATTCTTCTCTTTCTCTATCTCTCTCATGGTCGCACCCACTGTCCAAACAAACAAACCCTGGCCACGAGCGCTGACCCCTCTCCAAGACTTGTTGTTTCAGTTTTACTCTACAGGCTCCATGTGGCTCTCCTCCTTTTGTTTTTTATTCATGATCCTCCTCCCCCTTTTTTGTCTCTTTGGCTGCTTACTGAAAATCTGCACTGCTTATTTATCCTCCTGCTGCTCGAGTTGTTGAGTGCTACCACACATTCCATGTTGAGAAGGACTTTCTGCATGCTTTTCACTTCTAATGTGACTCCAGGCCTTGAATTGTGAGGAAAACACATGTGGTATGTGACTCCGTGTGTGCAAGTGTGTTTGTATGTACAGTGTGTAATTGATGGCATATGTAAGAAATTACCAAAAGGTTTCAAAACATCTCTCGGCCAATTTAAATGGGAATATCGGCCATTCCAGAGATTAAGATGGTGTCGAATGTTGCCGAGGGTTGAGCTGGGGTTTCCGTCTGTCGCTAGATAGTCGGTTCGCCGTAGGTAAATGTGGTAGCGATGTCCCATCGGGAGGCAATCTAGCTTTAGCTGAAGTTTTTTACTTTGACTGAGGCCTCTTGTCTGTTAGGGTCTGAGCCTGTCAAGCGGTCTGGCTGACTCGAGTTTTGTCTAGGCCCTGGTGCAAAGGAACAAAAGGGCGCGCCTGATGGAGGGTGGCGTGGCGGGTTAGTCGGCGGGGGTTTCAGGAAAGAGGTAGAAAAAAACAGGAGTGGAATGGGGAATGATGGCGGCGTCTGAAACCAGGAGGCCAAGCGTGAAAGAGATGAGAGGGAGAGAAGCCCAGATTTGGCTCAGGATCAGTCGCCAGCGAAGGAGAGATTAAGGTCCCATCATTCCCAGCTGCATCATCAGGACTTTGGCCCTTCCCCCCTACAGTTATTTGTGCGCTAGTTTGTGTGTGCTTTACCCCTTGAGTTGAGTCTAAGGATTTCTAAAGCACGCACATAAAGTAGACAGTGTTCACCACCACACACCCCAGCACGAGGTCAGCTGGACTTCCAGTCATTCAGAGAGTTGGGACTTCTGTGCTGGCTGTAACTGAGATGAGTCCTGGCTGGCCTCAGAAGTGACTGAATTCCCCCCCCGTTCTCCTTTTCACCCTGAGAGAGCATGCTGTTTGGGCCATTGCCACGCATTGTCAGCCTCTTTAGTTCCCCTTCCTCTACTTGACTTCCCCTCAGCCTCTGCTTTATCCCACAAACAAATCTTGCTTTGGCTGAATGTTTGGATCACACGGCTGCAATTCACAGTTGTCGTTTTTTTGTACGGGTCACGCTCGTGAACTGCGTTCTCGAATGCTTCCTCTTTCTTTCTCATTCTCTTTTGAAATGCATCATGTGATTCTTCACCGGGCAGTGCTGCCGAGAGGGCAGGTGGTAGTAACAGCAGGGGCTGATGGGAAATTGGACGACCCAAGGTTAGCCAGGCGATCTTTGCTGGAGGATTAATTGTGTAAGAGCCATGTAATGATTGCTGGCATGTCTCTGGAGTGAAATCTTGTTAGTCACTGCACAGGGGTCAGGCTAAGACTGAGCATGTCGTGTATGTGTGTGTGTGTGTGTGTGCATCAGGAAGGAAGGTGACTCTGATCACGCCGGTATGCATGACCAGGTGGCGATCTGACATGTTCTGTTGTCTCAACCTGAAAGTAACCGCAGGCTCCCTCCCACTGTGTTCAGTCTGAGACACATATCCAAATTCTACTCACTGAGGTTGTGTAGGGCTGAGAGGGAAAGTTCTCCTCATGTATTCCTGCATTCACTGACAACGGGAACATATGGTGCTGTTCTTGGGAATCAGTTCTTGTTGATGATTGGTTATCAGGCCCTCAATGTCTCTTCTGAGGTCTCCACCAATTTTGAAAAGGTGCAGCTAAATTGAAAATAATGTGATTGCAATGGCTGATATGTGCAGCTTAGGCTGGTCCTAATTATTACTGTTCATAGGGCTGAGTTGGATCTCAATACGTTTTTTGTATCGACTAAATTGCGTATGCAGCACCGTGTGTGTCGTTCCTGATATAAATGATAATATTGCCAGTTTTAGACTATATTTTATTTCAGTCATTAAGTCATGACTTTTACTACGCTAATATGTAGAGTGTTAATATTTGGTGTCTAGGCTCTGACCTCATCAATCTCCGCAGTAACCAAGTTACTGTTTTGGTATTGAAACAGAAACTCAGGTGTCGTATATGAGCTAGTGCTAAAAAGGATGCCCAGCCCTTACTGTAAACTGGACGAGAGAGGGGTGGGTCATGGTCCCCTGCCAGAATCTAATGGAGGTTTTGTGGTTATATGGTATGCGTCTTAACCACTAGGACCCTATTAAATACTGTATTCCTTTCACGTTGCTGTCTTTAGCACCAATACTATCACTATAACATCAATACAATGTCTGTGCTACGTTACACCGTGGACACCTACTGCAGGAATGACTCATTCTCTTAACTCCAACTGAAGTTTTCTTGCCATGATTCTGTCCCGGGGGAAGGAAAGCCCCTTATCTGCAAACACTCTCTCCCTTTCCAACATTTTACTTTATCTCCCCATCCACTGACAACACTGAGCAGTTTATTGAACACAGATGATGAATGGGTGTGGATTGATGGCAGATAGCTGGCCACCGCTAATTGACACCCCTATATCACTTCATCTCCTGCCTTTGTATTCCTCCTCCTCCTCCTCCTGCTTTTCTTCCAGCAGCACAGCAATCCATTACGGTTCAGATTAGTCGCTCTTAAGACGCCGCATGTCTCTCTGCATGATCTATTGTAATGAAATATACTCCACAGGAGAAAGCTCAAGGGCTCTTTTCAAGGGTATTGTTGTTTTGGAGGTATATTGATCGTATGTTGTATGTTGTTGAGTTATGGAAGAGCCGGACGTACTCAATGCTTTCATGTACTTTGATGTAATGTAGCAAAAGTAGCTGTAGATCTTTTCTTTTCTTAGTATAGTACAAGTACACTCCAAGCCTCATCCCTTCAGGGGTTAGCCAGTGTCAGACCAGGAAGAGGAGGTTTCATCATCCACCAATCAAGTTCTCCTCCTACTGCTAGTCAAAGCCAAATACACCAGATTGAAAAAAAAGTGCAGGTTGTACAAAGCCTCAGGCCTTCTTAAGAGCCAAAGCCCTGTCTGTTTGAGACCTCAATCTCTCCTCTACTGCTGACTGAACATAAGTGGTCCAAATGGCAAAGCTCTTGCAAGCTCTTTTCTCCTCATCAGAAGTGGGGTCCAGCTCTTGGCAGGGCTTTTTTTAGGCTAGGCAAGGAGACAATCCTGTTGCTTTGTTATTTACTTGGGCTCAGGAACCTTAAAATGTGTTTCTTTTGTCTGGTTAAACCCGATCCTTAACAGATAGGATTGCCTGGGTTTATAAAAGCTTGTGTTTTGTATTCTTTCCCAGGTGCTCTTAATATGTTTGTATCCTCTTTATCCAGGTTTGACTCTTGCACTCCACTGGCGTATACAAACCATTTCCACACGATTCGAATGCGCTGGAACTTCGTCCCCCACCCTTCCCACATTCTCTCTCGTACCCTTCTTCTACTTTATCATTCATCTCTCTGAGGTCAGCCATTAACTCACTGTGCTCCTCTCCTTCCGCTCTCAACTTAAGGGTGATCTTTACTGAATCTACTCGACTCAGAAACAGCCTGTCATTCCCCCAGGACCAGTCAGAAAGGCGCGCTAGCCCACAGCCAGACGGCTTTTAATCATTTATTTAGGGGCTGTAATGTTGAGTTCAACTCCACTCTCTCACTTAGTGCACGCAGAGACGAGAGGAAAGTGAACGAGAGACACTGAATTAAGCTTCAATCAAGAAGCCAGTTTGTCAGTAGGCCTCCAAGGACCTCTTTTTTTTTTTTTTTTTTAACATGACGCTGTTTTGACAACGTTCTCTATGCGTTCACCCGATCAAAGAAATGAAACATCATAGGAATGCAGTTAAATTGTCCAGATTTCATTATCGGAGAGCCAAAGAGGTGGAACATTCACAGTGATTGTGCTCAATTTGTAAGGAAGAGTTAACATGCACAGTATCTGCCTAATTCTGTACAGAGAATAAAAAGTAATATGCAAGTTGGCACACATGCACATGGCTTAATTATCTTAATTGAATGCAGACTATTGTCTTTCTTTAACAATATTCCGTTGTTTGGTTATGTAGTGTTCACAAAGAGACATGCCGCTAAGAAGAAATTGTAAGCTTTTATGTATTTCAAAGGAAGTGTGCACCTCGCATTCTTCAAAGTGAAAAGTAGAAAAATAGTTCAACTTTAAAGGCTGCAAGATTACCTGTTAAATTGCAACAGGCAGCCAATGAGTATCAAGGGACTCGGCAAGACCTTGGATTTTCATTGAGCCTTGGGTTTCTGTGTCTGACCAAAGCTGTATTTTGGTTGGTAAAGGTGCTAAATTCAAAATTCTGTGCTTTTATACCGCTGATAACGTAGCGCCCAGCTACCAGTTTCCCCTGGGTTAACGCTGTTAGCTCTGTCAGTACTGTTGCAGTTGTCTGCACTTTTCATGGCATTAGCTCCGTTAGCTGCTAGCCACGGGCTCAGCCGTCACCATGCTTCAATCATAGATATGCTCTGAATATGGAATTTTGTGCCTTTTAAATTGATTGTACATTTTTAAACATTGTACATTTTTAAATTACAGTAGTACTGTACACACTCAGACTTCAGTTTTCTAACCTTTTGTTTTCATTACCGGGTGCCAAGTCATGAAGGTAATTCACATTTATGATTTGAACAGAACAAAGGATGTTGATTAGAGGCAACTAATCAGCGCTCACCTTTTCTGAATCCCATTAGAAGGCCCTTCCCAGCCTAGCTGTGCTGTTTAGCCTGAGGTCAGTTGTAAAGAATGTATTTTCCTCAGCTCTGCAATGCTTGTGTGTAAATAAATGTGTCTCCTTCTATGCAGCAGAAAGTCTTCCCAGTCATTAACCCCAATAATGGGACTTCAGAACCTTTCTCCGAGGGTAATGACCTAACTCAGCTCGGTTCATGGTGCAAATTGACTCTAAGTTACTGGATAGAGTGGTGTAGGTAAATAGAGAACGTTTTCAGTGTCTTGGTGTTGCTGAAAGAGGTTATGCATACACCCAAATCAAGGGACCAGTTTCTTTCCAGCAGCCAGCCAGAGCACAGACCAATCAGCCTCCTGCGAGGTGCGACTGACAGCTACGTTCGTACGACTGTTGATCTAAAGAACAATTGTGGCTCCTAAAGAGGTTAGCGGAGATGCTGCAATAGCTTCCATTATATTAGAACTGGAGAGTATTTCTTCAATGAAAAAAAGAGCAAAGACCGGCACTGAAAGCTTTTCTTTGATGGAAAAGATGTAGCTCTTCTCGTGACTGGCTTTGGCAAGAGTTTGATGGACGGATGGTTCATCCAATCCCACGCCAAGTATTTTTGAAAGTGCCTGCCGTTTTCCAAACAGTTTCCAATGACGTGTTCTCATTTGGCCGATCACGTTAGGAGGCTGAAGGGTTGTGGGATTAATCGAAAAGATCCTCAACAGAAAAAGTGCAAACTTCTGTCTGATCAGCAGAAAGGACTGAAGATCAATGGGGACTGTGTGGGGCTTTGAAGCCTGAGAGGAGTTGGCCAATCAGTGGAGAATTGTTTACTTGTACGTTTCTTCGAAGAGGTGAAGAAAACAAGCAGTTTGAGGCGTCGCTTGTAGTGTTTTCAACCAAACACAGTGGCGAACAACACTCAAACTTTTCCTCTTGCTCTCTCCTTGGCCTTCTGTTTCTCCCTCCAGCTTTGTGTAATTGGTCAACAAAAATAGTCTGCTTGGTTCAGTTGTTTTTACTGTTTTTCTACACGAGGTGAATTTGCAAATGGTTTAAGATATTAGGTGTGGGGGGGGGGGGCGGACGCTGAGGGAGATTTATTTGTGTTTCATAGCTTTGATCTTTTATCTTTGGATTAAGATGAATGGTTGTCAAGGGTTTAATTAAAAAAAGTATTTTGGACATAAATTGGTCGATGTTTTCTAACTTTGTGAATACAATAAAAATGTCCTTCACGTAGCAAAAGGAACAGTGCACACAATAAAAATGACTTGTCAGACAGAAAAACATCTTTGAGGTCAGTTAAATCTATCTAGTACACAACCACCTGCTTCATATTCTTCCCCTTTAAAAGAAAAACTCTTTCTACTCCACTGTCCTCCAACTCTTTCCCTCTCCTCCCTCTTCATTCCTTTTGATTTCCTCTCCCCTCTCTTGGCTCTGTTCTGTTTTGATTAGCAATGATTGCCTCAAATGCTTCCCTTCCCCTCTCCATTACCGAGAGCTGTAATGTTGTCACACTCATGCACAGCAACGGGCCGTGCCAGGGCGTTGCACTTCCGACCACTGACTTCATATCATCTTCCATCAGCGGGATGTGCAGCAGGAAGACTATATTTCTCACACATTCACACGGGGTCAGGCGGGGTGTGAGGGACTCACTTTCATCCTTAGCCCATGGACACTTCTTCTCTAAATCTCCCAATGAAATATGAATCAAAAGCAGTGCTCCAGGCTTTTGCTTGCCTTGAAAGAAGCTTTAACTCAATTTAAAGTCTCAAGAGGTGAGGAGTTGCTACCCTGCATTGCAGTGTTTGGATATAATATCAGGGCTGAATAAATCATGGATTGTCAGGACAAGAAACAAACTAGAACATTATTGTTGTTTTTTTATATATTGTCAAGAGTGTGTGCTTACGGATGTATTATTTAGAGTGCTGTTTCAAGCCGTTCTGTGGAAACTAGTCTTGATACTACGTAGGTTACTTACGGCTGTGGAGAGGTTAGTAGATGGGCTTGTACTATAGTTTATTTGCTACAGTCTTTCCATGACCTTTTTTTAGTTACCTAACCTTATTCCTAGCGTAAGCAATACTCTATTTGCTATGTGCAGATATTGATCTAATAAATAATTCTGATAACAATGGCAGCAAAGTTTCAAAACTGTTGTTATTTAAATCAGTTTTTTTTTAAGAATTCATGGGCATCTTAGTGGCATCTCCCAATAGTGTACATGTAAATCTGCATGACCTGTCCATAAATAAACTGGTATTTAATTAGGTAGATTGAATTTATTAGACAAAGTAAATAAGTAAATAATTTATAGTGATTATGTATTATCTAAATATTTCCAATTTTGAAATCACTAGTTATATTATATTAGAATCAATATATATTAGCGGTGATTTTCATTCTGCACACGTCATGTTTGCTTATTTTTGTATCATAAACACTTTTCATTCATCGCTGCGTCTCGGTATATTTTTGTGCTGTTATTTTCTACACATTATTATTTATGTGTTTCACACTTTGCATCCCCCTAGTTGCTTGAGTGTTGCATTGCAAATTGTGGGTGGCATTATATTTAATAACCTTCATTTGCAATGTTCTTATTTATGCTCTATTTTGCTCTGCTGGACTCTAATATAATTTGTTGCTGCAGTGGCCCAATTACAGTTCCATCTTAGCCGTATGTCTAATGGAAGATTACCTGGATGTTGTGCTGTTTTTCTTGCCATCTAACAACTGAATATAAAAATCTGTTAACTCTTGATGTCTTGTCCCCCCCCCCCCTGTCTGTCCAGGAGCAGAGCCCCAGCAACGCCACATCCCTGGCTATGATGCAGGAGCCACAGGAGGTGGTGGAGGAGACGGTCACCATAGAGGAGGACCCTGGCACCCCCACCTCCCATGTCTCGGTGGTCACCTCTGATGACGGCACCACACGGCGCACAGAAACCAAGGTAAGACACAAAGGTGCACTCAGCCGAGTCGCAGTGTATATACGTAGAGGGTGGCACTGGTCCTGTAACTGAATGATGAATAAACACTTAAAACATTTGTTGACCAAGTATTTTCCGATTGAAAATCATGTTAGATGCTGTGAAAAAAGTTCAACTTTGCAATGATACTGAGCAAAAAGGTAGACTTAGAAGGTTAGCTGTGACCTGCAGGTTAAACTGATGATTCTTCTACGTTCTGCTGTACAGAGCTGACAGTCAGCCTGGTACCTACTATCACACCTGAGCAGCACACCTCAGAGCAGTTGCATTGTTGTGGCAAAGAGCTCCCATTGTGCTCATAGCTGCAAACCCCCCCCCCCCCCCCCCAAGGTCCCTTTGATCCATTTCAATATTGCTTCAAATTATGGTTATGGATTACCACATCCAAACAGCACAGCACTGTAGCTCCTCTCCCAGACTTCCACCCTGAAGAACTCTAAATCCCATAATCCTACAGCCCAAAGTGGTTTCATCTCCCTCTCACGGCTTCAATTATTTGATTATTGTGTTATTATGAGCCAACTCCCCCTGGTGTTCTCCTAGTTGTGTGCTTCTTAAAAGCTCTTTTGTTGATTCGTCCTCTACTGTGTTCTGTTATTTCTTTCTGTAAGGATATCTCATCTAACGTGAAGGTGAGTGGACTTTTATACCAGTATGGCTTTTCCCACCACGCCACCATTTATTTGTGTGCTCATACAGGCTACAGCAGCAGTATGCAACACAGTCTGCTTCATCACAAGCCAAATAATTCTCCAGTCTCTACAATACTTCTCAGTTCACTGCTTGTTGCTTCCACCTGCTAGGATGAGACCCATTCTCTCTCTGTTTTCTTATTTCTTTTGCATGGTCTTCTGTCTCTCTCTCTCTCTCTCTCTCCTTATTTCTCTCTTTTAAATTCTGTCTGACAACATCCCTCATTGACATTATAGATGGTACAAAATACCAGTGCTCAGCAGCAATAACACATAATACAACCCCATACGTAGTGATGATGATATGAGATGGAGTGAGAGACAACCCAGGCAACCCAGGCAACCCTGGTCACATTTTTGGATTGTTGGCTATTTTGCTTCCATAAACATGTCTTCTTTCAGTCTAGTGGAAAGAAAACATCCCCAATATGCATTTTGATTTCTTATGAATTCAAAACAGTTGCCATTAGATAAAGCACATTTGCATATTTAACATTTCAGAAAATGTTGGAAGTTTTGTGCCGATTATGGTCATCTATTACTTAACGAGTTTGACCTCGTAGTGCTTTGCAAAATGTAATCTCTGAGCTAGAAATATCTTCAGTTGCACTCGCATACACCAAACTTTACAGTTTTGATTTTTTTTTTGTCTGTTCACAGTATTTTCTCATTTATTGAGTGATATAAATGGATATCCAAAATTCCATCTGTAAAAACATTTGACTCTAACACAAATTAATTAATGTAAGTAATCAACTGGGAACGTTTCATGGCGATATTTGATAGTTCAACCCCTAATTACGTGTAGGTGTTTCCCTTTAATTGGTATCTAAAATCATTGCAACTACCCTGAGGACACGCTATGAATCCCGGTGTCAGGAGTTACAATTTCAATTACTTTTGACTTGTTTTTCCCCCCAGATGTAGCCCTGTGATAGTTTTTACTTTTGAATGATATGAATTACCATTTTTTTGTACATTGGCTCCCCGAAGTAATTTGCTACCACTTTACCCAGGACTGAAAAATACATTTCAAGTGGCAACAGTAATCTGCAGTTGCTCGAACTAGAATGTCCTCCTCTCGGTGTCAGGTTGGGCTTTTTTGAAGAATTTCAAGTGTGTGCATGTTCATTGTGTTTTGGGAGACAGTCTGCATTTCACTTCTATGTTGAAATTCATCACTCTCTGTGTGTGGAGAAGAATTCCCACCAGAATCCACGCCAGATTTCCATTTGAAAAAAAACCACACTCTAGTGGGGTTTAGAATCTCTTCCTTTCTACATCCACATTTTGAGACATACCTTCAAAATTCAGCTTATATTGCATTATTTTGCTTGGGATTTGGTTGTAAACGTAGACAGAGTCAACTGCTGCTGCTGCTGCTGTAGGCTTCCAGTGGAGTGGAGAGCGCCGTGTTGAGCTCCTACTCTGGGGACTGTGAAACTGTAATTAAAAAGCCTGGTCTAATCCCTCATCGGGGAGGGCCCAATCCCCTCCAGCCTGTTTGCTGCGAGGGGATTGGCCACACACACACTCACTCACACCCACATGATTTGATGCATTCATACGCAGACCTCCTTAGCGATAACACACGCAAGCATGTGCAGTAAAACATCACACTAATCAAGGGGCTTTGCTGCTGAGGAAGTGAAGAGGAAGGACGCTCCTTGAAAGAGGCCGCCACCCTGACCGGAGGAAGGGGATCGGGTGCTCTCTGGAAGTCACTTTGAGGAGAAAAGCAGATTCATGTTCAGGGTGAACTTCTGGAAGCCGACGTCTTCCGTGGCGGCAAATGGATCCAGACCCAGCCGAGAGTTTACCCAAAGAAACCCCTCCCCTCGTCTTCCTCACTTTCCTTCCGTATTGTCGTCCTCTCAGCATTTCCTCTCTCTAGCTTACTTTCATGTGTGGTTTTTCACCCTCTCTCCTTTTCTATCCCTCCCGTCATCTCCTAGCAACTCACAGTTTTATTTATGTGCTTATCTGTTCTTTTGAACCAAAGTCTTGCCATACCGTCTGTAATGCTAACACATTCCTTTCCCTTGATGGTTATCCCCCATCTCACTGCTGGAAGATGAAACATGGAAGCTTCTCCCATCTTCCTGATTTGCAGGCAAAAAAGTTTTTTCTGGTGGTAAACCTGTCTGTATTACTAGTTAGAATACTGAGAAAGATACACAAAAGTTGGCACCAAGATGGAGACACTGCATTTTAAGTATTTGTCAGCGAAAAGAGGCTAGACCCAGCGGACAAATTCAGTTAATGTAGGGTTTAATATGTTTTTAATATACAATTGGAGAACAACCACAAACGGCCTTTCAATAGCAGCTTAACCACTGGTTCTATTTGCATTTTCAATCAAAGTGAATTGGCCAAGTCCCTGAATGAGTCTGAGCTCAATAACATCCACGTCCTTCCTCCATTCCCAGCATGCCATGCTTTACTGCTGTCTTCCTGCTGGCACACCAGTCACGTTGGAGGAAGAGCCCAGTTGGGCCAATGAAATCATCTTTCCTCCTTTCCTCTGGATATGAGCTAATGAGACTTGAGACAGACCACACAAACAAATAAAATCACTTTCGCTACTCTGCACACACTGGGGAGTCAGCTGCTGCACCTACCACCCAGTGATGGTGACTGACAACTTGTTAGTGGAGTCCAGGCCTGCCAGCCGGACCCCCACCCCGGTCTCCATCTCGCCCCCCCAGTCCGTCGGAGATAGAAGCAGTAAAGGATGCTGAACCCTGTGTGATGTTTGCTGTTTTCTCCCCTCCCCCGCCTGTCTCCCTGTCCCTTTAACATCATGTTTTAAAACGGCCCACATTTAGTCGCTTCTAGCATTGCAGCGAAACTTAACTATTTCTACTTCGGCCATCCTCGCAAATGCTCTTTTAGATGAGCTGAACATTAATCACGGACGTCACTTAAATATCTGAGTTACCACCTCATCCTCTCTCGGTATCTCCCTGGCCACCCCGTCAATTTGAACTCTCAATAAAGTGAATGCCGCAGAGGTTGTGAAACCTCTTACAGAACTGTAAAGTGCACTGTTTGACACTGGCTGCCTTTCCCTCCATTTTTATTAGTTTGGTAAACAGTTAAGTCCTTAGTCTAACTGCGTGTGGTTGTTTCAGTACGGCATTGCCTTTCCATGCACGCACGCGTACAAATCTGTAGTATTTCTACATGTGCACAATGCTCACAAATACTCACACTCTCCACCATTTTAGCAAGTCTCTTTTAGCCCTGTTTACCCCACTCCAGCATATTTCAAACGCCCCTTTTGAAATGCAGGTCCCTCGCCTCCCCTCACTTCCCCTTAACGCCTTGTGAACTTGAGCGTACATCAAAGAGTGTTAGAAAACTGTGTGATGGCTCCCTTTGCAGCACTTGCAAATCGCCTAAAAAGCTGTGTTGGTACAAGGCTGCTGGGCATGTCAAGGCTGGGGAAGCGGTGGCATTCACCGTGCTCTCCTCTCAGCTCTGACAGAATAGGACAGAATCAAATATGTTGATAAATAACTTGTTATAAAATTACCAGATCTGTAGAAAAGCATTCTGACATTATACTCTTGACTAAAAGGCTTAGATTTTTATGCTATATCTCTCTGGAAAATCACTAAAGCTTACCAAAAAGATTCATAATGTTATTTAATAAATTATATATATTAGGCCTACGTAATCGCTTCATGCATGGAATGACATTCAGCCCCTGTAGTCCCCTTGTGGCCCAGAGTTAGCATTAGGACTCATGCTGTAGACACCAGAACAGACAGTTTGGGTTCTTAACGCTGTGAATCAAGAGGATGAAAGCGAGCTTGTTATTCGATAGATAGATAGATATAAACTTTATTCATTCCAAGGTCAGACATGTGCTAATGTGAATCAAGCAAATGAGCTCTTTATTTGTAACTAGCGCAAAGCCGAGGCAGAATGGCATCAGAAACAAACGTAAATGACTCAGTGATTACTCTGAACGTGGAAATGAACCGTGGCGTTCCTGAAATAGGCTTTGTTATGTAGCGCACATGAGGACGCCGTGTTGAACAACAGATATGCTGTTTGGGCTTTTGCACCTCTGTAGCGAGGGTTAATGCTTCATTGTGGTTCCTTGATATTGTTACATGCCTGCGCGCTCCTGATTAAAATCTAAATCATAGCATTGATGGGAAAATAAAGAAAGCATATTACAATTAAGAGGGCTGGTGTCGAAAATGAAACCCATCAGATTTCTTTTCTTCATTTCTATGAGAAAATCTGAACGGCAGTCTTGCGCACGTCAAGTGGGGAACGAACTGCGACACCTTGTCAGGCACGAATTGCATCAGACCTGCACCCCTGCGGATGACGATTAATTTTCATCAACCTCATTAATTTTGAAAATGAATTTATAGTCGTGGACAAAATAGCCAATTATCGTCCACAGCAGAATTCACTGGGCAGCAAATTGGTTTCTGTATGGGCGGAGAGCCCAGGGAGTGGAGTAGCTGTCTCCAGCCAGACAGCCTCGGAAGACAGCAGAGGAAGTCGAGTTATTTAGCTATAGGATGAAGTGAGCGATAGATGCATGCAGGTCTGGTTGTCACAGTGTGTGATGCTACCCTGTTCCCTTGGGGACGCAAAGGATTCAAGGTCCAGTGGAGCTGTAGCACTTCAAGATGGCTCTGTTACAGCACAATCCAGGAGACTCAGTGTACTAAGACAGCCACTGTGTATATGCGATATTTTGGGTTTAGATTTCATGTTTAAAGCCTACTGATTTTTTTTTTCACTTCATAATTCAAGGCAACACAAATTGACGACAAGGGCCAGAAAATTAGTCCCAATCAACTTCACCATTAAAAAAAACTATCTGCTTCACAAACTCATTATTTTATGAAACATCACTTTATGACGTTTTAATGCAGCACAATGAAAAATGTAGTCATTAACACAAATTAGGTTTGAAATGCATGCTTTAAATGTGGACAACAAGAATCAAGAATTGCATTTACTTTCCATTTATCAAGTTTATTTGTCTGCCTCTTTCTAACACAGTGTCCTAATTGAACAGCTGGAGAGGCCAGTCTTTGTTTAGTGGAGAGCATGGTTTGCTGCATACCTGCAGCCTGAATTTAATATCACTCTGTCACGCTGATGCCACACTGTCTGACGGGTGTATCTGTTCCCCTCTAACAGGTGACTAAGATGGTGAAGACGGTGACCACGCGGACGGTGCGTCAGGTGCCCCTGGGGCCCGACGGCTTGCCCCTGCCCGAAGGCTCGTCCCCACTGGGCAGCTACACCGACTCCATCGACCGGCGCTACATG
Organism: Leptoclinus maculatus; assembly: GCA_032191485.1. Lineage (NCBI taxonomy): Eukaryota > Metazoa > Chordata > Actinopteri > Perciformes > Stichaeidae > Leptoclinus > Leptoclinus maculatus. The sequence goes on from JAVDOI010000005.1 coordinate 27,058,789, forward strand.
AAGAATGGAGGGGACCGCTTCATCACCCCTCAAGCAACCTCCACCCTGACGCGCTCCTACAACAACTCCTACAACGATTCATATGGAGAAACGCCCGAGAGCCAGTACGTCCGCCACTACGGCCTGCACGATGGCTACGCCGATTTGACTGACAACTACGGCAGCCTGTCGCGGGGCGTCAACTTCCGGCCGCCGCGCTACCCTTACCTGCCCAACAGCTACCGGCCGGAGAACAGCTACACGCTGCCTATTCGCAAGGATGACTACGGCCATGTGGCCCAGCCCCAGGTGCCCATGGGTAGCAGCACTGTGGATCTGAACCGCTCGCAGCCAGAGCGCTTCCAGGCCGAGCCATATGGCCTGGAGGATGATCGCCGCAGCTTGGGCCCTGAAGAGGAGGAGCCATACGAGCTGGAGCCCGACTATTCCACCGCCAACCGCCGCACCCTGCAGGGCGCCAACCGGGGTCGCACCCACCGGGAACCCCTTCGTGATATGCCCCGAGTCAGGTGAGGATAAATGCAAAAGAAACTTGAGAGAGCAAAGGTTTGCTTTTAAACAGGAAACAGATATTACACAGATGAATCTGCATAAAAGCTATTTTTATACACCAGTATAAACTTACACTTAAAAACCTGACAGATTGTGTCGAAGGATTCAGCCTACTGGCAGGAGATAATGGTTTTGTGAAGATGTGCAAGTTCCTACAGTGTGCATGTTATCCTTTCTAAGTTGGACAGTGAGTTCTTGTGCACAAGCGCAGGCTTTGCCTTGATATGAGAGGAGATCATCTTGTTAAGATTAGAGAGAATAAAGAATGCTTGTCTTGCTCTCGCCATGAAATAGACCACGCTACACTGAGCGCAAGTAAACAGATGTCTCTTCTCCTTGAGCAACTTGCTTGAGAAAGGAAGCGAGGAAAAAACAGTCTTTGATTGCCATTTTCCTATAAAAGGATAGTGAACAAGTGTTTGTGTCAGAGGTAAAGAGGCGAATGATTTGAGACGGGAGGAGGGACGGAAGGGAGGGTAGAGGGGAGGGAGGGAGAGAGAGTGGGAGAGGGTAGGAGGCTTTTGTCAGTCATCTCTCAAAGCCTTTTTTGTGCAACCTTTGTTGAGATGAGTATAACCCCTGGCTCCAGCCGACAGGAAAGAAAAGCATGTTCGCCTCCAACAATAATTGTCTCTTAATAGTTTCCAATCATTTCATTGCTGCCCAAAGGGAGGCCTGGGAAAAAATGTCCACCCTGAAGTAAATTGAAGCAGAGATTTGAAGTTGATAAGTGCGTTTGACAGCCGAAGGATGTTTTTAAAGGTGCAAAATCCGAGATCGGGAGTATCTCGACTGCCTCTCAGTGGCACAACATGTCGAGTGCTGACAGAGCTAACAGTGTTTACCTGAGGGGGAACCGGAGGGTGGGCGCTACGCTTCTGCAGCAACGCTGTCGGTTGGGACGACGTTATGAGCTGTAAGTGCTGTACAGCTTACAGGTGGGGCACGCTCACATTTACTCACCTGCAATAAAAGCATGCATGTCAACAAAATAAGGAGAAGCTCGAATAACAACACGCAGAATGTTAAATATAGCTCCTTTAAGTTATCGGCGCGTTTCTGTCAATCTCGGTGCAAAATGTGTGGACCTGACAGGAAATATTGTGTATCTGTGTGTGTGTGTGTGTGTGTGTGTGTGTGCTTTTTGTCACGGTCAAAGGTGACCGGCTTCATGACAGCGTGTAAGTTTAGCTTTTTGACCCTTCTTAATTCAGGTTATATACACAGTCATGCGTTCACAGTAAACTGGGGTTAAAGGCCCCTGGATTGAGGTGCATGTGGAGAAATGCAGATGCCTAATCTGATTCTGTCTCTACACTATTTTGACTTGGCTCTGACACACACACACACACACACACACACACACACACACACACACACACACACACACACACACACACACACACACACACACACACACACACACACACACACACACACACAGTATATTTCTCTCTCACTCTCACTCTCACACACACACACACACTCTCTCTCTCTCTCTCACACACACTCACACACACTCAATAACAATCCACATTTTCTGAAAATGAGTCACTCCCCCATCCGCCTAGAGAGAGGCGCTTGCTGTGACAGGCAATTTGTAGCCTTGCCTTACATGTGTCACAACACAGCCCTAACAGCCACATACACCCCTTCACACACACACACACACACACATACACCCCTTCACTCACACACATAGACATGCACACACTGACAGCCGCTAACATGAATGGATAAACACAAACACATATGTTTGAAGACACTCTTGACTTGCTGCTCAGCTGCCTTTCTAATTACAGCAGGAAATATATCCCAAATATGTCCTTATCTCCTCTCCTCCTGCACTCAAATCAGTTGACATCAAAACATCAGCAGAACGTAAGCATTTGTCCCTCTGACAATCAGCCCTCCCAGAGTGCCCGGGCTCTCCTGTGCACTCACACTGCAATTACTAGACTTCCAAGAAGGGAGCAGCGACTCCAAACTGCTGTAATGAATCTGGGAATTAAAGCGGTTTAATTACAGCTTATCATTGCATTGCAAGCCATCAATTATGCTCCAACAAAGAATGACGACGTTTAGTGCTAAAACGGCTTCCTGCATCGGCGGCAAACACTCATTTTGTCACCGCCATCGTGTGTCGGGAACGATGATGTGTCATGTTCTTTGGATGTGTGAGCATGCCTCATTCTTGGATTTTAGTGTCAACGTAGCTAATGTACGCTAATGTCTAGCTCTAATGCAGAGGCTCCCATACAGGTCAGCAGGGGTCACCGCATGGTTTCATCAGTATGAAAATGATGTGAGTCATACGGTTTTTGGAAAGTGGTACTCAAGGCTCTCCACCAAACACCAAATTAGAATATCTTTTGGTCACAATTTCTGAATATATGTTGTGATGTCTTTGTCATAAATCTAAATGCAGATTATAGTCTATTTCAATGTCACTTAGATCGTTTCTTCTTGCTGGACCTGTTAGCAGTTTCGACATGCTGCAGAGCATGACAGGATGGTATAATGCAGCACACCTTGCATTATAATAATACTGCATAATAATGCAGTATGGAGGCATTTATTATGTATCTCGGGTTTTTCCTTTATCGCTGTCTGTAATAGGGTAGTGCAAATGATTGGAACACACAGTGTTACTACATCAGAGGTAAGAGGTGGTAGTGTTTCAAGGTCCTCATGAGTATCTCTTTACCACTGTGTTATGTTAACACTATGTCTTTCATCTGTTGATGAGAAACGCTCGATAAAGGATTTGATTAAAAAACATTTGTCAAGGCACTCAAAGTAGATATTTGTCCTTCTTTTCTATTTAGAAAGAAGTATAAACTGCAATGGAATACATGTTTATATGATGTAGACTGCTTTTTTAACAACCTGCATGTCTTGGATTGGTCTTTTACAGAACTTTTTCATTGGTCAGCATTCATTTTTCTTGAATAAAACCACTCAAAAAGGTGTGACATCAAAAAGGCTATTATTTACCTCAACAGTATATAAGTGCCTTGCTTAAAGGCAGCAGGAATGAAGCTTGTAATGAACATGTCTGTTTCCTTCCTCTCTCTCCTGTCCTTCCCACTGTCTGGATGTGAGTGCATCTTACTCTCTTTCCCCCGATCCCAACCCATCCTTTATGTGTGTGTGTGTGTGTCTATGAGAACTTTTGTGTGTGTGTGTGTGTGTGTGTATGTGTGTGTCCTAATGCCAGCGTGATTAATAGCTGCTTTTGAACTCTGCCAGACTACAGCGGCGTCTTTAAGCCAATCTCTAATGGCTCATCTCTCCTTGGGCGACCTGTTCTGCTGCACCTGCCCACCTGCATTCAGGGGTCACTACACACACACACACACACACACACACACACACACACACACACACACACACACACACACACATAGACATATAAACACACACATAAGTACTCACATTTACTCATCCCTTAATTGAAGGGGGGGGGGGGGGGGCTCATTCTAATTCATACCCAATCCCGTCAAGAGACTTTCACTGGGAGCCATGTCGTCCGTTTATTATAATACTTCCCCTGTGTCATGTTTGAGGTTCCTCAGAAGCATCCCCTGAATTACTAAATTATAGAAGAAACTTCTCCTCTAATTGAATGTAAACAAACAGTGGTGGCAGTGGATGATGCCATCGAAACAGCCCGAGAAATTAGAAAGTGGCAAGACATAAACTCTCGAGCTTTGCTGTTTATAATCTCTCTTCTTTCTTCTCTGTCCTGCAAAAGGCTCTTGTGCATCATAAAAAAGAATAATTCAAAATGAGCAAAATGCCTGGCAGGAGCAGTCAGCCATAAACGCCACAGAAATGTAATGTGTACATATGAGATGCAAACATCTTCTCGCCGAGTTTCCTTTTCATTTGGCCTCCTTTCATGGGCCTGCAGCAGAAGAGGGTCAGGCACGGCCGCGATTAAAGGATGATGAAAATAATTGACAGAAGATGAAGGGGAAGGAAGAATAGCGAGGATGTGACAGTCCGGATAAATAAAACGAGTCGCTGAAGTTTGCCGACATGCACGCATGCACGCGTCTACTGTATCTGTTTATCTTTTCTTCTACTCTTTGTGTCTTTTGAGCAAAACAAGCGCACACAGATGCACAGAAATAGCCCGGGCATTTAGCAGCTCCATTAACATGAGGAGCGTGATCTGCCGTAATCACGCTCGGCGCATCGCGTCTGCAGACGGAGAGCCCTTTCACATCCTGTGAATACACCCCTCCCTGTACACACAATGGCGCCAATTTAAATGCAAATCCTGACATTCCCATCACTCAGCTGCACGACAAAACGCTTTGCCAAAAGCCCCGGCCGCATCGGTTCAGATCCAAATGAGCCACGATCTGCACAACTGTACATCTCATCTGTGTGTTGAAGTGTGTCTGTGAGAGAAAGTGTGCGAGGAACATAGTGTGACAGATAATGAGAGAGAAAGTCAAAGGGAGTGAGCGATGCCGTGCACGAGATGGATGCTGGTTATGTATTCAGCTCTATTCGAAGGAGATGATGCCGAGATTGCGTGCTGCCCTTTCTTTAGGAGGGTTATTCCTGCCTCCTTGCCTTTGTCATGTCCAATATCCCGCAGCTATCGAAGAGCTGGTTGATGGCCTGCGAGTGTGGGAGTGTGTGTTTGTACACTCGTGTACACAAGGAAGCATTCAGTAACCACCAGCACGTGCAAATTTCCATCTCTTTTCCATGCAGTCCGTCATGCAGCTCAGTGTTGTCGCCAAACCTCAGAGCTGCAGTCGTCCTCCAAATGATGTGCTGTAATGAGGCTTATTTGGCCCCTCCTTCCAATGCTGTGGTTACACGCTGCCTGTAGAGGTTTGTAGGCTCTCCAACATGGTCCACAAAGCTGGAAAAAAACAACTTTTAAAAGTCAAATGATAGGTTAAATGTTTTCGTCATGAGGAGCGCCTGTGTGTAAAGGCATTAGACCCGCAAGAGTCACAGCTGTTCTTGACATGTGCCCACGACACCCAGAGCTTGTCTGGCAAAGTTTGCCATTCAGCGCCGGGGTTCTTTGTACTTGCAGCATTTGGACGCAGGGCTGTATTCAACTGCGGTGGGGGCCTCACTCCATCTCTATTAATCCTCTTTCCGTCCATCTGAATAGGGGTTTTAGTATCTTGTTACATTGCTCGGGCAGGGCTTTTTCTCCCAGTTCATTTCGTATTGATTTCCTTGGCAGTGAAATGCACAAAGTCGTGCCATTAAAGCCAATATGTTACTGCAAGGTTTGTGTAAAAGAATAATCAACAGAGGAAAACACCAGAGCCTAGGCGAGCACCCCCCCCCCCCCTCCCCAGCATGCCTGGGAAGAACTGTAAAAACACGTAATTAACATAAAACTCATTAAAATTACAGCTCGGTCTGGAATTCCCTGCCAACCGCCGGCGTTGGCCACCATTTTGTGTTGCACCACCAACCACCATACATCAAAGATGGTGAGAGGAGACCAGCTGAATTATGTAACGAAGATAAACAAGTCTCAAGCTGTGGGGTGGGCGGGGGGGAGGGAGGATATGATAAAGGCTGTGCATAAGTACACAACCCTAATTAAATTCCTCTCCCCATGTCATAACTTCCCCCGCCAAATATTCCACCATCCTTTTATACGACTCGGTGGTTCGTGTTCAAAAAGAATCTTTCAGAAATATTCTTTGAAACTTTTCCGCCAGTGTTAAAATGTGACTCTCCTGACTCCATCCTCGGGGGTTGGCCCCTTATTAAAGTGAAAAATCGTTGCAATGATGAAAGAGTCTTAACTGAAATAAGTAGCCTGCACTGTCGCAAGTAGCAACAAATGACCTGTCGTTGGAATTGAGCGCCACATTCTTTTTGCTCATCACTCGAAAAGAGAATTGACGAAGATGCCGTCAGAGTGAAGAACCCAAGAGAGTGTAGATCATAGATAGAGATTTATTGAAGGGCACCCTCTATGAACCCACAAAAAGAAACTCCCTTCTTCCCTCCCCCAGAGGACTGCACTTATTTCCATCACGGAAAAAATGATCTCAATGCGGTACCCAGACGCCAGTGATGATAATGAGGCTAATGCTAGCAGAGAGGTCCCAGAGAGATGGTCATTGCCATTTTAGCAACTGCATGCTGGTGTTCAGCTCTGTGAATAGAGGGAGCCCTGGGGGCACCACCACACGTACTCATAGTCCTCCCTGGGGGGACAGCACAGCTCTTTTCTGTGTGTTCCCTGTGGGAATTGACATCAAATCCCTTCTCTACTCTATATGGTGGCTTCCTAAAACAATGCAATCTTCACAAGACTTTCTTTCAAAGCTTTTCCTTTGGTGTTGCCTTTGTCTCCGTTTCTTTGTGAACTGCCTGTTTTTTCTTTGTGCAATCTTTTTTCTGTCTCTCAATCACTCCCTCTAAGATTTATGTTTGTTGATGTCTGACATGTTTGCTGCTACCACCTGACGGGGAGGAATAATAAGCGGAATGTTGCTTACCTTATCACTGTTATTGCAGGGGATTGCCACCGCGGTCCCTTTGACAGACCGGGTAATAACAGATCCAAAGCACAGATCACCATGTGTGTGTCCCCCCCTCACGCTCTGTCCTTCACTTCTTCCCTTTTTTTCCCCTCCTCCATCGCCCACAACTTCTCACCTCTCAGTCACCCTGTCCTCTGCTTTTCCTTTTCTCCTCATTAGTCTCCGGCTCTCACTTCAGTTGGCTTCTCTCAAAAGTCTTTACCCCGGCTGTCTAATTCTTCTCCCAGACAAATCTGTCTGAGTCGCCTTCACTTTACCTCGTCCATCTCCCTTGTGCTCACCGTCCTCTCCTCTTTCATCTTCCAGAGGGTACCCGGATGAAGCCATTGAGCCAGAGCTGATCGATGAGCGCCACCCTTACATCCATGGCATGTATTCAGCACCGCTGGCCCTCCCGGAGAGGGGGAGCATGGCCAGTCTGGACCGCATGGGCGGCCGACGCTCACCGTCCATTGACAGCATCCGGAAGGACCCGCGCTGGCGTGACCCAGACCTCCCCGAGGTCATTGCCATGCTGGGCCACCCCATTGACCCGGTCAAGTCCAACGCCGCCGCCTACCTGCAGCACCTGTGCTACGAAAATGACAAGATCAAGAAGGATGTGCGTCAGCTGAAGGGGATTCCTGTTCTGGTGGGGCTTCTGGACCACCCCAAACCCGAAGTCCACCGCAAGGCTAGCGGTGCCCTGCGCAACATCTCCTACGGCAAGGACAATGACAACAAGGTGGCCATCAAGATCTGTGACGGCATCCCGGCGCTCGTCCGCCTGCTGAGGAAGACCAACGACATGGAAGTTCGAGAGCTCATCACCGGTAAGAACAAATATTTCCATAATAAACTCTCCAAATAATGTGATGAGGCTCATCCGCAATGACACAAAACAAAGTATCCGTATTAAATTGTTAATCAATACAGATGATTTTTAGAAGTACCTAGTCACCAGGCAGCAAAACCATCTATTTAAATGTATGATCGATTTAAAAAAAATAAAAATAAAAATAAAAAGTTCTTTATGAAAAGGGAAGCAAATGATCGTCTCCACTTTGCTCCTGATGAAAACATTTGTGTACATTTGAATGTAGCAGGAACAAACGCACTTTGGGAGATGAAATTGTTGCATGGCTGGGCAAATATTATTGTTTCCTGTCTGGGAAGGATGTCGTGGTGATATTATCATATCATGTTTTAGTTTTACACATGACAGTTAGGTGTCATTCAAATATTTATGGATGTCATTTTGCCTACATTTTCCATCTTGTGTCTGAAAAATATCTACTAATACTTTTATACCTTTATTTGTCTCACCCTCATCACACAAATGATTTGAAGTAAAGTGCTATGGATATGTTTGATTGCATTTCACAAGTCAGAGATCATTTACAGTTGCCTTGTCAAAGGTAAAGGATTCTTATATCACGAGAAAACCGCCAGCATAGCGATGTTGCAGCCAAAGGCTGCTGGCTGTGTTCTCCAGTAACTGTAGGATTCCTCTTTCTGTCTGCCTAATTAGTCCCGACTGTCTTCCTCTTAAAGCAAAGTATAAAGTGCTGCTTTGAAGCCTTTTAAGCTGATATGATAGTACCTTAGTATGCCAGTCCTTTCCAATCACTGGCAGCATACCTCCCATCACTTATATATTCTGTCTGGGAATATACAGAGTCGGCTGTCATAATCCTATACGCTGAGTCATACTATATTAAGAAGAGTTTTTTTTTTGTGTTTTCCACACATCATTAATTTTTTGCAACAGCTCACAGTGAACTATCTTCTCATCTCTCTCACCATTTACATTATACGATTAATTTGTGCCCCGGCGTCCCATATGGAAAGATACAACTCTCGCTGAATTAGCATTGGAGTGCGATACTCCCCATATACTAGTGAGGGGGAGATAATAACAAAGCTGTAATTCAAAGCTTTAATTAGCCATTCTTTTAATTCTAGCGAGGACACATTTTGAGTAAGTTGTCTTGGAGATGGCTCTTTTTTACCACTTGTAACAAATGTTAATGAGCTAATTAGTCGTCATATTGTAGAGACATTTTATTTCAATGAAGGATCACAAGGTTTCACAGCTATACAGAATATAGACCCAACATTGTGATATTCCATTACTTTACTATCATTACGCTGCACTGTAAGCACAAAGAGATAGATATAAAGTGGAAAGATTCTCCATCGAAAAGCAGATGACTTATGAGCATTGATTAGGAAAAAAGCTATTGGCTGCAGTGTGTCATGAAATATGTTTTAATGCCGAAGAGGAGCTATTGATTCAAACGCCATGATGGGATTTCTTCTCCTTGAACCTGGTAAATGTCAACGGGGGAACTATAGTCGTGTGTGTGTGTCTTCTCAAGTGCTCAGCTAATCCCCAACATGATTGGTTTGACCTGACACACTTTGGCTGGTGTGCACGCTCCGCCATCGGAGAAGGGGCTTTTGTTTTCAGTGCACACGTATGAAAAATGAGAACTACTTTAAAGTGAGATGCTTGATCTTTTTTCGAAGTAGCCGCTACACGTGAAATGCAGTATATGTACTAACCCAAGACATAAAAGGGAGTTATTTTTTAGGTCATTTTACAGTTTAAGGAAGGGAACGTTTTGGTAGCTATCGATGGTTTCTAGCTGGATGTCATTTTGTGAAGATGTGTTGCTTTAAAGAGTGAATTCCAATATTGACAGCTTCAATCCAGAGGTAGTGATAGTGATACCAGTCGGTTAAAAACCACGCTTGTTGAGCTGTGGTGTGCATCCATGCATAAGTGTTTGTGTGTGTGTGTGTGTGTGTGTGAGAAGCTTTCCTTTGCTGTGACAGAGATGTCGCGGTGAGCGATGACTGTGCCGCAGCAGAAATGATTGCCTTTACAGCACCATGTTGCTCCCCATCGTAGCTAAAAATAACCCTGCACCACAAGACAAGGAGGACAGAATGGAGGGAGGCCTTTTTATTTTTTCTCCTCACTCATTATGCACCCTCCTTTTTTTTTTTTTTTTACTTCTTCATTCATTATATACACTCTGTCTCTAGGTTTAGGTTTCCATTGCCAGTGCACAGGCCAGTCACAATGCAAGCTCAGCTTATAGAGCCTCAGCCCATGTGGCTAGAATTGGCCGTGTTTTTCTACAATTAACTATGGGTTTTAAATATAGGCCCCCCCCTTTCTTAGTCCATGTGTTTTAAGAGTTTTCTGTTGGAGTTTGTAAAACCACAGATAGCTCTGTTTTCTGCAGTGGGAAACGGGTGACGTGGAAGGAACCAAGTGGTTTTATTTTCCAACACACAAGACAGACAGACCAGTCGTTGATATTTTTAGAGCTTTGTTTCCGTTCAGAGTAATTATATTTCCCCTCCTGGTAGGCTCTGGGCTGTTTGTGCCCTCCAGCAATTCCCTCTCTGGAAATGTAGATTATTAAGCGGATTTGTCTCCTGTTTTTCCTGCAGGAGACGTCTGAGTTTTGTGGACTGTGACACTGAGGCAGGTGTTTGCTTTGTCGTTTGGATGAAAAATGCATATGGAGCAAGTTGGCAGGCCTTAAAAGCTAAGAGAGATGATGTCTAGACACACATGTATATCTGTGCCAGGAATTTGTGGGCTGAGTTTAACATAATATATACAGCACTATTTAGAGGATGTTTTGGTCTAAAGAACCTAAACGTACATTTCAGTTTTAACACCGAAGGCCTCAGAGAACTGAAACCGTACAAGGGACATCAATTGTCAGCTGTGGGATTAAACAAAGCGGCAAACAATATGTTGCACAGACATTTAGTGTTTTAAAATGTTACCGTCTTGAAGCTATAAACACCGCATTGTTATGTTATTACCTTATACATTTTTAACGGCTAATACGTTGCCTATTTACGCATGCATCCGATATTGTACGGATCAACACGAATCATTTCTGAGAAGGGCAACATACCTGAGGCCCCCCGACATGATCCATGAAACCACCTGCTGAGTTCATCATTGGTGTATATGTATATATATATATATATATATATATATATATATATATATATATATGTGCTTGTGTCAGTGTGTATGTATGTGAGCATATTGCACAATTCGCCTAGTCCTTCCTTTTAATCAACTTCTTCCTCGGGATCGACCTGCCTGATACACACACATACATACATTATTTAAGTGGTTGTTTGCCACAGGAGACAACCGTGAGTTCACTTGCTGAGGCCTCCTCCTCTTCCTCCGTCTTTAGCACGAAGAGCTTGATGGATAGCATAAGGAGTGAGCAGGAGAAGGGACAGGAGGGAGGAGGCGAAGGAGGAGAACAGTAATGGGCAGAACTAAATTAATAGCCCTGCTAGAAGAGCAACATATCTGCCAGTGGTGACTGGAAAATTGAATTAGCCTTAGCCTCAGCTCCAGTCCCATTCCCAGTCCAGGTCCCAGTTCCTCCAGCTCTCACATCCCTCCCATGTATCAGAGGAGAGGGGAATGTAAAAGAAAGGACAATGAATAAAAAGAGAACCAGGAGGTAACATTTGGTTAAAACTCAGCTCACAACTTGACCCTTTTGCTCCCCATCTTGTCGTTTAGGTTTTAATCTAAGCGTTGTTAGGATTTGTCGAGCTCTTACAAATCAAAACCGCCTGTTTGTGAATGATTGAAGAGGCAGTTAATGATATTCAACTTACCCTCTGGCTGGATTGCATTTAAGACAAAAGAAAACAGAGGCAATTCACCGGTTGGTGGGAAAAGAGACAGATTGTTGTTACATGCATATCAGGTTCTTCATAGCCTTTCCTACGCATTATAGAAGTATAGCGTCGGCAATGTACACACGCTTTCTCAGAACTCTTTGGGGATGTTGTTGTAGCCGAATGAGTTCTCTTTACAGGAATATATCACAATATATATTTTACAACTTATTTCGCACATTCTGCTCCTTAGATGGTTTCCTTCACGACCAACTAAACCAGACTGTTTACCCCTTAAGAACTCTTTCTCAGCAGATAAACAACATGAATAAACCAGATAGGAATAACATTTTAAGATCTTGAAAGCAGTTGGACTTAGTTATTGAAGGTTATGGTAAAGTCTTGGACTGTTTCATTACGGCCCTGCTGGGAAACCTGACTTTACTGGAGAACAAACTTGTGAGAAAAGTGACAATAGAAGTTAAAATCATCCGTATTATAACTAGTAACTTGTTTTTTTCCCATGGGCAGTAACATCCTGGATGCATTAAGGTCTTATTGCCAAAGCCTCCATGCAGATGGACGTGGAACACCATTTGCACTTGGTCCTCTTCTGCTCGGCAATTGCTTACTTCCAGCTATACACTATGAATCTTTACTCAGGTCAGATTTATCATGCAAACAAATTGTGTCTGTGGGCTGTATGCCTGTCGTTCTTGATGGATCACAGCCACCCACAAAGACATGCCTTAGCCTCCCCTCTGGCATATGTGATCAGTGTAGAGCTGACTGAATTCACGGCATGAGCAATGTTTCAGCTGTAGTACCGGAGGTGATTTGGCCTCCCTGGTGAAAGGGAGGGGGGGGGGTGCACAGAGAAAGTTTGCATGGTTGTGTTGTACTTTTTTGCATCCAGGCTTAGGTTTGTTACGTAGGTACTGAGGGGTGTATGATCTTGTTAGTTATTGCAAATTGCTTTTTTGACAAGTAATAGATAGATGCTGACATATTTGACATTTCATATGCAGAGACGCAGACACAACCATGTTGGACACAACTATGTTGGATACGGGCTGTGTTTTATGATGATGTAGAAGCACTCAACACAGCTGTAAAATGAGAAAAGTTTGTGACCCGGGCCGCCATCTTGTAAACAGTCGAGCCAAAACCAAGCGAGACAGCTGCGGTCGGACTCCACGGCTCTGATTGGTTGTTTTTCTTAGGGCGCAATTATCTGTGTCTGTGTGTGTTACTGTCAGGATATACTGACAATTTGAGCAAACCGACTGTGACTTTAATGCACTGTTCCTAGGTACTAAGTATTTCCCATGCGGTGTATGACACTTAAGTTTTCTTTATTCACTCCTTGCCTTCCGTAAGCTCACACAGCTCTTTATGTGCTGACTGCATGTTGAATGTTGCTCGTCACAGGTAAAGCTGATGCTAATGGAGGTGATCAAGCCGTCAGCCTGGCAGGCAGGCAGGCATTTCGTCATACACACACACCGCAAGAGCACAATTGTTGTTAATGTGATTCATGCCTGCGTGCTGATACTTCCTCTCATACGCTCTCATGCTTGTGGTTAAAATAAATGTCAAAATTGACCCTGTAAAAAAAGAGAGTGGAGAAAATAAGCTCCAGGGAAGGAGTGGGTGGTTTACTAAAAACAATACTTTCGGAGGGCCAAACGTCAAATAAGACTTTAAAAGAGCAATTACGATATAGCAAATTAAATATAGTAAACTGAATAAAATAGCAAAAATCCACTTTTTTTTTTGTTGTTTCAGTTTTTAATATGACTCCTCTGCTCTTTTGCAACAAAAAAAAAAAAATCACATCTTGTTAACTTGTTCTCATTTGGATTTCATTGTGTTGGGTCATTCATTTGCAATTAACTCATAATTCTCAATAATGAAACATTGTCTCTCTCACTCCTGCATGTATCCAGATATGTTTAAATGCATGAGCTAATACTGTGCGCCACAGAAAGTTCAGTTATTGCTTTGACTGCTGCAGTACCAGAAATAACTTTAATGAGTCAAGCTCATGTCAACCGGTGAGCAATGTGACGTTTTCTGTGATACCTGATGTTTTTGGTACCAAGGGAAAACTGTGATTAGAGTAGAAGTACACAGGAGCTCTGAAGAAACTGTGTATGTTTGTGATATCTTGAGCTATACTTACAGGGTGTACCTTATTATTCTCAACCAAAAGCACTCAAATGTGCAATCAGTGGAGGGAAGAAAATTATGGGGCACTTGAAGGTAGAATCATCTATAAGCCTGAACGACAATACACATGCAGACAATGCTAACCTAATTGACTCAACAACTACACACAGAAACAGAAATATGGTATGATATCCTGGCTGAGACCAGCCTACCTGGTTTGAACCGTGGGTAGGTCTGGGTCGATAACAATATGCAATAAAGGCAGAAAACAAACATGTTATTAAATAATACTGGTGTAATTTCTTCAATCAGAGGTTTGATTATGCTGATGAAAGAGCATCCATATGTTTAAATAACATCTCAGCTTGTTTTCGTCCAAGTTTAACGTACCATGAAAGTGGTTGGGGGGGGACAAAAAAAAAATCAATTTTAAATTTGTAGAGGTATGAAATTTACAGTAAACACATGAAGCACAAAATGTAACCAGCCTTCATTCAGCAATGTAATTACCTGAACATTGTTTTTTTTTTGCCCTGGAATTAGCCTCTCGGGCAATGTTTACTCTCAGGTCATGTTTTCCCAACAAGCTCTGTGAAGTATAATATAGTATAATATAAAACACACACATACATATATAGATATATACACAGTATAGAGATATCTCTATATATAAAATATAATATAATAGAACATGTGTATTTATTGAGATGCCCTTATGGACCTTGTTATAGGAGGTAAAGATCAGGAGAAGTCAACATGAAGTGTAATTAGGAATACTGATGTTAAATTAAGCTATGATGAGTTTTCACTGTTAATTTACCATCTCAATTAAATGTTGATGCCTCCATGACCAAGTTAAGCAGATGAGACTGAGGACAACTATGTACAAGAAAAGATGTTCACTTTGCCTAATATGTAGCTTGACAGAGTTCTCCATGTGTGCCCTGGTGTTCTCATGTCTCCTTACCTCCTCATCCCTCACTCCCTAACTGTCCGTGCTGGATCTGTCCCCGTTGTTTTAAAAAGCGAAATAAGTTATTAGCATGACTGCATCCAGCTAGCCAAACCTGTCTGGTGTACAGCTACTAGAGAAGCTTCGCATGTACTGCTTCCCTTTCCCGCTAGTCTGCTGTCTGATTGTGAGGTCAGGTTGAGGCTGATCTGGGATCAGCTCTTTGGCCTGTAATTTATCCACCAAAGTTCTCTTCTCAAACGGGTCTTGGAGGAGTAGTGTTCGCGCTCGCCTGTAGAGACTACTATGGAAGCCCATTCCTGCCAGCAAAAAAAAAAAAAAAAAGATCAAAAAAAAAAAAGAAATAAGATCACTAAAAAAAAAATTAAAAAAAAATGTAATTCACAAAAAAAATAAAAAATAAAAAATATATAATTCACAAAAAAAAAAAAATTAAAAAAACCCACAAAATAAATAATAATAATTATAATAATTCAATTTTTTTTTTTTTTTTACTTTTTTTCCACCAGCAAAAAAAAAAAAAAAAAACTTTTGGTGCATCCATCTGTAACCATAACACTGACCAGATTTTTCCAGTTGCTATAGAAAGTCGAAATTATGAGATACTTTAACACAACAGTCATAGAAGCAGCTATGACATATGAATGGATTGTGAGTACATTGAAGACTTCTTTAAAACGCGGCTTTACAACACATGAAATACAGATGATGTTTCACATGGATTGTACTGAGCAAAACGTACTGAGCAAAAACGTACTTAGCAAAACGCACCCTTGAATAGAATGTTAAGCAAGAAGCAGCTCTGAAGTATAAAGAATGAAACCAATGTGGCTGAGGTGGCGACCAATAAACAGCAACTGGAAACATCTTTTTTTTTTTTCTTTTTTGCTGACAGAGAAAAAGTAAAAAAAAAAAATATATATATATATATACATATATATATTTTTTTTTTTTGTGAATTATTATTATTTTTTTTTTGTGAATTCATTTTTTTCTTTTTGTGAATTCATTATTATTATTTTTTTTGGTGATCTTATTTTTTTTTTTTTTGCTGGCGTGAATGGGCTTCCATAGTTTATTGGTCGCCACCTCAGCCACATTGGTTTCATTCTTTATACTCCAGAGCTGCTTCTTGCTTAACATTCTATTAAAGGGTGCGTTTGCTCAGTACAATCCATGTGAAACATCATCTGTATTTCATGTGTTGTAAAGCCACGTTTTAAAGAAGTCTTCAATGTACTCACAATCCATTCATATGTCATAGCTGCTTCTATGACTGTTGTGTTAAAGTATCTCATAATTTCGACTTTCTATAGCAACTGGAAAAATCTGGTCAGTGTTATGGTTACAGATGGATGCACCAAAACTTTTTTTTTTTTTTTTTTGCTGGTGGAAAAAAAGTAAAATAAAAAAAAAAATTGAATTATTAGAATTATTATTATTTATTTTGTGGGTGGATTTTTTTTTTGTTTCTTTTTTTTTGTGAATTACATTTTTTTTTTTTTTTTTTTAAGTTGCTATTTGTTTTTTGTGATCTTATTTTTTATTTTTTTTTTTTTTAGTGATCTTATTTTTTTTTTTGCTGGCGGGAATGGGCTTCCATAGCCTTCTCCTGACGAGGACGCGCAAGCTTGGGGCCAAAGCTGAATCTATTTGAGGACGCTGATTGGCTAAATTGTATGTCACTCATTTATATCTTTAATCAGCAATTGGCTAAACTGCTTCATAGACCCGCCTCCTGTGGACCATTTCTCCATGGCCCCAGCGCTGCTGAGACGTTGGCCCAATCCCAATGTCCCCCCTTACGGACTCACGGACTTTGAGGCGAGCTCCCGCGAAGTCCGTGAGGGTTTAGTTCTGTCCCGCTGTCAAATCATGGAGTGTTTGAGGGCTCTCTTGCAGAAATTTTTAGCCCTTTATGAACCCTTTCCGTAAATCAGCATAGGAGGATGCTGACTTAGCCTAAGGGAATTACACACAAATCATTGCAATGTGACGTTAAACACGGGGTAACCAGTGGACGCATGGAGACGTAAAAAAAAAAGGTGAACAAAGAGGACGGATCACATGTGTTCAGCCTGGAATATTACATTTACACAGAAACATGAAGGGTTAAAGATGGAACATAAAAAAACCATGAACTCATATGTATTTATTTATTCATGAAATATTTGATTTAGTCATTGAAGCTGTTTTGACAAAAACGAGTAAATAGGTTATATGAAATGACCTCTCATCTCAGAGCCTGGAAGACTTTCAAATCAGGGAGTACAAAGTATAAAATAAATACCCACAATTGGACATCATATTTTTTGTCGCTGTCATGGTAACGTGATATGTTGCAGCAAAGTGCTGTTCATATTCACATTTCAAGCCCTCACAGTCTCTCACACTCACCCACTTACCAGGTGACGTCAGTAAGTCCTTGAGGGTTCAGGGTTTGAGGCTTTAGGGGGGACATTGGGATTGGGCCATGCAGACAGGCGGGGAGGACGTGCAGGAAAAGCATATATTTTGCGCAGATATCATATTTTACAAATATTACTGGGTACATTCCATATTTCAAAAACACAAATATTGACAATTTGTATAATTTATTAGTATAATTTTTTTTTTTTTTTTTTGTGGCTCAAGGTGGGGCCACGCCTCATGGCCCTCTATTGGCCAGCCGCCACTGATAAGGAGTACAATTATTTAGTAAAATCACAGCACATCATTCACACTGTCCAAATTGTTAAATCTTCTCACTGAACTCCCAGTCCCATAAACATGATCTGTTAAGCACACAGGATTCTATTAAGTTGGCTTGAGGCTTTAGTGTGTGTTCAATATACTGCATCGCAATAAGGTGTTAGTGGCCCATGGAGCCACACCTCAGCTTCCACATCTAATGGCTTCCCAGTAAGACACTGGTAGCCTGGTGGTCTGTGACGCACAGGAAGCCGGTCTAGTCACCAACCGGAACCACAGAGGGAACGATAGACGAGCCACTGTGATGGGCTTAAGTAGCAAAGGTCATGAGCCGCATAAAATATCACAAGAACACAGTATGCAGATTAGTCTAATACGTTTTAGTTTTCCTTTTTCAATGTCTTGGCGAAGGAAACAAGTTTCCTGCAGGCCCAACCACATCAGAAGGAATGGATTTATTTTTAGCCCTGGCCTTTGCCTTTTATTTTGCTCTCTGTGTGCAGAGAGCAAGATTTAATAGAGGAAATATTGACCATCTGGAAAATGTACAGAAACTGTTCTAAAGAACGGGGCGAGACATTTTCATTGCCCTGCTAATGGTCTGTTATTGTGGGGCAAGAGGGAATCGCAGACTGTGGCCGTCTGTGTATGTATGTATGTGCACAAGCGTGTCAGGTCCTTTATGTCAGGCAAAGTGCATGCGTCTGTCAGCTCTCCTGCGTGTGTTTGTTTAATCTTAATGCTGTAACTCCCAGTTGTTGTTCTCTTTGGACCAGAGGTTTTCAAACTGTGAGGCGTGGGACAGTTTAAAACGAGGGGGTGTGGAGGGAGAGAGACGTGAGGCAAAGTTTCTGTGTGAGGCTAAAAGGACAGGAGCCTGCTGGTGTTCTAAACACATGCAGCTGAAAGTTGGCTATTGAAGTCTGGATGGCTAATTTGGACCGTTCACCAACACAGCCAGCTGTCACAGTGGCGTGACACACAGCTCATGGAGCCAATTAAGGCTCAGGGACGGCAGTAGGGGGGCTGGACAGCTGCAGGGTCCACCATGGTTTCATCATAAAAAAGGAAAGGGGTTGGAGAGAGTGGGTCCAATGTTGGTTGGTGGAGATTCCTTTTTTCCCCTTTCTTCCCACTTCGTTAGTTTGATATCTCTGTCTAACCAGCCTAGTCGATGTCCTTATTATTTCATTTTATTTCCATCTCTGGGTTAGGATGTGTAGCTTTCCTGCCCCAATGCTGCCATGCTGCCCTACCACCAATATCCTTTGTGTAACTATATTATATTATAGGAGAGAATTAACATGCATAAATCCAATTAGGAAAAAATGATGCTCCTTATATCTACTGTTAAACGTCATGTTTTCTTCATAATTAAATGAATCCAGTGATAGTTTTCTGTACATCCATGGGTACATTGCAAACAGGAACTGTCATTAACTAATTTGACATATTTGTAATGATGGCAATAGTGTCAGACTTTGTAAACCCCAACTTTGGACTACCAGATCTTCAGATCAGAATGCAAACTAAATGCCTGAATATAAAAAGAGAAAAGAAATAGTGAGATAAGTGATGAAAGACGAAGGCAGAGCGAGAGAGAGGTCAGGATGATGGTATATTAAAAACAGAAACTCTGTCCACATCAAACATGGACTTCAAAGTTTCTTTTTTATTTTTGCTGTAACATTTTTGTTCTCCTCAAAACCAGAGTCTGCCTCGCTCCAGAGCTTCTATGTGTCTGAGTGAAAACCCATCTGATGCTGACGCTTAAACGCAGCCTTTTTATTTTCTGCGGGGTTTGGCTGCCTGGCTATGCTGCCAACAACGTTCCTCCGCTCTGCTTTGTCTGCCTGCCTCTCTTTTGTGAAACCTCAGGCTGCACAGACCCAGCTCAATTTAGTTTACCTCTGTTGCAGAAGTATGCAATAGGTTGCCTGTTAGAGAGGTGTTCAGGTAAATAGAACATTCTTTCTCCTGCTTGGATTGTTTAGATGAGAGAATCGAGGAGGTGATGGCTACACATCTGTGTGCTTTTTGCCAAAGTAGTTAACTTCTATTGAATACAGCATATGTATGTATGCATTCAGGTCCAAGTGGTATATTATTTCAAAAGTGATACTGCATTAGTTGAGAAATAAGGTTAAGCATCGTAAGGCTACTTCCTGTAACCTCACTGTTCCTATAGCGATAGCATGATAATATTATAGAAATATCACAGTGAGTATTGTCTTCTGTGAACTTTGTGTGGATTACAACATTGTGATAGTCAGCTAAACCCTCGTGGGAAAATAATAAAACTATTACAGTTTTTCAAAAGTGGTGCACCTCCAATCTTAATGTGGTTTTGATTGTAATCCTAAAGTCGGCACTACAGTTTGTTTTGCCGCTATACAGCTGTCGTTATATTGCATCACTTTCACTCTCCTCCTCTTCCACCTTCCTCATTCCTCATCTTCTTTACTCCTCTTCTATCCTCCCTATTTCTCCTTATAATCCTCTTTCCAAATCACCTGTTTCTTTCCCTTTCTATCACTATCCTCTTAATATCTCTTCTAATTTCGATTTAATTCCCCTACAGGAACCTTGTGGAATCTGTCGTCCTATGAACCCCTGAAGATGGTGATCATCAACCACGGCCTGCAGACCCTGACCAACGAGGTTATTATTCCCCACTCGGGTTGGGAGCACGAGCCAAACGAGGATTCAAAGCCCCGCGACGCCGAGTGGACCACCGTCTTCAAGAACACCTCCGGCTGCCTCAGGTAGGTTTAGTCCAAAAGCAATTTACACATGAATCCAGCTGATGTTGCTGAGACACTTTGTTTTCTTGTGGTTGCTATGAGACAGAATATTGGACGGCTGGGTACAAATTTGAAAATTTTACAACCCTCCGCAACCAGAAAAAAACCACCAATTGTGAAGCTCTCAGCGCAGAATAGATGCTCAACACCTCGTTACACAGCTGGCTGAGCAGTGTGTAGCATAGTGTACGTATGCGTACGTACACTATGCGTACAGCCCTACATCTGATGTTTTATTGTGTCATATGTGATAGTGAACTGTATATCTTTGCAGTTTAGGACTCGTGATTGGATACATTGGAGACATTTTACAGCCAAATTGGTTTATGAATCAATTGAATAAACATATCCGTAGATTAAGCTATCCTCCGATTAAAGAAGTCTAAAGTGGGAATAGCACAAAGAGGAAGCAAAACTGCAATTCAAACAAGAAGTCCGGATATGAAAAATGTGTGAATCCAGGACGCTGTCTTTTGAAGTTTGATCAGATTGAAATTTTGGACAAAACCAGCTTTAAATCAGGAAGGACACAGATAGACATGAGGCAACATTGTGGAGACAGATGGCAGATTTATTCAGGTTATTAAAGTCAATTTAAGTTTACAGCATGTGGACACATTTTCGAGATCATCCTGGATTTTATCGAGGGGATCCTTAACACACACACACACACAGCCTTGTTTTTACTATGATACCAGTTGTAGCTGGGGACAGGTGAGACGTATATGAGACTATATTGTGTTGGACCAGGGTCAGGTTTTAGTTCTTAGGTACTAAAATAATTCACGATACAGCAGATGCTATGCCTGTATCTGTATGTATGTGAAGTATGCTGGATGTCTGTCTGCAGCAGATTGCTGGGTGACAAACTGTTTGACATTCCCCAAGCTCCATCACATACAGGTAAGGTGCATTGTGTTATCACTTCAGGAGACATCTATCTACTGCATTTTGGGAAGTTGTTTATGAAATGTTCCTCTATTCGTATCTTGTCATTCTAATATGCGCTGGGTAACTTTACAACCACTCCACCACCCTGAGTCCAATGAGTAGCATTAGAAGGTAACTGAACAAGCTGCAGTTAATTAAGCACACAAATGAAGTTAGTCTCAAGCTTATTAAGGCTGAGCGAAGATAAATTGAGCCTTCAGTGCAAATCGTTGCCTCGTGACAACAAGTCAATGTCTGATTCCTTTTTTTTTTTTTAGAAAAGCACTCTCTCTTTTTGATGGTCAGAAACAACAACAACATGCGAGCATCAGTGTTAATCGGGATGAAAAACATAGAATTATGTCATTAACCCTTATGTATGAGCTGCAGTACATTCCCATCACTGGACACAGAATGCTGTTTTCAGTGACTGCAGTCGGAACCCGGAGTTGTTCTTAGATCAGTCATCCAAAGTGGTGTTAACTTCTCCATTTCCACGGTGACATACCTCAATGTTAAAGTGCTGTGACTCACTCGGCCATGCCGCTGACCCTGTCTGCTCCATTTGTTTTAAGAAGTGAAGGTCTGCTTTAGTCCTGGGGGGGGGGGGGCTCTAATCTCAGATACAAACTTGAACGTGCCCTTCCCTAAACCTCTTACATGCGTATACTGGTCTTTGCAGTCGCCATTGCTCTCGGCTGATGAAGCAGAGCTACGGGATGATTGATTGGCATGAACCTGTTCATCAGCAGGAAACTGCTGCCTCACTAGAAAGTGCTGAATCCATTTGACCTCTGACCTGTAGTCAAACAATGTCCACAGTAATGCATGGTCAAACATGGTCATATCCACGGTGGTGTTTTCAGATTGTCTTCTAAAGTTAGCTGTCCACACTGAAACAACACAGACATCTTTGTCCTATTTATTTTGTGGCAGTAACTGTAATTTATTTCTTCCTGTTGGGTGCCTCAAACATTTATATACATATAATTTATAGCCTACAAACTACAGAACATCACATCACCATATACTATTACTGCCTCTCCAGCTTCTACTTGTGTCCGTCTTAGGTTTTATTAGCAACATTGTATTTTTGAAAGGTTGTTAATAGACATTACGGACATATTGTTAAAGTTATTGTGCACTTTATTAGCAGGCATTCCACAGTTTACTGGGTGATGCAAAAATCCCTGAATGTATTGTCTACCACTCTACTGTATCATGAAAAATCATGAGTTGCAGCTCGACATCAAAATCTAAAAGCTTCCCTGTTTTCAAAATGATACCTGATATTCAAATTCAATGCAAGTTAAGTGTGGAGTGCACCTCAGACACGGCAAAACCTCAGCCAAACATGCTCTCTCTGCCTCGGTCTATAAATGCTGTCATCAGCTGAGGCTGACGACTTGAGTGCAAGAATCTTGAATTCCTGTTATCAACTTCAAAGTAGTTTTCCTCCTTCTCCCAAGTATCTCCTATCATCTACCTTCCCTGCTGAAGCAGTCATTTTGGCTTCAACTCAGAATGACAGACTGTAGTAAATTGTGAAAGACAGAGAGTGTGTGTGCATGAGGCGTTATCACGCCTCACGCCTGGCTGTGCCGTCTCCTCCCGGGCCGCCCAAGCCCGTCTAGACTGTAATCCGGGGCAGAGCGTCTCCTGGAGTTAGACGCTGCGATGTGCTGGTTGACATCCAGAACAATATAACATCCAAATCCAGCTCAGACAGAAAGTACCAGAATGTATTTCACACATTATGTCTCTGCATCAGATGCTTTCCAGCTAGTTGTCTCTGGCTGTACAAAGTATGGAAACTTGCTTGTAATATCAGAACATTTTCTGCTGAGTTGAAGAGCAGCATTAACGAATCAAGAGGGAATAAATTAAAGCGCTCTGATTTAGCCGAGGAAAGTCAGAGAGAAATCATGGAATTTTCCATCAGGGCTACAGTGGGAACGCTGCTCTCACTGCCTCGTACTGCTTCTCATTGTCTTTCTCAAGATTTCTTTCATTATCTGTCATGCTCTCTCTCTCTCTTTGTGTGTGTGTATGTACTGTATGTTCCCAAACACTCTATCCAAACCGTGTCACCCCTGATGCCACATATCTCTCTGCTGTCGCATATCACACAGTATCTGCCCCGTGCTCACCCTCCCTCGACCCTCGACACGGCCGCTGCTGCTGACGAGAATACGTCTCCATGGTAACTGTGACCAAGCCCACAGTTGCCTAGACGCCGGGTTTTTGTGTGCTGGGTAGAAGTGCTGATGCCAGGGAGAATCTGTTTACTTACACCAACAGAGACGCGGCTTGCACCTCAATAAAGCCGGGGATAGTTTTATTATAATAGCCTCTTCTGTCGATAGGAGGCAGCTTATTTACAGTGTTTACACTGAGGGCTCAGTGAAGGGGAAACTGTGTGTGTGTGTGTGTGTGTGTGTGTGTGTGTGTGTGTGTGTGTGTGTGTGTGTGTGTGTGTGTGTGTGTGTGTGTGTGTGTGTGTGTGTGTGTGTGTGTGTGTGTGTGTGTGTGTGTGTGTGTGTGTGTGTGTGTGTGTGTGTGTGTGTGTGTGTGTGTTGTCTTTGGTGGTGTTGGGGTTGGGTATCAAGAGCTGGTTCTGGTGGCAGCACAAGAACGGGGATAACAGTGCTCTTCAATTCTACAAATCGGCTGATGGGCCTCCACTTGCACCAGTGCTTCCAAATGTGTAGCGTTTAGGATCGGTTTGTCGGATCAGAAGGCAGGGTTAATTAGTTTAGTGATGCTTATGACAAAGCATTTCCTTCAGCTGGATATACGAGTGCAGAATTCTAATAAATAACGATATAGTATAATGAAACAGAGATAATATAATGTTAGGATGTCCAACTCAAGTAAAAACACGTGTGACTTGTGTTCCCAAATGTTCCCAAATGATGAATCCCAATAACTTTAGTGATCTCCTGAATATTCATTTAGCGCCACCATGAGGTGACACATCTATTGGATGGTTTGGTTTTCATCTACAGGATTAACATTGGGAACAGAAAAAAATGGTGAAAGACAAATTGCAACAAAAATGGCAACAAGCTGAAAGAAGCAGCTTTCTTTGATCAACATGACAACCTGTCCCATCAACGACTGCAGCTTCTGTGTCAACTGAGAATGACTTCCTGATTCATCAGAGCAAAATTAATACAATAACGAATACGATTTCAGACTGAATAACGAGTCTTGTTCATGTCATTTTGACTTGTCATAGAAGGAAAGGTAGAAGGTGTGACAATGCAATACCACGGCTCCGAAACTGAAGCAGCTAAATGAAATTCAGACGTCATTCATTTTAATGTTCACTCCGGTGCTTTACCAACTGTGACATGCTGAAAAGTCTCACGTGAAACATGTCTGTGATTTGAGTTCAGTGGAAATCTGCTGATATTAAGGGCTTTTCTGTTATTTGGCTTTTAACACATTCTAGTCTATTTTCTGGCTCAGATAATATGAGAGAATTTGAACGAGGATTAGATAAGAGGCAAAAATCAGGCCCGGCATTATGGGCGGGCTCCGGGGGGAGCCCGGCCCACCCACAGAGCTGCTGTGCCCCCCCATAGAGTCAGGAGCTTGTGATGTGTGATCCCATGCTCTGTACACTGTAAACTAAGAGGGAGCCCTTTTTTATATTTATGAACGATGCTAACAGTCAAAACCAGCAGGGGAAGGTGCGTAGAAACAGCTGTTTGCAAGTCTCTCCCTCTCTTTTTCGTTGACTGTTCCTTAACTTACCTATCATTTCCCTTCTAATATAGGGCTGAAAAAAACTATTTACAACCCCGTTAAACAAGCAGGATAATAAACCCTTGTCCGTCTGTCCACCGCTCCTTTTCACTCAGTTCTCTGGACGGCGCTGCTGTGACATAAGAACCCCTACAACCAACAGCGCTGTCCATGGTCCTGACACAACAGCTGAGCGGTATCGTCACGTCATGTATCGGCCAATAATTTTGTTGTATTTGCTATTTTTTATAAATATATATACATTAATATACTTGCTATACTATACTTGTACTTTTTATCCCCCCCCCCCCCCCCCCCTGGACACCCTTACAGTCAGCTAAGCCCAAGTGGCTTGTATTACTAGTACTTGTATCGCTCTGCTGGTCCGACATTACGTCCACTTCTTGGATGCAGCCCAGAAAATAGCTGCGTTCCATTTCCTCGGCAGTCCGATGTATATTTACCGTCAATGACTTCACTGTTGTATCCAGAAATTCTAAACACGCATATGCTACGTATAGATAGGATGCGTTTATAATTGTATAATAAACCTGATCAATACACTGACGTGCGCCACCTATTATGTTTACATTGTGCCCGCTTACGGAAATCAAATGCCCACCCACAGGTTTATGTCTGCCGCCGGGTCTAGGCAGAATCCATAAGATGAATCTGAAATTGAATCAGGATCGATAGAACGTAAAGCATACCCAACCCCAGGGTACACATGTGGTCCTGCAGCGTTGCCGTTGACCTTGCAGGACGTTAGCGGAGGACAGCCACGACTCTCTCCATCAGTCTCCATAAGTCCATCTCCAGTCTATTCATCTCAGCTGCTCTATTGTCCTCTGATGGCCACATGACTCTGAGCGTCCTTCACACCCACACTTCATCTGATAAAGCACACACACACACACACACACACACACTATAGGCACATTCAGATCACAGTGACAGGCGGTCCGTGTCTGTGCTGTGTTTCTGCACTCGGTTGTCAAAGAACTGAGAATGTTCCTGTTTCTCTTAGAACTGCCCTATCATTGTAATATGCTATTTTGTCACCGTATTCTTTCTTTGACCATCAAAATTTAAGTGTTAACATCTTTTTTTTTAGCAATGTCAGACAGAAAATCTATCTGCTGTTAAAGAAGGAAAATGCTTTGCCTCGGCCCAGTATTCTAAAATGTCTCTTGATCTGAAAATGTTGGTCTGAATCAGATAAATAACTTACTGCATGTTTCAAACACATGGATATCATACCTACCGCCTCTTAGTGGAATATGAGATTTAGTAATGATTTGTGGTAATAGCAAGGGCCGCAAGATTAGCTCATTTCCTGTTATACAGTACATTTTAATGTTTCACTTGTAGCGATGATAAAACTGTTTGATATTTTGATATTAATGAAATATTTTAATTAAAACTGCTACAAGCAACAACGCTACACACTACACTACATAGCTGTATTACAGTTTTAAAACAGCAACACAAGTATTAACATGACAGTGTTTTTGGGGCTGAATACTAACTTGCTCAATGACAACGTGCTGATGTTTAGCAGGTGTGCTCTAATGTTTCCATATCCACAATTATAGTTTAGGGTGTTGGGATATTAACATTTGCTAATTAGCAATAAACACAAAGTACTGCTGAGCATGCTGATTCCTTCTGATAGAGACATTTCACACAAAACCACAAGTCTCTATCTTGCGGTTGTGTTAAAGGATAAGTGGATCACCAAATTCAGCAGCATCTATCTTCCAATCTTCATGGCGGTCCATTTACAAGTTGAGACATTTCAGTCTGGACCAAAGTGGTGGACTGAGTGACTGACCAGCCGGCTTTGACATCGCTACAACCAGCATAGTGTTAGCATGGCTGAAAGCCCGAATTGTACATGCTGTCATTCTGCTGGATTGGTGACATGATACATCATGGTTGCTGGTTATCGTAGTGACTTTTTCCTGGGGTACAGCAGTCAGAACTAGCAAATTTCAGAGGAAGCCATTGGAGGTTGACTCTTTAAACAGAACTAACAAAAAGCTTCAGATTCAGACAGCCAATTCAACTTAAAGCTACTTGGCTTGAGGCCTTTTGTGTGAAGGGGAAGCTAACCATGCCAGAATACCTCATATGCAAGGAAAAGCTAAAACCATAGCTCAATTTACTTTTAAACACAATAAAAGACCAATTAAAACTATTATTTTATGCTAATACTGGACAATATGTCATCCAATATGTCTACTGTTGTTACTTCATATATATCACTTCACTGTTCATTTGTTTTGTTAGTTTATTAAATGAAATTCTTATAGCAGATATCTGTGGAGTTATTTGAAGTTAATAGGGTTGCATGTTATGCAGGTGGACATAAAGAATCACTGTGAAAGGGTGCCATGAAAGTTACTCACATGGAGAGAATGTGCAGTAACACAACAACAGATGGAACACTCCCAGATAGATCAATAATCATCAGCACCTATAGCCACGAAATATCACACCACCAGATAACCTGTCCGGTGATAACAGTGCCTGCCCGCACTGTCTCCACTGACAGATGCACACGTCCATAAACCTTGGACCGAGACAACTGCTCCCTGAAAGACTCCTGAAAATGAAACAGCTGACAATAAAACTCTTCAGTCTGTCTGCCCTGAAACACACTCCTGTCAAATAAATCCAAGGCGGTTGCTCCTCCGGATCCATTTACAGGCGAGGTGGTGACCGTTTTCTGACAGCTGGAGACGAATGGGTTTAGTTCATGAGCGGGTCCAGATGTCCGGTGCTGTCTGCCTGGTCTCTACCAAAGATTAGTTTGAATTAGCACTAACTGCTGGATGGTTCTGTGGGTTTCCACTCCAAAGACGAATGGCAGAGATACTCATGCACTGGCCAAGAGGATAAGAAGGTGCAAGGCAGGTTATGCGATTGTGTTTATAGAGTTTTACTCATTGTATAGGTCAATAGGTGGAGGTGTAAATCCATTCTGCCTTGGAAATCAATGACTAAAAACTAAAATGGATTGAGATGGAGTCTGTATGTGTCACGTTTTGAACGGGCACTGCACTAGTTCTAATACAAGAGCATTATGACTTTGCAGTTGTGTCCGTTTTGTGTGAAACAGGAACATTATATAGCGGTGTTGTAGGACTGGTCATGTGTTTCTGTCCACACAGCACTATAAAGCACTCCAGCTCTGCTTACCACCACCAGGCTGCCACTCTTCCCCAGTACTAACTGGGGGTCGGCTAATGGGATTAGGTGGGTTGGAAGCCCTCATAAATGAAGTCCCCGGTGAGGAGCAGGGAGCTCCAGCTTTCTCTTAACCCTCTTTAAAGCCTCGCCTTTCACAGTCAGTCAGACAGCACCCGCTCTGCTGCCAGTGTGCTTATAGGAGCTGTGCTAAGGACGCAGGCTGATGCAACACGGATGGCATTTCCCTTTGTAGCAAAAATTAAAATTTATATTCATCATTCTTTTAAGATTATTCCTGAAGCAGTCTGGCTTTATTACATTGTACTATTGAGGCAGACAGGGAGGATAAAGGCTACGGGCCAGAAAATCAAAAGGTTGGCTCAGACAGGTTTTAGATTGCTAATATTGGACTTTTTAATCTTCATCCATCTGTCATCGTCCAGTTTGTCAATGTCTTCAAATGGGAATCATTAAACTTGATGATACTAGATCCTAGTAATGTTACACGCCTAAATGAATGAATAAACAACAAAAGAACTGATCTTTTATGGTGCTCAGTTTTTTTTTTATCTGTGTTGTTAGTTTTATATGTCCCGTTTGTTACAACCACGTTAAGCAAGCAGGATAAGAAACCTTTGTCTGTCTGTCAATCGCTCTCCACCGCTCCCTTTGTCTCAGTTCTCTGCTGTGACATAAGCACCCCCTACAATCAACAGCGCTGTCCATGGTCCTGACACAACAGCTGAGCGATGTAGTCACATGTGCCTCCGACACCTGTGATGTTTCGTTGAGTTACAGTTTTCATGATTGCAATGACAAAATAAGCTTGATTGTTCTTGCTACTATCCATTAAGTAGTACTAGTAGCAGTTGTATTAACAATTATACCACAAGCAGTTGTAAAAAGTGCTGCCTCTTGCTTAAGTGGTTTGTCAGATTCGGGGGATCATAAATATGTTTTAATTTAAGATATTGACTTCCTTCAAATACCATACAGATCTTAGTATATTGTATTGTATATACAAGGAGATACATATATACCCTCACAATCTGAATCATCTGCTGCAGGTTCGGTTAGCGGTTCTATCTGGTTGATGCCAACTAACCGTGTGTGTTTCTGACTTTATTTTCCTGAAGAAACGTGAGCTCAGACGGGGCAGAGGCTCGGCGCAGACTGAGGGAATGCGAGGGATTGGTGGACGCCTTGCTGCACGCTCTCCAATCAGCTGTAGGGAAGAAAGACATGGACAACAAGGTAGTGTCTGATTCACCCACTAAAACACATATCCGTTAAGGCAAATGATGAATACAGATGTCTAGTATTTATTGAGATCTTACTGAAGTACCATGCAGATGTACTTGTAGATGAGAAGTCCTCTGTCTCTTTTCCCCCCATAGTCTGTGGAGAACTGCGTTTGTATTATGAGGAACTTGTCCTACCACGTCCACAAAGAGGTGCCGGGGGCCGAAAGGTTCCAGGACCCCTCAGCGATTCAGGCTCCTGGCTCAGCAGGACCACAGAGGAAGAAAAAGGATGACGCCGGCTGCTTCGGAGGCAAGAAGGCCAAAGGTGAGAAGGAGGAAAGAAAGAGATAAAAATGTGGTAACTTTAGGACTTCCAAAATGAGATTATTGCCTCTTCAATAAAACAAATGCTTTTGCTAAATTAAGAGGAAAATTAGAATAAATTATTGGGATTCTTTCTGCATAACAGGTAACTCATGATTAATTAGAAAAGCTTCTTTAAAGTGTAGAACACTTTGTTTAATGATTGGTAGCAGCTGCATGTGCTGGTTTTATAGTCATTATTATTGTTTCTTTTGCTTACTTGTTTTTCATGCAATTGACAGAAAGGCAAAGCAGTTATTCAAACAGCTGGATTGAATATACCCGTCTCTACTTTGTCCTCTTCTTTATTGTATTTGTTTGTTTTATACGAGTGCTGGGCTCATATAAATTCCCTCTGATAATGACTATGTTGTTGTGAAAATGTGTAGTAATCTGTCACATCGAATGTGCATAGAGACTTCATACGTTGGATGTCTCAAACACAGTTCTCCTGTCGTTTGAAAACAGGGTTTTCATATTAACTGTCACAGTAACCTCTTAGCGTCAATGCAGCACTATGATGACACATCTCTGTAATGGGCGAGTATCGCGCTACCGTCTGCTGCTTCAGGAGGTTTTTCCCCCATTATTGATTCTCCTCAACAGATGTGCCATGTACGCACGCGTTTTAATCAGCATTCTCCCAGGCTGTTAGCTCAACGACACTGTTATCTCTCTACTGTACAACATTAATGACTGCCATTAATCAGTCAGCCAATGAGGCGTTACTGCCAGCCAGTGACCCTCGGCGTCTAACGACTCATTGGAGAATCCTTCGGTTCAGGGGTCAGGAGAACACACTAGCTCTGTATACAGAGTTATAAAGACAATAATTAACCACATAAATACTTTCACACATGCACACACGCGCTTAGAATAACGAGAGGTGTTTAGCTGCTGCAGACCCTGAAGGTGTTTGAAAAAAAAAATAAAAAATGAGGCTCAGGTACAGAAACATTAAACGTGGCTATAAAGGAACATGGAGGCGGGGTGGTTAAACAGCACTGTCGGCGATATGCTTGGTAATTTGTTACCTTAAGTAGGCTACGTTTGGCCTCCTCTTCAGTTTAATGTCACATTCAGTATTAAATATACCATTATGCTCAACACGCGCTCAGCAGCTCAAGCATTGTTTTAGCTCCTAAACAGCCTGATTCGTGGCTGTTATTTCCGTCTCTTTGAGCACATCTCTTCCTCCCAGGCAGTGATTTTAATGACGCTTATACAGTTGGTGCTATTGCTGTGTATATGTTTCATTGTAACTCTCTCTCCAACTCTCCTATCTGACAATGGAAGCTGATTCCTTTCTTTCCTTCTTAGACTTTTTGTTCTTCTTTCTCTCATTTGCTAGCTTTTCTTCATGTCTTTTCCTATTTTTTTTTATGTTTCTGGCTATTTGACGACGTCCTTCTCCCTCTCTATCTAAAAAGCCATCCCACTGATGCCAACTCTTTGAGCATGCTTTCAGGAACAGCTATGGACTGCTAATAGCGTCCCATTTAGCCTCTTTTCCATCTCAGAAGTACACCTTTTTTTCCCCTCTCTTTGCTCTCTCTCCATCTTTCTTTTCTAGTTTTTCCCCCTTCCCCCTTTAACCTTCCCCGTTTAGTAAAAGATGCCGTCTTTTTGTAAAACTGTTCATCTACTGCTCAGCTTCTTGACACACGCACACGTCTTTTTCACCATGCCTCTTCTCTCTTCTCCCTGCTTTGTGTTTTTTGCATTGCCGCTGCTTCCTTGGCTAACTATAGAGGAATGGTTTAATCAAGGTGAGTGTCCCCCCTCAGCCCTTCTCACTTGAGCTCTTCTCACCCTCCTCCTCTACCCCTACCCCCCCTTCTACTCCTACCCTTGGCTGTAGAATGTAGTTAGAAGTAGTTTTGGGTGTCTTCCAAAAATCAGAGAAACTTCCAAGGACTTCAAAGAATTGGGGTGTTTCACTCATTCCACATGCATTCCCTCACCATACCGACCTGAGTATTATAGGCTCCACCCCTCCCAATCTTCACAGTTTGCTAGAATGATTTGTTCCTCTGAGATAGTTGAAAGGTTAAGGTGATCAAACTTGATGAAACGGGTAAGTCCATCGGGATGTAAAGTAGAGCTTGACTAATCAAATGAGTCGAAGATGCAGCAGTTAAAAACCCAAACCCATTTAGTCTGAATCTATGATTGAACTGAAATGAAACTGAAATGTAAAACATTTTATACTCTAGTTAAAACTAATCCTAACTAGCCGGGCTGCTACTTCGTGTATCAAACTTTAGCCCTTCACCGATCCCTTTGTGTTGAGTTTAAGAATAAATGTCAAGCTCTGCTAGACCCTGTTAGAGTGTGTGTGTGTGTGTGTGTGTGTGTGTGTGTGTGTGTGTGTGTGTGTGTGTGTGTGTGTGTGTGTGTGTGTGTGTGTGTGTGTGTGTGTGTGTGTGTAGGAGGCTTTGAATGATATGGATCATCATTACTGAAACAGATTTGTATTGAAGCTGCCAATATCCAAGATTTTGTGCGACAAATTGTATTCCTTGAAATCTGGGGGTTCCCCTGCAAAAATAGAGGCTGTCATTTACACTTCTATTAGATTTTCAAGAAACATAAACATTACTTAATTATATCAAAAAGTACAATTTAATAAGAATACATTTCAAATTAAATAAAGATAAGATCAATAATGAAAAATATATAGATAGAATAGGTCTTTCTTTCGAAGGATATACATACAGACAGTTCTTTTAGCCATTAACCAATACATGGTGCCATCATCCGTTTTGTCTGTAAAAAAACATAGATCTAAATATATTTGCTCTTTCTTCCCTGCATCATGTTCTCTTGGACAACAACCTAATAATAAAAGCTTGGGCTCCATAGCTCTCTTCCATCATACATTTGACCTCTTCCCAAAACTTCTTATTTTATTACATTCCCAGGCACAATGGAAACACATTCCCTTGAATTGTCCACATTTGAAACACAAATCTGGGCTATTACTATTATTTAGCTTTTTTTGGGGAGTAATATATGTGCACATCAGCCAAAAACCTTCAGTACTTGGTCCTAAAGGCATTTTGGGAAATACTTGTAATTGCTTTCTTGCTAAGAGCTGGGTGAAAAGATTGATACCACTCTAATGTCTATGCATTAACTATGAACCTAGATGCAGAAGTCAATTTGCTTAGCTTCTATAAAAGATTTGAAGTGGTGGAAACAGCCAGGCTGGCTCGGTCTAATTTTTTTCTACCTTAATACAGTCATGCCGATTCTCCCCGCTCCCAGTCTTTATGCTAACCCAAGCTAATTACTTGCTGGCTGTAGCTTCATGTTTAGTGCACAGCGACACGACAGTGATATTGATCTAATCATCCGACTCTTGGCGAGTAAGTGTATTTCCCAAAATGTGGAACTATTAGTTTTAGGTGCTTTCAGAAATATATAGTGGTTTTCAGGGCTAGTTCATCTTTAGTCTCTGTATCTCTGTCCATGTGCATGTGAGATGACCACTAGCCGGCCGAGCTGCAATCACCCACATCCCCCCCACCACTCCATTTCCCCTCTTCCACTGCATTACAGTTACTGTAGGAAAGTCTATGTATGTGATTGTATGCGGCGTGTATGCTCATACAGTATATACACAAATTCAGGAACACATGTGAACACGCCAGTGTTCTATAGCCGTCAGACAGTGTGGAATGTACAGTTTGTGTGTGCTTGAACATATCACGCTTCTAGCTCTCTGCACTGTGTATACATGCACACATTCGTGCTTTTTGTGGGTGGGTGTGTAGACCTGGGTTAGACCGATAGGTCACTGCAGAGATGGAGAGGTTAAATCATGACTATAATGCAGTTTTGATGTTAACATGAACATGGTTACATTTAAAGACGCTGAATATAAACTACTGTATTTTCAGCTTCAGTCTAAAAAAATATTTATAACAGCCTTCCGAACCCATATCGGTCTAACCCTGGTGTCAACGACATCGTCTTTTATAAACAAGTTGTTCTAGGATGTGGCACTGACTTCGTCTTACTCCTCTCTCCTCTACCCAGGCAGGAAGAACGGCGAGAACGACAAAAACTACGACACACTGGATCTGCCAAAGCGCTCGGAGCCCTCAAAAGGTAGGACTTTTCTGTCAAGCAAAACATCCCTCCGTTAACGCTTTGGCTCCTGAGGGAGAATGTAACAGAGGGAGCCAGGCTGGAAATAACTCGCCTTATTTAGATGTAATCCTGCAGGATGAGACAGACAGGAAACAAGTCAGATCTTGCACAGCAAGGCTGGTGAAGACGTGAGTGTGATTGGTTTGATTGGAGACAGGTCAGGTGTGTAGCTCAACTAAAGCGTGCGAGGCCTTTGACGGAGAGAGGCGGTCTGGCAATTTAGCTTTGTTTGATGGTTTTGTGCCTTCACCGTGACAGTCGATTGTTGGCAGTTTGAGAGAGCATTAACTCTGTAAGCCATCATTTTGTAAAATACAACAATGCACTGGGACACAAAAGGCAATAAAAAGCAGCCTCTTATTGTATTCTGAGCTCTATGAAGTTTGTAGCTAAATGGAATCCATTGTGTCATCTGTTGCATTGTACCGCGCTACAATTCATTGGTTCTAAGAGTGGGCGATATGGACAGAATCTTCTGTCCCTATAGATGTAATTTTATAGTAAGATTGGAGCTGAAAATAATAAGTCAAATTAATTTTGTTTCATTTGTGGGATAAATCTGCTTCTGTTTTGATAATGCATGAATGTCAATTATTTTCTGGTTATAGCTTTTCTGTTTGGATTTTATGATTCTCTGTTTTACATAATTGAAAATGTAATAGCTTTGTGTTTTAGACTGTTTATTTAGACAAAACAAGACATTTGACGTGTCTGACATTTCACATTCCAAATGATAACCCCCTGAAGAGCAAATTCTCATTTTTACACCTACGTTTTTGTACAGCCTAAACAAACAGGATAATCTTGTGTTCATTTTAGAGGTGCTGGTAGGTGGATTTTTGTCCCCTTTGGACAGAGACAGGCTTTCCAGTCTTTGTGCTAAGCAATGCTAACCATATGCCAGCTTTAGCTTCCTATTTACCGTATAAACAAGAGTGAGGTCAATCTTCTCAGCTATAAGGCAAATCAGCATATTCCCAAAATCAGAATCAGAAACTGTTTATTGCCTGGTACGGTACACATACAAGGCATTTGGCTAGGTGATTTGGTGCGTAACAGTAAAGGAGAGTTAGGAAACACAAAATAAAACAGGAAATAATGATAACTGATAAAAAAAGGAAAACATAACATGGGGACAGGACCAGACACAATTATTCCCCAGTGAAAATAATCGTTAGTTGCAGTCTCCTAGATTATCCAAACACAGGCATCCCTATCAAGTCTAGTTATACTATTATCATATATATGTCATCATATGTCATATCATATATATATATATATGTATATATAGCTCATGATTTGGGATAGCTACCTCTGTATTGATGGCGTGGAAAACCTACAGAAATATATCATCATATTTCTAAACTCTATCTGAGCCGACAAGCCATAGTGCTGTTTCTGCAGCATTGGACGAACATTACAATGTTGCAGAAACGGGATGTCGGCAACACACAAAGGTGGATAGCAAGAGGTGTTTTGTTGTTGTTTGAAAAGTTGAATGCACTGGTGTTGGGTTGAAGGGACTGTGCTTTTCTTGACCAGAGAATAGTAACTGGCTACTCTCCTGTCCTGATTTACGTACTGGTATTATATTATATATATATCTACCATGTCTATAAATATTGTAGAATAACATGTGATCAGTGGTTTGAGAAGTACAGCTTAGTCCCCTGACTCTGCAACTGGTTCTATCAATAATGTGTGACTAAGTGTGTGTGTGTGTGTGTGTGTGTGTGTGCACTCATTCTCTCTTTGCTTTTTTGGCACTGACAGGCAGTTGTAACAGTCATAAAAGCAAATTAGTATGCAGCGCACACGTCAGTGCATCCGGACGGTAATACAATGTGTATTTACTTGTGTGTGAGTCTGCACATGTTACACATCTTTATTTGGTATTAAGAGAATCAGCACCTTCTTTAATGTCTAGTGGCAGGCACTCAAAGTCAATACCACTTCCTGTTTGACTGTTAATTAGCAACATTAACACGGCAAAGTGGGCTCTCATTAAACTAGATCACAATTAATTGCTGTGCTTTTTCAAGTTAAGCCGATTTTGCCTATTTTTGAATCACTCCTAAGGTAAAGGAAAGCAGATGAGCTCCAAGGATGATAATTAATATTTTCCACTCACTGGGTTTTCATGGGTGAAAGCCAAGTTGGCATGCTGAGACTGTGGATCTATAGCGGTTACAATTGTGGTGCAATTACATTACACAATGTGCTAACAACACCCTTTGGAGTTTTGAATCCGGAGAAAGCAATTATCGTTATAGGCCTAAATGTCAAACACGGTTGAAATGTGTGTTTGTGGGTTCACGTTGGAAAGAGCACTCGGCATTTTCTCGCTCACAGACAGACAAATCATATTTGTCGTTTATTAGCTCCACACACGGGCGCATAACAACAGTGAGGTGCATGGATAATGAGCTTAATCACTAGAGCGAAACCCACATTGACTTTTAAAGCACATTCATCACTTTTTCCTCTTCAGGAAACATCAGAGGTGAACGTGCTGGTGACTGCGAGACCATAAAAGTCATCAGGATGCCTTGTTTGTTTGTCTATGAAAATGTATGTTTGTACGTGTCAGGCACGTACACAACCCTCCGCCGACAGCACATCCCCTGGTCATCTGTGGTGGGAGAGATAGAGAGAGTATCTCTCGTTCGGTGGCGATGGGTAAGAGAGATATGGCAGATTACATGTGTATCCCGGTCCTGATCTGATGTCAGACAGAGGGAGGTCAGGCTGGACCTGGCAGTGGGCAATGATTAATCTTTTTGTTGTGTGTGTGTGTGTGTGTGTGTGTGTGTGTGTGTGTGTGTGTGTGTGTGTGTGTGTGTGTGTGTGTGTGAAAAGGATAAGAAAGAGAGAGAGAAAGCACAAGGCCTTGGAACTGCAAAGTTGGGTGATGTTTTTTTTTAGCCCCTTCAACAAATAGCATGACATTTTTTGGAAATACACTAGTCCACTTTCCTGCCGATTTTTAGATAAAAGGATTAACACCACTCTCATGTCTGTACAGTAAATATGAAGCTACAGTCCAGAGACAGTAAGCTTAGCTTAGCATAAAGAATAATAAAGGTCCTCAAGAGTGAAAGTATTCTTATAGTAATAATAATACCGCTGCAATTCCTGGTCTGACACCCTAGATCAGGGGTCACCAAATGGCGGACCGCGGTCCGGATCCGGACTCAAACGCCGTTGTATCCGGACCCAGGACCTAAAACCGATAGATGATTGAGAATTATTACATTTTGACGGAGCGCTTCTATTTTAACCGGCGCAGCTATTCCAGCATTTACGGCTTGTTACTTGTTCAGCGGTGAAGGAAACACACCGACCAATGCGTTGTAATTAACACATCACGTGATGGCAGCTCAGCCAATCAAATATGAGTATTCTGACAAGTTTCCTGACTCGAGTGAGGTGTTCACACACCGTGACACACGGGGGAGAGACGAGGATATGTAGCGCAGAGCAGGGACATCGTTACGTGAGTCGGAGATGTCATCTCACAAGACGAGCTCCAAAAAGAGAGAAGTGTTCTGAGAGACCAGTCTTTAATTAAGAATGGACAGACTCGTTTTGGTGAAATCTTCCCACGGAGTACCCACTCACATCTGAAATGAATTCACAGAAAATAAACCTAAGAGCCCAGTATGATCAGAATCCTAACACATTCATTTACTGTCCAACAATGATGTGAACAGAGAGGAATAGAGCTGAAACAAGTGGTTTAATAACCACAGATGAAGTCCATACACACTAATTTATCTTATTAGAAGATGAGAAAAATATAATATCATGGCTTTTTTGATTGACATCACTTCACACCTGAATGAACTGAATTTAAAGCTGCAGGGCAATTCAGTGAAATCATTTTTTCTAAAATGAATTACTTTTGGGATGCACATTTTTCAAAAACTTTCTGTTATATCAGTTATTCTTTAATCCAGCCCTTATTTGACTTACTTTTATTTATGTATTTCTATGTATTATTTATAATCCATCCAGTTCAATTTGAAAACTGAGAATACTAATTGTTAAAATATAATTGACGTGTACTTTCTTTATTTGATTTGACAGTTGTTGACTACACAGAGACGTTGTTACTACTAGGCTCCTTGAATATATATATATATATATGGCACTACATAGTGCAAGTTAGATATTATTGTAATGTTCCGGACCTTTGCACAAGGAGATTTTCTCAATCTGGACCTTTTGGAAATTGTATTGAATACCCCTGCCCTAGATGCTACAAAATTCGATAACTTTCTTTTCAAAGTAAATATCAAGGTTGAATGCGTACAAGCATTGACCCAGACACGTCTGTTTAATATTAGTCAAACATCAACACCCGCTCTTCTACATTCTGTTGACAATATCTCAAAAATCAATGCTGTGTTTTTAGTAAACTTGTCTCGCCAGATTGATGATGTGATTCGTCTTTCGAGTTGATTATGTGGCCACTTTGTCGACCTTAATTGATTGAGTGAGTTAACTTTGTCTATGCAGGTGCACCAGAAATGGGACCTGTTGCAGGCGCACACATCAGTAGAGATGTCCATTATTCATGCCGCCCAGAACAGAGGCAAGAGAAAGCGGGAGGGGTGGCTGTAACAAAAGTAATTAAGAAGTGTGAAAAGGCGCATTTCATTAAAGAGCCGTCGAGAGCGGGCGCCTCCTGGGATGATGAAACATTTTCCCAACAGTTAATTGAAACCACAGCGTAAACCTTTTAGATTGGAGAAAGGTCAGGTGAGGGGAGAGAGAGGGGGAGAGAAGGAGAA
The DNA here is from genome assembly GCA_032191485.1 of Leptoclinus maculatus. Classification (NCBI taxonomy): domain Eukaryota; kingdom Metazoa; phylum Chordata; class Actinopteri; order Perciformes; family Stichaeidae; genus Leptoclinus; species Leptoclinus maculatus. Next base: position 27,097,630 of record JAVDOI010000005.1, read on the forward strand.
GGCGTTATGTGTGACGACCGAGTGTGTGCACCTCTCACCTCCTTTTCTCTGAGAGTTGAGGTTAAAATGATAGGTTTCCTCCAACCTGAAGAGGAGGTTGGACAAGAATATAGAAAGGGTTGTTGGCTCTCCTGAGAGAAACACAGTGCTTCAAATGAATTAGCCTTTACATTTAATGCAGCCTCCATCTCTTGCCTCGCCTCCTCCCTTCATGTGCTCTTTCTTACCCTCGTCCCCTCTCCGCTGTATTGTCAGAGCGGTGTCACGATGCAGCAGAGCGAAGAGCCTCACATCCTCTCTCAGCATGTGGGTGTGTTTTCAATGAGCTCCAGCAACCACAGCAAATGTACATAACACAATCGGGGAAAATGCATACAAAGACGAGTTCCACATGAATACCTGATGGTGACCTACTGACGGCAACAAGAAGAATTCCTTTATTTGCTGGCTATAAAGAAAAAAAAGGTCAAATGTGAGTTGTTGGTCGAAAGTTTCCTTTCTGCTCACATTGAGTTCATATATCAGCCGACAGTCAGTGGTGCATTATAGTGATATTAATCAAGAGTATGCATGTTAAACTCCTGATTGCCTTTTACCTTTTACCTCTTGGCCAGCACCACTATTATGTTTTTATACGAGGAAATAATTGGAAACTTCGCGGGAGAACGCTGTTTCCTCTGGCAGAGTTTATTCCCACCACGATGAATCTTTTTGTCATCAATGCCAGCTGCATTAAGTAGTGCTAATTAGTCATATCTGACAACAAGGGCATTCTGACTAAGCAATAAAGGCCCTGCGTTTGAAAAGGCATCAGTGCTTTCCATGACTTTGCCCTCTTGCTCTCTCTCTCTCTCTCTCTCTCTCTCTCTCTCTCTCTCTCTCTACCTCTCTTACCACTTCTCATTTCTCTTGCTCTCTGCCACTTCAGTGCTCTCTCCATCCCTGGGAGATTTATTGTGTTCCCCTTGCCTTGCACACTCCGAGCAATTGATAAAATAGCAGCGTTTACCAAGTCGACAACTGTGTAACGCGTCTCGCTGCTTTGTCTTGCAAGCTGAGCATTTAATTTGCGGAGAGGTCTTAGCGTTGACAAACCACACTAGTGCGAGCTGTTATGCATTGCATTGTATAACACTCTTTGATATCATCCCACTGGAGATCTCTATTTGTAGTATAATGAACAATGACTGCTTTGCGATTGGAGTCATCTCAGTCTCTGATGCATCTCAGCGCTTGAAGTCTGAAACAGGCTCAGTTGAAATATGGAAAACTGAGCTACACTTGCATTGTTTGTCTCTGCTGTTGTGGAGGAGAAATATTTCTCTTAATCCCTACTGCAATATCTCTGTGGCTCGTAATCTGCGGCAAGAAAAACAATCGTCTTGCCCGAAGGCACGACGAACGTCCTGCCGCAGTGAGCAAATATGTTCAAGCAGATCTGTTTTCCAAGATAAAGCCTCTTTGCGTCATTAAGTGCTGCCAAGTTTGCTTCGGAGCAGCACAATTCCAATGGGAGGGGACGCTTTGCCCTGTTCTGCGTCTACTTTGCACCCCTAGTTAAAGCAGAATATCATTAATAATTTACTTGTCATCCCAAATTCCAAGCAGCAGTCCTATGAAGGCGCCCTTCGTTTTCATGGTTGCAGAATTCAACACCCAGATACTGAAAGCTGACTCTTGGCCTTTCTGAGTTCCTGCTTGTTGACCACTTTGGGGAATCACTTACCCTTTTGTTCAGAATAAACACTCCGTTGCGTCCGTCCTTCACCTCCAATTCCTCACTTCCTGCCGCCACATTTCACGGTGAAGTGAGACGCCAAATGAAGACAGCTACCTCGTGAACGTGTGCAGCCGGAATGTCATACATACAAAGCGTGCACACAAACAAATAGCATGCATATAAACATATAACACTTGTATGGACACATGCGTGCGCATATTCACACATACTTTCTCCCTCTCAGCTGCTATCTTGACACATAGTGTCCACTCCACACAGAGTTGGATCCAGACTGCCTGGCACCTTATATCACTCTCTGTCTTTTTGTTGCCTCAGTCGTTGCATTTCCTTCAGTATTTAACCTTCCTTATGCCTAATATACAGCAGTGCATAGCATCACCTCTACATTTTCTTTTTTATACTGGATGCCGTCACGTCTGGAGGGAAGGTAATCCTCCTCTAAGGAAAGGAGGCCAGTGTAACACGAGGTGTGATGAGTGACTAATTGGTTTCATATTTCTGTTCCATTTCTGGTGCAACCTTCAAACGGAAAGGCAAACAGACCAAAAAGAGTTATTGTATCTCAGGAGACTTCCTAGTTATATAAAGGAGAAGTAAATATAAACAAAAACCTCGAACCAAAACATCAGACATAATCTTGTTCTGGAGTTTGTATTACACTTTCCTGCACTGAATAAACTTTGCACAGGGGTGCCCCAAGTGGAGATAATTGATACCTCTGAGTCAAGGCACAGATGTTATATTACCTCATTTACACTCACTTCATGGGACTCGGGCAGATTGGATAGCTATCTGATATCAAAAAAACGAAATGGAATTGCAGCCAAGAAGCATTCGAGACAGATTGAAATGAGATTGTTGAGATGCATTCTAGCCAAATGTTAAAAAGATGTAAATTCATCCATCATTTCAGGTTGCATAAGTAATCCTAACTCTGCCCAACTGTGAACTACATCGGTAAACAGCCTGTAAAATAGACCCAGTGGCAATGCCACTAAAATCAAAGTCATCTTTCCTCCTGTTACATTGAAGCAACAGCAAGAAAGCGGCTCTATCGCTTTTATTAAATGGAAGTTTAGCGTTGGTCTCATCCCTGATCAGTGCAACCATTGCCAGCACCAGTGACCATGAGGTATATAAAGATGGACGACATGACATCTCCCCAAAAGTGAAGCCAAATCATCTTGATCGCCCCCTAGTGGCTCGCTGCAGTATAGATCATAAATCCCGCCCCCTCCATGATGGAACATGGACCAAACTAAAAAAATCATGCTCATTTCACGTAGTTCTTACCCCGCTGATGTATGTTCAAGTGTTCATTTTTCTAATTAATTCAGTTTAAATCAGTTATTTGATACTTTAAAATGATTGACAGCTGCTCTGAGTGATAGCGTAGCCGGAGGCTCGGGAATTATGCGCAGAGTAGGATCATCAAGAGGAGATGTAACTTAAACTTTAACTCTCTATCTGCTGTTTCAAACATCTTTTGGAACATCACGTGTGTTTATATCAGACATGCAGATACATGTATTTACAAAGATACAGGATAATGGTTGTTACTACCGTAGCTACTGTGGTGCTAGCGCAGCAGCTAGGTGGCTCACGCTAACAAGCTGTGGCTGTCCTCAGCTCGTGATTGGCTCAATTCTGTGGCTCCATCCCCCATTCACTACTAGACTATTCACTACTTTGACTACTGTCAAAAGTACAAGATGGCAGCGTGGTTCAGGGCTGAACCAAATTAGCATCCAATGGCGGGAAAAGTAAGTTGGAGGCAATCAAATCTGGCTAACAGAGACGCATATATGTGTAAACAGAGTGTTAAAAATTAGGTGTAAATATCATTTGGATACAAGAAACTTGAAATGTCAAGTGTAAAAACTACTGTACCGCTCATTAGATGGAGAAAAGATAAGAAAACAGTTCCTTGTAAAATTCTATGTTTTGACAGAGCCTCAGTTCATTTGGGAACACGGCATGGCATCAGTGTGCATATATGCATGTGTCATGATGAAGTATTGTGTCATGTGCTTATACTATATGCTCCAGATACTAAATCCCGCACCACCTCACCTGAGATTAAAACTGAATCCAGCTCTGCCACACCAGCTGTTGGGAGTGCCGCTGAGCCACGGCTAACCCGACACACCTCACATGCCCATGACTTTCCCATCTTAAATGTTGATAGTAAAAATAAGCACTGCACAATACAGAAAAAGAGCTAATTATGTGGATAGCCAGCGACTTGCAGCTGACACTTTTGCTACTGCAACCCCCCCCCCCTTTCAACTCGCCACTATCCTCTCATGAGCTGCTTCACACAGGCAGTGATGAAAAGGAGTGATAATAAGGCGAGGAGGAGTAAAAAACAAATGAAGGGAGCAAGAGGTTTATTTAAGTGGGACCACCTTGTGCTTTGTGGGAAATACGAAGACGTTTGCATAATGCTATTCCTAGGAGGTCTCATTTTAGAGTGGCTGCTCTACACATCATTAGTAGAATGAAGTCCTTGCAGATTAGTATGTGTGTTCGTGTGTGTGTTGATGCATCGCAGCATTTATCCACCTGTGCTTGGTAAAGGATAGTAGGCAAAAGATCATTCCCAGCACTTCTTCTGTGGCAGTGCATAAACCTAGCAGCACTTCCACCCACTTCGGCATCAGTGATCAACTGTTTCTCAAGTTGTTTAAACTTTCCTAACCCCCAAGAATCTCAGTGCCCAGATCAGTGCGTCTCCTCCTACGAGGCTCTGTGGGATTCAAAAAAATGTGGGGAATCCACAGTAGCCGGCAACTTCAGGCTCTTCAGATGATTAACCATGTCATTTGCCTCCCCCAACTCCCCAAACCTGAGCAGTTGGAGCAAAGGCATAATTACGAGACGAGCGATTCCAGGAACGTAGGATGAAGCGCAGTGAGATTTACTTGCCAATTGGAGCCTTTGTTTGGCCCCGTTTGAGGCACAAGAGCGCTTCTTCCTGTTTCTGTTAGAGACGCTTTAATCTAATTAAAAGCAGATTAATGGCACGCTGACTAGCATCGCTGGAGCTACAGCAGAAGCTTAGTGAGGGGGAAAAAATGCCCCCCTCCAGAATTTGCCACTGTCCCTTTACTGGCAAACAGTAGATGAAATATTGGTCGTAAACAGTCTAGACTGTTGTAAACAGGAGGGCCTAAATGCACCCTAAGGACTGCTGTCCTTGTATACAGTCGAAGGAGAGGGTCAGATGGAGCAGAGAAGAGTTTAGTACTGGCAGGCGTCCAATCAAACTGTCTCTCCACTGAGGTTTTACTCTCACCGTAAAAAATCAGTCAGTTACATCAGGCGCGCATGATGCTTTGGGTTATATTTTAGGGATCTAACTGACGTTTATGCAGCATCGCATTTGTGCGCTCGTGTAGGCAAGTGAGCAGAAGAGCGGAAAGGCCGAGGTCCCAGTACTTTTACAACGTCCCTGTGACTAATACATACCATGAAAGAGAGGAGCAGAAGAAGGGGAAGTATAAACGGTTGAAGGAGAAAGATTTGAGCTTCTATTTATGTCGGTGAGAGAGAAGGGTGAGTGGGAAGAGAGCGACGTGAAACGATGTTTTGGTGGTGAGTATTTTAGCGTCCACAGCCAAACTGTTTGACTGGTCTATAATCACAAGTATTTGGGATTTTAATGTGCCTTTGATTTTGACGATGGGTTCATTTAAGCCGGCGGGGGCAACTCATCTCATCCTCGCTGCCTTTCATTTGACTCTTATAAGCACACAGACTCACACACACACACACACACACACACACACACACACACACACACACACACACACACACATCCAAATCCTAATTCACACAGCTGTCCACAAACACAGTCACACACACACAAACTCATTAACGCACACAAATACTCTCTCACATACACACATGCACACATTAAGTGCCCTGTGCCCTTTACCGTGAGGGTGGTATTAAGTGACTATTAGAGGTGCTGTTGTTTGTCATGTTGTTGCACAGAGAGATAATATTACCTGAGAAAATTGACCACAGCATCCGCTGTGTGTGTGTGTGTGTGTGTGTGTGTGTGTGTGTGTATATGGGGAGAAAAGCATTGACTGCCACCCTCCAAGGCGAGAGTTAATCCAGAGTATCCATCACACTTTGGCGTGCCATTTCACTGAGGGGGGGCTGGCGAGGCTGGAGGGAGCGTTAAATGAGAGATGGGTGCTGACACCGACCCAGACACACGAAATCCCTCCACCGTCAAACACCATCACAGCCGGCATTACGCATTCGATGCAGGCTCTAGCCGGAGACAGAGGTTGCATTTGTTTAGGGGTTACCGGTCTGGCTGTGGTGCACCAGGATGTTTAAATAGTCTGAATTTAAGGTGAAACACGGCCAACACCAAAACTAAAAAACATCAGCATTTCCTCTATTCGATTGGGGTGCATAGATGGTACCTTAATCAGCAACTTTTTCACATAAAGGCGTAAATGTTTCCTATCGCTGTTGAATTACAGAAACTATTGCTTCTTAAAATACTCTCCCTCCCCTGGTGCTGGCAAAATGACCCAACAGCCAGAACAACTTCAATGTCCTGCACGCCCACACAGGTCAAATGAATGGAGCTATGACGACATTACATTACATTCTAGAACAGAACACAGGTAGACAAAACAACAAATGAACTTGACCAGTTAACACACAGGGAGACAGAACAAGAGCAGAACAACTAAACCAAGAGGACCTCCAAATACAATGAGATATAAAGAAACACAACAAAAGCCCCACTGTTACACAAATCAACAGATTCTTTTCACATCCTTCCTCCACATTTACAGAAGATGATTGCACTGGTTAATCAATTTGTTCCACGTTTTCCAGCACATTCTAAACTCCTTAAATGCGGAGTGTTGCTCTTATTAGTATCTCATTCACGCCGCTTTAAAATATTGACTACTGTCATCAGAAGCTTTAAACCAAAAATTCAAGAACAAACCTTAGTGCAACTCTAATCTGTGTATGTACATGTGTGTATGCTGTACTCATCAGCCCATACACCCCTCACTTCCCCCTTACCCTACATCTGCTTCAGTCTAAAGCTATACTCGCCGTAGTCACAAATAGTTCAGCGATAAAAGCACTATCTACATGTCTATGGATTATACAAAGAAGGCCAATCGACTTATAAATGCTTTAGAAACAAGAGGTCTTAAAAATCTACATTTGAGTAAATATTTTGCAACCAAATCAAATTGTTTACAGGATATTCAACCTTTGTTTCTTCATAATGCATTTACAGGGCTTGTACAAAGGCAATAAAGTAGTCTGTGATATTACAATCCCTCCTCGTCATTGTGGAGGGTGGTTTATGACTTTTTGTTTTTTTGCCGTTTACACCTACAGTCTATAGTATAGACTCTATACTATAGGCACATCTACTTGTTGTCATTTTGTATCTTTACAGTTCTCTCTGCTGGCGTTTCGGAGAATAGTGCAGCGCATAGAGTACAAACGCCTCCGTTCATGCTAGGCGCTCGCACGCCGTGTGCGGAGGCTCACGCTACAGCACCAAAGCTTCAGGCCTCTTATCTTCAGTCCTCATTCCAGTCACTGCCATACCTCTATTAACCACCCCTCACACACACACACACACACACACACACACACACACACAAGCAGTCCACAGGATTATCTAGGCTTATTCCCGAAGGCTGGACTCCCAACCTCCAAACCCCCATCCCAAACTGTCGAGTACATCATTTAGCTTGTGGTGCAGTGCATCAGTTTTTTTCATTTTCTGGAAGGTTGTAGATGCCGTTTATTTTTCTTTCTTTTCCCTCTTATTACTGCCCTGACCCGATCTATGCATCTCTGTGGACTGTTTACCAGACAGCTGTCCCATCCACCATGCAAAATTCATAGCTCAAATCCCCTCGGTCACGATCTCCTCCTTTACTCGGTCCATCCTCCCCCCTTCACTCCTTCTTTCCTATTTCCTCTCCCTAACTCGCATATTATTTCTTCCTTCCCTGCTCCCTGGTCACCTCTGTTCCTCTCCCCTTCTCCCCTTGTTCTCCTCCTCTCCCTCCTCTTCCTCCTCTCCTCCCATCATCCTCTGTTGATGCACACTTTCTTTGTGCAATCCCTGTCTGATGTAGGTAGATGCAGCATGTTGAGAATCATTGGAATTTTTGTTGAAAGCACAACACCACCTGGACAACTTAAGCTTGTTTTTCAGGCTCAGGTGAACAACTAAAACTGACAGCCAGGAAAATATGAAAACGTCCGCCCCCCCACAGCTTTTTGTCTGTGGGCTCCCTCTTTCTCTTTCTCTTTCTCTTCATCTCTTTCATTCTCTTCATATTTTTGTATACCTCCTTCTCTCTGGCAGGCTCTGGCCGTTGCCTAAGTTTCTCGTTGTGTTTGTGTCTGTGTGAGGACGTGACTCGCCTGTGTAAAGAGGAGCAGACACTCAAGGTGATGCTGAAACACACTACCCTCTTACTAAATGCACACAGTCATGCACACTGATGCGCTCAAAAGCAGATACATATACGCCTCGCCACTCCGAAGCACTTGAGTGTCTATGGGAGCTGTTGCTGCTAAACGCAAACTTACACGGAGCATGGGGCAGCCCTCGGGCTAGCATTTTGGCCAGTTTGTTTGGAATCACGGGAATCGCAGATCAGGTTGAGGAAGGTCTCAATTCGAAGCTACTTTGGTTGCCAATTTCAGTTGAGTCTTCAACTCATTACCTCTGAATGAGGTGCATCACCTAAATGAGCAGGTGGCTGTGTTGTGTAATGTGCAAATTGAAAAGCAGTTTGTTCCTCTTCCTTGTTTGGCTGTTTCTTGTCCAACTGTCTCACACGAACGTCGAATGGACAGATTGTTAGTGGCGAAGGAGATGGGGTTTCCATAGCAACCCTAGTACTACAATTGTGCGCTCTCTCATTTCTACATATCGTCTGCATCCCTAGGTAGAGGCAGCTGAGGCATTGCTGCGTTTTGTTTTAGTGGTGGAGATATGGGAGGTTATTAGAGAGAGAGAGAGAGAGACGCAGGCAGATGAAAGATGGTGCGAGGCAGGAAAGAAGAAAGAGGTTCCTCCGTATCTGTTCTCCATCTGCAGGCAACTCGATAGCGTAGTCCAGACATGTATCTGCATTGTGTGTGTGATGTGTAGGGTGCGCGGCAGTCGTTCAGCTTCAGCCTCATGGCCGAGTGTGTAATCTGCACATCAGTATAAAACAGGCTCTAAAGCTGCATTCACAAAATTTGGGATGGAAATTAAGATAAGATAAGATAAATAAGATGTACTTTATTGTCCCGCAGGGCAATTTGTTTTGGGCTCCAAGTCGCTCCATCCCACAATACACTTGCCAGCGTCACAATCCACATGCACGCATAGACGTAGATCATACATACACTACATTTTTGTACCGACTTAGCCTGCAGATTGGCGTTCAGAATATGCGTTGGGTCGTTCAGACTTCCTGTGCCTCCCTGAGCACACATTATTCATATCAGGGCTGAAGATAGTAATATTATTTTTTCCCTCTGATCTTCATGGCCGTTTGAGTAAGACGTGTGAGCTTAGACTGTACTGACAGGTTACCATGCCATACTTGTATGCCATATCGTAGCGATGGGAACGACTGTCTTTTTCATAGTGTTGGTTTGAATTATTTTCATGAAGCAATGCCCAGATCGCCAAAGCTGAGCAGCACCTGATCCGGGCTTACGCCACACTTTGACCCACGCAGATAGACCGCTGAGTGGGCTTTTATTGTGCTTCTTTCTATACTGGTGATTCCAACTGTCTAAACAGTTGTTCAGACTGAGATCAGCCCTGCGTTATCACAATGCAGGGGGCGGCAACAGGAAGCGCAGTTTCCGTGACAGATCCAAGAATATTAAGGCGGATGTCAAAACCCGACACAGCGATCGCAGTACTCTGACACGGAACGTTACATTCTACCTAATCAACAAATAACTTGCTAACCAAACACTATTCATGGTCTTAAATAATAAGGGACATTTGAACACTAGAGTTAACTAATACGACTTGGAAAAGTTTTACAGTTGTAATTACGACTTGTATGTTGGCACAAATGAATTATTCATACCATATTTCAGTTTATTTCAGTCAAACTGGCAATCACAATAATCCTGCAGTTAATGATTCAGTGATGAACACTGAGAGTTGAAAAAATGCCAGCAGGCTACACAATTATCTTGTCATGTTGTCATGTTGAGTATCATAAGCTATACTTGTATAACTCCGCCTTTAACAGACTCTGTTTTTCACCGCTGTCACACATATCATAATTCAGATTGGGGTGCACATGACTAGCCCAACGAATTGGTAAGTAAAACTCGGAAAATGGAATTGACTTCATCCCCCCCTGTCATTTGTTATTTTTTCCAACTCAAAGCACCTGGATCCATGACGTGCACAGCTTTTACCTGTGCCAAACAACGAGGCAGCAACTGGAAAAAGTGACTTATCTTGTCAATGTGTTTTTCATCCGAAGGGAAATAATATCTTCACTTGACAGAGATTCTAATATAAACCAACACCTTCACCTCAGGCTCTCAAACTCTATTACATTAGCAGGAGGGACATTGGAAACAAACAACCGGAGCATTACCACTGTTGATCCACGGAGAAGCCTGGATAGCTGCGAGGCACATTCTTGAGCGAGCCACAGAAAAACCTAATACTCAAGACCGAGAGACACCCCTTGGCTTCGTTTCCGTCTAAAGTTCAGGGGCTGTAGCGGGAGGGATGGAGCATTTCCAATGCACTTTGTAGGAGTAGGAGTGCTTGGACGCTTCAGACAATTTGGTGTCGGCGTGTTTTTTGCTACCGGTGTTGATGTGTCCTCTGAGGAATAAAAGCCCACAGCAGGACAGGAAAGAGGATGTACTCCCCTGTCACTGCAGAGGCAGCTTGCTGAAAAGGGTCCTATTGTGCTTAAATGGTAGGAAACGAGCTTTCGTGGACCAGACTTTTGGTACTGCTGGAGCAGGACCCCCGTTGTGACATGGAAAAAAAGGAAGGGACAGGGGCATCTGTGTTGCCTATTCTCCTTTTGCCTTCAGTGATATGTTCCCCCTCTCCGTCTGCTCTGTCTCTTTCCCCCCCAACTCCCTCTCCCATCTCTCAAAAAACCCCATCACACCAGGACATAGTTGTGGCCCAAAGCTGATGGGTAGCTGTCCAAGAGATGGGCCAGTTGCCACCTTCTTCCTCTCTCTTTGTCAACATCCAACAAACTAAGGCCAAACCACCATGTGGGTATGCTAATGTCAGGTGCCCCGCGGCTGCCCGTAGAGATGCCAATCTGCAGCCAGGGGCCAACTGGGTGTGAGTGAAGAAAATGAAGCTTTGACTCCTGGACCCCGTCAGTCTGAAGAGGTGAACGGCCGTTGCAGCCTGGCGGTGGACTCTGTTTTGGCTTCACTAGAATCCACGGCTATCGGGGGGGGGGGGGGGGGGGGGCTGTGGAAAGAAAGAGAATTCACAGCCTCAGTCTCATGGTCTCCCTCGGGCTTAGGATGAGGACAACTAGGCATTGGGTCAAAGGAGAGTTTGTTTCAATGTAACCTGTGTGGAGCAGCAGATTTTCACAGTGGTTCAGAAAAACAAAAAACAAATGTGAGAGTCAATTAAGTGTACTTTGCTGTGATTCATACCCAGCATTAACATGCATCTGGGCCTGATTACATTCACGCCTGACAATTAAGATGCTTTTCCAGAATACAAATGGACAACACTTTCATTTAAATGCATATCACCTCCTCTAGTAATACTTATAGATACATGAATACAGTTTATAATCGACAGTAAACATTAATTGTTCCCATCCCCAAGGATACTGACATTCATTCTTAACACGTATGTTACCACCTAAACTGATTCATTTGCATGCATTCCTCGACTGAAACCATTCAGAAACACAATATGCTCCAGAAGTGTTCTCATGCTCCCTGCAAACCCTGCCAATATACGTGTGTTGTTTATGTGGCTCACCTTTTTGGTTTTTAATGAACCGGAGAGAGTCTATTATTATACCAGTGGCTTAATACTTTTAATGATGTGCTGATTTAGCCATCTCACCCTCTGTTGCCCCAGGCACGGCCACAGAGACTCTCATTAGCACTGTAGCACTCTACCAAGTGCCTGCGTGTACTTTTATAAAGACACTCTTACTCATGAACAGGTCGGGAGAGGTTGAATGTGTATGAGTTTCAGATGTGAAATGTGTGTGTGACCAGAGAGTTGACGACTCGAAGGATTTCCCACTGGCATTGCCTGATTTATTTATGCATGTGTTCCACAGGGGGAGAATGTGACCCTGTGGTCAGCACATGCTCTGGAGTATTTCTCCTCTCTTTTTCTCACCTTGTCTTCCACGTCTCTGCCTAGAGAGAGTAACCGCAGAACGCTCCTACAGTACTGGACATCACCGGCATTTCAATTAACCACAAAGTCAGGAGTCAGAGGCTGCGTGTTATTACAATGTTCCAAAGACTATACGTTAGAGCCAAAACGCTGTAACAGAAAGAAGACTGAGGATGACAGATAGGAGGGATTTATTTATTTACTGCTATTTGTTATCTTCTTTTTTTTCTCCCCTCCATCTGCCACTCTCTTTATCTTCCTCCATCTCTCTCCGGTCCTTTCACAGTGCTGTAAAACTCCCCTATGAGTTGTAGAAAGTGATACGCCATCAAGTCCCTCTGATTCGATGAAAAGTGATGTGTGCTGGAAACGGAGCAGTAAATAAATGGTGCTAGCACAGCGCCTGTGTAGAAGCACAGGAAAGAGACCCTGTGTACACGCGTTGTAGGCAGACTGGATCGATGAACATCACTTTTTGACATGCCTGAGCAAGGGCTTGGTGTGTTTGTGGATTTGTGTGTGTACACCTGTTTGCAGAGGTGTGTATCCTGTTCTGCATGAAAGCTGCCAACTATCCTAGAGGAAGGCAGATGGCTGAGATGGCCAGAGTCATTGAGGTGTTTGTGTGAGTGTGAGAGAGAAGAATCTTCACATAATACATGTATGAGTGTGTGTGTGTGTGTGTGTGTGTGTGTGTGTGTGTGTGTGTGTGTGTGTGTGTGTGTGTGTGTGTGTGTGTGTGTGTGTGTGTGTGTGTGTCCCTTCCTAGCCAATCAGTTAATCCATTATCATTTACCAGCCTGTCACACCGCTACACCTTGGCTTTAATTGCAGCCAATAGTGAAGCTACTTGAACCGAATTAATGCTCTGCACTGAGCACCACTCAATCACTTCAACTTAACTTTGTTTCTAACCCAGTTTTCACGCACCGCAGCACCACAAAGCTCCTTCTCTTCTGTACCCGGCCACTAATTGAGCCTTGCCGCTATTGCAGGAGTTGCCGCTGTCTTCCTCTGCTTTGAAAAGCAACCCGCCTCTCCTCCCCTCTCACCTCATTTAGGGATGAGCTTAGATCTCCTGAACATTTTTTGTGCATGTGTTACAGACTGTGCCCATTTGTGTCTGTGTGTTTATACAGGCAATTATGGGCTGTCCCTCAGCACAGGGTTATAAAGCAGAGCTCAGCAGGAGTCTTGTAAGGAGGCCACAGTTGTGTTTGCCACACCAACATGCAAAGCAGGGGCAATATACACGCTAAGCTCAGCCCAGCTAACTACATTCATTTATAGATTAATTTCTATTTCTGTGACGTTGACTTGGCTTTTGAGAGTGGTGGAACATAATACTGTCCTTAAGTACTAGTACTACTACTTAGGTACTACTCGTGTTGATCTTGCACTCTACACTGTAGTCAAGACCCCCTAAACCAAGACCAATTCAAGACCAAAACCACTGTGTATCGAGACCGAAACAAGACCAAGACCAAGACAGGCTGAGACTAAGACCAGACCAGTGCGGGTCTCACACTGTACGACACTTGTGGGACATTTAAACCATAGCAGGGCTCAACAGTAACTTTCAAAAGAGGTTGACAGGCTGACAAGCAGGCATCTGCTTTTAGATGCCGAAACTGTAAATATGGTTGCTATTTTTAGTTGCCTTGTATTTTGAGTGATTAAATTGCTATGCAGTTATACGTCAGGTTGATAATGAAAATCTTGTGAAGGGCGGTGTTTATCGGCCCGTCAAGGCCAGTTCTTGCCTCCAACTCATTATGTAGTTGAGCTGCCCAGTCGTGTTGCTTTGAGCTCCAGTGCTTGTCTATCTCCGTGGTTCTGATGTGCTACTCTGGACCAGGGAACTCGATGTGTCACTTTTTGAAGTCTTGTACATGCTTTGCAGTATAATTTTCCGTCTGTCTCAAAGATGCCGGGATATGCATCCAAAGACTTCACAAATTTCCTTTATGTCTTTCGTTCAAATTCATGTGGTTCTTTGCCAGTTTGCACATTTGTTCGTGATGTTGACGGGGTAGTTGAACTTCAAACCCCATCGTCAAACAACCTGATTTGCTTCGCCATTGTCTCTAAACACACCAAGGCACGTGCAGCGTTACAGTATCTGCTGTAGGTTGTAACAGCAATATTCAAATATCACTTCTGTAATTTATATTTATTTTGGGGAAAACATTTAGCTGTTCGCTGTCCCTATTTTTTTATATGTTGAAAATGATTGGTTGCATTAAATCACCTACAGAAAACAAAGAAAACTCATTATGCAGGGGGGTGCAGGTGATAGTTCTCTGTGGGTTTGTCACTATGAGCGACCTCTTTCCAATTCGATCCATTGTTGATTTGAAACTATTCATTATAGCTCCTATACATAGTACACTTTGCTAACATACAACGTTTTACGAAAAGGATGTCTTCAGTATGATATGTCTAGGAAGTGATCAGAACACTAACTAATACTGAAGTGCACTTGCATACACTTCACTCTACACCGGATACATCCGTATTTAAATAATCTGATCACGACTGCAGTCTGTCACAGAATATGGGGCTGTGGGTTGGCAAGGTCACGTCACATTGACAGCTCATCTCCCCTCTGAATTGTAATTCTGCCTAACAAACTGACAACTAATAGGCCCGAAAAAAGCTAGCATGAGGTGACTGACGACAACAACACTACAGTATGCGGTTTGCAAACAGAGCTCGACCTGGCTGCTGCTTTTAGGAAAGACTTTGGGCTTTTGGTGCTGACATTAAGCCCCCACTAAGGACAAAGGAGTGAAAGCCCTGGCAGAGATATTCTCTGGCTCAACAGCGAGAAATTCCACTAAGGATAAAGGAATTAGTTTAAAGGCACAGTGAATTCCCCTCCATTCTCATCCTCCTCTATTGTACAGTACACGTCTTTTTTTGTCTTTTTTTTTGTAAAATGCCATTTTCGCAAGTCGCTTCAGTTGATTGCCAGCCCGAGACTCCAGGCTGTACAAGATGGAGCAAATGTGCAGATTATATTCCAAAAATACTGTCATAAAAGGCGCAGTCTTAGAGTGCGAGCGAACTTGGCAACAACGGTTCAACGTGGCTGACATTTTGTGCGGAGAGAGAATGTGCCTTTGGAGATGAAGTGTGTGTCAACAGGACTGCCTGCGAGATGGTCTCCAGTTTGCTGAGTGTGCACCCAGTAGGCCCAGAA
This sequence comes from Leptoclinus maculatus, assembly GCA_032191485.1. Taxonomy (NCBI): domain Eukaryota; kingdom Metazoa; phylum Chordata; class Actinopteri; order Perciformes; family Stichaeidae; genus Leptoclinus; species Leptoclinus maculatus. The sequence goes on from JAVDOI010000005.1 coordinate 27,112,975, forward strand.
ATATGAGGAGCATGCAGAATGTTGCAGAGTTTCTGGTTCGCAGACTCTCCCCTCTTGTGTTTCCCCCCCTGAGAGAAAGCTATTGATGTGATTCATGGTTTCAGCACATGGTGACTTACAACCAGGGGTCTTGTGCATGACGGCTCCTGCTTCTGCTGCTTCTTTGAAAATAAGTTCAAGGTTTTTCAAGCAGCACCTACAGTAACATCCTCCCCGACCTGCCAGTTCCAGCCCACGCACATTCTGGAGGAGCAGGCTTGGCATGATCTGGGACGGCAAATGCCACAGGGTTTTGAAAACCCTGCTTTTTGAGTGTTAACAACTATGTAGCTGTGTCTGAATCTGGCAATCTCCGAGTGTGCACCAGGCATCCGCTCTCTGCAAATTACGGGTATGAGATGTTGGATTTAGAGGCACAAATGTCAGCTTGTGTGTTTCCGTTGTACCTCCCGAGCACAGAAATGACACTCCTCACTCTTTCCCTGTTATCTTTTCTTTCTAGTGAAAAAAAAGCAAGTCAATAAAAAAAAAAGGAGATGTTACCTTAAGTTGCACTCTCAAAGGGTTTTGATTCATGCTTTTATAGTTTGACCCAGGTTGCACTTATATTACAGAAACGATCTATAAATAATGCATGGAGGGCCTAGTCAGCCCTTGTGCATCAATCAAATAGGGTTCCTATACATCCCTGCCCACATAATACAGGGGTTTTCAAACCGAACCTTGGAAATTGTGGCCTCAGAACACATAAGAAGAAACAGTAGGTTATTCTTTATTTAATGTTAGCCTAGAGGGATAGAAGAAGGATTTGAAATTGCTTCTGTGCTATTGTAGCGGATAGGAAGGATGCTGGTGAAATGGTATTTCTGTGAAAAAGGGAGATTTTAGCCACCAGTTTCAAAGCATCGGCTAACGTGTGCAGAAGTCTGTTAAGCCTCGGTGAGTAGCAGCAGATTGTGCCCCCTGTTGAAGCACTATGCCTTACTTCAGGTTTGATTCCTTACTCTGAAGACGTTCACTTTCCACTTTAGCCATAGATTTAAAAACTCACCTCTAATTGATATGAAATGAAACCTGAACATGCTTCAAATATGCCTTCGAGGATAATTAAAATAGTAAAGAATTGTTCTTGCTCAAGCTATTAAAATCTGAAGAGATGTCTCCCCTACTTGTGGTGTGATGTATCCCGCAATAAAAAATGCATGACTCCCACCAGAGATGTGAATAGCTCAAAATGACCTTGACAGAAGAAACACCCTCGTTCTGAAATCCCTACCTTATAATTGAATCGTCTAGTGTCTTGTTGATTCCCTGTCTGTGCCAAATAAGAAAAAACCTCGGGTGAATATATTTGATTTGATGCGATTGGGCACCTTACTTTCTCTCCATGTGCCTGCTCTGTCTAATAGCTGGTAATGTAATTACGTTTCCATCAGTGGGACGCCTAATGATTGACTGTGGTGGAATGTGTTATGTGCTAGTGAGATAAAGCTCCCTCTCAAATACTCTAGATTTGGTTGGATCAATAATTGATCCCACTGGTGTTCTCTTCATTTATAGTCCTGAAGTATTTTCAATCATAATGCTTCAGGAAAGATTCCAGGCACTGTTCCAGCATTTCTTATTAAAGGTGTTGCAGCCTGTTGTGAAATCAAGTGGACAGACTTTTAGTCCCATCCTGTGTGCGCTGTGGAATTTTGTACATTTTCACAGAAACTTTGCGAAATAAGCTGCAATCCAAATGTTGTGGCATTTGTCAAGGCTGTGTGCTGTTACCAGAGGCATTGTGGTAAACCCAAGCTTCTTCCCCGTTTCCCTTTGCCAAAGAACTCTGCCTATGGTCTGAGATAAAACTCAGCACTACTGCTGGTACCTTCACACATCCTAATTGGCCCGTCTGTCTTGCCATGGAGTCTAACCAGTACGTGTGTGTGTGTGTGTGTGTGTGTTTCTCTGTATGTCCCTGCAGGCTTTGAGCTGCTGTATCAGCCGGAAGTGGTGAGGCTCTACCTATCTCTGCTGACGGAGAGCCAGAACTACAACACCCTGGAGGCCGCTGCAGGGGCTCTGCAAAACCTCAGCGCTGGACAGTGGACCGTGAGTCCAGGGTTGGGGAGGGTAAAACACGTAGACACTATGTCCTTATCCTTACTCATATATTTCATTCTTGCAAACGTCTGTCCTCGTCATTGACCTTTCAGGAGCAGTAATCTTGGATTGTTATTGGAGCAAAAAATACAGAGTCTGATGGGCTTGAGAGGAAGCAGAGGCACTTTAACAAGGTGTAGACGCTCTGTCTCTGCAAACCATAAAGCCAACTGTGTAGACTGAAATAAAGCTTAAGATTTGAACAGGGTGGTATCGGGCAGCTCAAACACAGTCTTTTGAAGCTACCTTGCTTGGTTAGAACCGTTCATCATAAGTGGGATGACATGGCTAGATAAGTGTTAGATAACTAATGTAGACCAAACTTTCATCTCTGTTAGATGTTTTCCTCTGTTGATAGATGGATGTGAGAATCTCTAGAGCCAGGATCAGACATTTATTCCAATTACAGTGACTGTGGAGCTGCTGAGAGGCTGTCTGGTTTGCAGGCAGCAGTGAATTATCAACAGGGAAAGGATAGTTGTCAGATGCCAGTTTACAAGCAGCACCTCGGGCAAGAGCGGCCACTTATGTTTTCCAGCACAGGCTGGCTGCATTCAGTCCACGGCAGCATTAGCACCGCAGCGCTTCTATTTACACTCCTGTGTCAGACAGTAAAAAGCATACCTCAGTCCTCTGAATTCATTAACGGCGTCTACCTTGAGTACAATAAACACCTGGACTTTTAATATTATTTTAGTTAGAGTCCGGAGTCTCACAACTAGTGAGATAACTAGTGTAACAATTCAGTAGTGATTTTCAGCTCAGGTGAGCATTTTGAGAAGAAATCCTTCTTTCGTTTTGGTGTATTTTATTTTTTCCTGTCGGAGCTGATCAGAATGTCTGGCGAGGCTTCGGGAACCTGTGGAGCAGCTAACCCATCACACTGTCGCATCTGGACAAAGCTTGCCCCTGAGAGGATACCGGAGCTGCTTCTTTAAATCCTCCTGGTTCTTTGCTACTGCTCAGTTCTGTACCACTGGATTGAGCTGTTTCTTAAAGCTTACTACTGCCACCTGGTGGTTCAGCTGTGCCCCGTCCTCTGCTTAATTACGTCTCTTGGGGTACCAGTGCTTAGAAGATAAACCCTTTTATGTCAAACTTAATGTTTCATGTTACAAAAAAAATGAGAAGTAAAATCTACTGATGTTTAAATTAGGACAAATTATACCACATGTCCATTCAGAGCCCCACTGTGTAATGTTGTGAATTAGTCCAAGCTCAAGGAGCAGTGCTGAGCTCTCTTGTCGGTAGTGACTGAATGATTGGGCGTGTGTGCATGTGCATCAAAAATGTCCTCATGGAGGGTTAACCTAGTGGAGCTACGTCAAAAGACAAGATGTGTGGTCATGCTGGGCTGCTCCCAGGTGGGAATCTGTAGCTTTGCATGAATACCAAACAGGCAGGTACTGACAGCGTGTGCTCACTCAGCCTACCCTGTAGGTCAAAAGTCAAAATTATAAAAAGCACTCACACCGTGCCCTCTGTCTGCCCTCCAGTGGTCCAACTACATTCGAGCCACGGTGCGTAAGGAGAAAGGTCTTCCCATCCTGGTGGAGCTGCTGCGCTCCGACTCCGACAAGGTGGTCCGAGCTGTGTCCATCGCCCTGCGCAACCTGTCCATTGACCGCCGCAACAAGGACCTGATCGGTACAAGCCATTAGCAACACAACACGCACTGATTCAAGATCCAAATTGACACAAATATAGTGGATCGTTATTCTTTGTGCTACAACCAAAACACCAAAACTTCACCATACCGGCCTCAAAGAGATCCCTTCCTGAAGTGATTCCATTGTAAGAGATAAGGGACAAAATCTGCAGTTAAAAAATACACTTCAACATTCAGCCAAAGCTAATGTGAGGCTTCAGCAGTCTGATTTATTCAAATCAAGTGGGTATCTGTACACTAAAATATAATCAGGTTTTGAACAGTTTTAATTCGAGCCTTGCCATTTCAACAACAGTAAGTCACCCTCTGTCTGAAACGCTCTTGTTTTTGTGCCTTTAAACATTATTACCAGCACTTTTACCTGTTAACCTTAAAAATACCGTTGCCTTACAGGAAGTTATGCCATGCGGGACTTGGTGAGCAACTTGCCCAGCGGCCAGCAGCGGCCAGCCAAAAACCTGGAGGAGGACACGGTGGTCGCCATCCTCAACACCATCCATGAGATTGTCACTGACAGCTCTGAAAATGCCCGCTCCCTCGCCCAGGCTCAGGCCATTGAGAAGCTGGTTGCCATCAACCGGACTAGGTAAGACTAGACAGTACATCACATAATAATGTCACTTAACAACATGTAAACCGGCAGACTGTATTATTTAGATTGATTTATGGTTGTAAGTCGGTTTGTATTTAGGATTTATTGTATCTAATTGGCTACTTTTTACAAAAGGAATATGCACAATCATAGCGTCAACACTGGCAGAACTGTTCGCCTTTTTATCACATAATAATCCACTTAAAGAATGCATAGTTTACCCAAACACAATTATCTTTTCTCATCAGTCTTATACTGTAGTTCAAACAAATTGTATTGCAGACAGTGAACCAAACACAAATGATGCATTCATATTCATGTGAACCATGCCAGAAGTGTGGATTTATATGGAGACATCATACATGTAATAATGAAACAATGACCTTGAATTTGCATCCTGATCCTTTATATTAGTATTCATGGAGGGATAATGTGATATTGTCTCTAATGGCCCAAGCTTGGCTACCACAATACTATACTCTTAACAAGCCTGAGCCCACACACACACCACCGCCCACCACACATGAATTAACAGGCTTTTAGAAGTGGAGGGCAGTGTTATAGGGGAGAACCTCTGAAGCTTCTGCTCCTACAGGTAAGAGAGTAGCCGCTCCACTAATGCCCGAGCTCTCCACAACAACCTGGTAACGACAACTAACCGATATCTTTAAGAGGTGTCTTATATTACCGCAGTGTGTTAACCATTCCAATTCAATTTTTAATTCAAGAGCACTTTTCAAAGGCTCGTCCTTGTGTGGTGTTGAACATACGGAGAGTCGCTCTAACTAGCATGAATATACATCGTTCACTCACAGACACACATGAGATTAGCTTTCTTTGAAGTGAGGCCCCCACCCACATGTAATTATTACTGGTAGCTAATGAAAGGAAATGTGCACTGGCTATGAATTAAAAACTAGAGACCCTGGAGCCTCTCAGGGGACTTGACGTCTTTGAATAAAGAGATTGATTCGCACGCTAGCATACCCAGGCGTCAATGTACCTCTTCATATATTTCCCCCTTTTTTGTGGCCCCCTCAGCCAATCAGCTCGCGAAACCAAGGCGGCGTCCCACGTGCTGCAGACGGTCTGGAGTTACAAGGAGCTGAGGAACGCTTTGACCAAGGACGGCTGGAACAAAGGCCACTTCCAGGTACAGAGCTGAAGCTACCCTTCACATCAATCTGGATCCTTAGTGTTGTTGTTGTAATATCAGGTTCTTAAAGAATATTACTTAAACAATTACAGACACTAAATGTTTATAAGAACCACTTTACTATTAATGAAGTGTCCCAGTAAGAGAGTATTTCTATGACAAGAAATATTGGTCGCATCATTAGCCACTTATCAATGTGTAAAATAATTGGAGATGAAGCTACTGAGTATGTATAAGCTTACGGTATTTTAAATGTTTGCATCCTTCTTCTTCTCTCAGCCCACGACAACAACCACCCCTAAAGCAACCAAGAACGGCAAGCCAGGCTACGACGACACCACCCTACCCCTGATGGAGAAGAACCAAGGTCAGTTAGAGTGTGTGTGTGTGTGTGTGTTAGTGATTGTTGCTGTTTTCGCCTGTTTAGAGGAACAAGTAGGTGGAATAAGAGGGAAAAGATCCCAGGGCTCCTCAGCAGAATGACAATAAATGTTACTGTTATTGTATTCACTATGAGGTCCAGTGCCTAACCAAAAGGTGAGGCTGGCGATATTCTAGATTTCAAAATCCTGTGAAAAGACCAAACCTAAAACATTGTTGTCTTCACTACCCTGTCTTTGGCTTTCATCCCCAAGCCCATTGGTTCCTGCTGAAGACGTACATCTTGAGCTTGAGTCATGAACAATAATTTCCATTTTTAAAAAAGATCTAAGAATTTCTGAAAACAGCTAAGCCCTGTAGTATTTAGCAAATGTTACTCCAAGGGAAATCATTTTTCCTTTTTTGGAGAGTATTTTCAGCTATTGATGAATACACCTTTGGTGCTCTAATGAGTGTTCTTAGCAACAGGACAGCGTATATAGGATTGACTCAAAATTAACTTTAGTGCCCGTGTTCATCATAACAAAGGAATATGTCACCCAGTACAGTAAAGCTGTTTATTGATGTGTTTTTATTTGTTTCTGGACAAAAATGGAGGTCTGTAGCAAAGATGAATAAGATATATGAGACTTTGACGACACAGACAATACTTGTTTACAAGCTAAACTCATTGGTAGTTTTCACAGGATTTATTGACAATAAAGAATCAGATTCATGTTATGGTCTGTAAGTGATGGGATAAAGTACACAAACCTAACAGTATCACACCCGTATAGTCCTCAAAGCAGGTTTAAACACAACTAACAGCAACTCGAAAACAGTGTGTGATTGTGTCCAGTTCCTCTTTTTTTTTCCTCATGGCTATATTGAAGCGCTGTGCTTGCCACGATACTACTCTCATCCTCTGTGTGGTGAAGCTGTGGTGGGTTATATGTTGCAATAATGATGTTTCATAGGGGTCAAAAAGAATAAAGTGTATACAATGGGAGCTGGAGCTTTGAACAGCATACTGCTGCTGTTTTAACCCTCAACCCTCAAAAGGTTGGTGTTGACGGAATATAAAGAAATGTCCTTGTTTTAGAAGCTGAACTCTTGTGTTTGTGTTGTGGGTTTTAAATTGACATAATGGGGTCGGCGATATTGGAAATTTCCCCACCCTTATGTAATCGTGAATAGCTGCATCCACAGTCAAAAAACTGGGTTGGAGGTTTTCTATAACAGCAGCAGTATGTGTGGGGGAGGGTGGGGGACTTGTGCAGTACATTGGCCCAACAACAAACATCTCTTTGACAGAGGAGTCAATAGCATCGCCGCAGTTTAATGTCCTGATTTTTGGCCTTGTGCCCAACTATTTTTTGCATCCATACATGCACATGAAACGCGGCACTCATGCCTGCCCACTCTCAGTTTGCATTATTCAATCACTGGCCCGAGAACCATTACCCTGAAAAGCAGCAGCGTCTGTGTGTGCGCCATTTTTGTACAAATGGCATATGAATGCTTTTCAGGCACCAGGAAATGTGGCAGTGGTGATATGATACCTATGGATGAGCTGGGTCCAGGTAAGAGCCAGACTGCATGATCGTCCTTAGCCAAAGAAGAGCTAGCTCTCCTCTAATCTCAATCCAGTGTCAGTGACAGTTATTTGATTCAACGTCTCTCCTACTAGTTCTTTAACCGTTGCCAAGATGTTATTATCATATTAAAATTCAAACCACTGAACACTCTGATCTCGCTCTGATCACTTCAGACACGACGCTCTTTGATGCTGTATGCAAGACCCCTCTCTTGACAAGATGTTTGTACAAAGCTGGGCCTTCATTAGAAGCTGAACAGATGTGGGTGGTTCTCCACTCTTAATAAAAACACTCTTCATATCTCATATGGCAGAGCTCCACTGCTGTGAATCTTTTCAAATAAATTGTCGTGCTGTTTTTCAGACTCTTACCCAAAGACCATTGTAGGGGGGGAAAAATGACGGAGCTGGGGGAGGGGGGTTAATATTCCAGAGGGGAATATTCCGAGAAAAACTCTTATTCTCTGAGATTATAAAGTCATACATTTACAAGAAATGTTTTTTGAAAAAATTTAGTTTTTTCAAGAAAAAGCTTCACTTTGCAAGGTTGGATAAACCTCATCACACCACATTTCTGAGTTTAATCTCAGAGAATTCACTTTTTTTAAAGTTTTTTCCTCCGAATATTACCCCTCTCCCCCAGCTTCTTAATTGTATTTATTTGTATTTGTTTTTTTGCCTACGATGGCCCTAGTACGCCGTCGCACTCTTAGGGTATATCATGCTGGTTTTCCAACAAACCTCTGGGTCCATATTTATCAAGTGTCTCATCATCTCAAAATCAGATTTACAGTATGGATCATAACAATGAACAAGTTGACAGTGAATTAACTGAATATATATGCGCATTATCTGAGGTGTATAAGTGATAAAAGTTTGATTCATTATTGATGAAACTGTTTTTCATTCAGACCCAAATCCTTACTGTTGTTTATTTGATTATCTCATAAATACTGGCCCTGAGCTGGAATATGTGAGAGTGCATTTCTAAAGACACCACACGTTATGGGGACCGGGTCAAATAGCACTTGCAAATACTTCATCTGGTTTGTTTTAAACCGACTGTGGTGGTAAATAACATGAGTGCTAGAAAGTTTGGAGAATCACAAGCTAGGAATGTGCTGTTTAGTCTACTCTTCTGTGTCCAACAACTTTCAGGCACTTTTGTTAAGTGTTGCAGTGCAGAAAACCACTCAGTCAGTGACTCTGCACAGGTTAAAACAACACTATAAATGATCTGTCCCCGTTTCTTTTGTAATGGTGGATGGAGAAGAATGAACTGACCGTTGTTCTCTGACCTCATTAGATGGTTACACCACCATTGACCAGAGGGACAAGGACTGCAAATTTAAGACAGTTGACGGCTCAGTGGACCAGACAGAACGGGAGCCATCAAAGGTAAAGGCGCATCTCTTCTGGACTCCCGGGGGGGGGGGGGACAGAGGATGAAATAATGATGTCTCATTGAAACGTCCTCTCCTTCTGTGTCCTTTTCTTTCCCCGCAACATGTGGGTCCTCATTAAAGGCTCTTAATCCTATCGATTCTTTAAAGAGGCTTGGAAGTTGTCATTCTCTGTTGCTGTTGCCCGCCACAGCTCAGCACCGTGGACAGCCTCAGATCTGAGAGCCGCCAGTTAATTGAGTGTAAGCTTTTGGCGTCTGTAAAGTAATTAATCTGAGACTGATTAAAAGAACCGCCAACAAACGGTCCTCTCGACCCTTGCCTTGGCAATGACAGACTGCTGCATTATTAAGCGGTCGTCTGCCTATTATACAGCCGTCTCACGCTGCAGCCAAAGTTTGTCTCTTGTTGCACTGATGGGCTATCCAACTTCAAAGAGGAGTCGCAGGATAATGGGCTCAGAGGATGTCTGATACATGTGGGATGACTCTCACGTACTTTTTGCAGTTTACTTTTCATCTGCTTTAGTGCAAGATGAAAAGGATGTTTTCCCTGTGGGATTTTAAAATGAATGCAATAAAGAGTCCATTAAAGTCAGTTTAGCACAAGTCTCTATAGGTGAATGGTCATATATCTGCTTCCCCATTGCAGGTTAAAATTACCTTTTTACTAAAAATCTTTCCAAGGCAAAGTCTAGGTGGAAATTATGTCTGGAGCAGAGTTAATAATCTGGTGGTTTGGCTTTTCATCTGAATTATGCTAGTTATTTGCGTTTCATTTGAAATTGGGTAAAACCAGGGTCAACTGAATTGACCAATGTTGTGCTTTATAACTTACAAATTATATATTTTTTTTTTCAGGAGTTACATAGTCTCGTTTACATTCTAAAGATGGGTCTTCATGTCTCTTGTCTTTCTTTCTGTTGCGGCTCAATTATCAGTGTAGCATTGCACATCTGAGAGGAAACTAAGACACTGTATATATATAGCTATTTGTCATCCATGTGGCATTTTGCACCGTAAACTAATAATCAAATTATACTGTTATAAAAATGTGGGTTTACTGTATGAGCCCCAGTGTCTACTTTATCCTTCAACAGTCAAATCAACTGACATGGTAGCTAAAAATAGATCTTACTTACAGGTACCTACCCACTATTCTGATTGCATTTCCTCTAAAAGTTAAAGGTGCTGCAGCACTGATTTGTTTTGCACCCTGTTGCAGCTGCAACCACACCCAACAGTGATGTCACAGTTCACTGACCACACCCTGGAGTGAACTTCTACATCACTGCATCAAGTTAAGAAGTTCAACAGGAGGAAACAGTAAAACAAGATTTTCATCTGGTGTTAGGTTGCTCTTACAGTTTAGATTTTCAGTGTTTTTATTTTAGCTGATGTCCGTTCTACATTGACATTGTGTCAGTGGAGCTGGTTGTGTTGAGTTTAAGATTGAAATGGAACCAAAACAAGTGTATTAATTGTATCCAGTTTAAAGATAGAATAAAACAACTAATGTAGCAGCAAAGTATAGCAGCACAAAATAGAAACGATGGGCAGCGTCAGTACTCAACACTGACCTCAGGCTTCACACCTACTCTTCATCATACTAGGTGAACTACTAAACCAGCTGAAGTTATACCGTCACAGCTTGAAAGGGCAGAAACCAACTGAGAATCCACAGACAGGAGTAATCACAGCAAACAGGCTTGTTTCTCTTCAGTGTACAGGCCTTCTAGCGTTACTCCAAAGCTGTCTTCTAAGTCTGCCTTCTGCACTGTACTTCCCAGAGGTTTTCTGCCCGCTTAGAATGCAACTTGGCTGTTTAAACTGCTCTCTCCCCCTCTTTGATTTGCATGTTGTGGTTCACTGTGAATTCTTTCCAAACTATCCTGAAGGCAGGGGACTAACACTGGCTCCTCTAATCCTGGATGCATGTGTGTGTGTGTGTGAGACTGTATTTGTGAAATGTATTGACCTCATATTGTTTTGCTGTGTTTGTTTTTTTTAACTCGTCCTCCTGTGGCCACAGAATGACACAAATAGGAAACACTATATCAGGACTAACAGGCCTGCAGTCAGTCTGGTGGACGCTTGTGATGTTAAGCCCCAGCCTGTTGATTCCTGGGTCTAAATGCATGCATGGTAGGTCTCAAAAAAATAACCACCTTCACCCCTGGGTTGGATTGTAGCATCCTTTGCATTGCCTGTTTGTCTTTTCCACCTGTGTTCCTTTCAACCTCACACTGTGTCATGTACATATCTGTCACCCTGCACCCAGAGCAGTCAGCTGGAGGAGTCACTTTGTTCTTTCCATGGAAATTAACATAATTCACTTGCAGTTCAACCGAAAACATTTTTTAAATGTATACATTGTATATGAATTTATATTTACACACTCTTCCATACATAGATTAAGGCAAAGATGGCGCTACCAGAAACTCAAAGTACAAAATAAATCACAAATGAGAAACTTAGATTTCTCCACGTTCAGAAGCAGTTTGCATATGGCTGTAGTCAGAGTGACACTGAGCATTTACAGAGTTTGTGTGGTGTATTTTTTTCTAACGTTTCTAAAAAACAGAACCACAAGATTAAAAGTGTAGGTTGTGTGTAAGCTGCTATGGTTAGCACGTCTGTCTAACTAGATTTCCTACTGTAGTAACAGAGCGTCACTTCATAAACCAAGGAGCACACTATTAACTAACTAGTTTGTGGAGTAACAGTTTAAAGAAAGGCTAATTTCACAACCTGTGCATCCACTCTATATTATTTCCCCACTGTGTGGAAGCTGGTCCTGGATGCTGTCAGAGTTAACAGTAGCCTAACATTTGCAGCTCTGTCCTGCTCTTCATTGTATCCAAGAAACCCCAGCCAAGCTGCTAGCATCACGTTTGCCAAACACTTTGGTTAGTCCTCATCCAATAAGAGCAAATAACATTAAAAGAGAAAACATACTGTATGAAAATACTAACAAGTATGTAAGCTAAGCAGGTTTACATTACAATGAAATTACATTTCCATATCACTGTTTTTTACCACCTTGTGGAGCTAGCATTAGCTTGATTAGCTGCTGATAACCATTGATTTTGTTGACTAGAAATTAAAAACTTGCGATTGCTTAAATAATTAACATAGTTGATTCAAAACTTATTGAGAATTTTGAGTGGTAAGCTTGAAAGGTGTAGTAATCGTAACTAAAGGGGGCGGGGCTCAATCATAGGTCAATTGAAATTCTAACATTGCTTTAACGCATCCCATACTTATTTTACCACAGGGACATCCAAATCTTGTCACTTGGGTGATTATTGTAACTAAAGAAAAAAACCTTTGTCTAACATACATACAAAGTAGAAAAGGCTTTGGCCTCTTTTTACAATTCAGCAACACCTGTCTGATTGCGATGCACACCTAGCTTCACTCACTAGTTCCCCTGACGGCCTCTGCTGAAATTGGTGGCAAATGCTGAAGGGGAATCATTCTTCTGCACTTCAGATGGATCCGCCAGGGACTCAGTTAACACTTAATGAGAAGCAGTAGGGAGAAAGAAAAACATATGCACACACACACACACACACACACACACACACACACACACACACACACACACACACACAGAGCATCTTATCTCTATCTACATTCGATTCGAAGATATAAATAATTCATGTAAGTTGATGATTTGATGATGGAAGGCAGAGATGTAATCAAGGGTGAGCTCACATCATTACAGTTTACATATATTTTGTGGTCTGAAGTAGTTCATTTGAATATTTTGTGTTAAAAGTCATGGTATAAATGACGCAAAGTGGCTTTTGATGTAACTTAGATGGTCATATTTCTCTGTAAGTGACAGAAAAAAAAGAAATTCCGCTTCTCTTTGTGGTTGAGTTTCTTTCAAATATTTCAAGTTCATGCACGTTAGCTGTAAGGTAACAGTTTGTTACACAAGTAACAATGAAAGACTGCTAAATTAGTAATGCCCTTATACCTGTACATACTTTATGTAAGCGACCTTGCGAGGTTTGACTGAATAACCAACCTGACGCAGTGACTTATGCAAAGCAGCAAGCTGACCTGGGTGAGCTTCAGTAGTTGTCATCATTCCTCAATCAGCAGTCTTTATCTCCTCTCTTCGCCTCCTCCTCACCGCTGTTGTCCTCTCCTGTGCCAGAGGCCTCTTGCCAGACCTCACTGTCTTCTTATGTCAATCAGTGGCCATCCGTTCAATGCTTTCATCTCCATCCATTGCATTATCATAGGAAATAGATGACTCTGATTTGTGGTATCCATTGTAATTTTATCACTTTAGTAAAAGAATATTCTGAATATTATAGGTAATATTCAGAATTAACCATCAGGTAAGTAATTCTGACTTCATTGAGCACATGCAGGATTTCAACTCATTAAGCATCTGTTTCGCTGTCTTTTGCCTCCATTTGCCATCTGGGCTGACATAATTGAAGCATTTGCTGACAGTGATGTAATTTGTGAAGTACTGTGATAATGCCAGCTGATTGTCTTGCTGTCTTCTGGAGAGTTTCACATTAAATTCACATCCATTGATGGCAAATTGTGGTTCCTGCTCTAAAAAAAAAATACATTTCAGGATGAAATGTTTAAGGAAAAGGCTGGTGATATGCATTTTTTTTGTCAACAAATCCCATGAAAAGACCAAAACCAACAATGAATTGATCCTAGTCACAAGTATTGTCTGTGTAGCAAAGTCTTATTCCTCTGTACCATAGAGGTGCTAACCATGTGCTACCATGCTAAATGTGTGGTGATCTTCAGCTGAAAATGCTCCAACAAATGCACTATCTATGTTTGAGAAACATTTGAGATATTGTTGATGATGAGAACGCAAAGGAGGTGTTACACGTAAAAAAAAAAAGTAAAAGTATACCCTACCTCAGCTGACTTGAAATGTAGTTATGATCACCAAGTGCCTGTCTGCTGATTGGTGCTGTGTAGGTAGTGTAGAGTGGGTTCATAGAGCATTTAAAAGCGACCCGCATGGGGTGATGAGAATAGTAAGGCCAAACCAAACTGGAAAACCAAAACAATGAGCTGAAAGACGCTAACATTTCACATAATAATTGTTTCCATTTTGAATACAAACATATTGATTAGTTCAGCTTTACATCTTCAGTGGGACTGACTGGGCTTGAGGCTGAGTGCTACAGTCAGTGTAGGGAAGTCTTAATAGGAAGTCTTGAGAGAAAGATTTATTGTTGGTTTTGATCTTTTAATAATGGAATTTGTTGAGAAGAAAAAGCATAGAAAAGTCATTATTTGTCATGATGGATGTCATTGTTTTTTACACTGTAGCATTTTGGGCTGAAACTCTTCATAAGTTGGGATTTAAACTGTGTGGATGGTTCTTCTAATGTTTTTCTCTCTTGTCCACGTGCTCCAGGCTTAAAGCAACGACACCCCAGCTAGAGAAGGATCTCTTATATCATCACTGCCATTTCACATGGAGCTCATCTTTGGAGTTGGACTTTGTACAGAAAAGAGGATTTAAAAAAATAATAATATGATCAGCAACTACCCAGCAGCAGCCAACATGCTTTTCAGAAAAAGAAAAAAAAAAAGAATAAAAAGTGACTACTCCTACTACTTTCTCAAATCTACATTCCCACTGGACTTTACAGTGTTGAGCTCTACCGGTGACCAAAAACGGACAAAGGGCCGGTGCTGGTGAAGGAATGGACGTATGAAGGGCGAACAAAGTGAGACGAAGGAAATCGATGGAAAAGGAATGTGTGTGGGAAGGAAATCTGTGGGAAGCTGGAATGAGTGGTTACTGCATTTCAGTTTTCACATCTGGAAGAAGTTCATGCTTCAATTTTGCCGGTTTTGGAGAATTTTACATTCAGTTTGTTGTCAGACTTTGGTAATTTGATGTGAACAGGTATGGACTGGTGTGTTTGAAGGTCACAGAATGTTGTGCGATGGACACGAGAAGGTCAAATGAGAGAAACCGATCCTGAGAAGAACTGTAGCATAGTTGATCAACATGTACACCCAGCAGTCTGCTCTTGTAGACTTACAATATGTTTGGTTCACTGTGTTTATTCTTTTTTAAAGTGCACTGAGATGGTTTGAAATCAAAAGTTTTTAACAAGTGATTGATGTTCATTTGTAAAGTGAGGACTCTGCAAGTTGTGGTCCGGAGAAAGGAAAGTGGCATAAGTGTGTACATCACATGAAGTAACAGTTTCTGTTCACACTGCATCGCAAAAGTAAGCTAAAACGGAAACCCAACGGTTTCTGTTTCATCGTGGTCATCGTGTTGACCCTCACTCGCAGAGCTGTGGTTACTTGTGTAACCACTCATATTGTGTAGCGACGCAGTTTCACGAGTTTCCTGGCTGGTTGCTCTTTATCAATGATGTGTATTAAAGAGGATATAAGGCATTTTGTTCATAAATGATTTGTGTTTTTGAAAAGAGAGGCGAAAGTTTGTTCTCTTGATGAAAGGGTAGATCTAAAAGCAGTTTTTATTTTTGTTGGCTTTTATATAAATGTATATTAGGTTCAAAAGGAAAAAAAATTGAAAAATGAAGGAGAAAAAACAACAACAAAAATGACCGACTTCTTAGTTGTATATTAATATCACATTGTTTGGAAGCACATCTCATTTGATAAAGGCTCACCATGTTTGTAAACAAGAAATAACCACGTAACTTAAATGTGTGTCAAATATTGTCAAGTTACGCCGACGATCACCTATTTATATTTTGTATTTGTCCAAAAAAAAGTGACAGAAAAAAAGTTTATCTGCAGTGTTCTTTCTAAAGGCCATGAATTACATGTTGTCTGACAGCCCGTGGATCTTCTAACCAGACACTCTGGAGGGGTCAGAGGTCAGGCCAATGAGATAGACAACAGACGGCAGTGTTAATAAAAGTTCTTTAGTTTTTCTTCCTGATGCATTCAGACCAAGTTACCGCTAACCCTGAACCCTACTTCACCGGTGCATCTTAAGAAATATTCAGTCGTGAGCATGAAGCAAAACTGTACAGATGTTTATATTCTATTCTTTCCAAGTGCCAGTTTTTTTGTGGTGTCATTTGGATATTAACTAATTAATTCATGTGCAAGAAGAGAGTACGGGAAGACGAGTGGATCTGGATGTTTAGGGCAAAAATAAAAGAGATACATCACACTGTACAAAAACAAAACATCAAGTTTGGTCATATAGTATATATTTTTACAACGTGTTAGGGTGGGGCAGTTGAGATGAGGAAAAGCAGAGAGATACAGAATCATATTGATGTTTTTCTCTTGCTTGGTGAGACTGCAAACTAAATCCAGTGATGATGTGTTTAGTCTCCTTTCCAGCCTCAGTCTGTCAGAGAGACAGAAAGAGAATCCAATCCAAGTTGGCATCACTCATGCGTCATCAAGGCGAATGGCATGTGCCTGCGTTGAAGTCTGATTTTTCTTTGTGACGTATGTGACTTTATGAAGCTTGCATATTTTACACAGTGTTTACAAAGATGTATGTTGTGGTAAAAATCAATAAACTACAAAAAAAACGTACTGTATAGATATTAATTTTCAGAGGTTAAAAAAAAAATTATAAAGATACCCAGCATCCCTTTTGTGTGTCCTCAGAAGTGTGTGCTTTCATTGGACAATACTGAACCCTAACAACAAAGACCCGAATGACTGTCTATTCCTGACTGCACTTTGCAGTACCACAACCAAAGGATCTGGAGTTGTATTTACATGCATTCATAACAGGGGGGGGGGGGGGGTTTGGTTTTGTGGATGTACAACACATTGTAAATTCCCCAAATAAAGAGCCAAGCAACTGTGCTGTGAAAGAAATGCAGGACACGGACACACATCGAATCAAACAAACCTACCTGTGTAGATATAACTGATTCAAGACCGTCAAAATAAAGTAACTGTTCTACTCAGTAGCAGATGTGCTTGTACCTATCATGTGCCTTAACCTTTTCCATGGTAGATAAAAATAAGTGTGTTTTATATAACTTTATTCCTCCCTTTCAACTGCCATCTCTCCATTCTGTCTGTTCACCTCTCCCCCCTTCTCCACCCTTCCTCCCTTTTACCTTCACTCAAGTCACTCATTCATTCATTCTGCCCCCCCCCAACCCCTTGTAGGATAGACTGTTGGTGGGTTTCTGCATTGTATTACGTTGTATTATAAACTTTTAAAAAGCTAGTCATTCGAATAATGGTTTTGATTTCCTAGAGGAGTAAAGTTGTTAATGCTTTGCGTAGCGAGCAGAAGCGATGCCACAGTGACAGAATGTATTATGTTAATTTTACTAATACCCAGAGGCAAATATTACGCTTGTTAAACATAACGGAAAAATACTGGTTTGTAGAGTATACATTTGGTGTGTTTTCAATAAATCATGCCTGGAAAGAAATTGTTGCATGGCTCTGTGTTTTATTTTATATTTTGTTTTTATGTAATGGTAGTCATGACAGCACCCCCTGTAGGCTGCAGTGCTCATTACAACCATCACAGCAATGTATAGGGTCAGTTCATCCAAATAACAAAAATTGAGTAATTTGTGATGCTCACAGTGAACAATTCACACTGGAACTACTTTTTTTTCTTTTTAACAAGGAAATAGTCCTGATGAAAAGTGTTGACTGGATTTTCCAAAGTAATGGGTTGGACACTGTTTGCTGTTGAAATTCCTTTTCCAATGAGATGACCACCACAAATGGAATTCGATTTAATCTCCTTTGGATTGGGGTGACAGCAGAAATCTCAGAGATGCATACATCAAAACCTGTACAAAGTAAACCAAAGCCATCTGCATACACTGGGGGTAATTGAAAAACAATTGAGCTCCAGTCGGTTCCACTACTCAAGTACAATGTTGAGGTACTTGTACTGTACTGTACTTAAACTTCTACTCCACTAAATCTCAGAGGCAAATATTGCACATTTTACATCCACTACATTTATTTGATGACTTATCGGATTTAAATTAATAATATTTAATTATAAAATAAACATATAAATGACGATATTATCATATCAATAATAATGTACTTATTAGTAGAGGGAAACTCACAAGCTACTCAGCAGTATACTGTATGAATTGTACAAAATATAACAAATTAAAATGAGCCCCACATTTATCCGATGCAATATTCAAGCTATGTACACATTCATGCAGAAATAATTAGAATATAATAATATAACATACATTATTTCGAAACTGACCATTCTGCATTATGAGTACATTTTGGTACTTCCCATAAATGTTGATGCTTTTATTTTTGTCCTTTTACGTAAGTACATTTTTTAATGCAGGACGTTTACTTGTAACTATAGTATTTCTGCACTGTGGTATTGCTTTTTATTCTTAAGTAAAAGATCTGAGTACTTGTACCACCACTCAGGCATGAGACTTTTCCGCCGTTCGGCGGATTTCCGCCGTTTTTAGAACTCCAGAGACCATTTCTGAGATCAGTGTAAATCCGATTTTTTTTTTTTGGGGGGGGGGGGGGGGGGGGGTGTTAAGAATACCTCCGTGGGCTCTGACGATCGCGTGTGAACATGTGAACACACTGTGACTGCGTAACTATCCGGAGCGCTTCTACTCGTATCATTGTCTTAATGTATGTGCTTGCTAACATAACGATAAAAAGCAGAGTACGTCGAACTGGCCAGCCAGCGTTTCTCCGATTGGAGTGAGACGAGGAGAAAAGGTGATGTCGTGATCTTCACAATAAAACATCTTTGATGTGACGTGTCGAGTCTTGTCCAATCAGCGTTCAGATGTCTACAGCGTCTTCATTTCCCTCCGTTAAAGTTTAAGTTACGTTATGTTCCGTTACCGTTCAGACTTGCTGGTTAAGTTAACGTCCACTGCATGCGGAACTCTGTCGACTGTTAACGTTCGTCATTATCGCGAATTTGGAGGAAAAAACGTAACGTGATGAAACATGAAGCCCCCCCCCCCCGTGTTCCGGTTCAGTTCACGCGGTCACTCGTTAACATTAAACCAGAACACCGGCGGATCTGCTGGCAGGTTGTTTTTTTTAACTCAAAGTAGAATCAAAGGCCCAGATACTGACGAGATGATGAGGTCAAAGAGGAGGCTGTTTGTGTAGTGCAGCTTGACGCAGGGCTGAGCTGTGAGTGGAGCTGGGCCTGGATAAAGGTGGAGGTCTAAACAGACGTGAGTACAGCTTCCTGCTGTCACAGTGTTTTAAATACATTGATGAGGCAGGTCTGCTGAATGCAGCCTCTGCTCCAAGAGATGAACTACAGCAACAAGGGCTCACGTGCCCTCTCATCACACTACCAGACACTGTTCACTGTAATGACCACAGCCAGAGTAGATTATCATTTTAATTTAAATAATATAACTGGATTGAATGCATATTAATTGCAAATAGAAGATAGGCCACTATTCTAACAGCTGTACAGTAACAGTAGAAGTTAATATGAAGACATACAGTAACAGTAGAAGTTAATATGAAGACATACAGTAACAGTAGAAGTTAATATGAAGCCATACAGTAACAGTAGAAGTTAATATGAAGACGTACAGTAACAGTAGAAGTTAATATGAAGACATACAGTAACAGTAGAAGTTAATATGAAGACATACAGTAACAGGGTTCAATGAAAACTAATCACAAGCTAACTAGCCAGCTGTTCAACTGGAGCTGAAATAGTGATAAATAACTGAATAATAAATTATTCTTTTGCTTAAAGAGTAAATATGGTCTTATCACTTAATGTTATTCTCAGAGTACACCAGAGTGCTACATTTTAAAGATCATATTTAAAAATGAAAATTCATGCCACCAGCCCCCCCCCCCCCCCCCCCCCCCCCCCTAGAAATGTTGTGTTGATAATGTTCCTCCCTTTTCAGCATTTGTCAGTCTCATGCCTGCCACTGTATTTAGAGTTGTCATAGCAGAAGACACGTGTTCCTGCATGAGAGTAGACAGCATCACAGTTGTCAGGGACCTGGAAGCCAATGTTACTTTGCTGTCATTGCATGCACTTTGGTTATCTACAGGAAATACTGACACCTTTTTACCAGAAGGCTACATGTGTGAGGTGGCAGTGAGAAACCAATTATCTTATAAAATAATTTTCAACAATATTTATACATTTCCTTTATACACATAAACTGTAAGTTCTACCCTAAGAATATGTAAGAATTATTCCACCACATTTATTGAGATTTAATTTTTTTATTTAGTATCAACAACTGTTATTTATGGAAGCCCATTCCCGCCACCAAAAAAAAATAAGATCACTAAAAAAAAAAAAAAAAAAGAAATAAGATCAAAAAAAACAAATAGCAACTTAAAAAAAATAAAATAAAATGTAATTCACAAAAAAAAAAAAATCCACCCACAAAATAAATAATAATAATTCTAATAATTTTTTTTTTTTTTATTTAACTTTTTTTCCACCAGCAAAAAAAAAACAAAAAACTTTTGGTGCATCCATCTGTAACCATAACACTGACCCGATTTTTCCAGTTGCTATAGAAAGTCGAAATTATGAGATACTTTAACACAACAGTCATAGAAGCAGCTATGACATATGAATGGATTGTGAGTACATTGAAGACTTCTTTAAAACGTGGCTTTACAACACATGAAATACAGATGATGTTTCACATGAGCAAACGCACCCTTGAAGCTCTGGAGTATAAAGAATGAAACCAATGTGGCTGAGGTGGCGACCAATAAACTATGGAAGCCCATTCACGGCAGCAAAAAAAAAAAAAATAAGATCACAAAAAAAAATAATAATTAATTCACAAAAAAGAAAAAAAAAAAAAAAAAGAATTCACAAAAAAAAAAATAATAATAATTAATTCACAAAAAAAAAAAATATATATATATATATATTTTTTTTACTTTTTCTGTCAGCAAAAAAAAAAAAAAAAAATGTTTCCAGTTGCTGTTTATTGGTCGCCACCTCAGCCACATTGGTTTCATTCTTTATACTCCAGAGCTGCTTCTTGCTTAACATTCTATTCAAGGGTGCGTTTGCTCAGTACAATCCATGTGAAACATCATCTGTATTTCATGTGTTGTAAAGCCACGTTTTAAAGAAGTCTTCAATGTACTCACAATCCATTCATATGTCACAGCTGCTTCTATGACTGTTGTGTTAAAGTATCTCATAATTTCGACTTTCTATAGCAACTTGAAAAATCTGGTCAGTGTTATGGTTACAGATGGATGCACCAAAAGTTTTTTTCTTTTTTTTGCTCGTGGAAAAAAAGTAAAATAAAAAAAAATAAAAAATTATTAGAATTATTATTATTTATTTTGTGGGTGTTTTTTTTTTTTTTTTTGTGAATTCCTTTTTTTTTTTTTTTTTTTAAGTTACTGTTTTTTTTTTTTGTGATGTTATTTTTTTTTTTGCTGCGGGAATGGGCTTCCATAGTTATTTATTTACTCATATTTCTATTGAATAATAATAAAAAAGTTTAATTTCCAGTAGACCGTAGGACCCATTTCTTATCAGGCAATAGTCTAGCCAGCACATACCCGGCCTGGGTCCTTTCATAACAACAACATGGCTGCCCTCTGTAGGGGCAGACACCGGTGGAAAAGGACTAATTATTTGCATGTTTTGACAAGAAAACTGACAGGTAACACTATTTTGTTCAAACGTGTATTTTGTGTGGATATGGAGAACGGAACGGGCGCGGGCTAATAGTTGGACTTGTCTCTGTCAGCGAACAACTAAGTTACAAACCAGCAGCACTGATGTAACTCTGCTGTAGTTTAACTAACTGGTGGATCTGCTGCTTATTTTTATCCTGTTAATTAGTGTAAATGCCACATTCACCTGGTGTCCTCGGCCTCCCAGGACATCTTTACTCTAATAAGTAGACTACATTTGAAAACGCGATTCGTCCGGTGGACCACGGCCACCTTTTTCACTACTCTAGAGGTCTGCCAGAGGAGATAGGTTTAAATAAATGACAATATACTGTATGCATATCTGTACATACACATACACTAATAGGTTCATAACTATACTATTGATATCAGTTTTTACTGTCTACTATTCATCATCCAATGTGCTCGTACAGGGAACTACGACTATGACCTGGTTGTTATTGGTGGTGGTTCAGGAGGCCTTGCTTGTTCCAAAGAAGGTGAGATGATCTTTTAAAGTTCCTGCATCTATGCTTCTGCACATTGATGTCTTTCTATTAACACACTGACAATATATCTGTATTTACAGCAGCACAGTTGGGACAGAAAGTTGCTGTCCTAGATTATGTGGAGCCATCTGTTCAAGGTAAAATACATTGTGCCAGATAGTTACAAAAATTATTGTTTGATGATTTTAAGACACCATTGCAAATATATTTTCTAAATGTCTTTCAACCAGGTACCAAGTGGGGTCTTGGTGGCACGTGTGTTAATGTTGGCTGCATTCCTAAGAAGCTCATGCACCAGGCTGCTCTACTCGGCGCCGCAGTCAAAGATGCTAAGAAGTATGGCTGGCAGATCTCAGGGCCCATCTGTCATGACTGGTAGGTCAATCAAATGTTTGTTGAAGGGAAACATAACCCTGATCAATCTAACAGATCCGATGTGTATCAGCAGCCAAACAGCACCATCTAGTGATGCGATTGCAGTAGGACAAAAATGCTACTTGTGGTTGTAAAAGGAATTATTTGATGGCATTGAGTTTTGATGCTATTGCTTTGTCTTTAAAGGTGCAAAGATACAATTTACTATGTATTGACTTCTACCTACTTACTTAATTACTACTATTGCATACGCTTACTAACTGCATGTATGTATTGAATGATGTATTCAAAGCTAAAAACACAATTCATAAGGGAATATGAGTCTGCTCACGGGCCAGACCAAAGATGTGAGTTATGTGAAAAGTTCTTTGACGGTGCTCTGATGGGCCAAATAATTAGCTAAAATTATAGTTTGTCCAATTCTAATTTGAATGTATATGGTGTTAAAAACAACATTATTTCCATGTTTATTTCTAACTATGCCTGTTTTTTTCCAGGGCCACCATGGCAGAGGCTATTCAAAACCACGTCAGGTCTCTGAACTGGGGTCACAGAGTTCAGCTCCAGGACAAGTAAGTGACACCAGCTCTGCTCGCTCACTCGTTTTCCATGATACACTTTCATAAGCACAGAATTTCCATAAAGCAATAGATTATTTAAATGTTCTTTTACATTTTATTTGTATGACATGAGCTATTGCTGAAGGCGGTACATTTCTGAAGGATTGGTCGTCAGCGGCCACATGTTGATTGAGTCGCTGGCTGGAGGGCAAACAGGTGTTAACCTCTGTGTGAATGTGGCCAAGCTCAACCTAAAATGTTTTCATTCCAGTCAGATAATTAGCTTGATCTCCACATATTAGTAATTCTCCTAATATGATTTTTTTTTTTCTTCTTTTAATTAACAATTCGCCTTGAGAGAACAGCAGAGAGGCATTGTTAACCACAGTGCAAAGCAGCAATTCCAAGTGTATTCATTACAAATGTAACAATAAATGAGCACTTATGTTTAAACAAATTTCACATGTTTTAATTGTTAGCAGGAAATAATTGAGAGAAATGGTGATGGGGGATCAGTTACTGTAGTTGATCTGCAGGATACTGTCGGTTAATGCAGTTCCAGGAGCAACCAGCTGTTCATTCTGTGTCTTGCAGGAAGGTGAAGTATCTGAACATCAAAGGAAGTCTGGTGGATGAACACACAGTCAAAGGACTAACTAAAGCAGGGAAAGAGGTGGCTGGCTCGTCTATTTATTTATTCATTTATTCAATCAGTCCGAAACTGATGATTGGATTTCAATTAGTAAGACCACAATCAAAAATGTATGTAGTACTTTATAAAACATGTTTATTATACTTGTTGTTATGTGCATCATTAGATATTTACAGAAGCCCTGAGAGGCAAGTAAGAAAAGAAATCTGGCGATTAATTTCTTAAGTTATTGTTCATGTTTATGACTTAAGAACAGGTAAAACAAATAAATGGTTTTGCCAGAATCCTTTTTGTAAGTGTTTCTTGTAATACCGTACTCATTTTGTCCACAAGAGGCTGCAGTCATGTTTTAAATAAGAGTAACGGCTAAAAGAAAGACATGACCGTAAGGTAACACATCTTGCTATCTTGTGTTCAGAGTGCACGGAGAAGTTAACCTCACCTGGAAGAAAACATGAACGCCTTTTAGTCGTATTTAGAACATGAGGTAGTGGTGCACTGCAGCCTCTCGTTACCAAAATAAGTATTACAACAACAAACACACCTGGCATAACTTGTATTTATCACCTGTTTCCCTGATGGAAAAGAAGGTAAAGAAACTTGTTTTCACCTTTTCTTTAGTTTGTCTCCCACTTGCCTCTCAGGGCTTCCATGGATTTCTAAATACAAATTAGATTTTGCTGCCACTTTAGAAATTCTCATTAGTGCAAAATCAGCATTCAGATATGTTTCATGTTTCTTTCTGCTTCATACCTACTGAGTGTTACTTGTTTCCATTATAACCGGAATGCGGAGTACTGTGGAGACCACTTGCTTTCATTTGACATTTCCTTGTTTCTTTTTGAAGGATATGAACAAAAGCTATTACTTCACGTTTCCCTCCTCTCTCATACAGATGACCCTGACTGCCAAGAACATTGTGATCGCCACAGGAGGACGGCCCAATTACCCCACAAATGTACGTAACATTGCCCCCTCCCCACATTTTCCTCTGCCAGCATGTGTTGTTTGAATGATTGGTTACCAGGTACACCAAACAAATGAGAACGAGCAGTCAAAACCTCTGAAGTCATGTAAAATGGGGTTTGTAAGCATCGCACTATGGCACACATACTGTAGCCTTAACACACGGAAGATGGCAGGTTTTAGAGAGCAAACGGTTTGTGTTGTTCATAGTTGGTTGATAGGTTGATAGTTCTGCTCACAGCTTTAACTCTTGTTACAGATCCCAGGAGCAATGGAGCACGGCATCACCAGCGACGACATCTTCTGGCTGAAAAAGTCGCCCGGTAAAACGTGAGGACACCCTCCACCTACCGACACACATCTTATATTAAATCAGTGTTATTAATAAGATATTACCCAGTCAGTGTCCTCTACATCTGATAATATGCTGTGATCATGGTCTGCATGCAGTGTCCGCTACGCCACAATGCTGGAAGTAAAAAGTCCTGGTCATGTTGGGTGATTTTACATCAATGCAAATATTTAGCTGTTTATATATTGATATCACCTGTAAATGCATGCAACTTAGTGTGTGTAGGATTGTTGGCATCGTTCGTACACAATGAGCTACAAGGGAAACGGAACCTCTAACCTCTGCAGTATTAATGCCTTGCTTTAACTCGCCGCGCTGACACGACACGTCCCACTGTCACGCACTGTAATCATTCATCGGTGACACGGAGTTTGTTTTTCTCCCTTCCTGTCAGCCTGTCTTCGCCTCATGATTCCGATTAGCGGCGTGCATCCTGACCTTTACAGAACAAGCCCTTTAATCCAGCCATTTAGCCGCTGTCATCACCTGGTTAATTGGTCTTTCCCCGATGTTTCCTCTTGGCACAACGTGCAGACGGTGACTAGTGGCTGTGGGATACCTGGGTTGTGGTTGTTGTTTGATTCTCGGTGACAGATGAGCGGAAATAATTATTCCGATACGTAAGCTTCATATGTATCTATGCTGCCTGCACCCGGGGGATGTTTTTTGGATTATATGATTTTTTTTAAATGCAGATTTTGATTGCTTTGGCTTATGATCCATGCTTATGTTTTTGGAAATGAGCAGAAAGCACTGTATTAAATGTTTTCATTCTTATTTTTAAGAACATCAGTTCCTTCTAATGTTTTAATGCTAAAATGTGCGGTATTCCTATGTAGCATATGTTTAGTAATATATATGCTATTCAACTTTCTGACCACTTGGTGGCAATGCAAAATCATTTATACACAACAAATTAACAGTGTGCACTGAAGCCGTCCTTAAAAACAATTACCACTGTGACATTCACCCATTCAACAAAACGCCTGTGTATAAGAAGCAGAATTATCCACTTGAGCTCAGGAAGTCCTTTGATGTAAGCGTGTCCTCCCTGCAGGCTGTATGAGGTTAGCATTAGCTTTAGCTTCCTCTGTGAGGGTAAAGCACACACTCTGGCCAGAGCTGGAGATGTTGTTGTGCTGCCGAGCTTTCGGCTGTGCAGGTGAGGTCCAAGAGGCTGTTTCTGCCGGCAGGGCTGGTTGCTGGAGGGGGTCTAGGCGAGTGATGGGTGTCTAATGGGTCTTGGAACACAAACACACCCGAGTGACAGATTTGGCCCCGGGACCCGAAGCCCAGAGCTGGCTGCCATCATCATCATCATCATCATCAGGAGAAAGCAGTGAGCGCGTGCCAGCAGGGCTGTGATACCGGTCTAGGGATAGGCCAGTACACGAATGAGTTGGAGCAGAATGAGGGCTTGTGTTGTGGCGGACAAGGGCCGCACTTCCCGGGAATATCTTTGCAAAGCACCACCTATGGCTGCAGTATCACTTCCCAGCTGCTGTAGAGAAACAAAACATTCACAGGATCATAGATGCACTCGTGTGTGCCGGTGTTATACCATGAACGGCGTAACAAAATGTCCCACGCTAGCCAACATGCTCTCAACAGTTGCAAGCTACACAGCAGCCCTGACTGGCAGATTACATTTGCAGGACAATTATTTACAGTAATAAATAAATGTCTTTTATGAAACTCTTATATCAGTCAGTTAATTGTCTTTCAGACTCTCACTCACACAGAGAAATACTCTGAAATAGAAGTGTATAAGTGGGCTCATTGAAAGCATGCAGAGATCTGAAATATTCCACAGTGACAAGCAAATCATTTTGAATAATCTTTTGTTTGTTTGTTCTTTTTCAAATGATATGGACAAAGTAAACGTGTTGGTTGTTTAAGATGTAATGGATAAAAGGCTGGTTCATCCTCATTGTTTCATTATCTTGCAGTCTTTGTAGTTTTGGCCAGACTACAACGAGCAACATTAGACACAAGTATCTAAGTTGGACTGACACCAAGCCGTTGCAACAAAACCCCCACATGCTCGACAGATACACAGGAGGAATATCCAAATGTAGTGTTTATCGGTGACGGGGCTCCTGAAGAACTACCCAAGGTTAACACGCTGCCACCAGACAGTCAATAGACGGTCCTGTTCAGGACTCCCCCCCCGCTTTTCCTCCCATTCGCTCCCTTTATTAGACGCACGGATAGCTTTCATGCTTGTGATACTTCCTTTGATCTAAAATGTAAGTAGGGAACAGGAAATTGATTGATGTTGCTACATTTTTTGTGCAGCTTATAATATGAAAATTGTTAAAGCAACAGTGTATGCCTAATAATATAGGTATGTGTGGTACATAACCTGGATAGAATTGTCCCGTTTCCTCTTTAGATATCTGGCCTGTGAACAAAGTTACTGAATGTTTCAAAAATTCTACACATGCTGTATTTGAATATATATATTTTTTTACATTATTCAACAATAAATATGGACACAAAACGCAAAATAGAACAGATATATCGATTAAAAAAAGACACATTAAGGAAACAGCATCAAACAATCACCATGTAAATAGATCATAAGTTCATCATTCTGTCATGAATAAGCTCCATTTATTCATCAGAAGCTACAGAGTTGGTTATGTAATTTGATTTCCAAGAAGTGCAGAAAGTGTCCCCATATTTTTTAGAATATCTCTAAATGGCTTTTTGTAGTATACGTCCATTTTTCCACGACCAGGCCGGCTTGAGGCCTTCTCGCTCCCTGAATGTCACCATTGTTGAGTGGGGTCAAAACATCTATAGCATCATCTTTTAGATGACAAATGTAGCAGCTGTGCAGACTCAGACCAATGTACAACGAGAAGGAAGGCGGCGAGGGACAATGGGACAGTTTCTCAGTGATGAAAGTGTAGAATCACGCTAAAGCTCTTTGCCTAATCTTCTTTAAGCCACTTCAAGTGCAGCTGTGCATTACACAGACACAGAGAACGAGGGCACCGGGGCTTTTAGTGGTTTGTGTTAGCATGGACAAGGGCAGGATGTGCCTCAGGCAGCCCGAGCTGTCAGGTGGAGCAGACCGAAGGGGAGGAGGTCTAGGTTGGAGAGGTAACAACAAGAATGAGAAGGGCCTCATCCGTGTGGCTGACGGGCATCACTCAGCCGGCTGATGTGTGGACTTGAGCCCTGAACATGGCACACTCCATCTGCAGGGATTAGCCTTAACGCTGGCAATTAGCCCTCCTCAACGCTACAGATCTCAGGGCTGGATTAGAAGTGTGATTCACCTGGACCACACACACACACACACACACACACACGTACACACACACACACTCACTGCAAGTGCACACACCTTTTACTGTCCCCATTTTTTACATTTTCTTCACACGTCTTCACCTCCCTCTGAGGTTTGTAATTCATCGCCTCTCTAATTCTAGGATTTTAAAGTAAACATTTTCAATTTTGGACTCGCTTTATTTTATTTGGCAAAAACATGTTCTGCACAAATGACGACATTTATTTTTGTTGTATTATTAGTTTGGCTAACAGCTTCGCTTAATTTGTGTTTTGCAGGCTTGTGGTTGGAGCCAGCTGTATCCTTTGTTTGCCAGAGAGCTTGTAAATGGAGCCCCTGTATCATTTCCGCTGGTTATCACTAGAGATATAGTACAATTATTAACTTAATAAAGGCATTGGCATCAGACCAGTTTCAAATAGTTTTTCTGAACAACTCTTAGCACTTGTCTTAAACTCAGGGTGCCATATCTGCAGTACTACACTGAGATCTTCAGAGGTTTTCAGTCTTGATAAGATACCTTTTAATACCAGGTTTTCTTTGTTTACATGCTGCATGACTGTGATTTCTCCTTTTTAAACTACTTTCTTGTTGTTGTTGTTGTTGTGTTATGGCCACACATCAAGTGCTACTGTACATGCAAATAAAGAAAAGTAGTGTAATCCTCAACCTGGTGCTGCTCAGACGTGGCTCTGGAGTGTGCAGGCTTCCTCACCGGCATTGGCTTGGACACCACAGTGATGGTCCGCAGCATCGCCCTCCGGGGGTTTGATCAGGTATTGCTTCCTGAACAACATTCTGCATATTCTGCATAATCATGATTTTTTTATTTTTTTTTGTCGTGTCTGAAAGTGTATACTCTCTTTCGGGTTTATGCAGCAAATGGCAGGTCTAGTCACAGACTACATGGACGCATATGGGACCAAGTTTGCATGGAAGTGTGTCCCAAAGAGTGTGGAGAAGCTTTCCTCAGGAGCGCTGCAGGTGACCTGGACCGACACCCACTCGGGCGACGAACACAAGGACACTTACGACTCTGTGTTATGGGCAGTTGGTGAGTCTGTGCATGTCGCTGTGTGTGGGTCAGTTGACTTCAATCTGAAACAAGCCTGAGTACATGTGATGGTGTTGAATGGAACATTTAAGTAATATGCTTAAGAAATCCCGCCCCCCCTCCCTCCACCTGGAGGCCACAGGGTCAAGTTTAAATAGAGAGCAACATGTTGAAGTGGTAGAGGCTCATTGTGTTGCTTCTGGACACTTGAGTAGAGGACGTGCCAAAGCTTTAGACTTGAGACTTGGACAGAAGTCAGACTTAAGTCACAAAAGTGAGGGTACCTGACCTGTACTGTGCATGATACAATCCAAGAGCAGTACAAATAAATAAGAGTGTGTCAGGCATTTCTGACATAAACTCACACCTCGAATATTACACTTGTGACATAGCTTTGAATGTCTTTGACTTGTCTCAATTGACTTGAGACTTGAGTTGGACTTCCCTCAAAAGACCAAAAAAAACAACAGACTGATGCTCAAGCCTTAATCCGGTACAGTCCCTAAAATTATGAAACAACTTTGCCAGTCTTTTATAATCCAGATACTAAAATGCCTGAATTATGACAAACTCAACTTTGCGAGTTTGTTAAAGTGATAGAGAATCAATCCAGTTCAAAGTACAGTAGTTAACCCATCATCCCCTATTGTTAAAACCTCTCTAGGTATTACATGTCAATACACCGGTCGTATTGTTCCCCGTGTATTTGTCTGAATGAAAACAGCGGTATGACTATTCTCCCTGCTGCCATCAATTTAATTGTCATCCTCAATAGAGAGCCGTGTCAGCAGATAGCGGAGGAATCAAGGCTGAAAACAAAGTAATAAAGCCTGAGTGATGGGAATGGCCAGGGGAAGTGTTAATCACCCACCGCTGGCTCTCTGGTAGGAGAGAGGCAGGACTGGGCAGGATGCACCCAGGCACAGGGTCACCACGTTCCCCTCTTTGTTCTCCCACTCTGGGCCTTCCTGCCCATGCCAGCCCTGCGGAAACCAACCCCTGCATCTGTCACTGCCATCCCTGCCCGTGGCCCTCTGCCTGCCATTACGCCGCCAGCATGCTCATCTGTCCATTCTCTATTCTATCTTTTCACTTCTCCCGTTCCACCAGCAGCAGCACGAGTAACAATGGAGGGAACTTCTCTCAGGGCCACTGCCGTCGGCCTATTTGTGTTTCCAAGACGGCACAAATGCTTCAGAAAATCTGGTTACCGGGCTTTTCCAGTGCACAGTCGCTTTGAGTGTTTGTTAGGAGGGTGAGAGGGTCCCCTCGTGCCCTATGCGTGCGACAGCGACAAGGATGTGCGTGACCCTTTAGTCGAGATGACGTTCGTTCTTTCCTCCCGCGGCTGAATTCCCACATCGTCTCAGCGTTAGAATGATATTTGCATTGACTGCATGTATCAGCAGGTATTCTGACTTGCGTGAGAGACTCAACAAAGCACCAGGACATTTTGGGACCTGGCAAATTATTTTCAATTCCCCTCCACAGTGCACCAATCTATGAAGTATTTGAACCTGTTTTTATCCGCTTTCACATTACATTTTACACTTAATGCAGCACATTATTTGTTAGTTTTTGTAGTTATTCGTTTGTCCCCACGGCATCACCAGCTTCTTTAGTTCCTTGGCCTTATATCACATATGAAGTCATAACATCAGCAGTAATATCGTTGTTGGTGCTACGAGCTATATCTATGACAGCTTTTGTTCCCATACAGTTCAGTGAGAACCAGTACCAGCGTGGCCTCTGCTCTTTGATGTGTGCATGCAGGAGTTATGAGTACAAGGCCACTTCCCTTTACTGTGACCTTACACTAGGGGCCAGGCAGGGTCGCAGGCCTCTGTGGAGTTATTAAAGGCCAGAGGGGACCGGGGGACAGTATCACCACTGTGTGCCACATCCTTCTCCGCGGCGCTGCCTCCCTCCACCTTTCCCCTGCTCCTTCCTGGCCTCATGGCCGCTCCCCTGTCCAGGTGTGCCAGCAGAAACACACCAGGAAACAGAACATTTCCACGCTTCCTGTCTACATGGGCACATTACTCTTCCTCCTCTCTGAGCTCTACAGTACTGAAGGATGTCGTTTGAAAACATTTCCTAGTTCTTTTTTAAAAGGCTTTTGACCGTCTCAGTTTTATAAGTTACTGAATGTCTGTATTACCCCGTGGGTTTGCAAACGCTACATTGCAGTGCAATAGGGAAACATATTTGAAGTGAAAATAGACTTTTATATTATTCCTATTATCGAGATTCTTTATCGAGGAACATGGTTTCTGCAAGTCAATGAGTATCATCACGTATACGGAAGCAGTAGAAGCATTCACAACCAAATACTGGCTGAACATCCAGAAATAGATATAACGCACATTTTTGTTATCACGGCATAGCATAGGTGTTTGTGTGTTTCATACAAGTTTAAAGGGAGTTTTTCTTTTTGCCCCCTTTTGCTTATGAGCCAACATCAATGAGCAGTCAAACACTCTGACGCTGTATGAGTCTGAAAATGTGGTTTTTAGTATTTTTCTATAACATTTAATATTAATCACCAAACAAGCAACAATCATTTAGGTTTTGGAAAAGACACCTTTCGCTGTTTTTTTTATATTAATTTATTTAATAAGAGTTTAAGTCAAAAGCTCATTTGATGGACAGTGCTGACAACACAAACAAGAAGTTGTCATTACATTTTGACTCTCATGTAGCTAAATTCTGATTGGTGCACACAGATAAATTATATAATCTTTTTCCAACTGAGGCCCGCCCACTTTAAACCAGTGTGAAAAACGTATGCACAGAAATATCTGACTGTAAGTTAAGGTTGTGGTTTCACACATCGCATTAGCAGAAAGTAAGGAACAATGGTGATACGAAACCAAACTGTCTATAGAATAAATACAATGCTTTCCCCATTCCCTTGACATTTACACATTTGTTTCTATAGCTAGCGAGCTCTTTATCGATGTTCATCTTAAAATCTTTTTTGGCCTGAAATAGACATACAATCAATTTTTGGCATTCCTCTACGATCTATTCCCGCCCCCCCCCCCTTTCACATTGCTCTCTCTTTTGTCTTTGTTCATTTGATTGATCAGATAAGCGTTCAGCTCTCATTTCAACTTGTGGCGGGTTGTTGTGGCTAATTAGCCTAGCAGTCTAGAGGCTTCCTCTTAATGTCACAACAGGCTTTGTTCAGAATCAGATTGGCCTATCTGTGGTACCACCGTGTGTGTGCATGTGTGTGTGTGCGTGCATGCGTGTGTGTGTGTGTGTGTGTGTGTGTGTGCGTGTGTGTGTGTGTGTGTGCTTCAACCAAGTCCCTTATCAGCCACTGTTGTGTCCTCGCCGTACAATGGAGCTGTGGTCATTGCTACAGTACAGCAGTGACTGGAGCTACAGACAGGAAGGCCAGATACGTAAAGAGAAAGTCTATACTTCAGTCAGATTGTACCGATATGGTTTTTTTAAGCCAATACTGATATATATTTTGGCAGTAATTGATGCTGAAATTAATATCATGTATTTAATGTCTCAGCTGTCTTATCAGAGAGGTAAAGCCTTCACAGGCTGGTTTAAAATGTTATATGTGTTCATTCTTGACACTTTAAATACTGGTTTGACCAAAAAAGGTCCACTTACTACATTTCTCCTGGAGCTTTCACCCACATATACAGATAAGAACATTCAATTTAAAAATAGAAACAGCTAAATTCCACTATAGTTTACTCGAAATTAGGCCAATGAGAGAATGAGGTCTTGCTTTTGGGAATTGGTTATGACTAACTTCCCCTCTCCTCTCCTCCTCTCTTTCTCCCCATCGCCTTCAACCACCCATGCTGTGGAGCACTAGACAGGTCCCTGTAGCCCCCCCCCCCCCCCCCCCCCCGGTCTGAGAAGAGGGGGAGGACGTTGTTCTCCGGCTCCAGCCAGGAAAAAGGGTCTCGGGGGTTTGTTATTTTTGCTGTCCGATAGCATCTACATGGGTAGCTCAGGGCCGGGTGTTTATTATGCTACCCAGGCAGGTTGTGTGGAACTATGGAGAGGAGGGGGAGAGAGTGGTCCATGCCCCATCACCATAGAGACTCTGTGTCGACAGCATTAGTCAGCCGTCCCCCAGGAAGTGTCAGAAATCACACCTTTGGGTGTCCCGGGGGGTCCATGGGATCCCGATTCCCAGCTGCTCATCAGTTACTCCTCTCTCTCTCAGCTGGCCAGATGTTGATGTTGTTTTCTAATTCAATAATTCTGAATTATGGTTTGACCTTCGTTTGTATTTTAAGGCCAACACTGGTATTGGGGGTTTCAAGATTCGAAGTCCAAAATCCAAAACTATTCAATTTACAAAGATATAACCAAGCTAGTGAGCAACATTATTACTGCTAAGCGTCAGTCATTGTTACCATGTTAGTCTGTTGTCATTAGCGTTTTGCTCAAAGCAACAGCTTCACAGAGCTGCTAGCATGGCTGTAGACTCTTGGGTGTTGCTGACTAAAGGGTAACAATTAGTTGAAGAGCAGAATTGATCTGAGAATTGAATTAATCTTTTTGTTTTTGCAATAGTTCAATTTGAGTTTTTTTGTCAGGGTGGAAAAGCTCTTAACATGCATCCAGTATGCTCAACACTGTGTCACTGCAGAATTTACATCGGATTGTCACCCATGAAGGTGAATCAGGGAACTTAATTGCACTCCTAGTACTCCAGCTGCATGCTACTGTATAACCAACACTGTACAGATAACCCCCTTCAGCAGTATCTAGGCTTTTGGAAATTCTTGGACAAGGTTTTCTGTCGGCATTGGTGGTGCATGCCTTAAAAACTCTCTCTCTCTCCTGAGCTGTGACTTAATATTCTCCTTGTGTTGTTTCCTTCCATTCGACCTTAGGCAGAGCCCCTGAAACCAAAGCCCTCGGTCTGGACAAGCTCGGCGTGGAACTCAAAAAGGAGACGGGGAAAATAATTTTGGGCTCTGACGAATCCACCTCGGTGCCAAATATCTATGCTTTTGGTGACATCGGCGAGGTAGGCGTTGTCAACAGACACCACACTGACAGCAGAAACTGATAACAGTCATAAAAACCACTCATAGTAGTTATTATAAGTTTCGACTGTAAAATAGAATCCTGTGACGGGCTGTAAGTCTCAACCTTCACAGTCACCGTAGATGCTTTTCAACGTTTTGAGCTGATGAGGGTCACAAAATATATAAACGACCATAGTTTTTACACCAAAAAAATAACCATTATCTTGAAAGTTGGACATCTATTTGTGCACACTTAAGACATATTACCCACCAGCAAGTACTTTGCAGAAGAGTCTGTGTAAAGTGAAGCCTTGGTGTAATCACTGGCATTGCCGCTGTGTGTTCCAGGCTGAACCAGCCATGTTAATACTAGTTATACCTGCTGCATGTAATGTCAGTGTTGTTTTTTTCACCACGACCAGCTGTGTGCTTCCTTCCTGCCTCCCAGGCCTCATGACACCCACACTTACTCTCTTTGATTGACAGTTTGCTTTGATGAGTTGTGCTTCACCCCAATGTCTGTCAGCTTTCCACAGCAACAGGGAGGCTTTTTTTATTCTTTCTTTTTTTCTTTTTTTTTTTAAAGCAGGAGGATTGATATCTCAATTTGTCCAGTGCTTTGTTGTTGGTCTTTTTCCTCTCAGAGAAGAGTGCCAAGAAATGCATTATGTATGACGCATGTCAGTTACTGGAATACCAGAGCACACATCTCATACATGCAGAGGTGCAGGAATTGTTTTGGACAACAGGATGTGCAGTGGTAATTTAACAGGTTGTAGTCATGCCTTTAGAATTGCCCTGCAGCCCTACTGTTTCCTGCACCATTCAGGTGTGTGTGTGTGTGTGTGTGTGTGTGTGTGTGTGTGTGTGTGTGTGTGTGTGTGTGTGTGTGTGTGTGTGTGTGTTTCTCTATTTTGGCAGACATCCAGAACAATAAAGACAAAACACAGAGATTTTTGTAAGTGTGCTAGACTGTTTAAATGTTTAGCACTTTTGTCAGTCGCTGACTTATGGCCCACCTTTACACGATTTCTGCACAGAGTATTAATGTGTGTTGTCAGAACTCTTTGAAATAACATCGGATGACTACATGGTTTAAAGTTCAGACTTTTGTTGCTTATAGCAAAGTAAACACATTTTTAAGAAGCAGTCCTATAGAGCGTTTGTCTTTGAGGTCAACATTTATAGAAGTCAATTAAATTGTGTCTTGTTTTAGGGTCGTCCTGAATTGACCCCAACGGCCATTAAAGCGGGAAAGCTTCTCGCCCGTAGATTGACTGGGCACAGCACTGAACTCATGAACTATGACAACGTAAGACACACACACACACACACACACACACACACACACTCACTCACACTCAGTGTTCCTCTGGCTTTTTGAGACTATTGGTTTGTGCTTCATTTGAGCCAAATTCTAACCATTTCTGTTGTTTTGTGCTTTGAGTCTCTGATGTACCCACACTTCGTCCTCCAGCCTCTCTTAGTGATAAGTCGTGAAATAAACATACCAGAATTTCCCCAAAATGTCATCATTCTTCATTATGCTATGTTTACTTATATTTAACACTTCTGCAAGTTTTAACATAGGTTTTATAATCATGTTGTTATTATAGAGTATCTTTATATTCACATGGGGTCAGGGGGGGCTTTCTTAGTATGATGCACTAAGTGTATATGTATGTATTTCTATAATACATTCAAAGCCCCCTGCACAGTATTACAATACACATAAAAAGGTAATCAGTACTCCATAATGCATGCATGAAAAGGGACTGAAACAAATGTTTAATTATCATACTACAGAATTTTCTGTCAAACAGCTAATTGATTGATTCTCTGAATGTTTCAGCTGAAGCTTGAAGTGCTGTGTGTGTTTGTTTGTGTGCATCAGGTGCCCACCACTGTGTTCACCCCCCTTGAGTACGGCTGCGTGGGTCTGTCTGAGGAGGAGGCTGAGAAGAGGCACGGGAAAGACGGCATAGAGGTATGATAGATGTGTCACTATAGTACTTCAGAATAGATATGTAGCATTTTGAATCAAAGCCCTCCAAATGATGTCCACATTTCAACTTAAAAATGCAATGAAAGAAATCTGGAATATTTCTTCGTAGGGACTCAATATAAATTTACTCCGACTTTTACCACTACAGTATATAGAATATATTGTGGTAAAAAAATATGTTCATAATGTTTTCATTACACACCAGGAAAGCCCACATTAAATAGGAGGAGGATGCCTTGTAACACAAAACATCATATTTTGGCATATGGTGAAGTCTCCAGTTGTGACTGTCACTTTGTTGTATTATGTGTTTAGTTTATTTACCCAGAAATGACATGCCACTCATGCACAAAGATAGGCACAAAGGCAGTGTTAGTGGCTCGTTACTGCCGTCAAACTGCATCAGAAACACAATGTCCCATAACCGCTGAACAAACATTGACATACAATGCGAACAGCAAGCAGCTCTGTATTTCTACATGCTTGCGTACGTGAGCGGGTGTGCCAGATGCTAGCGAACACCTGCACGAGGTCGTCGATAAACGGTTTAGGCGGCGAGGTGGAGCTCCTGGCTGTGACTGACGGGCGAGCAGGAGGTCTGATTGAGGTGTGTATGAGGTGATGACAGGCACGCTTAGATCTGAGGAGGAACTGTAGCTACAGCCCCCGACAGCTGCGTGGCCCTCACAACTTGTGTCGGCACGTTGGCCCTTAGAATACAACACAATACACACACTTTCTGTGAGGAGTTAGAAATCAATCCCTATCATGAGCATGCATCCACGTTTTTATTCAGATTTCATAAAGTGTGTTTGAGTTCGTGCTCGTAAGGCATTGCAGCTTGGTAGTGAGAGATAGTGATACTGGCTTAAATACATTTTCCTTAGGCTATTGTAAAAGAACAATTCATCTCTAAAATTAATAGGCTTCTAATTTGCCTGTAAAAAAAAATATTATATTATCATTTTTTGATTTCCATCCTGATGTTCTTTCAGTTACTATTCTCAGCAAAAGTGAATATGTCACTTTAAAAAATATCAGAAGAGATCATCGTCACTGCTGGAGATTCGTTTTTGCACATTAGTAAGCTCTACTGGTTAAGGGGAGACACCCCAGGCAAAAACATTGTTTTTCATGCGCTGGTCCATATCGTTCCTCCAGTGAAAGTGATCTATGTTTTCTGTGTGTGTAGGTCTACCATGCTTTCTACAAGCCTCTGGAATTCATTGTCGCAGAGCGCGATGCCAGCCAGTGTTACTTAAAGGTAGGTTTAAACTGCAGACTAAACTGTGCTGTGACTTTTTATGAGGGTTTTTTTGAGCTGATTTTGTTGGCATTTTCTACACCATATCATTGAGTTCATTGTACTATATATATTTGTGTGAGATGCATATTCACCTTATGCTGCCACGCCTATTTTTTCACATGCTGTTCAAACACAATTGTACTACTTCTTCCAATTTGGCTCCATCTAGCTATTACCAAATCGGTGGTTCTTGATTTCATTTACTATTATTATTATTATTATTATTATTTGTGATTATTACATGATTAAACATGCAGTGCGGACCTGTGTCCACCCCTTCTGGCAGTGAGTAATTACAAAAACACAGCCAGCAGCTCCTCACAGCTCCAAAAAGTTCCAAAAAACTATTAAAACTTAATAATAACACTTTTTTTGAAATCTTTAAAACTAATTGTTTATGGCAATAAAGGGATGATAATGCAGATGATGCTAAGCAAAGTAATCACACTTCCACTAAATGGAAGTAATATTTCAAAATGACGCAATGCAGAAGTTAGTTCAGGCAATGAATACGGTAAATTGTTGAAGGACAGGAGTCGTGCCTCCTGCAGCAGGTTAGTGGGGTTCAGACTGCAGCCTGAAGGATGTTTGGAGACTCAATAAATGTATAGTCTTAAAGGTTTAACCATAATCCTGCCAACCGTTGATTTGTCCATCTGTTGCCTCGGAAGTCAGCTTTGGAATCTGCTTGTCCTGCTCTATGGTTATTTTGACAGCCAAAAAGCAGATGAGGCCTCTGCTCCTTGGCTTGAATTCAGTGTTCTACCTCCTCAGGTGGTTTGTGAGCGGGGTGGGGAGCAGAAGATCCTGGGTTTGCACTTCACCGGTCCAAACGCGGGAGAAGTCACACAGGGCTTTGCTTTGGGCTTCCAGTAAGTTTAATAAATCCTCGATTTTATTTTAAATAAATTTGGTGTTTCTACTGCATGCATGCTCTATAACAACCATCCAAACAATTATGTTGATGTGTTTTAACTCTCAAGATGTGCAGAATGGAATATTTCTGTACCCTGATAACTTTTTCTCACTCATGCATGCATTTAGTGAGCGATACATTCCAGTTTATACCTTACAGCAAACAGAACATTAAAATGTGACCCACAAACAATTAGAAATACACACATTTTAGTTTTAAACTGAAACTCAAATTCTCCAATATTGACTTAATGGATAGAAGTTAATGAGTACAGCTGTCAGTCATGAGAGAATGTGAGTTAAAGCAATGTGAATGACCTCCCTGTGTGTGTGTGTGTCTCAGGTGTGGAGCAACATATTCCCACCTGTTGCAGACGGTGGGCATCCACCCAACCTGTGCCGAGGAGGTGATCAAGGTCAACATCACCAAGCGGTCCGGCTTGGACGCCACGGTAACCGGCTGCTGAGGTTAAGCACCTCAGTCTCTGAACACTAGTGAGCACACAAGGTCCCTCTGTAGCAGTAGAAAGAGGTTAGCCTGGGTTTCTCCTGCTCTCTCTCTCTCTCTTTAAATGGCTCCCTAATGGTCCTCAGTGTCACACTGCTCTCTCTGGGAACAGGGTCTCTGCCCAGGTTAGTGTCACTTACACATCATGTTATAACCAAGACTATGATTATACCATATATGTGCATGTTGTGAGTGTATCCTCTAAAAGCACAAAGTTGTGGTTCAGGTAAGTGAGAGTCGTGGCCGCAGCGCAAGCGTCTTTTAAATAAACAGACTCATCAATCAGGATTAAGGCCTGTGCTCAGGACTCGTACGAGAACCGTGGAGCAAACCCTTACGTTTTTCTGAATATATATATATATATATATATATATATATATTCTGCAAATATTGTTGTTTCTCTGGCTGTACTTCCTGTCCATTAGTCTTGGAGGTGACACATACCATACACCCCCACAAACCCCCTCCCCCAATGACACTGATGGATGGCCCCAGGGCCGTCGCTGCAACACCGCCCCATTTCCCATGGACACACACAAACAGTCGGTGGGTCGCTTGTCAGTCAGGCAGCTCAGACCTGGCCAGGGAGCCCCGGCTTGTTTAGGCCCCAGCAGACCCCCAGACCCCTTCCTTTTCCTCCATGCTCTTCTCCGTACAAATGCATGCAAAAACAGAGTGGGTCTACAAATATTTGCTGTCGCAAGCTGTGTGGATGCCACGGGGAAACTCTACCTGTTAACAGTGCTTTGAGAGCTCTACTATAACTGTATTACTCATCGTCACCCAAAGGTGGCACTATTGCCCTCCGATTCATCCGTTTTCTTCTGAGCCAAGAATGGAAGACAGGATGAAGTAGTCATTGGATAAAAAAAAATACGTTCAGGTTGCACATTTAATCCCTTTAATCCCTATAAAAGATATGTGCTCTTGGATGACGTTTGAAAGCAGACTGGCTTTATTGGTGCCAAACTGATAAGGGTTATCTGTTGTGTATTTACATTGATGGCAGGTTAGGCCTAAAGAGCCATCACACTTGAAGATAAGGCAAGTTGTTTATATCAATAAAGCAGTAATAGCCCCCTGCAGTTTGCCAAAGTGCTCAAGTGTTCAACCTGCTGACTGAACTGGACATCTTGGGTTTATTATGTAGACGATGAGGAGGAGGAGGAGGAGGAGGGCTGTCGATAAAGTGGGTTGCTACAGAAATCAGGGGGACCTAAGAGGAGGCTGCTGGCCGTCGTTTATTTTTATTTGAAGTCTAATCTGCCCAGTCTGATTAATTATTTCGATGAGGGGAGTGACAATGTGCCAGGAGATGGAGAGAGGAAAAAGAGAGAGAGAGAGAGAGAGAGAGAGAGAGAGAGAGAGAGAGGTACCAGGTTTATTTGGACCTGGGCCAGAGGAGAGAGAGCTGAGTTTCAGCCCCGGTTAGGGAGGGAAGGGGGATTCCTGTGTGCTCTGTTCAGGGCTGAGGTGCTGACTGAAGGACCCTGACCTCCGCTCAGCAAGAACAGCTTGACTCTATCACTCGGAGCACAGAGGGCTCACATGCTGCGGCGCTGCACGGCAGGGGCCTGGGGGGGGCTCACGGTGGGGAGGGCCGGGGGGGTGGTAGGATGGCAAGGAGACGGACAGACCCAACCAACCAACACAACACCGAGCGGTAGCGCTGTGTTTGCCCAGGGTAATTGAGTCGATGTTCCTGTGCTTAACGAGCCACTTCAGAGACCTCAGGGTGGGCCCACGGCAACATGAGGGAAGTTATTGAGGCCATCAGTGTAACTGTAATGTCTGTTTGCTTTTTACCCTCCACTTCCCTTCTGCGTTTTCTCATCTGCCCTATATATCGTGTTCACAGTATGGCTGCTCACACAAACAATATCAATTTAATGACGTATCCGTCTAATTTGACTATCTGTTCATTTGTGTGGAGCAGTCACTCCAGGCCCAAGCTTTGACCAGTTAGCCTCAGCTGTGCCCCATGGGGGGGGTCAGGGTTCAACTTTCAGGTCGACCAGTTAATGATGGCCTGCACTAAAACCCAAAACTGGGGAGTGCAGGCCGGATGTCACCTGGCCGCCAACTTGTTGTAAATAGAGAAGTGTAATTTTCCATTAAAGCTTTGTTATACATAATTTATATGTAAAGTAATAACACTTTGGAATGCAAAATTAAAGTAACGATGCCCACTGACTGAGTTTTCTGTGTTTGTATGGTCGCTAGCATCTGTATTGTGTATTCATGTGTATGAACTTATAAATATGCTTATTTTATTTTCATGCCAAGAATTAGAAGAGAAGATCAATTACTACTCTCGTATCTATACAGTTAATATTAAAGTACAGCCAGGTCCAGGTTAGCTAAGCTTAGCATAAAGACAAGCAGGGAACGGACTTCTGCTGTTAGACTGATATTAGCCATACAGACACAAGCGTGGTATCAACATCTAACTGTCCGCAGGAAAACAAATATGTATTTCTCAAAATGTTGGAACTATTCCTTTTTATAAAGACAATTTGTTAAAATGATTGAGGGGGGAAATTCCTTCTTCACAGCATTATAGGGGCATCCAAAAAACAAATCCAGAGAACCACTGACAGTGTCAATGTAAGCATGCATCTGTACAGGTTTATCTTAATATATGCTACATGGCTAAGTCTTCTATTAAGTGTCACAAGGGGTGGTCACACTTTGACCCGGAGTCGTCTCTGCTGACAGGCAGCTCTGCTATGCAGCCCTGTCACTCAACCCTCTGCACCAACAATGGCAGAAATTCCACTGTGTTTGTTTGGTTAAGGACAGAGCTCTCTGAAACCCCTGAACCTCCTCAGGATCCACAGCAGCCTCACTCACCCTGAGAATGAGGCTGGTGTCAGTCCCAACCCAGACAGCGGGAGTAAAGTTCACCCTGCCAACTCAAGAATAGCCAGTCCCATTAAGCAATTGTGTCTCTTCTGTCCCACCACAATGGAGCAAACAGGCTAAATCCACCTTGAAATGCACTTAGTAGAACATGTCAACATGTCAGGGTGCGCTCGGTTCTATGCTCCGTCTTAATCCAGCCCATTGAACACTGACAGTTGTCTGTGAATCAGACATTCACGAGGCCTTTGTCACTTCAGGTCTTGAGCCCTAGCAGCAGAACCTTCAGACACACGTTAAAACACATGCTGGGTATACAGACCCGCAGCCGGAGCATAAGCCTCAGGTGGAGGAGAAACCGATACATAACTTATGTAAACATTTGTGAAAAAATGAAGCTAGGAACAGAAAGGGCTCAACCTTGGTGAGGATTATCCCTGAGAAATGAATAGGGGCCAATTATGACTGCTCTGTTGTACTGCCAGTACCTGGCTCAAGAGCTGTCAGCCTGAGATGCCTGTAGGGCCTGCATGGGTGCGGTGGCTGGGGAGGGTCCTCAGGAGGCTCGATGTAGAAAAAGGGCCCTCAGACTGGTAAGCCAAGGTGAGTCTCCCAACTACATTTTGGTGCTTTCCCCCCCCTCATCCGGCCTCCCAAGTTCAAGACAATTAGCTCAAAGAACCCGCTGAAGCCATGCACTGAGCCTAATGGCATATAGGCTCACAGAAACGGGCCATGGGAACAAGGGTGTTGAGATGAGATTGTGTGCTTTTTCCTTTCATTACCCGTACAAATGTACACACGTTACAGACGCCACTTTCTTCGGTGGAGATTCCTCAGTCCAAATACACATTTTAATCTTGACTCTGTATTGTGACTGAGTCTGGAGTCCTAATACTCCCCACCAGGAATGTCAAGGCTGTCTCGTTTGTTTCAAAGACTACATATTTGATTTTGTTGTACTGTAGCTACTACAAAGATTCAGTCATTTGAGTTTCCTCCCCTCTTGACCTCTCATTCAACCACAAACATTAAGAAAAAGGTAGATGAGGTCAGCTCTTGTCAGAGTGGGGTCCTGTTGGTAGCCCAGTAGAGGCGAGGGCCTGTGAAATGAGCTTATCTGACCCCTGATAAGAACAGGATACCCTCACGATTGGTTCAGATTCAATACACATGGCTGCTACAGCGGCTTTTTATCTGAGGAGAAGTGGGTGTTCGGAAAACAGCTAGATGTAGCACTGCGGTTAGGTTTGGCCTATCCCGACCGGTCCAGCCAACCACAGACTTGCGCAGAATACCAGTGCCTGTGGCCAACAGTAAAAAGGATATGCTACAATGTCATAGTTTGCGGTTCTGATCCCAAGACGTCACTAAGAGAGCAATTACGATCAGTTAACCTCAGCTCCTAAATCATTTAGTCAGGTCTTTTACCACACAGGAGGCTGTGTTATTACCTCTGGAAGCAGCACAGACATTTATTGAGCTGATGTTTGATGATGGCATATAACAAAGAGACAGTGTTTGTGTGTATATGCATGCCAAGCCACACCGATTGGTACAAAAGCAAAATAACACACCCTGATGTTTGGCTCTAAAGAAGACATGTCTGGCACACAATTTATGAATATGATTATGTTGTTGCACCTCTGACAACCTCTTAACCATTGTCTGTTTGATCAGCTCTGCTTTTTTTCATCAAAACAGGAAAGCCGTTTAATAAAGCCAACTGAAAAGCTACTTTGATCAGATTAAGTCAAGCCAGGTTTAAGAACTGTAATAATATTTTATAGCAAGAAAATGAGGAACCAAATTTCTCTGGAGGGCTACATTTCCATTAGGTAAGCATTATTTAAAAGAATTAGGCCTGGCTTATTTGGTTATCTTCCTTTTATGAAACTAAGAATATGATTGCACTCATTTATGATTGATAGCTTTAGCATTCAAAACCTCACATTAATCAAACCCTGGTATTGATGGAGATAATGAGCTTAACAAGGCTCTGCAACGAAAATAACAAGCTTCATTACACTTCCTAAAGGTTCTGCCAAACACTAGCCGAGCAGAGAGCATCAGTATCACTAACTTGACAGTTTCCTTGTGACTGTGTCTGCTCTGGGGCTCTGGTGTTATCAGTCTGAGTCACATCACATAAATCAAAGTACCTTCCAGTGCCATGATGGCTTCCTACTCTGCAACCAAAACATCTGGCTGGAGATGTACTGCAAGGAACTGCCTGAGCCTGATCTGAGCACATAGCTGGCACAGATTGCAATTCTTGCCGATGCCCCCGATCCATAAACCTGCAAATACACACACACACACACACACACACACACACACACAGGCTGAGCTGCAGAGACCATCTTGTTACGTGATGCAGATGGACTGCATGCAGCCTTCGCCCTCCGGCTGCTGTCGATGCCTCTCTGATTGATTCTGTCTTTCCTGTTTAGCCATTAAAAGCTCTGTGTGGTGGGACGAGCGACTTGTGAATGAATCACAAACGCACATGCACACACATTCTGCGTGCACTGTGTATCTGCGAGCTTTGCTTCTGGCGCTCACAGTTATGCCGGCCTGTGTTTATTTGTTGGTCACTGATCTGATGAGAGATGGCTTGCGTGGTATGTGTGTGTGTGTGTGTGTGTGTGTGTGTGTGTATGTGTGTGTGTGTGTGTGTGTGTGTGTGTGTGTGTGTGTGTGTGTGTGTGTGTGTGTGTGTGTGTGTGTGTGTGTGTGTGTGTGTGTGTGTGTGTGTGTGTGAGAGAGGTTGTGTGTGTGTGTGTGTGTGGGGGCAGGTGGGAATGTGGATGTGTGGGTGTGTCAGCAACGTGAGCTCTCTTGTGTAAGGCCTGTATTTGGATGTCCACACATACTGCATGTCTGAATAGCATGGTGTGGGTATACTGTGAGCCTGCGTTCAGTACACATGAACATTCCCTAAAAATAACGCTGTGGAGAGCTATACGTCTGCTCTGTCTTTCCAAAACAAATTTTCACATGGTTGTGTAACAGGAGTGTCACTGTCACAGC
Organism: Leptoclinus maculatus; assembly: GCA_032191485.1. NCBI lineage: Eukaryota > Metazoa > Chordata > Actinopteri > Perciformes > Stichaeidae > Leptoclinus > Leptoclinus maculatus. Next base: position 27,157,963 of record JAVDOI010000005.1, read on the forward strand.
CCAACTATGGTACACACACACACACACACACACACACACACACACACACACACACAGACCAGTATATATATATATATATATATACACTGTATATATATATATATATATAACCTTAGTAATTAGCCTTCACAAAGTAACCTTTGGCCTTAAAGTCATCCTGTATGACAAATGAAGTAGCAGCAGCAACATGAAGAGTGGTCATTAGTGTATGTCGAGGCAGCTACTGGAAGAAGAGACGCGGCTCGACTCACTGATCTGAGTTGTGTCCACCCAACGGCATTTTTAGATCTTCTTAAGCTCGACTCTTTTTACTTGCCAATGGTGGAAAGATGGCCCCTTATGGCAAAACTGAACATGTTTTATCTTAGACTGATGTAAAGGTAAAGGTGTACTTGTTTTTTTCCCTATTGAACGCAGTGAAACATGACCACTAGTCTACTTTTATATATACTATTTTAAATGAATGCACAAGTGTGACAGCAACTGTTTATAAAATAAACTTTAACCAGACCTCATGCCATTGACCAAAGCTCAATCAATGCTACAATCTCCATTGATCTACAGTATTTTAAAGCATACATGCAATTGAACGCCTTTATACTGGAAGCAAATATAATTACTTGCATGTGACATTGAAACAAATTGTTTTATCACATGTACGTGTACGTGTACTTGTATGTGCGTTTGTATAAAAGATGTGTAATTGGTGTCTTGGATTAACTATTAAAAACGCTTACTCTTGAGTGTATCGGGGTCAGAGATAATGATTTATCCTTGCCTGCTACTCCCAGTGGACATGACCATGAAAAACAGCTTCATCATTAAAGAGGAGTTTCAAAAACAAACTGATAAGAATATTAACTTTAGACACTGGGTGCCTCCCCTTCTTCACCGTTCCAAGGGAGGATGCTTTAGTGGTGCTGATAGTGCCGGTGTGTCCTTCCCGCTACATACTGATTCATTTAAAGTTGTGTTTGGTCTAAGCCTCAAAGTGACAGGCCAGTCACTCCTCGCCCTCCCTGAGATCTCTCCATTCACACCTGCAAAGATGCCCAAGGAAAACATGAGCCGCGGAGGCCTCACCATCCCATGTTATGATACCTGTACCAGTATCTTCTCCGTCTGTTCTGATAACTCAATGCTTACTCATCCACTGACACATAGACAACTCAGGGAGACATACAGTTGCGCGTACACATTCATTCATTTGTCCAGCTTAGTGCCATACTTAAGGAGACCTTGAAAGTTGGTGTTTTTTCTTATTACCGTGTCTCTATCAAAGAAACGTTAACATATTGTGTTTTGATCAAGGGGTAGGTCTGCAAAAAATGTAAATGCTTGTTTGTATTTACAAACTTGTTCATCCTTGCCTGAAGGAAAAAGTTAATATCACTTCACTGAGGGTTGTCAAGAGGGATTCTGGGAAATTTCGTAAAAATTGACTAACTAAGTGGGTAAATCAGGTTGAGGAATTTCATGTACAACACATAAAAGTAAGTATAAGCTGTATTGTAGGCCTAATTTCAATTTAAAGTCTCCAGTGAACTGGATGGAAACATCAACAACACTGAAATATAAGGACCAGGTCCTTCTGATGGAGCATTCTTCTCCTTATCATTTTATTATATAATGGCTTTGGACTCATACAGATTGCATAGATGCATGAGTTAAATCAACATGTATCCATGTTAAATTTATTAAAAACATATCTTGAAAATGATTTCTTCACCATTCCTTTTTGGAGTATATAGACATTTTGGGAAATATGATTTTTTCGCTTTCTACTTGAGAGTTAGATGAAGATTTACACCTCTCTCATGTCTGAACAAAGTAAGTCAGCGCTTCACCTGAAGTGTCGAACTATTCCTTTGAGGAACTTTTGGGGAAATTTTGCTTGAATAAAGGTCCATTAAACAAAATCTCATTGAATACACAAACCCTTTAAGGTTAGCTTAAAAAGCCACCAGAAAGATACAGTGTATTTGTATCATTGTATCTTGGTGTGTATCTTATGTCGCTTTAATGCCTAGTATGTCACTTTGTACACTAGCGCTCGGTGTCCACACTATATTCATTACTTTATGGTCCGGACTTATGGACTTATGTAAAAGCACTGTCTAGTGTTCCTCCCTGGACTTTTGCCCTCCACGGCATACAGTGCAGTCCTCTACCTTTCCATGATGAGAGAGGAGCCTGGTGAATGAGTACAAGCAGGCTGCATCGTAGCACTCCCATCTATTTCTACCTCTCTGTGGTCTGGCTGCTGCTCAGGCTGACCCACAGTCTTTCTAATTTGGTGATGAGCTGTAAAGTGACCTGCCTGCCCTCCACGACCGGGTGGCTGGAGCGAGAGTGGGAATCCAGGGATTTCCTTACCAGGCAGTCTCTTGGGTTGGATGGATGATACTGTATACACACCCCAACCCTATCACCCTCTCCTCCTGCTCCTCCTCGGACCCACAGCGAGACCACGGCTCTAGCTTTCAAGTGCACCCTGGCATTGTCCCACACACCCTCCCTGCCCCTGGGTAAGTTGAGATGCCAGGAATAATTAATGATGATGTAGGCCATGGTATCTGTCCAGGCAGGGCAGCAGACACGTTCTCCCACCTCCTGCTGAGAGGTTACTGTCCTGCCATCTCCATTTGCACTAATTGGTTTAAACTCACTGCTACTCTACAACTGAGACTCACCCTTTTCATGTATAGGTCATTATGTGCTTATGTATTTCATTAAGCTCATTAGTTAATTCGATACACTGGTAATCATCCTTCACTCTAAATCCCAAAACATTGTATGTGTCATTTAGTATAATTTGAGTATGTCTAGGAGATGAGAATGTAATTCAAGCGGGTTCACAATACATTTAAATGGATGTGTTGCACCCCAACAAATATTATGACTGGGATGTGTCCCTGATGAAGGCTGCTTAGGTCAAAATGTTAACATATACTTGCCCACATGAATCCAGGTGTATGTGAGGTATTCCCTCCCTTCTTTCTGAAGTTAAATGAGCTATCCTTTTTTGTTGCTTGGAGATTATTTAGGTTTTTAACCCAATGCACTCAAAATGCTGTTCACCTTCTCCCACTGAGCTACCTGTACCCCTCATTGTTTCATTTCAGAGTGCAGGGGGACTGGCTGACTCTAATCCATGGCCACAGAAGAGGTTTAAAACACTCTGGTTTCATCTAATCTTCCAGCCCAGACCTAGCCGAGCTTGAAACCCGCTTTCTCCATGATAGGAATGGACAAATAAAAGTCTCTCCCAGCACTCCCATGAAAGGGGTCTGTGTGCTCTGTGGATTAGGGCCCTGTGTTTTCTCTGTCTCTCTTTCTCCATTAGACTGAAAAGGATGAAAAAATAAAGACTCTCCTGTTCTTGCAGTATTGTATGGCTTTGAGAGTTCTATCATTCAATTCTGATGTTTTTTTTTAGGTAGTCAGAGTGTTCAGAATACCATTATAGAAGTAGTAGGAATATAAAAGAGCATACATCTGAGGTGTTAGTAACTCAAAGTTTTTCAATAGAAAACAGACATGTTAAGTGACAATCGAACAACAGTCACCAGTGCTGTCCTGCTCTTTTTATTATTTACTTTCATTCTTATTTTTGTTAAACTATTTAATGTTTTAATTGCCTAATATGTTACCTTTGAGTCACCTCAAAACACACTGACAGGCAGGCAATAAGAGAGAGAGAGAGAGAGAGAGAGAGAGAGAGAGAGAGAGAGAGAGAGAGAGAGAGAGAGAGAGAGAGAGAGACAGAGAGAGAGGGAGAATAGAGAGAGAGAGAATAGAGAGAGGGAAGAGAGAGAGAGGGAATAGAGAGATAGAGAGGGAAGAGAGAGAGGGAATAGAGAGATAGAGAGGGAAGAGAGAGAGAGGGGAGAGAGAGAGAGTGCGCGAGAGAGACTGCTACGTTTTCTATACAGGCACTTTCATGGGCAGCACATCGCTTCTAAACAGAGGTCCTTCAAGTCCGGCGCATGTTTTGTATCCTCTCCTCTCAAAGCTTCTGACAACTGCCCAAATCCCCGATGTGTCACTGAAATGGTATTTTCTGAAGTTTTGTTAAAGCTTTTTTTTTACTGATCTGTCACAACTGTACCCAGCGATAACGCCTATCACGTAAAAACAAGGTGTACGCGGTGTTTGTAGGTGTTTGTTGTTGGTAGTTGCTAGCTTGTTGCTAACCTTCTTGGAAACAACATGAGACTGGCAACGTAAGCTAACGTTAATGAATTCATACCTTTTCTGCTTTCAGCCAAGCATTTACGTCCATGCTCTTGCTTCAGAATAGTAACGTTAACGAATTAACACACAGCCCTGATAACGCGCAGTAGAGTCGCGTGCTGTGTTTCACGATTGAAAATTGTAAAATAAGAACGCAAGAGCTAGCAAACAAGTCAATAAAATCAAATCAAATGTGATGGCTCTCACCATTATTAAAGTCAGTGAGGTACATATATGTCCAAAGCACATAAACTGCCTATTTTTAGTCAGGTTTAGTTACATTTAGTGTGACCGTTTATAGATAAGCTCATGAGATGTCTTGGATCTAGCTGTAACCCTCTTTTATTTTGGAAGAAAGTGAGTGTGGAAAAACTCAGAGTAAATACAAAACAATTACTGGATTTTTTAACATTAGATGAAGTATTACAATTAAGCATATTAAAACATTTTAGCTATTTTCTCTTGAACTTCTGCACTCACTGTTAATGACTACAATCTGTCTGTCATGTGTATTTAGTTATAAATATTTTCTACTATGATTACTATTAATTTGTATTAAGTACAGGCATCTATCATATTCAAAAAGCCAGTTTGAAGGTGGAGGTATCCACTCTATGAGTGCTTTTTTTGTTGTAAAATTGACCATGGAGCTCCTATATCCAGCTTCCAGTGTCTCCTCCCATGATAATACACAAATGCTTACTTAGAGTTGTAATATTTTCTGTACAGCTTTGTTTAGTTAAAGGAGCTTTTTAAATTTGGTATGAGAGTTCTTACTGAACTCTGGAAAGTAAACAGACTTTTTACTATGTACAAATAGTTAGCACTCTGTCAAACATTTCACCATCCATTACTTAGTCAGTCACTCATCACACCCCTGAAGATGACTAACAGTTGTAACACTCGGGGATGTGCTGCTCGACAAAGTGTAACATCTCGTTGTTTTCCGTGTTCTTTGTCCCCTGTTGCCTGAAGTCTTATTGAGATTATGGCACAATAAACTTTGACTTGTGTTCATATTTTAGCTGTATGGACAAAATCTTTGTTGGCCCGAAGCCCATCACACCTGTATAATGTTTGGAGATGTATGATGATGATGACGATGACACTTGAGCTGTCGACTCTCTTGTGTCTCTTTATCCTATGGAGGAAATGGGTGATAATGCAAACAGATAAGGCTCCTGGTACCTGTTGACCACAGTCAGGACCTCCTAAAACTGGACCCTCTGACACAGTGCTCCATCAGTGCCTGCCTCAATGACAACCACAAGGCATTGAGCTCTTATCTGCAATGGCCCCTGCTTAGCATTCACGCCATTCACGCGAACAATGCCACCTCTTCCCGCTCAGTGGATCTGTGACTGACAGTGGGTGTTGGTGCACTTGTGTCTGACTTCAACCTCAATGTGACGCTGGTCTGTTTATCCAGTCCAGATAACCCCACCAAGACACAATAAAGGGCGTGTGTCTTCCTCGCCACTTCCCATGTTGTTTGTCTAACTGGACTTTTATAATGGACCTCGCTCTCTATTTGGCACGTTGGTTTCCTCCTCAGAAGGATCTGTATTAGTTGGGGGAGGGTCAGGGCAGAAAGGCTGACTGACGACCATAGAGCCAGCTCACCACCCACTGACCAGCTAGCGAAGTGGAAGTGGCCCCTTGGCGAGAAGGTGAAAAGCAGGGAAGCCGCAGATAAGACCGTTGCCTGTGATATAGAATGACTAATGGCTGAGGTATGAAGTAGCAGCAATGGCCGGATTTGAGGTCTTTCAAAAGATTTTACAGAAAATGAATACTATTGGTGTGAAAGGTTATAACGTTGGCTTTTCATTGGAAGGTCTATCTTGAATGCAGCTTTTGAGTTATGTGTAATCTACTTCAGTTTTCATCATGCAGCTCAGATCTCATATTTGATGAGGCTGATATCAGCAGGGGATCTCAGGATCCCATGCCTCCATAATGGCCCCTGTGAAGCAGGGGGCATTATAAAGCTTCTATAATAAACCCCTGTGATCAGTATAGCCCTCCCTCCCTGCTCTTATTTATGAATGGCAGAATTTGACAAGGGGGCAGCTTAGGTGGGTAGCTGCCGATCACATGATACCAGCACTAAAGAGCCAAGCGAGGAATGTGGACAGGACTCCCCCCTCACCTCTAGTCCAAAAAAAAAAAAAAACTTTGATGCCCCATATCATAACGAATACCCTCTCTATCCCTTCCCTCCCCAAGCCCCTCATATGTCCAGCAATGTCGAGGAGGGGAACGGGTGCTGCAGTCGGGACGGACGGACGGATGGACGGGCGGGGGGGGGGGGGCATAGATAGTGGCTGCGTTTGATCTGAAGGTCGCCAGCCCCTTGCTGGTGTTGAGCGATCCTTGGCATACGAAGCTGGCTCTTATTTAATAACATGAAGGGGAAGCGGACCTTTCTCTCATAATTAGGCCTAATTACCCAGTAGGTGTGGACAGACGGCCCAAGAAGAGACAAACTGCCTTTATCCACGGACTTAGAGTCAGATTACCCCGGAGCTGTCTTATCTGTTACAGGGCCAGCAGGAGCCTCAATCCTCCTCTCCTGCCTCTTCCCACTGGCTCCCATATCCAGCTCAGGTATATTAATCAGTCAGTCTGATTTATTACGCCCTGTCCAAGACACACAGGTTTAATTAGGCCTAGCTAGTTACTGAGATTTTTCCTGTGGACATGTTTAATAAGACAGTTCACTGACCTATTGGGTATTTGTTATCTATTGCTCAATCACTATATGAAAGCTCCTTAGGTTCATTAAAACTAAAGACCTAAATAGAACAAGTTACTCGTCCTTGAGGATCACATCGGCTCGAGCTACTTACTGCCGCTACTCCAGCAAGTATCCTTGCATTCACTAGAGGCGTCATTTTAAGCTTGACAAGTGACCGGCTTGACTGTTTGCTCGGCTGCCTCTCTCTGTTAGCAAGGAACAATTTAAGGGTCCTCGCAGATAGATTAGAGTGACATCCTGGCACCTTCTTGTTTGTTTACAGTATCTGTCTCCCCCCTTCCTGAGCTGCCTGCATGTTTGTATTTGGGTTTGTGGGTGACTCACTTGCAGCCACCACAACAGACCCATTGTTGTGGGCAACTCAGATTCACTGGAAATGCTGACGCCTGGAAAACAGAAGGAACAATCCAACCGAGGAAGTAGTGGCAGGGGAAAGTGGCCATTTTACTCCTCTTTTAGGTACTAGTTTGGTTATATGGTCCCCCAAGTAACATAGCCCACCCCCAACTGTTGTCTGCGATTGACAGTGAGCTGTGATTGCCATTGGAAAGTCCTCCAGCCACTGGTCTTGGGACAATGAAACCAGACAGTTTCAGGCTGCTGGGTCTGTGACTCACAGCTTCATGCAGGCCTGCTGCAAGAGGACAAGGGACGCTTAATCCACCTGTTACCAGAGTGAGCCTCACCTTGTCACACACTCTCACAGTCACAGGACTCTGGCTCAGGAATGCAGTGTTACCCATCCACTCACAGCTTAACTGAGAGACCCTCACAAAAACACTGTTGACGTTTTTTTGCCATTTTCTTCATACCACACAATAACAAGTTTGGACAGTTGTCGGCTGAAGGCTTTCCTGCTGGTTTAGTTCAGAGATATGAGTGATATCTAATGGTCAATATCTTGTACAAACAGCCATGTGCTTTGAAATACTCCAAATATATAAACCAAATGTCTGTTTGTTGATAATTTCACATATTTGGATGGACGTTAGTGCGATCTTTTCCATAGTTAGCATGGAACAAAACGCTCCAATGCAAGCATGCGGTGTGTCTCCCTATAATGGTAAACTGATGAGCTGACGGGACGGCTGTGTCCTCTTGAGTCCATCAGACTGCAGCGTTGTGGCCTTAATTAGGCAGGCTGGTCAGGGGTCTCTGTCTCTCCGCTTCACAGATTCACATGGACAATTTAACCACTAACCTCCTGAAATGAGTTGCTCCTGAATGCCTCAGGCTCCAGTTTCAGCATCTACTGATTGCAGGGAGCAAGGGTTAGGATAAGTAAAAGTGGAGGGGGTGACTGTGTGTGTGTGTGTGTGTGTGTGTGTGTGTGTGTGTGTGTGTGTGTGTGGTGTGCGTGTGCGTGTGCGTGTGTGTGTGTGTGTGTGTTCATTAACTCAGAAGGCCTAAAACATGAAGTTACCCATATTGTGCTGTAATACTTTTTGGGGAATCTGCTTGTCTGTTCAATATGAAGCTTTAGTCAGCAGACAGTTAGCTTAGCATAAACACTGTTGTTTTTTGTACAGATTAATTAAGATATACAGTATATAGTTTGTTAATTGGTGAGATTTACTGGTATGTGGATTAGCTGTTAGCCGTTTCCCACGTGTTTCCAGGCTTTATGCTATTTTTATTGATGCTAAGCTAATCGTCTCCTGGCTCCAGCTTCCTATTAAAGATTATCAATCTCCTCATCTTACTCGAGAAGGCAAATAACAGTATTTCACTAAATGTCAAAGTATCCCTGAAAGGTAAAGCCAGCTTTAGCGTATTATTGTGCACGTCTTTACTTCTGAAACTTATGTAGCAGTGTGAGTTGGCAAACAATGCAATTGCAAGTAACCAGGTAGAGAAATGATTTGTGTGGCGAGGGAGCAATATACTCTGAAGTCTCAGGGTTAGAAAGTAAAGCCTGCAGGACTCTTCATTTTAATTGGTCGGTTAATTGTTCATTTGTATTTAAGCGGGTGCTCGTTTTAAAAAGTAATTGTCGAGCCATTGTTTCCCGTAACACTGAGAAAGTGGGGTGCGTCATCTTGTTATGAACGTTGTCTAATTAAAATAAACTGACTATGCTGCCTGGCATAGACGGGTTAAAGACACCTGTCATCCTCAACATGATGAGCAGAATTTACATGGATATTAGATATCTACAATCAATCACTAAGAGTCACTCACATGTGAATGTACTGCAATTTAATGTTGACGCATCATTTCCTTGCAGCATACCTGCGGTCGGTTGGGTTTCCTCAGCAGCCCAGCCTACAAACGACATAAAAGCCTGAGCTGTTGCTTCTGCCTCTGGGACAACGGCCGTTGATCACAAGAGGAGGGAGAAGCATGAATCTCCGTCTGTTTACTGTAATTTAGCTGTCAGGGGTTGTGATTTATGACGTATTGAGTAAGAGAGGTGTTATCAGGTAGACTAGAAGGAGGAAGACGGAGAGAGAGAGAGCCACAGGGTTTGTAGCTACTCACAATAGAGCAAATACAGACGGTGCATTTAAACACAACTGTCTGCTCTGTGTGAGAGAACGGCTTCAAGGCAAAACATGGAGCTACTCTCTGACGGTCTTTGCTCAGTAATTGTGCAAAAACAAAATGAGTTTTCTGATGCATGTAGATTTTAGGCCTACTTTTAACTTTCATGGTAACCGGATTTCAAAGTAAGATTTAGTCATTTCTGCTGAAGAGGCTCAGTACTGTTGAACAGTGTCACTGGAGACATGCTGTCGGGAACTTCAAAGTGCATTTTTCACAGAAAACTCATCTCTCAGCTCAATTTTCTTGTTTTGTCTGTTTGGGTGGGTGTCCTGACACAGGTTCGCGGCCTCCTTGCAGCCAATACGTTGATTGCATGACCCAGGGATGTCTCGTCCTGCTCCGTCCCCCATCTACACCCTGAGGGGGGCTGGCGGGCCCCTCAACACCCTCCATTTTAGCTGCCACGGAGGGGACACTCCCCTCCTGTTTTCTGGGTGAGTCATTTATCTCAACATTATATATTCTGGCTCTTCACCTTCCTCTAACCGTGAAGATTGTTTGTTTATCTGAAGTATAGAAGTAGATACCAAGCCAGCTAATCACGATTCACTTAAAATATTAAAACAGGCACAGATTTTGCACCACGCACCAACATTTTAAATATTATAAAAAGAGCAAATATTGCCGATTTTGGTATTTTCTGTTGAGGTGTAGGTGAGAGCAGATCAATGATGAGTCGTATTTTGTGTCACACAAACAACCTACTACACTGCATTCTGTTTGGTTTTCCAGGTCAGGGAAGGGTGCCATCCATATGTGGAACCTGAACACCAGGAGAGCTGAGAAGATTGTAGAAGGTCATTCCGGTAGCTCGGTGGTCTGGGTCAGCACACTGCAGGAGACAGATACCCTCATCAGGTGAGGACAGTTCAGATGTCTTACTCATTTTTGATGGTTTTCTTTTCAACTAAAGCTTTGAAACACATGTTGTTGAGATGAAACACGTTTTGAAATATGCAAAGAACTGCAGCTTTTATCTGTTTTCGTTCTTTCCATTGGCGGAGCAGTCAGGGACGGGACATGCAGGTCTGTCTGTGGGATCTGAGCGAAGGTCGTAGTGAGGTGATGGACTCTGTGTGGACCGGCAGTGTTGGGTTCTGTCAGTGCTCCGTGCTGGAGACGAGCCCTGGGACGCGCCTGCTGGCCTTCGCTGGACAACAGACAGAAGAGGTCAGACATCAGGAATAGTATAGTAATAATAGTAATAACTCTAAATAGTCTTTAGGTTTGGATGCTAGTGTGAATGCGTCTGTGTGTTTTATCCCGTTCACAAATTTCTAACCAATCCATTTTATACCCTCCTTCTCACCCAGTGCATGCTGGGATGTGCTCTAGCCCCCTGCAACATTGAAAAGAATGAGTGCAACAAAAAATGGATGCCGCGAATGTCACTTATCAAGAGTTTGCCAAAGCTACAGGATTTTAGTATTTCCTGTGGAATTTTACTCTGCAATGTAGAGATTAATGGCTTATGATAATATATAATATAAATACAATACATAGTCATGCTTATTTGTTACATTTTTATCATGTGTGTACTGTTGCTGTTTTTGATTCAGACTCAGGACAGACGGTCTGAAATGGATACATTCTATATAATACTATTTATAAATGACTTTTTATGGTTTTATATTCAGCGGAAACATCCTTGAATTTAGGTATGAGGTGGGATGGTTAATTGGTTACAGACTGATGAGAATCAAAAATGCCAACCTGTACGAACCTGAGCAGACTTGCTCTTGCCAGTTTGCTGAGTTGACTTTAAGTGTCCACACATATTTGTGGCGTATACCGGTAGTAGTGTTTAGTAGGTTAGTGGAAAAAAGGAAGTTCCAAAGCAATAGTTAGTCACATCAAACCCCTGTCATCTTTTCCTATTACCACACTGTGATCATTCGCAAAGTGTTCTGATCTATAAATATGAAATGTCTTTCATTCAATCAGATGGCCAACGTAATACTTTTAGCCGATCTTCAATGAAGGTGTCGAGAGTCAACGTGACGTCAGCATGTAGTTTGCAGCCAGGACTTGCAGACGGCAATCTAAACAGCATCATTCACAAACCGGCATTCATGTCATGAGTCAGCAGACACGTAGCAAGAATAGGAACTTAATACCACCCACCAGCTTAATGTCAGTTCATTTTGGCTGTGGCTAGTAACATGCCATTCAGTGAATCTGTTTGTCTAAAACACCTCTCCAAAGTGGCTGTTTTTAATCTTTAACTGGTGGATTAAAAAGGGAATTCCCAAGCATGAAATGATCGTGCACTGGAATGAAATCTCAGTGGTATGTTGCGTGGTTAATGCTCAACACCCAGAAGCCTGAAGGGTTTTGTGTGGATTGAGACTGGATGGGGAGAGGTCAGCCAGCGATTCAGCCATCTTTTATTGCTTCTAGATTCATGTTACTTGCTCTGCTGTGGAGGAGCCATACTTGAAAGGGACAGAGCGGTCACCTGATCCAGCCAAACGTGCCTCTGCTAACCCCAGTCCAGCAGGCCAGGCATCAGGGCGCCTGTGACTCCCAGCACCTCAATAATGCTATTGTCCCAACAGACACAGACAGACAGAAACACACACACCCATACAAGTTAGACTAACACAGGCCGCAGCCTATTTTGTCATTTGGTCTCCCCACCCCATTCCACAGACATAACTGACCACGACAGATGCTTATCGTGTACCCGCAAATAAAACACCCACATGAATGAATTCCCTCAAGAAACAATACATATGCACTTGCCACAAAACATACACAATGGTGTGATTTAGTGCCATGTGCAGAATGCAGGTATAGTCAATAAGAACTTCCCATTTCAGGTGGTTTTACTGTTTACTGCTCACAGCGAGATTCCTGGCAGCAGATTTCTGCCACGGCAGGAACATTAATTAATAGTGTGGGTGTTTTATTTATGGGCACTGGGATGCCACACAAGAACAGTGAACACCTGAGGCACAGAGAAGTCTTTAAAGGCCCTCTTTGTCAGGCACGCAAAGGTAAACACGCAGGACAGATGTGGCCTCGCGCTAAAATACAGATGGCTCCCTTAAAGGGCTGTTTAATCTGAGGCCTAATGAGGATGAATATGCGGATCATCAGCGCGAAGGAAGTCGAAGGAATGAGTTTTGGTAGTGATGTGTGGTACACACATACAAAGGCACACACTTTATCATTGGCTTCATTAGGCTGTGTATTTTATCAGAATCAGTGCCAATGTGTGCAGGAAAACACCATTCATGTCACGGGGTCGGGCTTTAGCAGGATTTATTATAGACAGTAGGGCGGCTGCTCTGCTCTCTGCTCTGATGGATGGTACTGTACTGCTGGTTGGAGGCACTCTGATCTGCGGAAGTCCTGAAGCACAATGACAGACGCAGATTGCTGCTTTGTTATTTGAATTTCAGAAGACAAACAAATCATGACTTGGCAGACAGCTTGTAGATATATGTATATATACACATACAGCGGCAATTTGTGTGTGTAACTGTAACAGGGTCTCAATAATAGAAACATTACAACTAAAATAATGAAAACAGATAAATTAATACAAAAACACATTTAGATATATATTGGATAAACTCCAATAACGAAACCACCGGAGAGTATTAGCATGATACAAGTTACCCAAATTAAAGCTGTGCCAAACAGTATAGCATGTTAATGGACTACAGAGGTCTGATAAGCTCACTTTTTCCTAACGCCACACCGCTAATGTTCTTTTAATTTTTCAAACTTGTAGTCTTCTGCACTAACCTCAAGTGTTGCCTCAAGTGACGTCATTTGAAGTAATTTATCAGACTTCACACTGCTCTCTCTGGAGTCACAAAAAGTTCTCTGTACAAAGTTCAGAACATTAATGTAGTCACTTCCCCTCCAGGTTAACACTGTTAGCTCTGTTAGCACCGTTGCCGTTGTTTGCACTGTTAGCGATTGTAGCACCGTTAGCTGGCTCAGCTCAGCTGTCCCCATGTTAATTAGAGCCGTATGGAGGCAATACATATGCTTTGAATTTTTTCTTTGATGTGTAAAATGTATTCTCTAATGTTAGCATGCTAACATGCTAAACTAAGATAACAACATTGGTAAACATTATACCTGCTAATCATCAGCATGTTAGCATTGTCATTGTTAGCATGCATTTAGCTCAAAGCACTGCTGTGTCTCAGTACTTTACAGCCTTACAGAGCTAAGCATGAATGTAGAATGGGGATGTGAACAGGTCAGCTATCTCTAGTGCGTCTTAAATTGTAATCATCTTGTGTTTCCTTCAGATCAAGATTATTGAACTACCCAGCAAGACCCCAGTCTGCACCCTGGTACCAGACGCTAAGCTGGGGATGGTCATGTGTATCAAATTGTGGCAGGTAAGCACCAGGCAGTCAAATGTAATTTCATCAAAAGTTCTTGCAGTGTTTTTAACTTAACGCCCAAAAAGTAGCACTGTCCCCTCTACTACTACATCTCAAGTTCAACTAGTTCAGCTTGGTAGCCATTCTCTTACATTTAAAACAAGGAGGAAAGGAAAGGTACTTTTTCTCTACATACCTACATACCTTTTTTTCTGGTTGGCCATCAGCCCATGACGAGACACAATAATAGAAAAGTCAACAAAAAGGCACATGAGAGACGTGGCCCATAATTTACAGCCCAACAACTTGTCCTGGGCCATTTTTCCCAAGCGTTTCTTCTCAGCTGGCACTGAGTCCCAACACTGTAATTAGAGCGTTTGGAAGGGCTGTGGGGTTCACAGCCATATATCAGCCTGCAGCTGCACATCCAATCTGATCCGAGCAAAAAAAAGGTTGCTTTCTGTTTTGTAAATGCTGTCGAAAAAGTTTTATTTTCCAGCCATTAAGGAGACCCTGTAATTATTTTCATGGTTAATTATTAACTCTTTGGGTTTGGGGCTTTGGGGGACGGGGTGGGTTTTTAGATTTATGCAAGATGTTTTGAATATATTTTATGGGCTGTACAGTTTACAGGCAACAGAAATCAAAACACAGCTTATCATTTTGAAGCCAGGGTGAGTCGAGTTGCTGGCCCGTGCACATTCAGTATTCCTGTAATACAAATCAGAGATAATGTATTTTAGTACGTTATCTACAAAAGCCATAAAGCTGACATTGTGTTTGGGAAATTATTATAGAGACAAGTAGACACGTTAGAGTCTCACAATGCATGCTGACATTGTGTTTTTCTTTTCCCCTTTGATTTCACTGTTACACCCACCTTTCATCATCTGATTTATGAACTAATGCTGGTTCAGCGTTGAGTGCCAGGAAACATAATGATCAATTATATCATTATAAATTATATAATATCATTGTAATACAGCGCAGGCAGCTGTCTGACTTCAAAGCTTAGTCTGATTCCTTTCAAGGCTGAGGCATGTTCATCAGTTACACTGACTGAGCGACTCAAGGGGTCCAAGCAGTGGGAAGTGACTGAAAACCCAGTCTGTGTGTGCGTGTAAAACTGCTTTCTCACACACACACACACACACACACAGAGTCTTGAAACTCTACCCACACATTTTGTCTGCCAGTCAAAAGAAAAATGCTCACTTGTCTTTCACATCAAATGCTCATATGCTACCCGCTGTTTCCTGAACCCCACACAGCAGGAGGCAACAGCTGAAACCGTCATCCTCTCTCTCCACCCCGTCTCTCTCCATCACACACACACACACACACACACACACACACACACACACACACACACACACACACACACACACACACACACCAGGATGAAGCCACTGGCAATTATCTCCTCTCTCTATCTTTCCTCTCATCATCTCTCCCTCTTTTCTTCCCACCGTTGAGGCGAGAAGTGATTATCCTCCATTATTTCCAAGACGAACTCACCAACAGATTTATTGTCGGCCTTTAAGCCCTCTCTGCTGGAGTTTATGGAAAAAGATTAAATGCAGTGTTAAACTGCATTTTCTCCTCAGATCACCTTCCCTTTTGCAAAATCCCACCCAGCCCTTAGTTCATGCGCTGTCTAAAAGGTGACAGAGCTTACTATCTATTTTCTCTGAATCCGATTGGCTGGGAAGTGCTGAAGCACTTACGTGGAGGTAGAAAGTACCGCCACATGTGGGACTGCCGTGTGCGGGGCTCTGGCCAGGGGGACAGTATTGATGTATGATGTGCAAGGCTTTTAATGTGAACAGAGGCTGGCGGGGAAAAGGAAATGTTCCTATACAGATATCCATCACTCTCAGCTCATCACCTTGCTGCCTAGTTGCTATGACATCATGGTGGACCGGGTCTAAAACCAGAGGAAACGATTGGTTCCTTATGTTGAAGCAGTGCCGGCCTCAGGCCTGTGGCGGCCACATCAGCAAACAGGCTGTTTGTTCTCTGGGTTGTTCAAGACTTGCATAATAAGGAAATTACATACAAATGTTTGTGGAATATACAATACATTCAGGATATCGCCCACATACTTCTCTCTAATTGCGTTTAGATTTTATTTATTTATGTTTTTTTTATTGTATTAGTTTATTTGGCAGGAACAGCGCTCATTGATTTACAGGGAAAAAACTGTAAATGAACCAGAATTAGCCTAAAAGCCTAATAATCACCTTTTTTTCCTGGCCAGATGTTAAACATCCATCCTAGAAATGGAATATGAAATTAAATGACACATCCTTTTAAATTGAATATATACAATATGATAAATATACACATAATACCACAACACATATCCACTAATATATAATGCAACACTAGCTTGGAGACGAGGATTTGAGCACGATGTGTTCATGGATGCCTGTTAATGTTTTTAATGTTAGTGTCAATACATAACTATCTCTGTATGATAAATAATCCAGTATTAGAGTACTTACATAAAAAAAAAAAAAGTTGACGTGCAAAACATTTGTGACGAGAGGATTAAACCAATACACACATTTACATTTACGGCTGCTTTTTTGTCAATTTCCAGTGGTCATGTAATCTAAAATATAGTAACACCTTGTGAGCATCGGTGTTTAAGAAGATATTGTCGTCGTGTGTATATTAACAAGGCAATGTGTTATTATTGCCTTGTTTTTGCTGCTTTGACTGTCAAAGCACTTTGTGAACTCTGTTTTTAAAGGTGCTATATAAATAAAGTTATTATTATTATTATTATTATTAAGCCGATCCCTTTTTTAGAAGCTGCAGCTTCCTTTCCTTTGTCACATCTACAGTCATCATCTAGAGAAAGTTCCCATTCAAAACAGTGATCTATTCTGCTCACAGGCCTCATATATACTATTTTGCCCTTGTGAAAAATTTCTAAATTATCACTTTTTAAGATTTAACTTCAGTTTAATAACTGGTACAAAGTCTTGATTGATTGATTGAAATTTGTATAAATTAAGAAAAAGAGTTGAAATTATTAGTAATTTAACCAATTACTTGTTGACGAAAAGTCAACTGCTAACTGTTTTGATAATCTAATAATTCCTGAAGTCATTTTCCAAAGATGGAATGCTAAATGTCACCTTGTTCCATCTTCTCAATTGAAAGCATAGTTTTGTCTTATGAGACTGTAAATTGAATATCTTTTAGGTTTTGGACTGTCGGTCAGACAAAACAAGCAATTTGAAGGTGAGACTTTATCTGCGATGGTCATTTTTCACTTTTATCTGGCGCTTTATAGACCAAATCAGTAATTGTTACCAGTTAACCGATAATGAAAATAATCCTTTGTTTCAGCCTTAATAGAAAACGTGTGGAGTTGAATTCTGTGTGTGCAGTTCATTTGTCTTCAGCTGGAACCTCAGAGGAACTAACATTGATTTAGATCTAATAGTTCAGCAATTTGTTGTTCTTCTTTGTTAGAGCTTGTTTCAGTGCCTCCATAGGTTACATGGGTATTTTAAGTTGCCTCAGCAGCAAGGGGATTTTAAACCTCTCCACCAAATGAGTTCAAAAGCTCCTGTTATCGCGACTCTTCTTGAGGACAAGCTGATGATCTAAATGGACCAAAGTGGTCGGAACCAACTGCTCGAGTGACCACCAGACTAGACAAACATTAAGAAATAGTTGTTTCAGCCTACTGCCTTAAAAATTTTGCATTTTTAAAAAATGCCTGTAATTGTTCAAAATACATTTGAACATACATTATGTACACACATTTTAATATGCTTCATGAATACGGAAAATGACACAGGACAACATGACTATTAACAAGTTGGAGCCCAACTAGTTGGCGATCTAGAAAACGACCCAGCGTCATTTCTCTTGTGCCTCTTCAGCCGGCTTCCATCCAACTGTCTTTCTAGCTGTTCTATGGTGATGAATCTCCTCCCAGAGCCTCAGCCCCACTCCAGCAGAGAGCCCTCTTGTAGAAAGGCCTTTGGAGGATATAATGAATTAGGTGTCTACCCAGGGTTCCCCGACCTCCGACCCATGACATCATCAATCAAGGCGGTCCTACACTTAAGTGAAACGGTGGGCCCCAAGCCTGGAACGCTTAGCCCGGGCCCTGCCGGCAAGCGGCGGCCACTGATTTTCACTTGTTTTCATTTGTTTTCATAATGCCTTAGTGTTCGTCCTCGCTGATGTGTTTGGAAGGAATACACGACTCTGTCTATAATTTGTTTAAAGCTGGAAGAAGAGAAATATCGAGCGTTAAGTGAGAAGAGGACTTGAAGATGGATGAAAAAGATGGCAGACATGGCCCCCTCGCACATATGGAAAACATTTCTTTCCCTCCTCACTTCTGCAGGGCACAGTGCTTTTGTTGGGGGCCTGATGGTATTGTGAAGCAAAGGCACGAGTCAGGACAGAGTATATATCTGCGCTGTGCATTCAGAAGTCTTCTGAAATGTATTCCGTCGCTCTACAGGCCACGGTCTTTAAAGCTGGGAAAAGTTGAATTGTTGTTTGGATAACACTCCAGCCATACATGGATGCTTGGTACTTCCACTACCGTCTCCATATGCTGTATGTGCACAGAAGAATTTTGGGAATTCGGTAAAACGGGACAGAGGTTTGAGCTCACCAGTTGTCCCTCCCGCCGTCTATTTATCCATTCCTCCTTCTCATCGCTCTCCTTCAGTCCTTCCTTTCTTCCCTGCAGCAATGCAAAGATGTATGAAGCCCCCAGTTTTTATCAGTTAACCTCCATGTTCTCGTTCACAGAGGTGATTTACAATCTGTGGCTTCCAACAGTTTGAAGGCACAGCTTTATTATTCTTTTTTAATGTAATACTTTATATATACATACAACTTTTTGTATACATTTTGTGTTCGGGGAAGGTTGCTCTCTATATATTTAACAGAGGTAATCGGGTTTAGGTTTTACGTTTGTGCACCTGGTTTTATTTCATGTGATTTGAAAGATTTACTCTGATGATTTCACCAGTTGTAAACATTGTGGCTGGATCTGAAATGTTCTGGGGTGACATGGGGATGAAGCAAGACTGTTGTGTGTTTTTTGTACATGTTGGTTTTAGTATGTGAGCAAGTATAATGTGTTTCGAGTTGAAACTAGTTAGTTATTTAGTTGATTAATCAATCAGTCGATCTGCAGAAAATGATTTCATGTTAACAAATTGTTGTAATCTATCAAGCTAAACATTCTCTGGTTCCAGCTTCTTCAGTGCTTTTCTTTGTATTTTCTTTTGGGACGCAAGAAGCAATCTGCGAAATTTTGATAATTGAAAAAATTATTTCTTTAATAATCAATAATTAAAATAATCGTTAGTTGCAGCTCTAATGCTGTACCTTAGTAAGTATTTCATTTTTTTAATTTTTACATATTAAAATAAACAATCAAAAATAATCTCTGTTCAAATTTGATATATATAAATCATTATAATGGTATGTATAAAGAAAGTATACTAAGTCCAAAATACAGATGAAAAAAATAGGTACAGATGAAATATACCAAAATCAAAACAATGCACATTATATATATATATATATATATATATATATATATATATATATATATATGTGTGTGTGTGTGTGTGTGTGTGTGTGTGTGTATATAAAATAAAATGTATTATATATTTTATTATAGTGATTTTATAATAAATGTCAAATTAAAACACCACACTAAACGGTGGCTAATACATTTGGGTTTTCAATGATTTAAAGAAGTGAAGTTATGAGAAGGTTTTGCAGTCTGTTACTGCAGTATATGTATCAGTGCTGGCAGAGAGTCCTTCGGCTCAGAAATATAGATGAGGAGCAAAGTGAGGAGTGGTGTAATGGAGTGTTGGAAAGAGAGAGCAGCAGCCTGACGAATGGAGCCCACAGCGTCTTTCCGAGTGTCAACAGGAGCTTCCAAAATGATAACCTCTGCTCCGCTCAGCTTCCAGCACTACACAGCGGTTTCTGTGGTTTTTTTTACTCCAGAGATCTCATCTGACATCTTACCTCACATTACTCTTAGTGTTCTCACATCCCATCTCACTGCGTCTCCTCTTTCTTTATCATCCTCCCTCACTTCCAGCCAGACTCGGGTCAGGGACCGCTCCTGGTGGCTGGATACGAGGACGGTTCCCTGTTGCTGTGGGACGTAACCCAGAGGTCCATGCTGAGCCAAGCCAAAGCCCATCCTGAGCCCATCATGTGCCTGACCTTTGACATCAAGTGTCTGAGGGGCGTATCTGGCTCCTCTGAGAACAAACTCTCCTCCTGGATGCTGGACAGACAGAACAACCTGCAGGTCAGCAGAGGACAGGCTAAGAGAGAACAGTAGTGTTGTCTAGGCTAATGTTTCCCAAACTTTTGTCTGATGAACCCCCACAGCCCTGTCATATGAACTACTCTACCTCTTCATCCACACACCACCCTCAGGGTTTTAGACTGGTATTAAACACTATAAACTATGACAGTTGTCAATACACAGTAAGGTGGGATGAGCATTGCTATGGAGGCCCAAAGCTCCACATTGAACCATTCATCCATTACTTTTAGGTAACTATTTTAACCAATTATCTATTACTTTAAGGTAACTATTTTAACCATCTATCAATGAGTTTTAGCTCACAATTTTAACTATTTATCCATTACTTTTAGATAACTATTTTAATCATTTATCTATTACTTTTAGGTAACTATTTTAACCATCCATCAATGAGTTTAAGCTCATAATTAAAACAGTTTATCCATTACATTAAGCTAACTGTTGCTAACTGCTTTTATTGCTTACTTACCTTTTTTTAATTGTATCAGAATACTTTTTTTCAAATTAGTTGTAGTTAGTTTTAAAACATTTTTACAATGTTTAAGTATGCCTTGACAACTGCAGCATTACCTTCTGGGGTTCACGTGTCCGTGTCCTGGTTGGGTAAACATTATAATGTTCATTCGGCCTCCTGAAGTGTCCCTGGTTAAGGTCCTGAACCGCTACCTGCTAACTAATTGTTGCACAAGAGCATCTGCTAAATACCATGAAATATAATAGAAAGGTAATGATGGAGATGGGAGGAGAGAAGAGTTGCCTTTCTCTAAGGCTCTCTTGGAAAACATCAGGGGCCAAAGAGGAAGAGGCTCAGTAGGGCTCCGGGGGCCATAAATCAGCTGCTGGTTACACAGCGTTGGCAGGGCCAGGGGCCAAGGGCCGGGCTAGGGCTGTCACTCCAAACTCCAAACCACCCACAAACATACACACTGACACAATCACACATTAGGACGTGGATATAAATAGTTCTGGATGACAAACGTATCACAAAAACAAGTCTCACACACACACATCGGTAAACTTTACAGTAAAGTTCATGCCAGAGCATCTTCTGCCACACCAAAAGAGACACATCAGCTTTGTACCCTGATTCATTTTTACATAACAGCGCTTCAGAGACTTGAACGCCTCATTTGAAGCTGTATTTTCTCTTGATTTCATGAGCAAAAGGGAATGCTCACATTTTGCAGCCAACCCCCATGAATCAGAGCCGAGGGGAACCTGAGTCACACATAGTACACTCCTGGACGGTGAAGGGGTATTATTCTTTCCAAGGCTTTTTACAAATGAATGCTTGAATTAGAAATATTTGCAAAAAGGGCCCATTTTTTTTTTTTCCACCGTAAATATGCGTCTCGAAACTACACTACAAAGGATTTGATTCAATATACCAAAACAGGAGGAGAGTAGTTATTTGGTTTATTTTGCCGAAGCAACAAAATATTGATTCAGCATGTAATCCAGGATGAGGATAACAGGAAAAAAGCACAAGGAGAGGGAAAAGATCCAACAGGGGCTTTTAAATTATCCTGAAGTGCAGCTCAGTGTGACGTCCAGACAGCTATCCTCAGTTCTTCCCACAAAAGTATTTTTGTGTGGCAGCAGTATGGAGACGGCAGGACCTGCCGGGTGGCGGACCCGGGCCCTGGGTCCTGACGGACGACCCGTGAGAGGTAATAAAAATATCAAAACCTCGGAGGCCCCTTAACCAAACAAAAAACACATCTGCAGTAAAGGGAACAGTAGTTCACAGTGGGAGGCTGCAATAAAGGCTGAGGAGGCTATAAGTGCCACAGCATCCCACTTCCCACAAATTACCTCCGCGATACCGTTGAATATAGTGGAACTGGCTGGCAAGGAGGATAGATGCTGTTTTTTGTGAAAAGGAGGAGAAGCTGAATGTGACACAACACAGCGCCGTTATGATTTAGTGAAGCTGAGGGGCTGTGAAGTGAGCTTATCAAGCCCAGATAAAGACACACAGCCTGAGGAATGGAAGGTTAATGTATTACACATGGCTCCCAGAGGCCTTTATCTCCCGTTTGACCTGGCCAGCCTTGTATCTTTTCATTGTAATAAGGCATCATCTTCAGCCTTTTTTCCTTGTCTAAGCGCACATTTTTGGGAATGTGTCAGGCTGAGATTATGAGGGCGTGGGTGTTAGGGTTTACAAGCTGTTAAGCCAGATGGACATATATTTAGGCGGTCACTCAAATGTATTGACAAGTGCAGTGGCGTGTTCCTCCAGGAGAAAGAAAGTGACAGAGGTTGCGGACTGGAGAAAGAGAAAGCAGGTATAGACAAAGGGAGGTTAGAGGTGTAAATCAAGCATGGTGACAGCAAGCTGTTTCTGAGACCGATGACAGTTCTCTACAGGTGGGACTCCTGCCCCCTCGTCTTCACCACGATGTAAAATATCCCCCCAGCAGTCAGCCAATCCTGATATGACCTTACATTCAGGTCCAACCTCAGTCTGATGTTGAACTGATGTATGTATCCGCTACTGTCATGAAAATTCTCTTCAGCAACCCCCCTCCCCCCTCCCCTCCGCTTCTCTTTTTTTTCTGAATGGGACTACTAGCCTGTTTGACACATCCATCTCCTGTCCGCCAACGCCAAAGCTCTGACAGGCAAGGTGACAAAAGGCTGTAATCTCCCCGCTGCCGATGTGTGATTCAGGGACAGGGTGTGTCAGAAAATACCTGCGGAAAAAAAGCCTCCCAGCCGCTAGGCTCGAGTGAGTGAGCGATGATGGGACGTTTCAGTAGATGAGCGTGAACGCCAAGATTCGTGCCAAGACTGAGGAGGAAAGACGGGGAGAAAAGTGGAGCAAGGCTTGAGTGAGATCTGTCAAGTTGAACGCTCCTTTTGAACGTCGGTGAGATGCTACAAAAGAGAATGCCGAAGTGTGAGTTTGTGTTGGATCTGTCGTAGGCCACAAAGAGTCTAGTGGGCCCAGCTGCTGAGCAGAGCTGGTAGCCTCCTGACAGCTGAGGAAGCTGGCGTTAAGACAGCAAGCCTGCTGTGTGTGTGTGTGTGTGTTGGTGAGCCTGCATGCTGTAACACAGGCCAGGAAGGAGTGTTCAAACAAAATGATGAAGCCCAAAGATGGATTGTGTCTATGATGAGATAGTAGGTCAGGAAGGAAGGGGAAGAAAAATGGGGTGTCAAATAAAGTAAGCCTTGAGTCCCTGGTTAGAGCCAATGGATTTCATTACAGATTTAGACCTGGTTATTGGCAGCGCTTAAGTCAGCAGCGTTTTCTTGGTGTTCATTCAGCAATGGTGTGGCCCGATAGCAAGAACAACAATACCGCTGCAGGAGAACATGGAACTAAAGAACAAAGACAAGTTATCCCAACATTAAAGTATGACATATTCATGGTAGTTGTCATTTCTATTATCCATTAATCTTTTGGTTGTATTCTCAATTCATCGATTAGTCATTTAGTCTATAAAACCATCGTGTGTTACTCGAGCCCAAGGCGATGTTTTGTCCCACCAATAGTACAAAATAGGAAATACGCTTGTTTGCTTTCTTGCCAAGAGTTTGTTGTCTCTGCCACGCTCGTGTCTCATTGATGAATACGAACAGTGAGCTTAGCTTAACACAAAGACTGGAAACAGGGAACAGGTAGCCTGGCTGTGTCCAAAATGTCAAGCTATTACTTAAGAAAAGAACTCAAATTCTTAAATCAGTTTTTAAAATAATTTTGTGTTTCATTGTTCCGACTCTAGTGTCAAAAAAATATGTTTCTTGTGCTGCAGTGTTAATCATTGTGTGACCAAAACTAATATTACTCTCAGGCAGCAACTAAAATAGATTTTAATTATTTATTAATGTGTTTATCATTTTTGTAATTGATTGCAATTTTCAAGGTGATGCTTTTAAATGTATTTTTTGTCCAACTAACAATCCAACATATATTCTATTTACAATCATTTATAACCATATAAAGCAGCAGAACCAGCACATTTGTAATTTTTATCAAATAAATGACTTGAAACGAATAAATAAATTTCATAAATTGTTGGTAAATTGATTAACTAATTAATTAATCATATATTAAAAAGATGTGTAAGTGCTGTTCACTTGCAGCTTAAGAACCAACATAGCTGCCACTCATTTTAAATTTGAGCTCAGGTTAACCTTTTTTCCTCAACATTTTAATGTTGACTGTCTCAGACTGTCGAAAGTAAAAACAATTAGCCAGCCAGCGCTGCTGAATGACCAGAACTACATCATTAGCCATTTACGGCTTACAATTGACCCTTTAATGAAACAAATGCCTTTTCCTGACACAAACTATGGGAAGCAAAACAAACAAAAACAGACACTTAAACCCATCATTATCAGGCCTCTAATGCAGACCAGATGGAGAGAGGTAGGGGCATACCAACTTCTTGAGGTAATAACAAAGCTCCAAACAATCTTTTAACCCTCCGGGTTTCTTTGTATCAGTGTATCTGGCTTGTTTGGTCTAACCAGGCACACTTACTTTCACACTAGTGGTGCCAGCGATGATGGTTTGCTAAACAAAAAACAAAAAAAAGAATCCCATCACTTGCCTGTTCTGAACTTTCTCGCTCTGTTTTGATCAATGGCATTCCTCCCTGCTCTCTCTCTCTCTCTCTCTCTCTCTCTCTCTCTCTCTCTCTCTCTCTCTCTCTCTCTCTCCCTTGCATTCCACTTTATCCATTTGGGCTGTGAGTACCTGGCTTATATCTTCCACATGCAGCTTGTGGATGGTTCCTGCCCGGAACAGGAGCATGCAGATAAATTCTCCACCGTCTCCTCCCATCCAAGGCCATTAGTCTCCCTAGACACAGCTTATGAAGTCAATTATACGCTGTCCAGTTTGATTTCAGCTCCTATATCCAGATGTTTGTGTCCCATCTACAGGTCCGGCAGAGATCCCCAGTCTGCAGGAAGAGCACGTTTCGCTCCCCAGGAATGCCCTCCTCAGCAGGCCCTTTAGATAGTGATCTTTGCCGTCATTCATTATAATATGTCAGAATGTTGCCCCTTTAGAGAGATTGATACGGTCCTACGACACTGTAAATCACAGGGAGAGGGAGCTGTGGCTAATCTTTAGCAGGCAGACGTTACAACAGTGTATTTATCGGGTCTCTTCTCCTCGCTGACCAGACCTTTCAGTGTGAATGTAATTCATCAGAGGCGCTTAAAGCAACACGGCATCTGCAAACAAGCATTTCAGCGAGAAGGGTCTAACTGTGACAAAGGTAACTCAAGCCCCGCTTCCAGAATAGGCCCCCCCCTAACTCCAAACCAAATAGTGGGACGCAGAGAGATCTACTCGCGGCCCTCGTGCCGTAATGTTTTATGGCCGATGATTGAGTCCCAGGAGTCTCCAGCCAGGTTCAACAAGACATCCAGCCTCACACTTGGACCTCAGTCATCAGATCAGCTGATAGACTCTCCCTGTCGGTGTTTGTGTTGGCCTCAGTTTCCTAGACGGCAGTGATTAATCGACTTACTGACCTAATTATTATTTTTGTGTCCTTATTTGCATGAAGAATATGCTCATTTGGTTTTAGGTTTCACTAACAATTATCACAAAGAAACTGCTACTCGGGCATCCTCGGTGTTTGCAAAGTGTTTGTAATGCGTGTTTCCGCATGCGTATTTGATACACGGTTCTAACCTGCAAAGACCTGCTAAGATCCTTTCCCTCTTTGTGGTTTTATAGCTCCAGGACTATGTGACCCTGGTCAACCCTGGGGTTTCCCAGATGTGTGTCAGAGGGGACGGTAAACTTCTGGCGTCAGCGGGCTGGGACCATCGGGTGCGGATATTCGGGTGGAAGAAGCTGCGGCCACTGGCAGTGCTTCAATACCACACTGACATGGTGCTAAGCGTGGCCTTCTCTGACCACCAGGACCCCAGACAAAGACTGCTGGCTGCTGGATCCAAGGACCATCGGATCAGCCTGTGGTCAATGTACAACGAGGGAGCGGACACCGGCTGAGCACATGAGCTCTGGAAGGACATGTGGACTTTTAATCAATACTTTGTACTGATGTTGATGTGACCACAAATGGTGTTAGTAGCCAATAATTCAGTAATAGTCCAGTTCAGCGGTGTGATAACTGGACAAATGGACTGTTAATATATTTAGCTACTCGCCTCTCGATATTGCCAAGCGTTAATGACGTGTGGAACCAATGCCTATAAATAACAGTGGCTAATGTGTTGTTTTGTCATGAATCATGTCATTACCTTGTGCTCGATTCCACCTTCTGATCACCTCTCTCACTTGAGCTCTTAAGAGCAAGAAAGAAACAGTTAAACAAAGGAACTACACTTGTGAACTTTATCAGCTCCTGCAGAGTTGATTACATTTCTCTGGTGAATAATACAGTAATGATGAAAAAGAAACTAACTCATAATTATAGAGGGTGGTTTACCGACATGTCCACCATTTGTCCATATCGATATGATTCGAAGCTTATCACGCACAACGACCACAGTCAGTTTATCAATCGGCTAATGTGACTTTATAAGGTTAACGCTGCATCCTGCTGCAGGATTCATGACAATAGACACTGGTCAAACACGCGGTGTTTAAAAACTGATTTTATTTAGTCCTCGTATGAACTAAAATTACATTAGTCATTTCATGAGTAGCTTACGTTTACAGGCTCATCGTACTATTCTTTCCTCATAAATTCAAATGCCATTCATCAAACAATGTGTACATCAGAAATATTGAGGTCAATATTTGTAACATAAGAACTGCACAACTTTGTGAACTCCTGATTTGGTAAAAACAAAATGTACACAGCGTGTCTCTTGGATAGGATTTCCTTTAATTGTGAGGCCAGTTGAAATATTCCATATATTT
The DNA here is from genome assembly GCA_032191485.1 of Leptoclinus maculatus. Taxonomy (NCBI): domain Eukaryota; kingdom Metazoa; phylum Chordata; class Actinopteri; order Perciformes; family Stichaeidae; genus Leptoclinus; species Leptoclinus maculatus. The sequence goes on from JAVDOI010000005.1 coordinate 27,185,070, forward strand.
CAAATAGTTGAATAGTCATTTGCTGACTTTTTTCAGTTTGCTTGAAGCCTTTTGTGTGACGCTCCGTGCAGCTATGTTATTGTGTTGACTTATCTTGATAGGAGATTTGCTCCAGTGGACCTGAGTTTGAGGCATACAACGCACCTGAGCAGCTATGTAATCTTGTGTTGTTATTCTAGCAGGTTTTAGCTTAACACACAGGCCCCTCCAGCCTGACCTGAGCTGTTTGTCAAACAAGGTTAATCACAGCAGGGGCATGAAGAACAGAGGTCTGTTGGTTTAGTGGTGGTGCTGATCAGCAGATGCTCTCCTTCATCAGCATGATGAAGGAGGTTTTTCTTTTCTCAATTTACTCTTTGTTTAATCATAAAGATCAGGAACTGAAGAAATCTACATCAGTTTCAATGTCCTCTGTAAGAGGAATCTGCAGAATTTGCATTTTAGAACAAGACAATTGTTAACTTCTGCATTGACTTTACATGTAATACAGATGTCTCTGTAAGAAACAGACATTTGTCATGAACACGGCCATGGTCCTTGTTGTGAAAGTCCCAGAGAAAATAGAGAGGTGTTGTTTTTCTGTCCACTGCCTCTAATAATACCTCTGTGAGTCAATGAGCAGCATGGGAGCTCCTGTGTTGCAACACTGTACCGAGAGGCCGGGGGCCGCGGGCTTCAAACGCTCGACGTTCTGCCTCATGAAGGCTTTTGTCTCCTGGGATGACCTCGAGTTGGGAAGCTCATCATGCTGTACAGGAAAGGCCTGAGAAATCAAAGAGCCAGACTAGCATAATGGACACAAATCATTAGTGAGCAGAGGAAAGAGAAGGTAATTTGCTCGACAAGCTGCCTCGCGGGGAGACGTTACTGTCATTGAAAAAAAATGTGCATTTTTGGTTGATTTTCTTGCTTGTATTTGAAAACCTGTGAGTTGTGTTTTTACTTGAAACTTGTTTAAAACCCGTTGTGTTTTTTTTAAATAAATAGCTGTGGCTTGCTTCTGTTTCTGGTTTTAATGGCATGTTTTCCTTGTTCCCTGCAGAGCTCCAGCTATACCTTTTGTGTCTGACCCCACTGGTGACATCTTGCATTCATAACAGCTTCCTAACTCTCCTGTTGGCTTTGAACAAACACTAGAAGTGGCGTGGGCCAGCTTCCGTCCATTCTCTGATAAATCAAATGCTGTGTTCATTGGTGCAGATGTCCGCTGAATGGAGCAGACAGCGACCCACAGGCCTTAGAAGTGCCCGGTGAGGTGGTGGTGGACCTCGTAAATCACTTCATAATGGATCATTTAGGAAGTCAATAAATGGACAGGGAGACCGTCGGCACAATAGACCCCGTGCTTCACTTATCACCTAACGTGTGTCTCCTTTGGCCTTCAAGATCAAAGGTCAGCCTGGCTTTGGGATAGGACATAATCCTTCGGGTTGTGTTGGTGTGTGTGTGTGTGTGTGTGTGTGTGTGTGTGTGTGTGTGTGTGTGTGTGTGTGTGTGTGTGTGTGTGTGTGTGTGTGGCTGATGCTGTCACTCCCCCGAGCCTTTGGGTGTATTCGTTGATATGTAAGTCGTAACACCGAGTCTGATTATTTAGAAAACATTTAATGGTTATGAAAAGAATGATCTGAGGAAAATTCTGTATTAGCCAAAACCAATGTTCCGCCTCACGGTTGAGTGGGTTTTATTTATTTTTTCAAATGTGACTTAATACAAACGTACCAAGGCTCTGGCCCAGTGGTGGCGATGTGTTTTGATGTTCTGCATAAAATGTCCGTCAGCAACCTCATGCACACCATAAACTGTAGTACCTTTTTGTATCGGGCCAAATATGAAACATGTGTTCTGTTGGTCAGGACCTGGCTCTGATTGGTTTACCTGGCTTTTTTTTTTTTTTAAATAACTGTCCCCAGATACGTCAGGCTGGGAGGCGAGACTCAGCAGCATAAATGTACACAGAGGCGAAAGCGAAGGAACCGAGAGCCCGATAGGCCTGTCACAGCAGATGTTCCAGATGCAGCCGAGTGTCAAATGATGCCTCAGGTCGCATTATCATCCATCCTCTGTCTCCTCATACTTTACTGGCAAGTCTTTGGCACCATTTCTCTTGGAGCCTGAGACATATGGGCACATGAATGCAACTGGGCCTAAGCCGGCTGCTCTTTTCCTCGGTGTTAAATGAAGGATACATTGAAATATATTGCTAGAAAATGGCCTAGGCCTGTTGAAAGCAAAGCCATAGCCTATTAAGGTGCGTGTGGAGAAATGTAATGTGGGAAAGATTTGCCGAAACAGGCATCATGACTGACAACAGACGGTATTGAGGTGCAATTCATTATACATCCTCCAGCGGGAGCAATTTCTCTGATTGCCATTTTGAAAAATAAATCACTACACTTATTAAGTTTGCATGGATTAAAGTATATGTAATCTCAGCCTATTAAAGTACAGCTTTAAAACATCTTGACTCAGTAAAACAAAGCTTCATTGAGGTGAAAAAGACTAAAAATACCCTGTGTTCCTCATGTGTACCTCATTACTTTCAGATCCCTTCCAACTGTATAGGGCAGGGTTACAAAATGAGGGCGGCCTCAGGCTTCAATGTCAAGTCTCCCCAGACTGATGCATACTACACCAGGGACACCATTTATTAAGAGAGCAACATATGAAGAACATTTTCATTGCTGGATAGGGATTGGTACAAAATTGGACAACTGTTAATAGTGCAGGTGGTGAGAGACAATGAGAAGGCTGTGTCTTTATTGCAGTGCTGAGATGTATTTTTCTCACTCACTCTACGTAAATACAAATCTGAGATACTTGTAGCATTAACTATGCTCAAGTATAGTACTTTACACTTCAATTCAGAGGCAAATATTGTAATTTAGTTTGTGTATGTTATAGCCTACAGTAGATTAAGATTTTACTTGCAAAACGAGTTTATAAAATGTAATGTTTTGTTATACATTAAAATACCCAACAACAGGATACATAGGCCATTACAATTAAGTCCACCATGACAAACCGACACTGAAAAGCTGCTTAATAACTCAGTGATAATAATGTAATGATATAATATATTACAGAATATCACTGACGGGGATCATTTGTTCTTAATACTGAATACTTCCTTTTGATAAAATAAGTTGACTTTGCTTTGTATGGGATATTTTTATACTTTTTTTTTAATCGCAATATTGCTATTTGTACTCTGATCTGAATGCTTCCTCCACAACTGCTTAATCGTCACCTCACTTATGAACTTGTGTTACAGTGTGTTCTTGCTTTGCCAGCTGACCACTGTGCAGCCCTTACAAAGGAACGTGGATCCTCAGCGGTGCTTTGGACACTAGAAGTCACATAACTGGTTTTATGCCCTGCAGCCTACAGAGAGTAACGTATTTAAACGTGGTTTAAATATACTTTTTTTGACCGAAGTATATTGGTGGAAATTAAAAACTGAATTAAATTGCTTTAAAACCGATGGTATAGTTTTCCTATTGTGGCCACTGGCATGCGGTCACTGTTGTTCTTGACTAAACTACTACAGTCTCATTGATGTTTCCTCTTGTGTTGTGAAACCTATAATTAGTCCGCATATCGCCTTTTGACCCTTCCTCCCCGCGTGTTACCCTTCCACAACCCCCACGAGCTCCGTCGGTGCGGGGATAAACCCAGTGTATATCGTCTCGTGGTGCTGCTGGGCTTCCGACGGGCTGCTCCTCAGCACCTGCAGGCCGGCGTCGGTCCCCACCAGGCGGCTTCCTGACCAGACTAAACAGGGATAGGAAACGTAGCATTGAACAGGCTGTGCTAGCACTTTGTGTGGACAAGTACAGCATTTTTGAAAACATTGGAGACATTTTTGTAGATTCATTATTTGGCTTAATTATGAAGCGACGTGAGAAAAACGATTTAATAGCTTACCCAATAGCCTGTTGGAGATATACACAATTTGAATCCCTCTGAACTTTTAATAAATTGATGCAAAACGGAGGATTAATTGGCTATAGTGAAATTGACACACTATCAGCTAACATTATTGATATTTTTCATATAGCTAGCAGCTTTCAGGCTGTCCTAGAACCACTTGTTATGACGTTGTTGGCTTCGTAATACAGTTCCGTTATAAATGCTTTAGTCATCGCCCAAACAAACAAAATATACGACCAATTAGTCTGCGTTTAAATGAGTGGAAACATTATTTAACCTTTGACACCTTTACAAGCCATTAAACAGTCAGAGGTCAGGCGCCCCCAGGCATCCTTTTCCCTGCTCTCCACTCAATGGCAGCTGGGTTCAAGGAGAAAAAATACATTATTGAAATGAATCATAAGGGTACGTTTCCCTTTGTATCGTGACAGGCACAAATCCCAAAACAGACTCCCCACCCCCCACCACCAACGAGATTAACCTTGACAACAAAGCATTCCTCATAGGACTTCAAAAAAAGAGATGGAAATGGATGCACAGATAGGAGATGGTGACATTCTTAAAATATCACCCTACTGTCCCATTAAATATGACCAATGATATCCTTTTGTGGAGAGAGGACATGTGAGATGCTGTCTTTTTTTCATTTTATGACATGACATGCGTTCTTATTATCTTGGAAGTTGAAAACACAAATTTTCAGAATTACACATTTTTTAACTAAATTATTTGCACATATAATACATGCCTTTTTTTTTACTGGGAATGTTTTAAAAGTCTTTCAGTTATGCAGCTTGAATGGCCTCTTGCTTTAGATTTTATTCATTAATCAGTGGAAGATGTGATTATATTTGTCTGTAATGTGACCACAGCTACTTCAAATGGTTTATCAAAACTAAGAGGGAAATGTGTGTAGAAGTAAGTATGGTCAATGAGTGACTGTATGAGTGTATTCTTCATAGAACCAGGTGCAAATTTCAACATTTGAACTATAGTGCAGTCTGATGTTTAGACAGCCTCCAAGTCCTGACTTCTAATGACTGCAGGAGCAACGGACACCTCAACCCAATTCAACGGCAAATCCGGTTGCAGAAACCAGAACAATGCTATCAGTGAGGTAAGCTTTTTTCTTTTTTTTTTTTCAACCCTCCCCCTTCAGCAGTGAGACACCAGACAGAGGTTTGAATGGAAGTTCTGCTCAAAGAAAGTTTTTTTTTATGAATTACAAGAATTTAATGTTTATTTTACAGATACAGAACAGTCATTCTGCTTCATTTATTTACTTTGAATTGCTGCAAGTCAGTGCCATGGTACAAGCTTCTCAGAGCGGCTCAAGATGTTCAGAACGTTTCAAAAATCAAATCCTTTTTTTTTTTTTTTTTCCTCAAACAAATACATTTGGGTGTGTTCGACACCCCCTCTGATGAGCTCAACATGCAAACATCTCGTCTACCTAGAAGGTTGATGGACTATATAACATATGGCTTTTTTTTAAAGCAATAAAAACAAGGCAAATCAAAAAGTGCATCCAACACAAAAAAAATAATTCATTTCCAGTCTGTGATCAAAGGTATTGTCTGTGTTAAGGAGAGGTCCCTCCTGTCTCCTCTGTTTGCTGGCTCAATGTCTGCACCGCTCAGGTAAGAGGTGCCCTGGTGTGGAACTATTGCCATTTGGGTTCAAAGAGTAGACCTCTTCAAGGACTCAGAGAGCAGGTGCCCGTGCATCACGCAAAGATGCATTTCCTTTAAATAAATACGTCAGGGTTTATCCAGCAGCGTTTCAGCCCGTGAACGCACCCCGCAGGTTGCGTAAGCCATCAACAGACAGGACCGTGTTGCCTTTCCTGCCTGTTTCCATTCCAACAGTGAGCGCCGTTAGCCCTGGTGGACAGCAGTCATTATCTGGGCCCGTAGTCATAGTTAGAGGGGCCGCTGGTGGCTGAGTACATGTTAGCTGTGGCTGGGTTCATGTGGTGGTGGTACGTGTGTCCTCTAATGCTGGGTAAAGGATAGGGTGACGGCCTGGTCTTGGCTCCCAGGTAGTGTTCATAGGTGGTGGGGTACTTGTAAGGGTGGTGGTGCAGGGTGTCCGGGGGTAGACCATGGGGGTCTGAGCGAAGGTCGTGGGGAGGGCTGGGTCGGCCACTGGTGAGTGAGACGCCGTGAAGGCCTCCTGGGATGGGCAAGGCGGGGCTGAGGACCCGGGACATCAGTTGGTGAGCCTGGTCGGCGTGTATGGGCGTGCCGCTGGGGTCTCGCTCGTACTCCCGCCTACTGTCCTCTGTGCAGGAAGAGACATGAGAACAGTCAGGGCTAGCCAATATTTACGAGGTTATGTATATTTTCCTATACAGTGTGTGTGTGTTCAGTTCTGTGCTCCGCACTGACTGCTCATACTGATACCCGTGTTTTTGGGGTTGGAGCCAGTAACAATTTGCACTGTGCAGTGATACATTATAAATTCTCATTTCACGATTGTAATACGTACAAAATGAGCAGTATTTATTACGTTATTCGCAAGGTGAAAGCAGTGTTTAGATCACTGATAAAAGTCTGCAGTGAAACCCAGATAATATTAATATGTTATTGTTAAGAATATTGATGCAATAAAATTATGCTTTTCACTCAAACTGTTGCAGAATACATTCCAAATAGGAAGCGTCCAACAAAACATAAGATCCCTTCAGATGCATTCAAAGTTTTTTTAAAGCCAAGGTGAGACTCAAATGATTATTATTGAACTAATAAATTAAAACATCATGTCAAGAAAATGTGTTATGTATAATAGCATAACAATCTCTATTATGTCGGCAGTGGATGACATTGACTGGCTGGTATTTGACGTTTAATTAAAAGTATTGGCCTGATGCTGCAAATGCACCACTGTGCTTAAGTTAAGGATCAGTTTAAAAGAAAATGAGGTGAAATATGCAAACAATTGACATACAAATATTTCCTCTAAAGGCTGAATAACTTAATGTCACTATGTTGTTTCATGTTTGATAGCAGGCACGAGTTTTGAAATGAAACAGAGAGTGAGCTGCAGACCTTTTTCTGTGCCGTTCTGCTGAGGAGGAGATGACATTGGGTTTCTTGTTCTGGCAAAGGCACTCATCATTGGCAGAGAGCCTGGCCTGTGATTCCTGGGCCTGGAGCAGGGAGAATGGATTCGGTTACATACTCATTTAATGAATGTCAAACGCACAGTTTCTTTATTATATATTAAAAATGATGAATGCACATATTAAGAGTTTACACTGTTGCATGTAATGAGCATTTGCACATTGACAGGCCCCCCCAAGTTAATCGAACATTCCCATAAACTTCAGTGTAATGGCTTCAGTTCATGCGCTTCAGAAAAAAGAAGGTAATTTCCAGAGCTGGATGAGCAGCATTTGCAACATGTCTTTGCACTAAGCCTGCGTATACCAGATGGGTGAGGTTTACTCTATACAATTACGAGTGTCCGGTAATTTGTCAATGACAGGAACACATTGTCGAGTGACGTTCAAACAATATCCAGTGATTTCTTAACGTCATGGAACTTATTGTGTTTTCTATGAGGCAATCTGGCACCTGTGTGGGATAACACAAACCGCAAATCTAATTTGCAAATGCTCTCTGGTTCTGTTGAGCATTTTTATATCACGTGGAAACATTCCAATAAGACTGTATTGTTTGAGTGTAAATGCTCACCAGTCCTCTGGATCACAGTCCCTGAAGCCCTTTGCAAAGGGATTGCTGGCTATCTTCAGCTGTGTGATCTGAAATCCGGAGCACATCATCAAATGTCATTTCCATTTCCACAAGTCATTGCATTTGATTTCTATTTGAAAGGACAGCAGTGATTGACTAGCACGATGGACCGACAATTTAGATGTAAAATCCCTTCTGTCTTTAAAAAAAAGAATACAAAAAATCCAATTTGTCTTTAATAAAATATGTGAGTAAATGGTTTCAAGTCTGCTGTGAGAGACATTATCACATTCAGTCAGTGTTATTTAAAACACACCTGAATTAATGTAACTGACAGTTATTGCAGAGCATATCTGTGGACTAACACTTATGTAACATTTACAGCTGCATAGTGTCTCATTTGTAGATTCCCATACAGGCACAGCAGCGCTAAGTATTCATGATTTAAAGGCTACATTTATTATCATCATTTCTTAACGTTTCAAATTAAATTCTGCTAATTTATGTAATTTTGTCTCCATTGAGTCACGTTATAAAGCCCATAAATAACCCACTGTAGCCATTGGGGCTTAAAGTGTAACATTAATTTCTGTAACATCAAACAGAACATCTTTTTTATAGTAGTAATGTAGTTATTTCATTCCCTAGACCAGACGTCTTCAACATGGGGTCTGCGAAATGTTTGGTTGATTAGACAATTTTTTTTATTTACATTTTTTTTTTTTAAACATGAATCTGTCCATTATTTTATTAGTTCAGTATTGTATGCAAGATAACAGCTATGTTTATGCATGGCAGTGGCACTAATAGGCCATCACTCATTTTCGTTTCCACATTTATGTTTAAAATAAAAACATCAATTTGAATAGCTTGTATGCATGATTATCATGCAATTAACAGACAATGTTGATATTGGTATCAGCTGACAATGTATGTTTATAAATGTCAGTGGCATGGCCACCCTACTCACTGTACCTTGCACATGTTTAAAATAAAAACATGAATATATGAACCTGTGTATTATTTGAATAGCTTAGTGTTGAATGCACAATAAAGAGGTATGTTTATACAGTTTAATATAAAACACAATTGTATACAATATATATAGTCGGGGGTCCCTGCTCCATCGCTCTATCAGTATGGGGGTCCTTGGCCTAAAACACGTTGAAGACCCCTGCCCTAGACTGACCACCGAGCGGTCATGGGAATATTGCATCACAACGACGCAACGACTCTTCACCATAGTACTTCTAAATTGCGGATATAAACCGAATTGTATTCGAAGGTTTCACTCGTTACGAGTCGTCCTGAATAACAGCTGAATGCACCGATGTGTCAATTTAAACAGACGCCGAGCCTGATGGAAAACAGAGCAGGGGCGACGAGGAAAGGGACGGAGCAGAGGCAACATGTGCGCGCCAAAAGCAAGCAATGGAAGAGATTGCGCTACATAACTGTACACAATTCATTAATTCGTTAATGTGTTTGCACAAGGTAGCGAGGCAAGCACAAATCAGATTATTTTTAACGATAACAACATTTGAGTTGAAGTGACCTTGTTATAGGCCTATAACGTTATGGTAATATTTTGTATCGTGTATCAGTGTGCCCATAATGCTTAAAAAAATGTCTTTGTTTATGTCACAATCTATGGACTCAGGTCACGTCCCACACACAGTATATAGCTGCACAGCACGCCATGCGTGAGTTTCGTATCGTTAATGAAGGCTTCTTACCCGGTGGTTCTGGTACGCTGTGACCGCTGTGAAGCGGGTTTCCTCAAAAACAAAGGTTTTGTAATTCTCCTCGGCATATTTCTCGCTGTCCTTGCGGGGGTCCACATAAACCACATGAAACCTGGGCTGGTAGCGGTGCATGGAGTTCAGAATAATCTGTAAAAACCAGAGGATTCATCAGCACTCATATAGAATCATAATGCAACACATGCACTGAAGGACTAAAGCCTCAGCTCCACGAGTCAGACTATTTTCCTATCAGAGAGTTTTATTATTGGGTTATGATAAACATGAATAAAATCGCGCAAATGAATTGTCAGATTAAATAAAATGATTTGTAATATCTCTAACACCAAACGAGGCAGTTTAAACCTATTGAAAATTATCTTATTTACTAAATATCAAAATGTTGTGAACCACCTCTAAGATCCACGTATTTGTGGATATAGATTTGGTAAATGGCATTTATTGCAGAAATGACTTACTTGCTCGTATTTAATGTGCAGACGTGTGATTAGAAATATGTCAATCTATGACATTTATCTTAACATGTAAAAGCCACGTCCAGCACAATTCTCATTTAAATGTATAACATCTTGATTTACCCCCATTTCCATCCAGCAGACATAGCTTCACACTTTTCAATATTTGCTAAAAATATACGCCAGAACTCGAAGATCTCCCGTTTTCTTTCTCATTTCACAATGCAATGATTGCAGCGACAGACAGAAACACCCAGGCAGAGGGGAAGATCAAGCGGGAAGGGCTGAAAAATGTTTCCAGTGGTGAAATATTCCACTTCCTTGCCGTTATTATTGGAGTGAAGCCTTATGTGCGGTGCCATTTTTATGGGTTGAAAATAGGCTATCGGCAACATCCGACTATTGGTAAAGACATCTAAGTTTATAACTGTCAAATCGCTTGTATCTGTCAAATGAACGCGAATACTGTTGTCGATCATCCAGTAATAATCTTTCTGTTGGGATTTATTGTCTCTAATTGATGAGTTTAAAGTTAATGCAGTCACAAGTTTATGGTGTTTTTTGGCCTCTTAAGGTGTCGACAAAATCGTACACTCTGACTATTGTGCTAAGTAATGCTGCTCTTATCTGTACTAACATTAGAGTCAGTTAAATCGCTGTATATTCCATCATTATTGACAATAGTGATTGTTGAAGCCGTTGGTATATGACAACTGTTCTTAAGGGAGCTTTGGTCTCACATACTGTGTATTTGTTGTGGTCTTGTCAGTTTCGGTTCCATGCTCTCCAGTCGTGTACTCACATGGCCGTTGTCATCCAGCAGGTTGTTTGTGAGTTTGAGTTTATCAAAAGAGACAATCTGCTTCATCCACTGCGCGCCTTTGGCCGGAGAGTCCGGGTGGTAGTGGACCCTGCCCGGCGTGGCGGGGTCAGCTTTACCGGCAACCAGCCACGATGAGCTGTGGAAGGCATACCTGATCGGAAAGAAAGTTCATTAGACGCAAGGTTCCAACTGTCCGATTTGATTTACTTAAATAAAAGTCGCCTATACTCACGCATACAAAATGCACATGCACGTGTTGACATGAGATACACAAACTGAGGTTATACAGAAATTACAATAGGCCTCGTGATAGGGAAAAATATGTCAGTGACTGTGTATCTAATGTCAGCATATCATCAACATATTTTGGGCATGAATCAGTTAATTGTAGAAATATTGATAAATGCTCTAGTATAAATCTGTACAGTAATAAAGCCTATATGCATTCGTAAATTCATGCAATACAATTATTACTAGGCTACATCAATTTGTCCTTCCAGTCAATGTATTCCTTTTTACGGTCCTATAGCGACAGATGTGTGTTGCAGTTGTCTGAAGACATCCAGCAAGTTACCTGTAACGTTTGTCGTCTACAGGCAGGAAGTCCATCAGGAGCATGTAGTCTGACATGGGATCCATCCCAAATATTTTCACTTGGAAAGTTGGAAACATTCTCCTGGTTAAGACAAAAAAACAAACACGAGGCGACTGTTAAATGTATAAGCTTTAAATGGTTGCTATTGCTGCTTGCATGTTTTTTTGGGGTTAATCTGCGTGAACGGTGGTGTACAACTGTTTGAATTATTTGAGATTCGTCAGAGGAGCCAACAAATTGTGTTGCCAAAGTATTATTCCAAAAAAACACAGCATGTTTGCAGAGAGACAAGCTGCTCCAGGCCCACAGAGCTTAATTTGTCCCGAGCTCCAGGCAACAAAAAGACGAGCTCCGAGGAATTGGACATAAAGTGATTCAGTCCGTGCGTAATAAAACTCTCCCCTCCTCATCTGAAGGGAACGTTGGGTTTGTTGCCTTTTTGCTACGCTTTTGTAACTTCTTACAAGACGCTTTACTTTCTCTTCTGCTGTTTTGACGACTTCCAGACACACGAAGGCACACACAGCCTAGACATGTAGTGGAAATACTTACACGCGCGCAGATGGGCGTTATTTGGGAAGGCGAGGTGTGGCACTAGAGCCGAGTCGAATTTAGAAAGTGAAACTTTTTATCAGGGAGGAAAAATAATATCCTTAATTGTATTTGTATGAGAAATATTTAGAGGTACTGACCTCTATTCATTATTGATCACTTCTTTGACCCAAGACATTTGGATTCAAATGTCTTGTCCAGGTTACCGCGTAGGGCAGATCCATATCCCCAAGAACATCGGTTGAAAATTGAGTAATCCGCCGAGTCAGTGAAAGGGATCTTAAAATCAACGCTCAATTAACGTCAGTGTTGTGGCTAGGTGAGGCTGAAGGAGCTTCTAAAGTGCTCTGCTGCAGATCTCCTTTCTCCTGCGAGACAGCGCAGAGCGGGGGACTCAACCCTCACTTTAAGGATTAAATCAATTATCTTGTGCCTCGATATGTTACTATAAAGACAGAAAAACTCAGGACGACATTTGGAGACGTTTACACGCGCCATTGCGTTTACTGGTTGAAAATGACATTATACTTAATAGTGTAACATTTTATTGGCTTTCCAAAAGGGTCAGAGGTCAACACTGAGATTATATATTGTCCCGATTAGAAGCAGGCGACAGAATCAAGTATGAATCCAGATAATTTTTTTCTAAAGTTAGTAAATTTAAAGGCCAAAATCTATCATCAGATAGATGTCTTTAAGTGCTCATAATCTGTTTTTTTATTTTATTTTTTCATTAACAACCCAATCAAATCATTTGTCTGCAATTTATGGTTCGAAAATGGATTTTTGTGAGACTGATGAGGATAGGCAGGGAAGCAGACAGACACTAAGGAAATAAGAAAAAGGGTAAACACGTGTGGAGGCGAATAAAAACAAGACTGCAACACTGTACTGAGTTTGTGCAGGAGCTGATCCCGCTCACACATGCAAAGACTCCCATAGATAAAGGCTACAATGTTCCGTATAACAGCGGTGCGTAAAATGAAGACTGACGGTGAAGGAAACCAGCTGAGAGCCACAGTTATTCTTATTGGGTCTATACAACGCAGCACATCAGCATGGTGTTTACAGCTGATACAAACACTTAACACAGCACACATGCAAGCCTCCATGCGTTTGACCTCGTCTTTAAAACATATCCAGCAGCAGGCCTGAACCGCTCACCTGCACAGCTTAAAATGAAATATACTGAATAAAGCCAAACAGTCCAAAGATTATGCAGTGTTCATTCATTTAATTCATCCGCTGTATAAATACATATTTATATAGTTGTGTGCAAGAAGCAATACGATGATTTCTGTTAAGTGGTATAATGTAATACAGTTTTACCAGTCTGAACCCTAAAATATGGCATTTGAAGTAAGAAAAACAACAACGGTTGAACAGCAAGAAGTTAGAAAAAAATGGTTCATTATGAACTCCAGAAGAAGAAAAAAATGTGCTATATTTTTTTTATGAAACTCATTTATCCTCAGTTTGTTGTGTAGTATTTGCAATGATATCTATTTTTTTAAACACTCAAATTAAATCGAATATGTATCTTGCCTATCTGATTTGCGTCAGTAGCATATAAATACTAAAACATATTGACATTTTATATACAAAAGCGCAGAATATCGAGTAGTATTATTTGTTACAATAATGCTACTGTAGGCTACTCTGTATTATTTATCCGGTCTACCCGAATGTTCATAAGAAGAATTGCAACTTCACAGCGGATCATATGTGCTCACCTGCCAGCCTTGGTAACGATCATCTCCGTGCCCAGGTGATTAAACTCGTCCCATAAAGCTTTCATCTCCAGCTGGACGTTAATGTTGGCAACTTTGGGGTTCTTCTTCACTATAGTTTTGCCGTTCGGTGTGGAGTTGGCGGACGACGAGGAGCAGTTGGGAGTCCCGCCGTCACTCGACGGGGCCTGGCCCGGGTTAGACCCCGGGTAGTTGTAGTTGTGCTGGGCGGTCGGGCAGGGCTCGAAGTGGGACTCATGTTGGCTGTAGGGGTCCCCGGGGGACGGAGAGAGGTGGTAGCCCCCCGGCGTGTTGAGGCTGCTCAGGCTGCTCGTCGTGAAGGCTGCAACATCGCAAAAATGGGACAGCTGCGTCAGCCACGGACTGGATATGGCTGAAATCATCCCAAAAAAATGGATTTACTAAATTTGCCGTGCACTTTAAGTCGGTTAGAACACAGATAGTAAACACAGTAGCAGGACTCAGTGAGCGCCAGATGAAGATGTCACGCACAAATGCCCCCCTTTCGGTTTAAAAGTTTCCGTCTCGGCTGCTCAATAATCCCTGAGGTTGGATCCACTGCCAGCATGCTCCTGCCTGATCTAAAATAGCGAACGTCCGAATAATGACGAAATGTTTCCCAAAACTGCGATGCTCGCGTAGAATCGCTGAACTACTCACAAACAAGCTTCGAGTGCGTGTGAATGAGTTTTATGCTTTGGATCGATTGCGCTCTGGGCGGCCTCTGTTGTGCGCTGCTGCAGTGTGTTACACTGCAACCCAGTCTCCTCTCTTATCTGACGCAAAGGGCCTCCCCTTTGCGATAAAACCGGTTCTTATTTCTATTTAGATAAGGAACTGCAGGTAATGTGCCTTTTCCTCGCCCTGGGACGAGACTGATTGACAGAGAAGTGCGCCCCTTTTTAATGGGCTTTCCGGCACCCATTTAACTTTTGGATAAGGGTATCGCCCACATCACCCCCGTTAGCAAACAATAGAGGATCTGGTCGGCAGAGTGGAGTTTAAACGGTTTACAAGGTAAACACACGTTGATTTGCATGAACAAACAAACAGGCAGGTGACAGTTGCTTCCTCGTTATTGGACAAATCGATCTATGGAATGGATTATACACCCCCCTCTGATCTGGATATTCTTATAATGGTCTGTTTCTACCATTACGCACAGGGTGCCCGTGTAAACCCTCCTCCTCTTGGCTTCGTTTTCAATAAATGTGATCCTGTCCACGAATTAAAGTTGATTTTTTGCTTTGGGGTTTTGAAATGGGAAACTTTTTTTCAACTCTGCCTGCAGAATTCTCCCTGATGGTGATTATACTAAGATTGAATTTGCATACTTTTTCATAGTGGGCCAACTGTGTCAGAATGTTTTTTTTTAAACAATTATTTCATTCATGCAACGCTACCATATGTGGTTTTGCGCATACCTTCAACTGTGCCTTTTAACAATGTCGATTAACCAAGCAGACTTCAGAGACGTATAGGCTACATGCTACAGCAGCTCTATAGGCATCAACAAAGTGATTTACCTTCCATTTCCCGAGTGACAGTGCTGTAGTGCATTTTAAAGGAACTGTGGTTGCGCAGGTCTGGCTTGTCCAGGCCGGTGCTCTGTTTGTCAGACGCTGCGTTTCCTGCTTGCTCTGCAACCGAAATCAGAGAGGCAATACTGAAAGCATTTGCCTTTGGAGAGAGAGGACCGCCGTCGTCCATAGGCAAGGGATCGAGTCGCGAAAAGTCTTCCTTCCTCCTCCGCTTTCCAACCGCACAGAAAGCAGGAGAAGGCTGCGCACAACGGAGAGGAACATGCGCTAAAAATGTGGGTTTTCACATTCCGCCACCAGCGCTCCGTCTGTGCCAGGGTCTGGGGTAGACTGTTCTTAAAGTATTGCCGCGGCTATTGTAAAGACGCGAAACGTTCTCCGGTTCTCAGATTCAGTTGATGAAGCTCTAAACACGTCCCGGTTCCAAAACATAGTTCATCCTCACAGAATAGATATAGAGAGCTTCCCTCCTTTCTCCTCCGGTCGGTGGCTGGGTGTTGTCATCTGAGTCCTGCCTCGAGGAGAAGCGACTGCTGCTACGAGAATGTCAAAAGGGAGCGAGATCCACGCCTCCCCAGCACCAGCAGAAAAAAAAGTGTCAGCGCTCTGCACTGGATGTTTTATTTCAATAAGACATTGTGTCAGTCATTTGAATTCAACTCCAACGTCATTACAATGTCCGGCTTCAGGGTGCACTACTTTTCCAGTAAATGATGGGCCTGTACGCGTTTGCATATTTCAGCTGTCGAAAGCCCAGCTAGAGCTGCTCCTGCCCCGAGTTTGCCTGGAACACCAGCGGCTGCAGTGCGAGTCTTTTACGCAAGAGTTCACTCTGAAAATGTAGTTTTCTTTTAAACATGGTTGGTAAAAACGTAGAGGAATAGAATCTGTTGGGTGTTTTCTGAGTTAATCAACACACATGAATAAGAATATTCTTTTAATTCAAGCAAATACGAAAATATGGATGAAAGAAATGTAATCAAGTGACAATCGGTCAATATATTACATTATTTAACAAATGATTCACTAGACATTCAAGTGATAGGTTATATATCTTACTACACATAGAAAGACCCAGGCATTTCATCGAGCAAAGCGTCTTCGGTGCAGTCAGTAAACAGAGAATTAACACACGTGGCACTTCAGACCGGAGCTGGACTTGACCTCTCCGCCTTGGGCATCCACTATCGCCTTGTTGGCTCTCAGCTTATCGAGGTTCAGCTTTAATGTGCACCGACCAAAGATGTGTTTTGTTGGAGCTAAACTGCGATTGCGACCGGATAGTCTAATTTACACTGGAGTCATTGAATTAAGCGGGAAGGCAGCAGCGCAGGCTTCTAATGGGATAAAGCAGTTAGGGGATTAACCCATGGCTTTTTGTTTTGGATGTTTCTCCATGGGAGGCAGGGAGCATAAATAAACTACTGCAATATGTTGTCTATGGCAAATGAATGGATAGATGAATAGATAGATAGATGGATAAATAGATAGAGATTGAGATATGGATAGATGGATAAATAGATGCGACTAAACTCCAATGTGGCCTCTGCGTATTAATTACCTTATAAAATAAATCATGGCTCAGTCAAAGTCAGTGTAAACCTCCACCCAGTGTATACCGGCCTTCTTTTAAATCAGATATGATGCCATCGATACCGACTCACTTCATCATTGCCAAGTCGGAAGCCTCCTTTGTAAATACTCAGGTGATAACAGACAAAATACAGGAGCAGATCAGAATTGGAAGAGACAGTGTTGGAATTCGCTCGCAGGCCTCAGCAGCGGCCAAACTTTTAGGTGCAATATTACACGGAAAAAAATAAACTCTAAACTAACAACAAGCACATTTTAACGCTACATATGAATAGCTTAGTTACTTCAGCTCTATAGTGACTTTTCGTTTTAGCATTCAAGCAGCTTTAACAGGTAATATAGCTTTATTATTTATCTTTTTAACGCACATGTTTGACTTCATTAGAAATCTCTTTAAGAGCTACAGACTGTATATCCTGAAGAGTTTAGCACGTACAACCAGATCAGACCTGACAACAAAATGATCAAAGTATAGCCCACAGTGAGCAGCCCTCACTGATTAGAGGATACGGACTGAACACCGGCTTCACCGTTTCTTGACTGATGGATACGATACAGAGCAGCGTCAGCAATCCGTACAGTCATATCTCTCTTTAGCTGCTGCTCAATCCTATTGTGTGTGCGTTTTTGTAACATTTGAATTGGCATAGAGACTCCTAATTACTGTAACAAATATTTAAAATGTTTGAAAATTGTAGGTCTTACTTTAGTCCATATGACACAGCCTTGGATTGTATGATTATGGAAACGTTATGTTGCTGAGGTATTTTTAAAGTTGATACAATTGGAAAGTTTGGTATGAATTTCTAATAGAACACTCTTAATACAAATAGCTTGTAGGTTACATAAGTGCCTATACGCCCGCTGCCCCTGCTTATGCCTTCCAGTAAAAACATCTTATGTTGCTGTTTGATGTAGGTTTATTAGTGTTTCCGCAAAATGAAGTTTCCTTCCTTGATTCCCGTATTCAAACCCCACTCTTTAGCCGTTTGCTGCAGGCAAGATTTCCACCTTGATACCAAAATTAGAAGCACACTATGAATTTGACAGGTTTTAATTATTTTCAGGAGTTGAAACGTTGGAAGTATTTATACTTTGATTTGACACAGGAAAATAGTGCCCTCAGCACGCGTTATTGTCTGCGTTATATTACCGTATATCCCTGAACCACTGGTCTTGTCTCGGGGCGGCACAGTGAGACAGAAAGTTATCTGACAGGCTACTGCACAGGGATGACAGGGGCCATAGAAGGCAAAGCTGGCTCCTCCAGCCAGATGCCGCGTGCTTTTACGCACTTGAATGAGCACATACACACACCTGTTTGATAGAAATATATCAAAAATCAATCTGCATTTCTTTCTTAGTAATATTCATTGACACATGTTGACAACCATACAGCGACACAAAGCACAGACCCCCTTCATGTTGGTTTTCTTCCTGTTGTCTTTTACATGAGAACCGAAGGCTTCTGTCCCTCATGTTCTAGGACAGGCCTGTGTTTACCTGTTGCAGCAACATGATGGCAAATCCCCAAATCAAAACAAAAAATAAATAAACTCCCGCCCATGTCTCATTAAATGGCACAGAGCTCGTGGATGTCAAGGCTCGGCGGCTGCTATTTATGTTATTATTGATCAGAAATGTAAATAGGTCATCGGTATATCTGTAAGGCCTTGTTGGGGCGCGGTCTTCTTCTTCTATCTCTTTCTGCTCCCCCCATCTCCTTCCCTCAGACGCACAATAATACAGCGCCGGATCTCCTTTGATGTTTTTATGCTCGTGTTGTGGAGATATTTATTTCACCAGTCTTTAATTTAATGAGCCTGTCTGTACCACAACTAGCCTAATAACATTATTAATTACACGCTCACACAATTGAACAGATAATAAATCACGGGTTATTCCACCCATCATAAAAAAAAGTGCCACGCACTCCACGTATAAAACCCCATCCTCTCTAAATATTAGTCTAAATCCCTGAATAAGAGGGAGAGGAAGTGAGCAGTTGACCGCTGACAGCAGAGGGCCCGGTTCGGGGTGTCCCCCTCTCTCTGCGGGGCTTTAGGAAATGTACGGAGAGATGCAGGTATGCAGGAGGAAGTATTCAAAAAGGTGCCTCAACTATCTTTAGGGCCTCCGGCTGGTGGTCGTCGCGAGGCACAAAATACATGTAAAAATCCTATCCATATTTAGAAGAAAATTGAATTTAAAAAAAGACTCTCCTTAAACAAGTTGTCAATAAGTATTTAATTTACACCTCATGAATAAACGGAAATGAGAAATTTAGTAATCTTATCGGTAATTATTTAGTAAAAGACAATTAAATAACGTTTCCATTATATATTTAATATGTATAAAGGCAATCAACTAAAAACACCCGGAGGCTACTATTATTGTATATATTCCATAATTCTATAATTTCTCATAATATTCTTACAGAGAACTGTAGTGAATAGTAACCCTTAACATGCCCTTTAAATAACAGAAATAATCGCAACTATTATTCTAGTTATTGAAGTAGAGTAAAATGCAAAACAAATATTCTAACGTTTTTTTCTCTTCTTGTGCAGGTGAAAGCAAGCTGCTACCTCAAAGCACCAGCAGTGGTCTAATTGTGTCGGTTGACTAAATATATGAAAACCTTCATTCACTATGAAACATATCAATGTGCTTTCCCGGCATGCAATATCCACATCATCGCGAATACTTATTTCAGTAAAAACGTCCAAACATTTTACCACAGTGATGAATATTTGTCTGATGTCTATCAGTATTTTTTTCCCTATTTGTAATTTAATTTCTATCGTCTGTCGTTGAGTGGTTAGTTGGATGTTTTGACTTTTTAACGTGGCGTTGGTTGCTTGCCATCATGAATGAATACAAAATTGCTATAAGGTTGTTATTATGTGCCAATATGCACACTAATACAAGAGACGATTACAAAGCAAAATAAGATTATTTGTGCACGCAAGTGCGAGTTTGCAACGTGCTAGTAAATACAGGTTGGAGTTTGTTCTCACATTGTATACAGATGGTTGCACATCCACGTCTTCCATCCGTCAGTCATGCGTGAAGGTGACAGTTAATAACTATTGAAGTCAATTTCAATAGATACAGTAATAATACAAACATCACAGCGAAGCTACATACGCCTAAAATAATATATGAGTAATGATAAGATACTTACATACCATAAAATCACAATAAAATAATTTTAAGATCTAGTCTAGTGGTTGTATGAGATAGCAATGGTGCGAATACTGATTTATTTGACTCTTGTGTTAGTATGTTAACTTCTTGTAAATGTTACAGGGATTTTCTCTATTTCTGATTTAAAAAAAATACAAGAAAAAATGTACCCAAACACATTTCCTTGTTGGCATATAAATGTGGTTTTCCTGTTCAGCCCTGTTGTCTTTGTATTTTGGGGGTCATCATAAAAAGGACATGTGCATAAAAACACAATGGAAATGAACACAATGGCCGACCAAAGGTTAAAATCATGATTCCCTAGTGTCTGTCCGAGCCAAATTCCAACATTTATTCCCACACACAATTGTTAAAACATGGGAAAACAGGCTGCACTTCACTTTTTAATATTATTCATTAAAAAAATCTAAGAGGAAGCCCGGACATGTTTTAGAAATAGCATTACTGCACCATCATGGAATATCATGCTTTTTACATAACAACAAGCTTCATAAAATGTTCCTCTTTTGACTTTTTGTTTTCCACAGTTGATTTATACATTACGGCCCCACATTGTGAAAGGTTTTATGCTTACAACCCAGTTTTTCGTCTTTGTCTTTATTGATTCTGAGGTTTGATGACTCCACTATACCTGGTCTATTTGTCCAAGCCGCCATGCAGAAATAAAAAGAAACAAAGAAAGAAAAGCACAATTTTCACTTTCTCCCATTGCAGTTGTCTGGGAAGATGTGTGCCACTGCTATTTGTTTATTTTTGGAAGGAAGGTCCTCTCTCCACATGTCTTCTCTGAGTTAACGAATATAGGCCTGACAGCTGCCAACTGTGCCCTTCAACAGCCTCTGTGCTGCCTGGCCGATGAAGCCTTGACACACTGCTCCCCTCAGCCCCACCACACCTGAAGCAACACTGTTGTTATCATTAAGTTCTCATCCAACTACTAGGTGATTACTTACTAAGTTACTTACTATTATTAAGGCAGTCTCATAGTCTTACATAGCATATGAAATCAAAGTGTATTTCTTTATTTCATCAGGACAGGAAGATGGCAGGGAAAGCATTGGTTTGTGTGTATTTACAGTATGCACGGCAGTTATACAACTCTGAATATTCCTTTCTTATCAGTATTTATCAAGTTGAATTTCTCATGGAGAAACTGAGAGAGAGCAACACTGTTTGGAATGTGTGTGCAAGACATAGGAAGGGTGGGGGGGTGGGGGGGGGGGGGTTGGAGTCAGATCCCTTTTCAAAATCACTTCTTCTCTTTCCCTCCCGTCTTTGTTTTAAAACTGGGATGCTTTTAGCTTTTGAAAAGTATCCTTTCCCTATCTGTTGCGCGGCAGCCCCAGTCGTCATCACCTTGCCTCTCCCCGCAGCCCTATTGGAGCGCCGGTAAATAGCTGGCATTCCTGCCACAAAGAACCGATGATGTGGGCTTGGGGCCTCCGTGATCTCCCCAAATTAATTAAGGCCTTTCTTCTCCCCGAGCAGGATCCGTGGCCTTTGTCTCTCTAATACATCTTAAGCCCGGTATTAAATACAAGGGCAGAGTCTACGCTCATTATAAATCTGTCACTGCCTGCTTTGCTCTTCTCGGCCTGGCCCGTGAGCCTAAAGAGGCTTCGGTGTAGCAGAGAAGCCATCCTGCAGTCTGGCTCTCGCCCATTGCCTCCTCCTTATCTGCCGCCCCTCCATGCTCCCCACTGGCTTGGTATTTATTTGAATATGAGAAGGTCTGCTTGTTGTTTCTGGCAAAAGGGGGCTTGAGGCTGAGACCCCCTCCCCACTACCTCATGCCCCCCAACCCCCCCCCCCCCCCACCCCCCAACTTCTCTCGTCCCTGCAACGCTCGCCCCATCTGTCCCTCCTCAGCCACCCTGGCTTGTTCACTCTTCACCAGCCTCTGCTTTCATGAACTTGAACCACAGACCTCTAGTCAAAGGCCATTACAAACAGGCCCACTGTGCATGTGTATGAGTGTGTGTGTGTGTGTGTGTGTGTGTGTGTCTCAGTGTTTAAGTGCACGTGTGCATATCCTATTAACTGCTTTCCTTCTCTAGCAGAAATTAATAACTGTTAGCAGAGGTAGTGTGCAAGCCAGCGGGGTGGCCAGGGTCTGCTTCTTTTCTTCCAAAAACTCAGCTGAGTGAATATTTCCTTTCAAATCAGTAAAAGCACCTTTTTTTAGAGGCTGGTCCAGTTTCTTCCAGTCTTCTTTTTTTCCTCATTTTTGCTTTCCCGATTGCTTCGTCCCTTTGGCCCATCTGAAGAAAGGCCCCCACCTATGTGGGTCAGTAAGATGATGAGTCCTCCACTTCATCTCCAATTTGAAACGCTGAAGGTGTTTAGTGGGGTTTTAACATGGCGATTCGTTCTGTGACAGCAGGATCAGGATCGCCTCTTACCAGCAGCAGGAAGCGGATAACATGTCCATTAGAGAAACCCCCACACCAACCCTAAACAGTGAAATTAGGGGATCAGAGGCGTGCAGAGATTTGACCTTGAGGAATGCCAATACCACTCAACGGGCTGAAAATGTGCAGCGGAGAAGACAGGAAAATGAGCTACAATGCGGCGTATTGTTTGGGCGTACCAGAGATTTGGGTTGAGGGGGACTATCGGGCCTTCCTGTGCTCCTCTTCCAAGATGAAGTAGCAGGAAGTCACACAGGAGGTAAACAATGTGCAGAATGTAGCTGATACCAAGGACTGGAATTCACACCCCCATCATTCCTGTTGGCATGGCTCCGGGGCCAGTTGATAATGGACACAGCGCCCACCAAACACCCGGATTCCATGTTGGAAATATTGCCCCACCTTAGAAAATGTTTACATTCAGCGTGGCTCAGTGTGAAATGACCTGCAGACTTCGCTCGGTGATGGTTTTGCTTGGATCAGCCACATCTCAGGTCGTAGGCTGTGCTTCAGGTCACAGATCTTGCTCTGTGCGTCTTGTCACTCAGTCACTTGGAGAATCTGTCAAAAGCAGCCTCCACCAATCAGAGCGAGCACTGGGCTGTCTGATACTGATTACAGCGATTCATCATGTCAGGCTCTCCCTGCCACCACATGTTTGTTTTGATCTCTTCCTCTCCAGCACGGTGACAGTGAAAGATGAGGGACCATGTGGCAGGTCCGGCACTGTGCCATGGAAAACCGGAGCACAAGAAGCCCCTTTGGGTCCCAGCACCGGGCTCTGTGCACTGGTCACGGCCCCGGCTCGGAGCTCCATGTCGGGACTCGGAAACAGCGAGCTCATAGGGAGTGGGCTAGATTTGACCGGCTGGCTAATTGCAGACCCAAAAGTGTAACTTTAGGTGATAGGGGGATTAAGGCATGTTGACTTGTGTTCACTGGGGGGCTAAACTGACACTCAGTTCCCCCACAGCGGACAGTTCCTGAAACCCCCTGGAGTTGGCTGGGGGGTCTGGGTCACATTAAGGGGTACCGTGTGGCCTGCTAGGGCATGACCACATGACCAGCTCCTCTAAAACAAGCACTGCTGTGTCCATAATGTCAAACACTTCCTCCTTCTACATCCATTAGCCAGCACTGGAGGTGGCTGAAGGAACATTTGAGAGCCGAAGGAAAACAAAGGGTACAGAGATTACATGGCCCTGGTATAATGAAAAAGTTCCCTCGTCTATTGTACTGAAGTCAAAGAATTTACTCAAGGAAATATTGATCTGCTTTTCTGTTTGCATGAAGTAGCATTTTTTCATTGTTGGAAATGAAAACATTTGATCATATTGTTACTAGTATAAATAGTAAATGCAATCAGAAGAAATCCCACACTGTAACATTTCTGGCTACATTTAAAATACACTGTTTACACCCCAAAATAAAAATCACATTTTATAGAAGTTGATGTATAGTACAGATTTTATTTGTAGCTTTTGCATGTGTGGACTTTATTGTTACATTTAAAGCTCATCTTGGTTGCAATTCTAGATATATTTGAACCAAATGAACTAAGATGTACAATACTTTTAGAATTGTTTGTTATGTATCCGTATGAAAATATATATTTCAAAAGAAAATGTTGGTCACATTAATAGACAAAGGCTGCATTCTAACATGTATACAACTTCATTTGGGGAAAATCTAAGTATCACACATCTTCCAGAATATTTACCAGTACTTGCAAATCGTGAAGAACACATAAAACTGGAAAATGACTTGTATAAATTAAGCCTACATATACATTAAATATAAAAAACCTGATTTACTTTGCAGTCATGTGACATATAAATTAATTCCTAAATAATGTATTTTTTTGTTATTTTAAAACAACTAAATCCCCCTTATTGTTGCAACTGACATTAAAATGAAATCAGAATGACATATTGTTGTGTTTTTTCTAAAAAAGAAAAAACAAAAGTTTTAGCAATAAAACGGGACAATAGAACCAATGAGCAAAAAAGCTGTTAACCTCAAGAAACAGATATTTTATCAACCAAATCCCAGTCATTCTGGTTTCACAATAAAACGCCCAATACTCTCCGGACCCTCTCGATAACCCGAGTTGTGTCTGACACAGTTTAAAATGTCTTTATTTACAATCACACTGTCCTTTCACAGGTATTCCACGGGCCCCTATCGTCCTCTCCCGCACTGTAAAATATGGGTGGACCCTCTGACAGATGGGCCAAGTAGCACAGACGAGCAGGAATCTTTCTCGTCATGCGTGTTAGAGCAACCTCCCATGCGGCTTACGTTGAGAGGGCCTAAACATTGGAGGGAACTGGATGTGGGAAAAAATACCCCCTGTGTTTGGGTCTGATTTCTCAGCTCATTAATCTTGACTGTAGTCGTACAGTGCCTCTCGCAGGCTGGCATATTTTCAGCCAGCTTGAATGTAATGATATTTATTAGAACATGTCCTCGCTTGCAGTATGTCTCTTACCGTATCTGACATCATTGTCCTAGATACCGAGTTGTGTTTACATATGACTAAGGCGAAGAGGGTTGGACATCAATATTGTTCATGTTCTCTTTTTGTAAAGATTGTTTTTCTAATTTAACCTTTTTGTCTTGTTGAAACCTAAAATCCTTTTGCTAACCTGCCCATTAAATCAACAATGATTTCAAATGTGTATTAAACAGCTGTGTGCATAAGCAAAACTAATACTAAAATTACATTCAATCAAAATTCCCCATATAAACAAGACTAGTTTTAACACCCTATAGTAATAATAATAAGTCTTTTAGTCCTGTTGAAACCTAAAACCTTTTTTGCAACATAATATCAAACTCCTAAATAGCTATTTAAAAAAGTATCTATTTATATAAAAAGGCAAACAAAATTACATTATTTGTTGGTGTAAAACCTAGATATATGGCCCTCACTTTAACATACTAAATAGCATATACTGTAAACAGGCAAGATAATATTTTAGCAACAGACATTTATTTGTCTGTGATCAGTTGAGAACCATCATCTTATTTGTCACAAATTAACTTATTAAAATCAGGGGACGACATTTAAAAAAAAACAACAACTGACGACAACAAACACAATGCATGCATACTATTTATCAACGGTTATTCCTCTACTGCCTGCAAAAGGAAATCACTGCCTACTGCTTCATGCAGCAGTTTGAGACCGTTTGACTGGAGAGATGGTATAAGTGAATGTGTGTGTATCTGTGTGTGTGTCTCTCTGTTACAGGCCTTGGAAAAAGCAGTAGCTCCCCTGTGTGGTTTGCTGGTGTAAGAACACCTGGCACTGCAGGGGGAGAGGTGGGCATTTGGGTTCCAAGACATGACCTGCACAGCTCCACTGGCACAGCGAGAGGTAGGACTTTTAATCCTGCGATGAGGCACTGGCATTAATACACTGCTACGACTAATGCACCTGCCACTTAAATCTAGACCCAGTTAGTGTCCAAATGTTGGATGCATTTCCTCCTCAGCCTGAGCTCTTGTTGTTGAAAAACACACCTAGAAAAGCCTCTGTCATCACCTGTGACTCTCCATGTGACTTATGACAACAACTTGCCCAATACACACACACACACACACACACACACACACACCTACACACACACACACACACACACACACACACACACAGTTATTTGGTTAGAGGCCGTTTGGTTCAAGTTGATGTTTTGGGGTGAGCCGTGATATTGCGTAGCTTCAGAGGCGGCCTAATGCAGGATCAGGTGTCTCCGTCCATATCGGATGCCTGTGCGGAGTGGATGGATAGCTTCAGATGGCATTTGTCCTCTCTGGACACTGGACCCTTCACAACCCCTCCACCTTCCAAATATTTACCTGACATGTCTCCGTGGGTGGTGGCCTATCTAAAGAAACATGTATACACACATTCACATTGATGGATTTTTTTTTAGCATACAGATAAACACACTGGGGTTTTACTGATTTGTGTTTTGAAAGCCGATATGGATGCTATTCATTCCAGTATTTTACCTCATACCAAAATGTGTAGAAAATACTACAAATATTTCAGAAAATGACCATTGTGAATGTCATAAATCCTTTGAAATAGCACGTAGGTCATCATGGGAGTCCATAACTGCCCACTATAAATTCAAATGAGTTTCCAATTCATTAATACACACACTGGCTGATAGATGCATTTACCTTTTACACAGGTCCATTCCCGTTTCACGCCTCATTGGCGTCGACACTTTGAAGTTGTCGGCTGCTTGTTTACTGATGCAAATTAGCAGGTAAGGGACCTTCAGAGGAGCAGAGAGCGTGGCAGCTTCGTGGGTGGTGGGCCCTCCTTCTAACACCGCACCCCAACTCATCTTCTTCCATCCATTCCCCTCTCCATCTCTACCCCCCCGTGAAGGAATGCTTTCAGCTGGACTCACCTGGTTGAAGGGCCTGAGTCAGGCCTGTGGAGGTTCAGGTGAGTGGAGCTCAGAGAGGCTCAAACTATACTGCTTGGCTGGGGTATAGCTTGGCATCCCGGTGCTAAAATGTACGACTGTTCATTGTTATATTTTAGCTACATATCCTCTCTGTTCTGTGAAAACTTTGTATCTCCAAATTGGTGATTTAATTGTTTTTTTTCTGATAAATGGAAGAATTAAATGTTCCTTTATAGGTTGAGAAAAGATTCCACTCACTACGCTAAGTAAAGCATTTCAAACTCCATCTGATTCTCTGAAAAATGCATCGTCACAAAGCTGAAGACAGGGTTGCTCATAAAAAGTTTATTTCTCTAATGTATACAATTTATTTTGAACCCGAAGCATATTTCCCTACAAAAATCCTTAATCTCTACCATTGATCTCCTCTAATTTACCAATTTACAATGAATTCACATCATGATTACGAAAATAGATGGTTGGAATAGCTTTGGAATAACTTAATGTGATGTAGATTCCCTGTCAGGAATAATTTCACTGTCTTGAATCATTAATTTGTCTCTAATTCATGGTCAAAATGTATGTAATCTTACTGCGAGAGGAAAAATACCTTTTGTTTAATACATTTATACCAAAGTACGGCTGTTTAGTTGAGATGTTAACCAAGGAAATATCCAGGGAGGCATTGTGGAACACAAATATTATAAAGGAAAAAAAATCCCAACTTGTCCAAATTGTAATTTTTTTTATTACATTTGAGTTATCACATTGTCAGTTGCCAAAAAAACAATTCATCATTGTCTTCCGTTTTCAGTTATCCAGGTTGTGCAGAGCAGAAACAAACAGGAAATCAGCTTAATACTGTTACAGAGGGCCGTCTGCTTCACCAAACAAGGAGAGTAAACAGGAGTCGGTCCGCTGGGATCTCTGCTGCCCCTGCTTTCAATGGTGAGAACGCCACACTCCACCTTTTCCCACTTACTGACCCAAACACACTGCGCTGCCACGTACGGCTCGCTACATTGTGTCTGTGTGAATGAAGAATGCAGCTGTGACTTATACGTGCGTGTGTGTGTGTGTGTGTGAAGATATCGTGAAAACTGTTTTTGTTGAACTGTTTTTTGTTTTTGCATATTTTGTGTTCGGCTATCATTCTGATTAGTGAGGGTGTGCAGCTATGTTGAGTAGAAATGCAGATCATGACTGATGATCTGTTGAAATATCAACATATCCAAAACAAGAAAACTCATTTTGTAGTCCCCCCACTATATCGAGATGCATCATTCCATCACATTTTGTAAGTCAGTCAAGTAACAGTGCGTGTGTGTGTGAGTGAAAAAATATCATAGCACCCTCTTTAGGCCAGTTGGTATAGTATTGAAACAGTTGAAATGGAGCACATGATTCCCTACATCTTGCCAAAGTGTAATCCGCTGCATGCAGGATGTTGTGAGTGATGGGCAGATTACTGATGTACAGAGGCGTCGGATCCAGGATGAGCTCGCTGCATCTGTACGAGTGTGTGTGTGTGTGTGTGTGTGTGTGTGTGTTAGTGTAGAGGAGAATTTGCTTTGAAGGCAGGTCATTACTATGGACAGGGATTATCTGTCTCCCCCCCACCTACTACTTGCAACCCCTATCACCCCAGTGGCTTGTGACAGCCGGTGGTGTCAGTCACTTAGTCCAGTGTGTGTGTGTGTGTGTGTGAGTGTGTGGGATTGTTTGCATTAGGGCTGGCTGAGTAAACAGGGCTCGGGTGACCTCTGAAGGCTTTTCCATATCATTCATTCCAATTTAAATGTGGAAAAATATCACATGGGTGACAGGGGAGTACATTACTTGGTAGCACCAGATCGCGTTTGTTTACACGTATAATGAGGGCTCACATGACATGTTGGCATGTGATGAAACTCTAAAGATATCCATGGATGAAATTCCCAGCATGCTGTCCTTCTCTTTTAATGTATTTGATATGCACTTTAATCATCCCACCACATTTGTGAATATAAGACTTCAGCCTGTATTTGCCCCTTTGTACCCACATCGAATCAAATCTCACACACACACACACACACACACACACACACACACACACACACACACACACACACACACACACACACACACACACACACACACACACACACACACACACACACACACACACACACACACACACACACACACACACACACACACACACACACACACACACACACACACACACACACACACACACACACACACACACACACACACACACACACACACACACACACACACACCACCCTTTGCTACAGATTTCACTGCCAGTTTATCCTTAAAAGACTTGTGTCACAACAGTCTCCTTTCCTTTTTTCTATGTCGGATCCCTGTCAGCTCTGTGATTATCACCAAGACACCTGTGAGCAGAGGGAAGTGACACACACACACACACACACACACACACACACACACATGCTAATAAGCCTGTGAGATCCCCCTGGCTATGTAATGTACTTCCTCTCTTTACGCTCAGACATTCCTGAATGTTGCAGAAAGAGAGTCATGGGGTTTGTGTCTGTGAGAGTGTGATTTGTGTAGCAGAAAGCCATTCCTCAGATGCAAGTTTAAAGAAAGATAAACAAGTAGTGCTACGTAACACTACATAACACATGCGCCCAGCTTCTGATTGTGACTAGAACAGTGTAATGAAAAGATATTAGTCAATAAACCTGATATATATAATTACATTTCTTTGATTGTTCTTTATTTTCTAACTGATATAGTATACCATATGACAACAGGACTAGTCTCCATTACCCCAGCATGAACGTACCCGACACCCGGGTGCCCCCAGGTTTATGTGAATCACTTGTTTTGGCCCAACAGCATATTTTTATTTGAGGAGCCTTAACTAGTTAATTGTCCATGTTCATGGTCCAAATGCTGTTTCAAAGGTCAACATTGTACAACCCTGACCCTCTACTGTTCTTATTTCTACTTCTTTTCTCTTGTGCCTCAGGCTTTCCTTCTTACTTAGACTCTTTTCCCCCCGTCTCTCTATCTGTCTCCCACCTTCCCACCCACCACCTCTCTCTCTCTCTCTCTCTCTCTCTCTCTCTCCCAGTCAGTTGATTTATCCCCTTCTCTGTTTTCCCTGGACCACATGGCCCGGCAGTTTGCCCTAGCTCCACTCGTCCAGAACCGATGTCATTCAGATCCAGTTAAATAAATGGCCCTATAAATTTCCTCCAATAATAAGCCCTGGTGCTGCTGGAATGTGTGGCAGCTCGTTCGGGACGAGACGGGTGGAGGGTGAGAAATCCACGCAACCCAAAGACCCAGACGGCATTGGATGCTGTGCGGATGACGAGGAATCTGGGTTGAGCAAGTGTGTGTGGAAGCTGTGGGGGCAGGGTCTGCTCGCACTAGGAGTGGGTGTGAGGGAGGCAGGGGACTGGTCGGGGGATTCTAGGCCCCTGTCTACCTCCATACCTGGAACGAGACCTCAGGGACACTTTAAATCAGCCCACCCAGAGACAGAGACACCAATCGGGCCTCTGTCAGATCCAGCTAAATCAAGTCAAGTCAAGTGTGTTTGCGTGCATCTGTGCATGTGTGTGTGTGTGTGTGTGTGTATCTGCCGGTATGTGTGTCTGCATCTGCGTCTAAAAGTGTATGTCACTGGATCTCAGAGCAATCCAGCTAACTCATCTACAAGCCTGCATTTATAATCACCACCATCACTGTTATCTCACAGCCAATCCTAAAATCTAGTGCATATTCTATGAATAATCAGGGTGTCAATGTTAACAACCAAATTATAAATGAAACAGACTGTTTGTCCATTTATGTGGATGCACATATGAGTAAGTTGCAAAGGTTTGTTGTGGGACATGAACCCGTGAAAGAGCTGCGGGGAGGGACCGGACCTTTAAACTGGATATATGATGCTTGAATCATGTAAATACTTGCTGTGTTTTTCTTTTCTTTTGCCTTGCTTGTATGTTAATTGGTAAATGGACTTGCATTTATAAAGCGCCCGTCTAGTCTTTCGACCTCTCAAAGCAACAATTTTTCTAACCGCAGATTATAAACTTTTTAGTTATAGCCAACAGAAGGCCAGTGTTTTGGTACTCCATTCATTGCATAAGGATTTTCTTTATTTTTTGTTTACATGGAATACAACTACTTTTAACTACGAGCTACAGACACATGCTCGCAGGGAGCCAATTAAGCGGACAACGGCCTGCATCATCACTTGAACTTTGACCTTTACAATCTAATCCACAAAGCACTTTACAGAGGGTGAGCTCTGCTGTCATTTGTTGTTCTTTTTCACTCAGTCACAGTCTGTGTGTTTACCTTCAGCTGATGTATTGGCCCTTCACTTGCACCGCAGTAGCTGGCTGGCAGTACATGAGAAAAAATATCTGACCCCACCGCGCCGTTCCGCCTCGATGAGTCTCTGTGGGAAACATGGAAACTCAATATTATTTCTCCCACCAACAGGGGGATGCGCTTCACACAAGGGGGTCTAATGGCTTATAGTGGTGGTCACAGCACAGCAGCAATGACAGCGTGAGAGACGGATAGATCACATCAAAGAGCTTCCATGCACCTCTTCCAGTGTCATCTAAAAAAATGGTTGACGCACAGACTTCCCTCCCACCACCATGGCGCAAACAACATTAACTGTCAAACTAACACACCCAGCCAGGAACTTTATTTTAAGGAGGGGTGAGCTACCATTTCCACAGAGGTTCTGCAGGGTTGTGATGGGTGGGTGAAGGAGGTGGAAGGGTGACCATCTATCCCGCCCCCCCCCTGCCTCCACACAACTGACTCCATCCCTCTACCTTGTCCAGTTATGGAGCTGAGTGACTGGCCCACTGTGCGATGCCAGTGACCCGAAACCCATTTACTGCCTTAAATCGCTGGCCCTGTCCGCCTCCCCCACCTTCACCTCTCTTCAACGCCACACTGCCACCCTCTTGTCCGTCGTCTCCAGAGGATGACAAATCACCCTCAACTCCTCAAATGGGTCTGAGACCACGCGTGGCCCCTGGTCCCCTCCCTACAGCCTGCCCCGTCTGCTTAGAGAGGCGATTTCTCATCCTGGAATGAGGCAGTGGACCTGGCCAGCCCTCCACCTCCCCTCCACCCCCCCTCTCCCACAAGAGCTCTAGCTTATATCTATGTGTTTAATCGAAACTACATGGAGAAAATAAACATCGATTGAGCGTGATGTTGACAGATGTTCAGAAATATGAACGTCAGCCATAGTGGAAAGAAGTGGGCATTGATCACCAGGAGGATGGATACTGTTTCGCGTTTGTACCTGTGTGTGTGTATGTTACATCCCTGTTACATGAAATGATCCGTTTTAGTGCGTGTGTTTGTCTGTTTCTGTGTATGTTTGTATATCTGTCGCATGAATTGGTCAATGTGTGTTGGGTGTGTGTGTGTGTGTGTGCTTACTACATAACCGTCTGGCTCCCATGTGAGGCAGTAAATCCATCATTCCTGCTGCGTTTACCTACCACTTCACAGAGCTGTATGTCCAGTGTAAACAACGTTTATCACTGCATGCAAATGAGCCTGTAAGCCGCAGACTCCACAAAGACTCCATTCACTCCGAGCATGCCGTTTTACCAGCACGTTGAATCCGATACCCCAGATTACAAGCTTACTCCCAGGCATTGTGCGCTGCTTTGCTGTCACTCACGCTCTACAATGGTTCCCTCCGACGTCATTTTACAAATAGTCTGCGTTTTCTGGTGCCATTATTAGAGTTATGACCAATACCAGTCCACATAAATGTCATGTTTCAACTTTGACAGGCCTGCTGTTAACATGAGAGAGAAGATTTATGTCCTCTCCCTCCTCTTCTCCTCCTTTCTTCACCTTCCATTTCCTCCTCCTGTAACTCCTCTCTCTCTTACCCCTCCTTTCTTTTTCTCTTTCCCCCTCCCTGCATCCTCTCAAGGAGGTGGTGGTATGTGTTGATTGTAGTGATTTCGCTGTTACAGTGCATTGTGCTTTCCTGCCCTTGGGAAACAACACCATGATGACATGATTGATATGTCTGTCATATGTATTAGGCCAATAAAATCATTGTATTAAAAACCCAGTTAGTCACCTCTGATGAGATGAACACCTGGATTATATTAAAATACATCAGTGATTGGATTCACAACATGTTCAGTCAAATGATTGTGACCATGGATTCACAGAGTTTTAATGCCCCATGATGATCTTAGCATTTTTGGCATCAGCCTGCAAAAACCCACACTGACTGAAGTCTTAACAGCAGCACGTGTTGCTGTAAATTATGACTTAGGGCCCCACTGGGAGGTAGAAAAGATTTATAGGACACTAATAAGCACTATCTCCTCGCAGATCACACTACAAGACACTGTGTATGTGTGTGCGTGTGCTTTGGGGGTGTGTGTATAGGTGTGTTTAACCCATCTTGTGGGGACATACATCTGAGTCACTTTGTGGGGACTCGCTTTCCTTTTGGGGACAAAATGTGGACAAAATGCAGGTCCCCACAACGTGAATCATTACAGTTTATTCTCCAGGAAATAAATGGGAGTCAATGCAATGTCCCCAAAAGTCATGAAAACATGACTGTGTGTGTGTAGGTCTGTGTGTGTTAGAGAGAGAGAGATAAACAAAAACAAACAAAAAGTGTGCACTTACAGAAACACGGTGTGCCTGTGGTTTAGGATAATGTAATATAAAACATTTGTGATGAGTTACATGGGAAAACTGGAATGTGAAGCAGTAAAATAAAAATGCATACAGAAAAATAACAGTTGAGTATGATTTGACATAATAACTCAAATATGTCAACAACACATTGAGTGAAAACGTATGAATGACGAATGAAAAAAAGCAGTCACTGTTATGAAGGTGCACAGGATAACAGAGACAATCTGCACTCGGTTTATAAGTATGTAACTTGTATATCAAATACAATATCAAAATGGTTCATTGTTTTAATATGTTTTTATGTCAAACTCCATGCCCTAGTTTGTAACAGAAGGTTTCTGTAAAAATGATCTCCAAACCCAGCACAACATACCCACAGAGCTTCATGAGAGGCCAGAGACTGCCAACCAATGTGTATTTGTGAAGGCAGCTTTACACACAGTTTTGCAGTTTGACTTGCTAAGCCTTCTCCTCCCAAAAGGCCTTTTGGCAGCTCAGGATTCTCTGCTCTGAGCCAGACACATTTCTTTATCAGAGGAATGGCTCTAATAAAGACGCTACAGAATTCTGTCATATCCAGCCTGGCCCCTGTGTGTATGTGTCAGCACTGCTTTGGATGTGACATTGCTGCCTACTTGTAAGAGCGGCCTTTGACAGAGCAACAATAACATCGAATCTGACTGAAGACACCCTCAGACAAAAAGAGAGAAAGAGAGCCAATATGCTGACATTGTGAGTGTGTATGTCTGCATGTGGAGAGGCACACACACAAATGCCTATCTGCCCATATGTGTGTTCACCTGTGACCATGGCTATTCATTAGAGAGAGGTGAGCTCATCAGGGTGGATCCGACAGAGGGATTGGTGAGTGTATGGGCTTGCGGCCCGCTTCAAATCCAAGGTTAATCCAGGCCTTTCACACTGGAGAGTCTAGTTAACATAGAGCGTGGTGGGTGGGTGGCAGTAAGTGAGTGGTAACAAGATTTTGATCGTGAGTATTTGAAAGTATTGATTTTATTCACCGAAACAAGGATAATTTAACTATGCTATAGTTATGTTATGGACATCAGTTTAATAATGCAGTAAACCACAGTTGCTGTGAAGAAGAAGATGTGTGACTCAGAGCTGTAGCGCATTCCAAACGCTTTGTTGTTGCACATGGGAACAAAACACTATTTCATTGTTGAGGAAATCAGAATCCATTATCTAAATGAGAACCCATCAATACTTTTCAATATATGTATGTTTCTTACCGATTGCTAATTGGGAGTTGTAGTTAACTTCTTTCCTTAAACTTGCATTAACTGATTCTTTGGCCACTTGAAGGAAGC
This sequence comes from Leptoclinus maculatus, assembly GCA_032191485.1. NCBI lineage: Eukaryota > Metazoa > Chordata > Actinopteri > Perciformes > Stichaeidae > Leptoclinus > Leptoclinus maculatus. Next base: position 27,219,855 of record JAVDOI010000005.1, read on the forward strand.
TACAAGCCCTGCTGTGAGGCTGTAGTAGAATGTCATCACAGCCTGGCTTGGCACTGACGCGGGACAAAGGTAAAACCCTATAAAGTTTTGTTTTACTGGCCTTTTTAACTTTTCAAGCACATCAAAGCCTGGACAGTGTTCTTACTGTAAATCAATTGACATGACATCTATGCAGAATATGAATGCAACTCTATGGGTCTAAAAAAGGGAATGGGGAGTGAAGAAAGAGGGACGGAGGGGAGGTTGGTCACTGTGAAGTGTGTGTCCATACCCTTAACAACTCACTGTACATTTAGTCTGCACGGTCACAGTTCCCGACCGCCATTACTTCCAGTTACACATGGACTGCTCATACTGTATAAACACGTCGTGCCACCATCCCCAAACCTCAAGTACACACTCCCTCTCAGGATTCATATGTGCTTCTTGGCAGCAGCTGCAGCCCTTTGTACTGTGGGTTTAGCAAGGTGTGTGTGTGTGTGTGTGTGTGTGTGTGTGTGTGTGTGTGTGTGTCAGTTCATGATTCACTGTGAGTTCATGTGTGTTCTCTCCCATCGCCTCAGCTGACAAGGCATTAAACCTCTCTGAGAAGCATGTAGCCACTGGCATGTAGTCCGCCGGGGATTTAGAGGGTAGAGAAAGTGGCAATGTTTTTCTCTTGGTTGCCCCACACACACTTTCTGTCTTTAATGTGGTTGTCACTCCCTTTACTGTTCTCAGACATGTGCGCACACACACTTAGACAAAAAAGGTGAAAATCCATTGCAAATGATGAAATCCATCCTTCGAGGTTTACTTTCCTGCTTCCCAGAAACTCTTTTTCTCTCTCCTGCCTGATGGATTGTTTCGCTCTCTTTTAGTCAACAGAGAATTCCACAGGAAACAACCATAATTAAGAAATATTGATGCTGGATACATCTATTTGCTTTTCCAAAATGAGCATTAACAAAATTTGGTTACAGTCGTTTATCACTGTACAGCAGCTCTTGGCATTGGACACAGACGTTTGCTTCACTCGCTGCTGGCCTATCAGTATTTCTCTTGGCGATGACTTCATTAGGGCTCGATTTGCTGTCCTGTAAACATGTGTCTCTCTGGGAGATATGATTTAATGGCTGGACTAACTGTTCATCTGTCTTCCATACACATGGTAAAGCATAACATCCCTGAGCCATACAAGAGGGTGGACAAAATACTGGAATCAACATGACACAGACTTTGCATGCTCATAAGTTTGTGCTAGCTTTAAAATAGGCCTGATGATATGTGTTCAGAGAAATATGAGGCAATTAGGGAAGTTTGTTAAAGGCAGAACATCAGTCACAAAAACTGATCTTTTTGCTTTTTTAACAAGCCCTCACAGTTATATGGTTATCTGTTCGCGATAAAGACATCTGTCCCTTTGCAACATTTGGGAACAATTGGAAGACAGCAAGCTAGGCTAACTAGCTTGTACTAGCTTAAAAGGGGATGCTAATTAGCCTAGCTCGCTAGTGCTAGCAGTGATTCCCACGAGACGTCACCTTTTGTTTATGTTATTTTAAAACCTGCAGAGTCATTGGCAGCTTACACACTCTGTACTGCGTTTGTTAAACACGAGCAGCAACCTCCGCATCTGAAAAGTGAAGCCAACGTGGAAATGCCTTAAACTTGCATTCTTTCAAATGGCCAGAAGGGGGCAACTCCTTTGGTTGAAAAAAGAAGTCCAAACGTAAGTCTATGAGAAAATGACCATACTTCTCAATTGATTAACTACTGCAGTAAAAATTGTAAACATTAGTTTATGGTCTCAATTGCTAGTTTCAAGTCTTGATAGATACAGCATAATGGTCATTTTGTAAATAATGGTCCCATTTATAGTAAAATAGATAAAGCAGCATATGCTTTAGGGCGTGGCTATCTTGTGATTGACAGGTCGCTACCACGGCATTGTCAGGTTTAACTGTTGTCCATGTTTCTGTTTTAGAAAAGTTTTCAATTCATGAAAGTTGATAGAAACATTTTGGTTGCCTAAAAATGTCTTTTTCAGCGTTCCTTTGCACTTAGCTCCTCGTTATCATATTACAAAACCTCGAGGCTTCAAAACGGCAGTCCTAAGCAAATGGTTGATGTCACGCTGACTAAGCCGACTTCTTATATACAGTCTATGTTTACACATTATGCAAAGATTTAGCGTTAGCTGTCACTCTGTCGTAACTCCAGATATAGTGATAGAGGACCATCAAAACTCACAGCAAGAAGAAGACCTGTAAGCAATCTTTACGTTTCCTTGTTATTCAAATCATTAATTGGAATAATATACAGATAATTCCTTCCCTAAAAATAAACCTGAACTTCAGTTTCACTTTAGAGGGGAATTCCAATTTTAAACAACCTGGTTCTTGTGTAGCTTTGGCCATCCAACTTTATCTCCTAGATATTACATGTGCAATTACAAACATGTTTTGAAGGAAACGTAAAGAAACATTCTCTATTAACATAATGAGGAAATGTTGTTAATTAATATCTGGGCATTCGCTTAAATGATAGTGAAGGTATCAGTACAATTTTCGCAGAAAACGTATATTTTCTTTTTTCCCCGCCAAAATAACCAATCTTGCAACTACACAATTTCTGCTCAGAGTGACTCCCACATTATTCAACTTTTTTTCATTATGTTTAGGCACTCAAGGCAGGTCAGGTGCCAAAAAAGTCCAGTGACTTGAAGCATGAGACACCTGTGACTTCAGTTCTGTAGATACGTGTATAGGCTTTATTTACTCACAAATACTCAGTGGTTGTATTCGTCAACACAACGTAACTGGGAAGACAATTTCGAAATATATATTTAATTTAATGGAGACAGGGTTGGGCCATCATTCTTCACTCACCAAGTTAATCGTTGAGATCTGAACATGGCAACATCACTAAAGATAAGTCCAATATGCAAAATGTATATCAAACCTGTCTGTGGTCAACATCAACAGTTCACAGATCAGCTTTTTAGTTCAGCAGTTTTACGTAACGTTCTAACGGTTGTTATCAATGCAGTTTTCCTGTGCAATGATCGACATTTTGGGCATGTTCACTATTAGTTTTACCCCTAAATAAATGCTTTAAATCTTCTGTCTAAACTGTTGGCTTGTTTTAAACCTGTCTGATTGCTTTTTTTTTTTTGCTATACAATGTTATATTTACAGATGGAAATTATGGCAAATACTACAAAAAGTCTCAAAGTACAGTCTGAAATATTACCACAAAATTGAAATAATTCGTTAGAGACGGTGTTTTTATCTCTTGTATTTAAAACAGCTTGCCACTTAGACCAAAGCACACTGAAGACTAATTATTTGGGAGGAGCACAAACCCTGCAGCTCTGGAAAACATAACAAGGTCTAATGCATCTGTCATATTTTGCCTGTATCCAGACAGGTTTATATTTAGAAGAAGCCAAAGGAAGCCTACAACCTCTAATGTCTGTTGCACACCTCCACAAATTGTGATCTGTAAAGCCAAGCTATTAGGTTTAATGATTGCTCTGCATGGATGAAAAGCCATCTGCTATTGAGAGCTGACAACCTGCAGGGTTTAATTCCACCCCAACACTGCAGGTGATTTCACTCTCTTGTCAAGGTGTGCTTATCAATGAAATATCCTGACCAAAACATAAACTAGGCAGAAAAATCACAGGAGGAGTTGTATAGACATGCAATATCTTGCACACTTTTTGATAATTTTTTAATGTGTTCATTTTAGGAAATCCTGTATTGGTAAAAAAAAAAAAAAATATTACAGAAAAGTGCATCATGTCCACTGATGACGACACTGCCAAAGCAAACACAAAGACCAGGAACCAGATTACCGAACATAACCAGCCTGACAAATTTAGTGTAACAATACTCTGTATTTCAAAACTCTTCTACTCACCACTGGTGCCTCTCACACACTTTTGAGTGACAATCTGTAGAGGTAGTGTTTGAGAATGTAGTGATTTGATCGTCCGTGCTGAGAGTTTGATTTACTGATTCACTGCCAATGTCTCTCTCTCGTAGACAAACACACACACACACACACACACACACGTCCATACAGCTCTGCTGCTGCTTAGCTTTGAACTCTGACCTGACAGCCCAGCAAGACCTTACCATAAATTATGAATCATGAAGTCGAGTGAGCCTGTCTTTGTCCTGTGTGTTTATGTGTGTGTGCATGTATGGGTGCATGCAGAGTTGTAACCGTCAAACTCTGTGTGCAAAAAAAAAAAAAAAAAGACTAAGTGTTAGTTAGACATGTTTTAGACCCTGATTCGTAGAAGAGTGGAAGTGTGAAAAGGACAGAGAAAGAGGAATGAAGCATAAGGCAGAGATTAGTAATCCCCCCTGTTTGAAGACATCGATGCCCAATATGCCTCAGGGCTGTTGTTTCCTGGCTGAACCTGACCTCTGACCTCTCTGGAGACGTGAAAAAAAGGAAAGCAAATTTCCCTGCAAGGTATCACAGTTACTAAAACTCACTAGACACCGTCTCAAAATAGTGTTTTGTCTCTACTGGTTTAGTAAGAATGATGTCAATAATAAGTACCTGATACAGCAGGTAATATTCTTCCTGCTCTCTACATGTTGGCAGCAATGGTATTATTTAATGTTAAAACAAGCTCATGAAACCTGAAGAGCAGCCACTATGGCAATTAATATAATAAATTAATGGCGTTTTAAAGCATCAAAACGGTTAACAATCATTATTATAGTGTAAGTTTTGTAATATTGTAGTTTAATATGTTTTTCAGAGGTACAATCAATCAAAGTGACTTCAATAGCGTCTGCGCCTGTAATGCACCTTGAGACGTGTTAGTCATTGTTTCTTATTTTACAGCATGTTCTCTCTGTATTGCTGGATCGTTTTCCCTGTTAAGTAGCAGGGAAGAAGAGAAAAAAGAAAAAGAGCTCGGGCACTTGTTGAGACTTGCAGCATCCAGTAAAAGGAAAGAGGCAAATGGCAATTACAGAGCTTGTTTTTAAGAGGAACCATTTTTGGCTGACGATCCTATGGCTCCAAGCTTGCATCAACAAACACAATGATTGAATATCATTAATAAAATTACTGTATGTTTGAATAATCCATATAATGAACATATTTTAACTCAGCATATCAGTCTTAAAATAGGTACTACACCGATTTAATCTTCTGTAACATTGTCAGACTCATGATGGGCAGAATAAGTAATAACCGATGCAGCAGAACCAGAGACATTGTCTTTTTGATTCCATCCTTTCTAATTTTTTTAGTATTTTTTTTATCTGGAGGTTACATTACAGTCATTTAGCAGACGCTTTTATCGAAAGCGACTTACAATTCAGATTCTATCACACCGTAGGCACAGCTACGGGAGCAATTTTGGGGTTAAGTGTCTTGCTCAAGGACACATCGACATGCGACTAGTGGAGTTGGAGCCGGGGATCGAACCACCGATCCTCTTGATTGAAGGACCTGTCGCCTTACATTACAATACGACTTGACAGTTGACAGTTCAGTCTGAGATTTGGGTGTGTTTTGCTAATGTAGCCTTGAGCAGCTAGCCTCAAGCATTGGGAGCAGGCTACAGAGCTCACTTAATTTTTAATTAGTTTTTTTTTGTCATTCATTTTCAAACTTGTCGTCCAAACTAACACTGACTGAAATGACATCGCTTGAGGCACTATATCAGACTTCATCAGACCAAAGTTATTAGTTTCTTTCAAACAGTAAAAACACAACGCTTCATGTGGAAAACTTCATTTTGTCTTTTACAATGATATCCAAGTTTTTTGAAGCCCATTTCCTCTTTTAACTATTCTGCATGGTTAGTCTCTGGAGGATGAACATTTTAGAATCTCTATGGTCTCGTCTAAGTTTCCAGAGGTTAACATGATGTCCTTTGTGACTCCAAAGGATTCAGAGGAAGACTGTTGGAAATGATTCCTCTGAGTGCGTTTTAGATCCCGCTCTCCCCCCCCCCCCCCCAACATCTCAGGAGGTCCGGCCAGGCCTGGCAGCCACTCAAAGACGCCCTTCTTTTGCCCTGTGCCCCTTGGGAGGGCAGCCCCCAACATTTATGCAAAGTCAACAAGCCCTAATTGTAGGATCAGCTTACAAGCTAAATTCCTCTTGAGCCCATTAACAACTGCAGTTAATTATAAGTCAAGCGGAGGGGTGTGAGTGACAGTTAGAAGAGGCGATATAGAAACACAACGGAAAGGGAAAAAGCCTGGAAACATTTCAAGTTACATCAGGAATACAATACAGACACACATGCACATTAGATTTTTTTTGGGTGGACCTCCCAGACTACAGTAAATCTCTTCTTCATTGGTCTTAGTGGAAGGGATTTGCTCAATGAAGGAGAGGATCAGAGCAGTGACTCACACATTGTCAAAGTCACAAATGTTCATCCAGCCTCAATGTGTCAGCTTGACAGCAGGATCTATCTGCCCTCTAATTACACTCTTGGACAGCTGAGTGCACATTCATTTAAAAGTCAGACAGTGATATGAGGAAGTGAGCCATTACACCGTGGCAAAAACAGGTTCGATGGGCGAAAGCTGGCAGGTTTGTATGATGGTTATTACTGACCCCTGGTACAAGCAATGCACATTACTGTTATGCTGCCTTGACTTCATTTTGGTCAAAAATGACTTTTTGTACAATAAAGACCTGCTCTATCATGGGGACAAATATCCTGTGCCTTCTGTGTTGTTTTTTGTTGAAAATAGTGGGTCGTGTTTGCCTTAAAGTACGATACATTCTGGAAAAACCAAGGCAAAATAAAACAACTTCACTTCAGCTTCTCTGGCTTTGTTTCGCTTAGAATGCTTTCATTACCCAAGCATGAAGTTAGTCTTTGCCCACACTGGGGTTTGTAAATGAATTGCAATGAAATGCTATGTCATAAATAAGTCATGGTATAGTATGTGATAAAAAGTCATAGTATGCCGTAAAAATCCACATAATCATATAAAAGTAATGGTAATAAAAAGTATGATATAGTATAACATCAAAAGTCAGGAGAACATGGCTGGATATAAAACATTTGTAAACGTACAACTGGAGCTAACCAGGAGCTTTGCATATTATTTTACATTTACTTATTTAAATTATTCATTTTAACCAAGCATATCGATCTCCACTGTTCTTCAGTTGCATGTCCCGATGGCATATTCTGCATTTGACTTTTCTTTTCAGCAGTTTCCTCTTCTGAAGCCACTTCATCAGCTTCAGGGTGTATTTTTTAGAGATGTGATCATTAACAAACCTCTTTAGCTGGCCGAATCTGCTCATTGTTTGCAAAAAATACACATTATGGATGATGAGTATCTAGCTAGCAAGTCACGAACTAGAGGTCCTGAGACAGGGACACGCCACGGCGTCACCTCAGTTGTCAATAGAGCAATCTAGGTGACATTCTGTTCATATGAGTGGAGTGAATGTGAACGTTTTATATCCAGCATGTTCTCCTGAAGGAGAATCTCTTTGTTTTTTACATGAATGAATGGCTGAGAGGTTTGTATGTATACGAGTACATTGTTTCCATCTTGCAATAAATATTGATATGTTCTTAATCACTTTGTGTTGTGTCTATTTGCCTTTTCTGTTGAAAAATGATGGGTTTGAGGCACTGTTGGATACCTCCTGCTGTTCCGAATAGCTAGACCTCCTCAATTTTTCATAGTCAATTTAAAATCCACTTCACTGCTTCGTGGTAGTGAGGAACAAGAGGAAAGCAGCCACAGTGTGGTGAACAGAGGCACGTCAGGCCTCGTGGCTATAATCCTGCTTTATTGAATTCTCTGTTGTCTTTATGAAGGCCAGGCTAAGATGGGGCCAACAGGTGCCAGTCTCAAGTGGGATGAGCATTAGGATGTTCCTTTTGACCCTGGAGGGAGATTGGACAGCTGCATTGTCTGAGTATGCGGGTGTAGCGGGAAGGGTGAGGAATTAATTAATTGAGTTCACAGGGTTACAGACGGGGTGTTTCCAGGTCGAGGCCATAGGCAAGTCGAGAAAGGTATTACGCGCAAGAACTTTCTCTGGAGCCCGAGTTTGACAGTGAGCTTCTTCAATGTAAAACAGAACTTCTGAACACCCAAACTCATCGTAAAGCTGGTTATCTTACATGAAACTCGGGGGCAAATTCACGAAAGGATTGTGCGGCTTTTGCGGACACCAAGCCTACACAAATAAGACCAAAAAAACGTGTTATCCTCAAAGCAACCACGAAGTGTGAAATGCACTCGTACTCTACATGAGGTAATATATATACATATGGTCCTGTTCTATGCAAATGAGTCTAATTGCATAAAACAATCCAATTCACAGAGATCTGCACTAATAGCCATACACAGTTGCAGGGAAATGATAAGCATCTTCAGAGAGTTGTTGGTAACTACAGCACATTATCTTTTATCCTCCTTTTCCAATCATGCCATCTTCTTAATCTTTTACAGTATGAAGGTGTGTGTTTGAAAACATCAAAACGACATGAAATCTGAATTATGGTTTCTCTCTGTCACGTTTAAATTCCTTGCCTGAAGTATTGAGGAATGCCTCTGCTGCTCATCAGTCAGGACCTGCAGCTCGTGGTCTGAACATTTTATTTTTAGCGTTCTTCCTAATGTGTTCTTGGCACAGTGGGAACATTTTTACTTTGTCCCATGGATAATTGCAATCAGACACAAAAAGGGCATATTTCTCTCAGCTGTAAAATGTTATGGGCGTGTTTGCCCTGTAATATCATTAGCACAATATCTTATGTGATTGGGACCTTATTAAGCAGATTGTTATTCAACAAACATCAAAACTTACAAAACAAATATTATAGGTGTATGTAAAGCATAAGTGTATCTGATTTTCGATTCTGGCTCGGCTGACCTTGTCAAGGGTTTTTCTCCGAAGGTGTTGAGTTTGATATCCTTAGTCAGCTGAGTAAGATATCTGGTAAATTGCAATATAATGTAATAAAAAGTTGCACTAACTTGGATTGGCTGTCTTAACCCTCCACAGTGTGCCTTGACTTGGTCAGCCTGGCAAGAGGAGAAGAAAGTCGAGAGACACGGCGAGTTCGTGGATGCATTAAGGATCCCAAGGCAACACCAGCACAAATTGCTGGCACCATGCTCAACCCTCTCTCTTACTCTCCCCCTCTCTCCACACTCACCCTGGTACATTCTCCTCACCCTTATGTCTCTCTCCTTTCCAGCTTCAGACGAGGAAAACCCCAAACCAGTTGGCCAGGGAGCACGTCAGCCTGTCGGCCGGCCTGTCTGCTCTGCAGAGGGCCCTGCCAATCATCATCTGGTTCTTTTCATGCTGTTTTGTACGAGTCTTTCCATTACACAAGTGCCATGATGTACCTGCTGGGGTTAAAACAATACACATTTCAGGGCTCCATGACATTTCCAATAGTTCTCACAGAAATATTTCATACTGATACTAAGCATAAAAGAAGGCAGGGATTTAAAGTTTCCTGTAGTTTAATTAATGATTTCACTGCACTGAAAAACCTTTGAATCAACTTCTAAATGAAACATAACCAACCATTATGTAGGTACTATGGAGGCTCTATGTGAATAATAAATGCACATTATCTCATGTTTAGTTACCAGCCGCGACAGCGTGTGACTAGTGAACCTTGTGAGTGTGTGTGTGTGTGTGTCATCCTGGCAAAATGTGGTTCTGGAGACACTTACTGTAGTGGGAACTACCACAGAGGCGCTTTTGAGCACTTTGCCAGGTGTTTATATGTCTGTCCATCCGTGGACATCTGACAGTCTGCTCTGCCCAGTCCCGAGTCTGGTTCTCACATGCCTCCCTTCCCTCCAGTGGGCCGAGCAATACGGCCTAGGCCTACTGCACGTCAGAGACCTTCCTCGCTGGAGTCTGAGCTGAAGGAGTTTCTGGTGAAACTGCATCATTTCATCTGATTTTACCTGAATTGGGGCTGGCAACACCGATGCTAAGCTTTGAGAGAAGCCAATATTCTTGCTGTATAAATACATCAGTATACTGTTTCATAACCAGTTAAAAGTTAAAACTGAAAACTATTCACAGAAAAGTAATTTGTTTATACAAAATAGGTTCTTTACCTACAAAAGTCCAGACAATTCTTCATGTTGTTAGTGGGCACTTGGACTGACAATCCTTTTTAACAGCAGATATTTTTACTTTACACAGATGGAACTAATAACACTAACGATTGCTCCATTTCATTAAGCAAGCACACCTGAATGTTATTCATGTTAAATACACCTGTGTTTTTCCTGCTATGAATTCAAGGACTCAAGGATAATTTATTGTCATTATGCAACACAGGGATGCACAACGAAATTTAGTTGTAGCCCATTTGTAGCACAACAAACAGAAAACAGAAACAGTAGTAGCCTACATTCCTGTAGTGCATTTATTTTGAATTTGCAACTAGGCAGATAATATGGCCGACATCTTCACATCTATTCATTTCAATATTTTGTATAGCCCAATATCACTAATCACTAATGTGTCTTAAAAGGATCAGATAGGATAAGGAAAAACTCCCCAAAGAAAACCCTTTAACGAGGGGAAAAAAGGAAGAAACCTCATGGAGAGCAACTGAGGAGGGATTCCTCTCCCACGATGGGCAGAAGTGCAATAGATGCCATGTGTACCAGGTAACCTGATCAATCACAAAAATAAAATTATTGTCCAGTAAAAACTTCTACATTGCTTCTTTGGAGGCCTCCTCTTGCTTTGCTCCTCATTTCCTCCCCCAAACATTTACATAATTTGAACATCATCAGTGGGGAACTCAAGATTACTTCTGGGATACAGGCAAGAGAAGGGTGAGGATGGGAGGATGCATCATTATTTAAATGGAGAGCACCCATTATCAGTGTCGGGCAAATAGACAACTGGACATTCCAATTCTTCAATGAGAAGTAATGTCCATTGATGCAGACACCAGGCTCTGTAAGAGAACAGTTAAACATCTATCAGCCACGGTCCCTTCTGGTTTGAGTCAGCTCTTTGACAGAACTGGCCTGTGCTGGGATAAAGAAAGAAATAAAGGCTCTGACCATCTTGGCAAATCAGTAGAAGTCCTGTATTGTCCGCACTGCCCACAATCCTCATATCTACTTACTGTATATTTGCACTGACTAGTTCCTGTGTGTGTTTTTGGTCTGACGGTTTGGAGCATGACATGGTTGTTTGCCTAGTATTAAAAAGTTGCCCATTGTAGTCACTCAGTCCCCATTAAAAAGCTGGCCTCTTGGCACAATTCAGTAGACAGCAGAGGGTTTATGATGTGTTAAACAGACTTCGGTGAGTGTAAACCCGATCATTTATTGAGTAAATGTTGATCATCAGCTGACACCATTAAGGAAATCATGCAGGATCTGACCTGAGTGCTCTCAGACAACTACATAAAAGTAACAAACACACATTTAAAGATATAATATAGGAACGTAGGAGAGATCCACCGATGTGAAAAATAACACTAGGGCCACAAAACACATTGTAAGGCGCATTTTACAAAAGCATACAGTACACTTTAGAGTATATTGTATATTTTACGAAATGTTAAACCATAAGCAAAGCAGTTTAGGAAACATAAGCAGTAAGGAGGAGATGCCTTCAGGGAACTATCCATTGGTTGAGGTATGTCATATATAACTTAACACCACTGAATATAGCCTCAGTGCTCCATGCATCTGTACGTTTTGTGAATGATGTGTGAGGTAGCACTCACTGAGATGAATGACAACACGTGTAATCTCACTCACAGTGACAGAATGGTAACTGATATCAAGTGCAAAACCACTGGAGGGTAATGACTGCAAAAGTCAGAAAAAAAAGACTTACTTAAACAGATTTGGGCTGCTCATAATTTCACTATTTTACTTTTTTAATGTAAATCTACTTTTTACCTTGTGATTGTTGAGACCAAAGATACAACACGTACCGCCTTGATGCGTCAGAGAAGACTTCCAACTCACAGATGTTACTCAAACAAAGCCTATATTTAAAGGTTCAACTTTTACTTAGAACTAAGATCGAAACTACTGTAAACATATGCAAATAATGCATTTAAAAGCACTTAAATACGGAGAAACAAGTCAGATTACATTGATATCTCTATGGTCACAACTGACAAAAAGATCAGCATTTGTAAACGGAACAGGGTGACATTTCAAGACCTTTATTCATTCGTCAATCTTTCCATCTGTCTCTATGTCTCCTAAGCCTGAGGTGTGCTGTGACATGCATGGTGTGAGAAATCAGGCCCTGGCAATCTGCCAAGCCTGTCGTTAAACAAAGAATTGATGCACTGGCCTCTGGGCTTTTCCTGCCCGTCTCTAAACTGACTCGTATGAAAGCTTTGCAGCCAGGAAATATCTTTTTTTTTTAAAAACCTTCCTCTGTCTCTGCCAACTGCTACAAAAACACCAGGCTATGAAGAGATTGGGTGGATGGGGGGGGGGGGGGGGGTTCTTGATAATACAATGCTTTGTAAGAAACCTATATTTGGTGTCTTTCACTGTGGAATCACAAGCTCCTCTTCCTCTAAATGTCCATTTAGATGAAGAATGTTATTTTATAGGGGTGACAAATTGCAGGTATCTCTTGTGGCTTTGGGTGAGCATTTCTGGGCAGCTTGCCAACTCTGAGTGGGAGCCAGGGCTTTGATTGACTGCTGCACCTGACCGTGCACAATCCCCGAGATCAACTGCCGTCACCAGCAGCTGCAGCAGTCCGCCAATGAAGATGAGTGTCCTCTCAGGGTGTCCCACCCACTTGGCATTTTCATCGAGTTGTGATGACTCTCTGGAGAACATGTTAGACCATTCATTTTACTTCTTTCCTATAAGCCCCTTGAATTAGATGATGAATGATGTGGTATCTCCCAGCAGAATGGCCACAGACACAAACCTGGGATTTCTACTTTCACAGGAAGTTATGTAGGTCATTTTTCTCCGATATTGTGCTGCCGTTAATGTATAGTTTTTCTTTCTCTCTGTCTGTATCTGTGTCTGCCAAGTGAAGTTTAATTTCATCCGAGTTGTCCCTCTGTGGATTATATTTGTTTTAGATGTATCTTGGAGACTGTGCAGACTTAATTTAACCACTAAAGCAAATTTCTCCTATCCTGACGTTTTATTTAAGTAGAAAAAAATATGTTGGATTTCTTGGAAGTCTCTATTCATGTGATGGAAAAAAATGATTAAGACAAAATCATTTGTTGTGGATCAATTACACCTTCAAGAAACTATAGACATCTAGGTGAGATCTTATTTTGGATTTCATTCTCCCTCCTCATAGTTGAGTTATTGGTTGGATTGCCATGTCATTTTATAAATTCATTAATGTTCTCCTTGGGAAAAAATTATAATAACTTTAGTGATCCCCTAACTTTTCATCAAGCCAAATTGAAATTGTCCAATACTATCTGAGCTGTATTATTTATTATGTGCTAATTAGTAAATGTTAGCATGCTAACATGCTTAACTAAGATAGTGAATATGGTAAGAAATTATACCTGCTTAGCATTCGCACGTTAGCATTGTCCTTGTGAGCATTTAGCATGCTGATGTTAGCATTAAGCTCGAAAACACTGGTGTGCCAAAGTACAGCTCTAGTCTTGTTTTAATCAGTCTCTGGCAAGTCCCTCAACTTTTTGTGAAAGTTCAAACCAACAATAACTTGAAAGAAAGGTAAACATCAGGTGTGACATGTATGACTTCATGCGGGCAATCCTAATACGTTTCTGATACCTGGGTTTAGGGTTGTCTTTAAGTCGGGGCCGACCCACAAGGTTTCCTGATTCTGCTGGTTGAGACTCGCTGCTGTAAACAGATTTTTTTAATTTTCCACCACCACCCATACACTTGCATGCATACAGCACCTGCACTCACAAACAACATGCTGTTACTCTTGCTTAAAAACATGCACACACTTTGTAGTATCTTGTACATTAGCGATGTCTTGAGCCCAGCTGTGTGTACTGCAATGCATAAACCAGAGATGTTCAGTCTGGCTCGCATGCTAATTGCCTGTGAGGCTCTTCTCCATGCAATGCTCCCGACTAGACCACCCACAGTGAGGAGTGGGTGCATTCGTCTCCATTTCAATAAAGCGTGTCATTATCTACTCGCCTGTGATGTGCCACCGCACCACTAAAAGTTAAATGCTGTAATAACATCCAAGGCGTCTCTAAGGAAACGTGATTGATGTTACTTTTTTTGGGCAAGCGTTTTGAAAGGTGTGATGGTGCATTATTGGCAGGTTGTTGTGTTGTTTCTCTGTGCTAACTTCAGGATATATTTAGACAAGACATCTTTCCTGCTAGGTCTCGCCCTGCCGGTTCTGCAGGGAGGATTTGGTGGGTAACGCATGATTGAGAGTAGTTGGTGCTCGATGCTGGAAAAGCTGCTGCTGAGCGTGAGCAGACTTCCCCCCTCCTCTGACCAAATCCTCTTTGGCCACAGGCTCTCCCCTGTGCCAAGGCCTGCTGAGCTAAACCAACAACTGGGCCACTTGATGAAAGGGAAGAGCAGCGGGGGGGGGCAAGCCATGAACCAAGGGTCACCCCACAATCCTGATGACTCTATCCCCGGTTCTCCTTTCACTGGCCCATAGAATACACCACCAAAGCATAAACCTCACCACAGGCTGCTGATGTTCTTTTAACATCGCTGAGCTAAACTGAGCAGAACTGTTGTGACCTGAACTCTGCAACACTGGCTTGGCACACAGACACTACATAGTACATACTGTGTAGTGTAGCCGGTTGTGTGGTGGTGGAAAGGAATGATGCAATCTGACACAGAATAGGTGCTGGTGAAGACCGTGGAAAATAGAGCAAATGAAATCCTCATAACAGCTTTTTCTTGCGTGAGCCAAATGTGTGCGTCTCTGTGCCTGTGTACTCTGGTGAACCAAGGGCCACAAGCCACTTCAGAAATTGAAGATTAGCTCTCCAACCCTATGTGGAAATCTTGTTTGTCTCGTTTTTCTTTTGTGACGTGTTTCTTAGGCAAGAAGGATTTGAGCTCTCGCCAGCTCAACTGACCCAGAACTTGGTTGTCAACTGTGAAAATCAGGGCGGGGTTACAGGACGATGGGAGGCTTTTTTTTTTTTTATCTTGCAGATACAGTATGACATGAATGTGTTTGTCTTCCATGTTTGTGTGGGTGTGAGAGTGTGTGTGTGTGTGTGTGTGTGTGTATGACGGGGGCAGTCAAACAGATAAAAAGCAGCACCACTGTATTGCAATTTTTTTTAAACATTTGGAGTTGAAAGAAGCCATGAGGAAATGTAAAGTGACCACCCAAGGTTAAGAATATAGCTGCAGGGAACAAAACAGCGTGTAAGCAAGAGAGAGCTCGGCTCCTGACATGTCCCTGCAGCAGGCTGGATGACTTCCTGAAGATAAGACAAAGTATTCCTGCAAATCACCATGAAAGAAACAAATCATCCAAGAGCAACTTTTAGCTACACATTCGTTTTCAAGGCTCACATTTGCTTATGTGATTCCAATGAAAGCAGCAGAAACAAACACAGCCTTGTACCGGGACATGCTATTTGTTTTCCTTCAAGCGCACCACATTTTGCAGCTCTGCACAGGATGTGAGGCGTGACAGAATATACATATGATTTTATTTCTCTGATCACAGGCTCCCACCACCCCTCCTGTTTTTTTGCATATGGAGCTCATCAAAGATGAACGACTTGTTAATGCCAGGATTGCTCAGCTGGAAAGTTGTTTTCAAGCGCTAGGGCCATTGAACGAACACAATGTAATAAAACACCAAGCCAGTGCTGCTTCTTTGAGCTTCAGAGCTTTTCCCCGCCACAAAGAAGTCAATCTTTAAAAAGCTTTTGCTTGTGGAGCGGAGCACAGTAAAGCTTCTTAGAGCAGGTCAGCATCACTATTGCTCAGATAAGGATCAGGAGGTATGATTGTACTCTGAGCTTTGTAGCATTAGCATGCAGACAACCTGCTGGCCCTCGAGTCAACCTGAGCACACACAGACTCAAGTGTCTCAGTTTGTTCCCAGACATGTTTTAACACTGCAAACTCTCTGGGGCTGCATCATGGTGGTCTACATTTAGCTTTTGGAGGCCAATGTGCTTATATGCAAAGGCAAACTGAGACACATTGTCCTTGGACAGAGGTGTTCATGTCCCATTCCCTAAGCAGCTGCCTCTTTGAAAATCCTAATAGTAGATTTGGAAGCCATGAAACATTAACAGTGGAAAGTGTGTTGGCATGAAAATAAAGTAATGTAGGAATGCTGGTATTGTAGAAAGTGCTGTGGAGAGAAAAACATTGAGCATGTGTGCAGATGCACCTGGTACAAGCTACCACTGAAATGCACTGTATGACAGGCTGATGTGTGTTTCAGTGGAAGTTCCAGTTTGAGCAGCTTTGGATGTTGTGGATAACTGACAAGAGGATTAGGGTGAGCGTGACCTGCTGTAAATACACAACTCACACCCACACACATCAAACTGTGCATACTGCATGCATAGTATATGGTGAGACGTGCACACCTAAAGCACAGACACACACGCACACACACACACACACACACACCTACACACACACACACACACACACACACATATTTAACAGGTGCAATTACCCTTGTGACTACTTGTTGATTCACGTGGAGAGTGTGTTATGGATTCACACAGAGCTCTTCAGCATCAGTGTAGAGTAGCAGAGTTACTGATTCGCTGCCATAGGTCGTCAGACAGAGATGCACTTAGTCAAACTAATAAAGCAGGAGACAAACATGGCAGAATCCTGCTGTTCCAGGATATATGGGCCTTTACGCTGTTGGGCCTGTACAAGGCCCCTAATAATGCTCAAATCTTCCCTGATTGTTGCTGAGTCAAGCTGATTCTCAGCCAAAATTGACTCAAATCCTGCACCTCAACACCAACAATGACTTGAGTGACTTTTCCCTCATGCGCCACCTTTTGTTTTTTTAAGGTTAGTCTGTGACTTTCTGATCTTTCTTGTGCCACCAGAGGGTCAACGTTTTAATTTGCCCAATACTTTGTGCTTTTTCCAACTACCTACAAAACCAATGACATCACCACTAAAATATACTTTGGGTTTAGTCATAATCCACAATCCACAAACCCGGAAGAGTAATACATTGTAAGTGGCAACCATTGCGTCCTGCCATGTTTGTATCAGGTCTTCAGAAATCCCTTCAGAAA
Source organism: Leptoclinus maculatus (assembly GCA_032191485.1). Taxonomy (NCBI): domain Eukaryota; kingdom Metazoa; phylum Chordata; class Actinopteri; order Perciformes; family Stichaeidae; genus Leptoclinus; species Leptoclinus maculatus. The sequence goes on from JAVDOI010000005.1 coordinate 27,237,076, forward strand.
TTCGCAAATATATAAACAATTACAAGAGAGGTACAAACCACAACTTAGATTCCTACACTGCATACTCACAATGATGCACAGCAAAGTACATGTCGTAAATGGCCACAAGCACTCAAATACTAACACCCACACACAAAAGTAACCCAAGTAACAATCATACTGTGTGCACACCTACACTGGTACACACTGTATGTTCTGCACTGCCACTACTTTATCTGCTAACACACAGAGAGTAGATGTTTATTATGCTAATGTGTCCAATTTGGAACAATCCAACATGATCTGCAAGAGAGACGTACAGTATGTAGAGGAATGTTTGGTTTATTCTCAGGGAAACTCGTGGTTCGATGTGTGTTCTGCCAGTTTAAACACATTACTGTAACTCTGCTGCATGCTGGAGTTCCCATTAAGGTCCCCTGCAGGTTTATTCAAACATATTATGCGTACAGAAAGATGCTGACATCATCATGACACAATCTCTCTCAGTGGCAATTGCATTCACTCGTCACTCTAATGCAGCAGCTCTGATCCTCTGACACTATTAGCACTTCTTCTGCTTTCCTGGACGGTGAAGACTGGATAGTTTTGCCTGAGGGCAGCCAAATGGTTTCCTTGTTTTGTTTCTGTCTGTCTGTCTGTCTCTCCCCCCCTTGTCTCTCTCTCTCTCTCCCCCCTGTCTCTCTCTCTCTCTCTCTCTCCCCCCCATAATGTTCATTTGAATATTTGGCTGCTGACTCATGATACCTAAACTCATTCATGCCCATTCACAACATCTTGATAGTGTGTATATATCACCTGTTTAGATGACTGACAGCTCCTACCAGCAAGGGTGTAATTAATCAGAACAAAGCCGTGCTACGCCACTGACAGCTGTGATATATTGGGGAAGTTGCTCAAGCTGACTAGGTTTGTAAGGTCAAAGTTATGACTGTCATTGGGAATGCATGAAAAGAGCCCGTGACAGAGCACTGTACCTGTGATTGATAACAGGGCTGGTAATGACTATTTGTTGTCTGATCTGGAATGTGTCAGCCTAAGGCCCAATGGTTATTTACCCAAAGTATTTGTCATGTCTCAAGACTTTTCAGAGACGTCAAGTGAGGAGAAAGCTGTACATTTCTCTGTCAGATGAGTGTACTCCAGACTCATTTGTCATTCTTCTTTTGATTGTACAGAGATTATATTGCAATGTACAACAATAAAAAATGAAGATATAAACACACAAGCTATGTACACTTGCTATGAAAATATCACCTTCCCCACCTGTGATCACTTTCTTCCCCTCTTCCTTGCCCAGTGTGAGTCCAGAAATAACGTTTCTTCTCACACTGTATTACATTGTTTCCTGTTAAACTATGTAGGCTTCTGGTGATTTATGAGGCTGTTTTCATGACATACTTTTTGAGGGTGTTGGGTTTTGAAGAGGATCATGGAGGTTTGGGTGGGATGGGTTCCAGTGATGCGCTCTGTGTGTTGCTCTCTGCCAAAACTAACAAGGACCTGAGCTATCATACCATCTGCTGTCTGTGATTTGTGACTCATGGCTTCTGGACAGCAGCCATCATCTTACTGTGGACTACCTGTTTGCCTGCCTGCCTGACAATTGTGGAACTCTCAAGAATTCCTCTTGTCACCTTAGTAAATCAAAGAGAAGCAGCTCACCTTGTGTTTGCATGTTGTGTATGTCTAATGTGACATGTAGTAAAAATATCTGCAGTAGAATGAACCATGGCCACCGATGACACTGAGGATAATCCACAGAGCACTGTGCAGTTACTGATGATTAATTAGGGCATTTTAGCCATGCTAGTGACACGGCTCTATGGATGCCCACGTCGGTCTGTCGGTCGATGGGTTCACCACTTTGGTCCAGAATCAAATATCTCAACACAATTGGAAAGATTTCCATGACATTGTGTAAAGACGTTCATGGTTCACAGAGGATGCAGCATACTGATTTTGGTGATCCTCTGACTTTACATCCAGCGCCACCATTAGGTTGACATTTGAAATACACAGTGAAACGTTTTGGCCACTGTTGGATGGGTTACTAATTGGGTACAACATGATTATTGTGAACTTTTTATGATCCCTTAACTTTTCATGTAGCGCAAAACTTTGGTTTATATCTAAATGCCTGGACAATGAATGACATTCTCATCAACGGCCGGTATACTCTGTGCTAATTAGCTAATGTTAGCACGCTAATTACACGCTAAACTAGGATGGTAACAGTGGTAAACACTGATGATTAAAGAAATAACCAGCACCATATATTATAAATACATTACACATAATGTTCTGAAAAAATATAGGGCATATTTCTTAAAACTCTCATCTAGATATAGTATCATAAAATCAACTTAAAGGACTTACAAGTACTTAGTTACTTTGTATAAATATTTTATTTAGTTGTACTGATGTAGAGCAGTGATGAGGCTGCTATATCAGATCCATGTTGATGCTAATTTATAATAACTAGCACCCTTCAGTTTCAGTAGTGATCTTAACTTTCTCACTATTGAACTCGAGGATTTGAATCAATGAAGCTCCAGTCAAGCAGCATTCATATTACAGTTGGAGCTTCATACAAAGGATGGATTGAATCATGTCCCTCCCAGCTGACTTCACTTCCCCTCCCTCCTTCCATTAAATTGAACTTCCCTCCAATAACCTGGAAACTCACATCGGGGCCATAAACGCAGTGTTTCAAACATGAGCATGAATTTGCATTTAGATGTAGCTAAACATGTCTGGCCAGGTTGAGCACAGCGTTAAAAAAAATGCAGCTTCCTCATACATTTGAACGAGACCCAATGCAGAGGGCTGCAGCAAAACCACTCCAGTAAATTGTTTGTCCAGCAAATAAGTTGAACATGGCTTAACTTTTTCCACAGTTGGTCAACCAAATAATGCAATGCAGTATTTCCGCTGTTTACTCTTGTCTTGCAATAGTCGTGACGGAAGATAAAATGATTGCCACCGTGATAAATTGCCAGAGAATTCTTTCTCATAATATTGGAAGTGATTTTGCAATGTTTTGGCGTCTAAAGACCTTCAAACTAATGGATGTATTACCCAGGCTTCTTTGGAATAAATGTCATCATCTCACCCGTACCTGAAACAACATGCCCCACACCACCCTTGCATTTTTTAAACGCAGGGTTGTGCACGTCATCCTCTTCATCAAAATGGTTCTCTGCACAGTGGTCAGTATGATAGGTCAGCTCTTGTACCTGTACATTATTCTTCTATAGTCACATATAAGTTGTTTTAGCCCCCGAGACCCTTTTCCCATCGAGAAAGAGGCCCAAGGCCAATGTGAAGGCCAAGGTTTGGATGACAGCACATATGCTGTTGCCATGTCTGCTTTGTTCTGCCTTCTCTACCTCCAATCCTTCACACCATTGGCTGTCAATGGCTAGGTCAGTGGATGACCCCGCTGTTAAGCCACAAGCTTTATAAATGGACACGCTAGCTGAAAAGACTCAGTCAGGATGGAAATGCACGCTTCGGAGATAAACTCAGCTGAAATTCAGGGAAGGATCAAGGGTGGCGGTGTAGATAATTAATGATTTCTTTTTTTCCGTGCTGGAAAAAAGCCCCCGCCCCCTGTCGTTACAGCTGACCAACATTAGTAATAAATTCCTCATGGTTTGACAACATGTTGGGTGGACTTTCTGGCCCGGCTATGGCTCAGCACTGTATAGCCCCTCATTGTCCCATAGGTTTTACATTACAGTTGGGACTGTGTAAGTCCCAGAGAGATCAGGATCCCACGTTAAGTCTCTCTCTCTTTTTCTCCGAATCTCTCTTGCACTCACGCACATGCATATGCTTTCCCCCCTTTTTTGGGCTTTGCTCCCACACACTGCTCTAGGTCAGAAAAGCTGATCTACAAATCCAGCCTGGTAAGAGAAGAAATACAAGCTGCTATTGAATTAGCACTGCAGTCGTGTTTGTATCATGATGACATGTCGGTGCATGTTTTCCTCCGCTGAGTAAAACTGTTGGCCTCAGTGCACCCCAGCTGCCAAGAAATGGAGCACAGATCTGGAAATGTATGTCATTGGGACAAATACCACTAAACGTTATGTTAATGTATCTCTAATTTCCTTTTTATAGATTTTTGTATTACCTTTCTAAAGGTGACAAGATTAAAGTGTTTACAGTAATTTTGTCTTGTCATATAAAAACACCAACAGTGTGCTTTATTCTCACAATTCTTCTCAGACTTTAGGCCTGCAGCAGATATCATTGGAGACATAGGGAAATTCACAGAAGAGGACACAGTAGATACTTTCTGTCCTGTTGAGTGTCCTCTCCTCAGATGGCAGGTGATTTAGGGACTGTATGAAGAGGGGAAAGGGGGTCAGAATTGGGGGAAGATTATCTATTTTTCTTTTTGCTAAAGGAGGGTAGCCTGGCTATTTGGAGAGTAGGGGAGGCTCTTTAATTCATCTTTTCTTCTGTTCATGTATTCAATTAAAGTATAGGCATTTATTCAAAAGCTCTTCAAACATGGAGTGGCAGTACTATCCAACTTTTGTTTCACAGCTAACCCATCTGGATCAAAAGTGGTTCATGGATATTTGTCTTATTACAGTGCGGTAGCCGTGGGACTACGAGTCTGGTGTTTTAAAAGAAGAGGGATACTTGCCCTTTTAGCATTGGCTAAAAGGTACAAACTGACTGGGACAAACCATTTATTTGCTTTGCTTCCTTTTGACTGACAACTAGAAACTGTATATTACTTGCTCATATGTCTTGCTATATCAATACTGCACTGACAGCTTGCACGCTGCATTGTTTTGGACTTCCTTGCTCAAATGGAATAGTGCATACAACACAACCAAACTAAGCCAATCAAAATAAATGTTTTGGCATCATCCTACATGTGGCCAACAGTGCTTACATTTCACTTGCTGTCATTCTCTGAAGCCTTGTCATTAGCAAAGACAAGCTTAAGAGTACAATGATCACATTCACACCTACATGTCATCTCTCAGCACCTGCTTAGGGAAGGGCAGGAAGTACAGAGCATTACATTGCCTGGTCTTGGCCATGTGCCATGTCATGCTAGCACAGTTGTCATACCCCACCATTTTATTGTGCTTTCACTCCAAGGAAATGAAAACTACACAGTGAAAAAAGCGCCACATCCCTAATCCAGCTAAATCACTCTACAAGATATCCTTCAGAATCCACACAGCAAATGTCACAGTTGTTGGTTTAAGGCAGGATCTTTCACCCGTATGTGTTTAAATGGTGTTGGTGTCAGTTGACATACTGTTGATTTTGCTTCAAATACTACCGCTATTGTTCTAATCATAGTTAGTCTTTTGATGTCGGTTGGAAGTTAGCTTCTAAAAAGTTAGATGCCTCTCTTTCTCTTTTCAGTTTCTAAGACAAACATGCTGTAAATGGTTGCTGTGACACAGGTAAAAAAAGACCTCAAAACCTTTCTGAAGCCTACATATAAAGTGCCTCTTTAGTCCTACTACCCCTCAAAGCACTACAATATAAATGGTAAATGGACTGTACTTGTATTGCGCTTTCTAGTCTTCCGACCACTCAAAGTGCTTTCACACTACATGTCATTATTCACCCATTCACACCCATTCATACTGATGACGGAAACTACCATGCAAGGTGCCACCTGCCCATCAGGACTCTAACTAACATTCACACAACATAGGCACAGCTACGGGAGCAATTTGAAGTTAAGTGTCTTGCCCAAGGACACATCGACATAGACTAGGGGATTGAACCGCCGATCCACTGATTGAAGGACGACCCTCCTCTACCACTGAGCCACAGTCGCCCATACAAGGCACGTGATATATCAGTTAATGTGATTGCACTACCTTTAGCTTTGCAGTATCCATACTAGGGCTGTCCTCAACCAAATACATTTTTAGTCCGACACTCCGATTATTACGATTTTGTTGTCTAATTGATTAGTTGATTTAATCGACTTAGTTTCTCTACAAAGAAACTAAGTAAGCAAAAAGCGTTATTTTAGATTTCATGTTTACAGAGTTGTGTTCATAAATTTCTTGGAAATAAGTCATTCAGCGTGAAAAAAGCATGAAAAAACTACTAATTGATTTAAGAAATCTCTGTCAACTAAGACCAGAACAACCGATTAGTCGACTAACTGACTAAGAGGGGGCATTCTTAATTCATACTTATACAGTATATACATACTGCAGTATGTAGTACATTTTGGAGGTGCAACGTATGCTCATACAATGGATTGTAGGATATCCTACGAAAAGTTACACCTCGGTTTTTATGCGTTTTCCTGCGAAAGCCAGCAAGACGTGTCAATTTACTCACAGGAAACTCAGGTTTAACCTACTTAGTTAGGTTTAGGAATAGATGGTGAAATACTTAGTGAAGTTTAGGCAAAAAAAAACATTTAGTTAGGTTTAGGAAAAGATTGTGGTTTAAGTTAAAATAACCAAGTAAGTGTCGTTACTGAAGTATGAAAGTTACGTGACTAAAACATCAAGTCTGCAGGCCTCGGGCCTCTCTTCTTACCTAGAGACACAGAGGTGAAATCTGATTGGATAAAAGCTCTACTTAAAACAAGCTGCACTGGAAGCAGAGCAACTGAGGAAGACAGTAGCTGTGCAGTGAGAAAATGAGCTAATGGGGAAAAACAATTATAATACATATGTATGAAAAATTATTATATTATAAAATAGCTATAACTTTGTGATTCTGTCTAGGCCAGCAGAGAAGGCCTTGCAGGCCCTGACGGCCCACCACTGAGTTATACAGATTTTCAGTGCCAGATTTGTAATGCTGAGAAAAGAAGATCAACTTTAATGATCAAACTTATCACCTGTGGCAATATTAACTAGCTACAAATGTGCAAATGATCTACTTCATTATTTCCTTGTATTTCAGTTTGGGATCATGACAACTGTAATGTACGTAATCAAAGAGAAACTGTGAGAAAAACTGCTGTTACTCATGCTCTATGAGTAAGTGTAAGTTGTCTCCGAGGTGAATGAAGTGTTATATTTATAGGTTTGGCTTCATACCTTTACGATGCACTTCAGGTTATAAAAATAACTGCTTTCAGTTTGATTTGATTGATTGCCTCGAGGAGCTTCTGCTGTTTCAGTGCAAACACCGTTAAATCAAACTTGTCACAAATTTCCAGATTTAACAAGGAGAGAAGAGAGTGATAGAACTCTGTAGAAGAGAGTTAAATCTGTGATAAGGATCTAAGAAAAAGTATCACACTGCAGACAAAGTAACATTCAGCTTGTTTATTTATGGATACTGCAGCTCATAGAGAAACATTGTGAGGTTAAGAGATGAATGAAGAGCACTTCAAAATTATAAAGTTTGACATAAGAAACTATTTGAAATGACTCAACGTTAGCCGTTAGACACACTCCAAATATTTTTGCAGATCACAGGATTATTTTTCATGGCAGACATTTAGGCTCTGTTGTACAGATCGCTTTTTAGAAAACCAGCAGGGAGTAAAGTACTGTATACGACTGGTTAGAAATGACCAATGCGTTTTCTGTCTTAGGTTCACAGGTCAAGTCAAGGCTCCTCTGGTGGATTTACAATCCAGCTGGGGCTTTGGGTCTACTCTGTTTAAAACATCAGCTTCAGTTATGTTCACTACTAATAACCTTTATGATTAAGCACATACAGTACCTCATCTTAGAATAAACAAATTACGTGATGCCTAAGTAATGTAATGTCTTCTCACTTGCACTTGAGACTAAAACAGTTCATTTTGCATCATACTTTAAAAGGCTAGCTAGTGCAGCTGAGGATAAGATCCAAATTCTCACTGGACTATCAATCTATTTTACTAACAATAGTCATAAATCAGGTAAAAAGCACCCATAGTGCCTGATGCACTTGTTCTTGTACTGCAGAAATAAACAAGTAATTTAATCTCAGGGAGAATGATAGACAATCAAATTGTACCACTCCTAATTATATATTAAACTAATTCATTAGAACAATCCCTGACAAGCAGAAGCCCACCAGTGGACAACATTGTTCACAACATTGGTCCCGCAGAACTTTACTTCTAATGGATATCTCAACGTTTTTGAAAAATGCCAATTATGACAGGCTCAAAAGTAGCCTAAATAAAGAGTTGGAATAAGGTTATACCGATTAGCATACACTGACTTTAGCAACCCTGAAGCTACTTGAGAGAAAACTAAAAGGGGGAATCTGCATGTTAAGTGGTTAGAATGAAGGTTCAGTGCTTTAAGCGGGATGATGTAATGCATGAGAAAATTGTGTGTGTCAACGCAAGAAGTTAAAGGAGCATATCAAATCTTCCCAGTGCACAATATGTTAATCTCAGTGTTTAATGTTTTGCTGGATAATTTAATGGGTTTACAATTACATCTATTTATATAATGAATGGTGGAGAACAATATTGTCATACAACACATACTGTCTATTAGATGCAAAGGTCAAATGTCCGTACTTTGGCTAAAACTTTGAATGGAAACAGTGATAAGTGCTGTTCGGCAGCACTTTAGAGAAGGCACACACTAACTGAAGGTCCTGTATCTGTGAAGCTGCCTGTCCGTCCACCTGGAGCCCATCATTGCTGCCACTGCAGGCCTGGCAGCTGCAGCACTGCACTCTGGGATACCGGACACCCTGAGATGACGACTCTGATGAATCTGTCTGCTCCTTGCCCTGTGGCCCTCAACAGATCCATCCTACTGGGAAACAAGTGTGTCTGTCTGACCCAGACCAAACATGCTCCCTCACTCACACCCACACCGACACACACACACACATTGACCCAAACACACACTTCCCGTGGTCTCTACTGCACACCACACCATTAATACCAATTGGCCTTTCTGTATGGCTACAAATATTTTTCACATGTTGCCGGCATCCTTGGAGATCATCTTGAATTTCCGTGGCCACAACAAAAGCTCACGATTCCTTGTACTCAGGAGTGGAAAAACCACAAGATTCAGCTGGGGATATTTGTTAACATGATTTGTGAATCTTTTCAGACCGCAAGATTGGGTGGGTGGAGAAGAAGTCACATCCCCCTTTGCTATGTTTGATGGTTTATTGTGTCTACAACACAGCCAGCAGGGGAGTCTGTTAACCGCCAGTCTGCCACACACACAGGCTCATTGTCAAAATAACACGGAGCAGCGAGATGTTTGCTCTTGACACATCAACAAACAGGACAAGATGATGTTGCTGAAGACCAGTGCGCCTAGTACATGACAAAACTGTTTGGTGGGTTAACCATATCACAAGGTCTTATGGTTTAAAGCTCCATGGTTTCGAAGGCTCATTATCCCGAAAGATTTGGACCATAGGACCGAAAGCCCATTTGTCCAACAGATCATTATCCCTAAAACAAACGGACATTGTCCTGAAGTCCTTTGAAAATACACAATCTCTGTGTAACAAACACATGGCTAATTATTATGCAGAATGACACCATCTGACCTTCCCAATTAGTTTCCCACTGACGAAGTCATGACCCACCACTCTTATTACTTGTTGCCTTCTGCGGTTGAGTTGGTTTAAGCATGAGGAGTGATGTCAGTTAGGTTGAGGGTGAGAATATCTGGGTAAGATAACGAGAGGCAGAGTAGGGCAGGTCATGCCTTCGCCATTATACAAAGAGAGATATTGCAACTGCAACATCATTTTGCATAATACATAGTCATGTGCTTACATTCGTTGCATGGAGAGTTTGTATATTTATAACAATGGACTTTTGTTTTTGGGATAACAGCCTTTTAAGTCTAAAGGGACATTATCCGGACTGTTGGGGTTTCGGGATAATGGGCCGTCTAAACAGTGCGTCTGTGTCTACACAGGTTGCGTTCAGGCACAGTATTGAGCGAAGGCCGCCTCGATTTTGGCAGCACTCAGAGCCAAACATGCAATCACTGTAGTTCCGCACATAAAACAGAAGAAAATAGACTCTGAAGCTAAATTTATGATTTGTGATTTTGGGCTATCTAGATAAACATGACTTGACCAACAACTCGAAGACATAGAGTATGCAACTTGTGTCTAGGGTTTGCAATCATTGCTTCACTTTAAAAGGTCACAGCGAGCACCAACGTGCAGCCTTACAATTCTCCAGTTTCCCTCTGTAAATCAATTTGCCATACTTCTGACATAACTGCTATTGACAGAACAACAAAGCAATTATATCTAGTCGACTCTTGTTCCTGTGTTGTGTGTGCACACGTGTGTTTTTATGGCCAGACAGCCTCATCCTCCCTCCCAGCCCCACCCTGGACTCCTGAAAGTCTTTTGGCCGCGGGCTTGTTTTGAGTCAGATGGTTTGTCAGTAAGCGGAAAGCCCTGATGCCACAGTGCTGTGTTTACTTTGTACTCAGCATATTAGATATGGCTTCACTCTACCCTGATGCTGGTATCAGCTGGGCATGTGTGTGCCTTTGTCTGCGTCTCTGCATGCACATGTGCAAACGTCCTTCTGTGTGTGTGTGTCTATGTGTGTGTGTGTGTGTGTGTCCATGTGCCGTTTCCCATACCCTCCCACTGGCAAGACTCACGCACCACAAACACAACACTTTGATGAGTTTATCAGATGAAAATTCCATGCCAACCTCCTGAATCCCTTCTTCTCTTCCACACACTTCCATACACTGTCGACATCACAATCATATTCATGCTGGTGTCTGGCACAGATATAGATCCAAGACTGTCGCTGGAGATTCATCACTTTCACTATAGTATGTAGTGCAAACAAAAATAAAGACAACAATCGGTAATATTGCGTGAAAGCGTAGCTAGTCTTGAGCAGAAGTTATAAACTCTTGCTATATGTAAACAAAATGCACTTCAGGCAAGGATATCATCCAAAGCAATGGTACAATAAGCTTGAATTCCTCCACGGCCAAGATTACTCAAACAAATGCAGAGTGATGTATATGTGTATGTGTATATACTGAAGGCAGCGGGACTACTTGGCTGTTGTGTTGCCATAAAAACAAGTGATCAAGACATGAAATTAATAATGTGTGATGCAGATTATTACTACAGCTGGGGCAGGGTTGAAGATTAAGGCAGGTTACAGAGGTTAAGTCCAGACCAAGGTTAGCAGCAGGAGGCCTGATGGGTGAGTATGAGATGTGGTCAGGGGATGAAACGGGTCTAGGGGCAAGCAGAGGGTGTTCTGGGATTTTTTTTCTGTAATGACAGGGTGCAGGGCAGCTGGATCCTGTTTTCCAGTGCGATCCAGGAGCGTAGCAAGGCATGGACAGCTCCGTCTGTGGGCCCTGTGTTCATTAGTGGAGCAGCACTGCAGCACTGGGGGTGATTCACAAGCATATCAAGTTAAAAAGAAATGCCTGGCCACAGAGGGATTTTCCTGCTGGGCTACAGTGTGTGTGTGTGTGTGTGTGTGTGAGAGCGGGTGGTGGAAGAGCAAAGTGGGATGGGATCAAGGGGATGGAGTTAGTAAACTTCAATCAGAAAACTCCCCGCATCTGAGGAGACACGTAAAGTCATCCTCGATCTGACTTTTACAAACATCCACAGCGCTCCTGTTCTCTCTTCCTTTCCATAAAACATGCTGAGGCATTTGTGGGTTTTGCCCTAATTTACCGATGTGTTTGGGACATTTTTAATCTGGCCTGCTCATCTTGCGATTATTTGGAGACCTGGGTCCTGTGCTTGTGTATGTTTGTCAGTGTTTTCCCCTGACGCTGCACTGCGCCGACGCATGGTCCAGGCACAGTGCCAGTTGATCAGGTTTCACTCTGCTTGTGTTTGCTTCTCTGACTGGCTTGGCAGAAACCAATAAACACCACGCTCCCACCCTTATACCTCCTTCCCTGTCTCACACGCCAAAAAAAGAGACCATTCTCTTTTCTGCCAAAGCACACAAGGCATTCATTTGATTTTTGTTCTTTCCTTGAGTTCTTTTTTGTTAAAATTCCATGCATAACTTGAAAGTAGGCAGTGTGCAACTCAACAATTAAAGCTGAAACAAAGTAAGATGGAGCTGTTCTGTATATCACCGTAACTAGATCTATTATTCTGTGATGCCTTCAAACTTCAGGGGTCCATTTGTCTTCAGGGAGACCACAGGGGGACTTTGGGGTGGTCGTTTGGTGTTTCAGCCCAGGCCACCTTCCACTGGATGTTTGAATCTGGACATATCTGGATTGAATTGGTGCCCCCACCTCTTTTCGTTTCATGTGGTTTGCAACTTCAGCAAGGCACATGTGGCATTTATTGTTCTGCTCACAGTTCGACCCCCATCACACCCATTATCACAATCAAAACGACTTTAATCGCCAAGTACAATAAATCGAGGGAAATTTGTCCCGATGGCGCTGATGACATACCAACATGTTATCAAATAACATAATGACACATGGTGCTAGTTTTCACACAAAGATATGCAGAGCACCATTCCAGTATGGCTGCAGTACCAGACTCAGCGTAACAAAGAAGAGTGTCCAGAAAACAAATCTGTATTTGTCTTTGATGTTATTTTTTTACTTATGTACTTATTTGGTCAACATTTTAATTGCCAACAAGATGAAATTTAATCTTTATTAAAATGTTCAGCCATGATAACACTCTCTACATCTGATGTTCTCTAGGGCTTGAATTTTGGGGTCCAACTGTAAATGTTGGTCCTGTGCATTTATTACATTAAAAGACGTACGCAGGGATTTTCTAACAGCCCATACAAGTCTGATATGCCTACGTCAGCACATAGCCTACAGCTATAACACTTAACCCGTACTGCGAAAAATTGCGTGGATATACGTCCAACTTTCGTGGTGTTACAAGGCAAGCTGTTTGGATAACGGTAAAAAAAAACAATGTCAGCAGTCCTGCAGCCTCCATAAACCCATGAACCAAAATGAACCAAAAACATTATACAGATCATTAATTATCACCCCTTCTGTCTCTTCTAAAAAAAAGTGTGTATTTGAAAAGGCTCAGGCCTAATATCTGTCATGGGAAAAGCAACATGCCTTTCTATCTGTTAAGCTGAGAGTGGAGTTATTTTCTTTTTCCTGTGCAACAGCTTTTATCTCGCTCTCTATCTCTACTGACAATACGCCACCATGCCTCCATATTTGCCCAAGATGTCAGTGTTTTGAGAATACACAGTGACGTGTCTACGTGTGCTATGGCTAACCATGTACTGCATGTGCGAGGATACAAACCTACTATGCACACACCCATGAGTACACGCATTTCAGTCTAAATGAAATGGAACCTTACCAGTTGGACTAGTTGCTCTTTGTGAAGTCCAACACAAAAGAGCCTGTCATATGAAGACAGCAAAGAGGGACATATATCTTCCACAGTCTGGTACGGTTTACTTATTTGAAAACATGTAAATTATGTTTATTTAACCCTGCAGTTAAGCCTGGCATTTGCACAAGCATTATGTTGAGCTTTCACAGCCTACAAGCCACAAGACAACAAAACGTCACTGTCTAGACTAATTCACTGATGGTTCTTTGATGTTATTATGTGTCACAATTTACATAAAATACTGTAAATTCTCTTTTTGTCCTTTGATAAATAATCCTCATTAATGTATTTTCTGGTGATAATTTAATGGCCATGGTGGCTTGACCTCCTCTCAGCTTCTCTCTGAAACTCATTCAAACCATATCACACTTCCCTCTTCTCCCCAAAAAGCCCCATAAATCACTTTCCTGTAAACAGTAGTGACACACAGCCTGATGTGTACTTCGATATATATTTTGGAGACCACAAGGCCTGAAATCTGAGCCTGCTTGTGTTTGAGAGACAAACTGTAGTGCTCACATGTGCTTTGGGTGCAGGCTTGTTCCTCTGTGTGTGTGTGTGTGTGTGTGTGTGTGTGTGTGTGTGTGTGTGTGTGTGTGTGTGTGTGTGTGTGTGTGTGTGTGTGTGTGTGTGGATTTGTGTTGCTCACAAAGCTATAAAGTACATGTTGTACACTGATGGCATCGAGCTAATTTGTTCTTATTGTTACAAATTATGTTGTCGTACTTAAGCGTAGTAATGCTACCAGTAACAATAACACCGTTTCAGACCCGGCTGTGGCTGGAGCAGCTGCGTGACGCCACTGCAGGCCTGGCTGGCTGTAGAGAGTTACTCAGTAGGAATGGTTCTTGGTGTAAACACACTGTTGGCAGGACTTATGGCATGGGACTGCAGACAAACCTACAGGAATGTCAGTTAAAAAACATTTACCTGATTGCCAAAATAACTTATTATTATGTTTCACAATAAACATCCTCAGGCACAATTGAATTTCAGATGTAGGAGATGCTTTCACCCAAACAAAGAGTACAATGGGAGGATCAGATTACACTGCTAACTTTACAGCAATTAATAACGAGCGCTGGCGCATTAAAAATAAATAAATAAATGTTATTTATAATAGAGAGGTCCAGTAGAAGCCCACTGTATGCCACAAAAACATTAAAGCTTCTTTCAAGCATGCACCTAATTATGTAGACGTGATGGCAATTTAACCAACTAGTGCTTATTCCCAACTTGTCAAATATGGACGCCTGGTCAGTGGCCCGAAGCGTCAAACTATGATTCTCCATGTACCCTGTCAGAGTCAAACTATGATTCTCCATGTACCCTGTCAGCGTCAGTTTTGCACATGCAAGGCTGCCTCTAGTGGCCATATGGGAGTAAAATCAGGTGACGTGGTACAGAGTCTATGCATGGAGGTTGCGGTGGATGGATGGGTAAAGCAAACACAGGACGTTCCCTGTAAAACGCTGTTTGTGTCCTGTGTGAAACAACATTTTTTATAAAAAATATATTTTATTTAACGTACGTAAGTTAACTTGATACTACTTAACTTACATCACGTACGTAACCTCCTTGACTTATATCACTTACGTAACATACTTAACATACATAATGTAAATAACTTACCTAACGTACTTAACTTACGTTCATAACTTAAATCACGGCATGAAGTCTTTTAACCCAAACTACAATTCTTTCCTAACCTAACAAAGTAGTTTTGTTGCCTAAAACCTAAGGCTACAGTTTCCCTGTTTTCAACTTTTTAAATTCCAAATATTTACAAAAACACTGTGAGCAAATAGGTTTCCCAACAAGGTGGTTGTTTTCTGTATCTAGACTGTTATTGCTGTTAGGTTAGTTAGGTTTAGGATTTACTGGACTGCCCATTGTCCTCACAATGGTCATCAAAAAAGAAAAACTGTACAACATCTTTAGAAAGATAATTTTATTTCAATCCCCATATACATATACGTATAGGTACATACATGATATTTGACCTTGCATTTAACCCATCCTAAGCATTACGAGCAATGGGCTGCTTTGGGTTCAACGTCTCGCTGAAGGACACTTTGACGTGCAGACAGGAGGAGCTGGGGATCAAATGCCACAGTTACTGCAAATGTAAATGAAGGCACTCTGTGTAGTTTTTGACTAGTGGCAGCTATTTTTTCACGAGTGCTTCTCAGTTTTGTTTTGTTCTCGTGCACAAGCACACTAGTGATGTGATACACATTCGTGCTAAGAGTTTCCTGCTATTTTAATGACCAACAGTTGGTATACCTGCAAAGTCAGCAAAAATGAAGACTGATAGCTAAATGTGAAACTCCACGGGGCAGATTTAAACATTAAGTAAAGAAATCCATCATTGATGCAGCCTGTGAGAGAACAGCGGCAAATATCTTTCCTTAATGTCTCTGTCCTGTTTAAATGCCACAATAAACATTTACATTTTGGAAATCTATATTAGAATGACAAAAAGCCATCACTTAATAGATAGTTTGAGCCAGAAAACTTCCAGGTGTGAAAGGGGCTTGAGAAGTTTGCTGTTCTGTCCCGAATGGGAGCCTGTAATCATATATGTGTGTGTGTGTGTGTGTGTGTGTGTGTGTGTGTGTGTGTGTAAGATGAACACTAACAGAGGCTTGTCATCAGGTGCTAGCTGGGTCTGGGCCTGTTTCACCCTGTTAACACATGGATGACAACTGGCAACCGGCATCCTGAAACCGAGGAAAAGCGTTGAAAATATCTCTGATTACAACCCATTATTAATTGTGAGAGGAACCGGACCGATCACTTTTCTAAGTTTCTTTTTTTTTTTTGCCGGCAACAAACCCAACTCTGGTCTTCTGTTATCTCCATAATCCTATCTCATCCCTTCCCTGTCGGCATTGGCTCAGTATTGTGGCCCTGAGCTTGACCCAAAATGGCTGAAAGGGTAGAAGAAGGGAGGAAGGAGGGATAAGTGGGGAGTGAATAAGGGGCTGGGGACAGATTTAGGGGCCCGACTGGCGATGGCCATGAGTGGGTTCCCCATGGATCAGACCCAGGCCCAGGTGCAGGGTTTTAATGAAGATGGTGGAGTTAGAGAGAGGGGAATACATTTTGAATACCCCGTCCTCATGTGAAGTTTCACTCAACACCATGGCCCTCTTTGACCCTGGATTAGTTTCCTCTTCCAGGTTTAGAAGCAGGATGCTGATCCCCGGCATCCCCCTCCGCTACCTGTACTCCAACAGATAGCCCTGTTCCTCTGGGGACAGATTGCCAGTCGCGCCAGTTGCCTGGACTGAAGCCAGCTTGGACATTTCACAACAGCGAAGGTGCCCATCTGGCAGGGCAGACAGGAAGCATTGTTCTCTGTCCTGACCATATCCATCCTGCCCTTTGAAATACAGTATGTTCTCCATGGGATGTTGCAGATTGTTTTTCCTTCAACGTGCAATTTTGAAGAATACATGTTTTGTGATTTTTACAAAAACCCTTCATGGATCATCTCCATTACAGATCTTGCATTTTTTCTGTCTCTCATACATTATAAAGGTCCATTCTTTTTCCAAATTCAAAAATCCCAAACAATCAAATAATAGCATGAACTCCATGCGATCTTTTAAAAATGTAATGTTAATAAGGTTTGCATGCTTGCATTTTGCACATGTTGCATCTGCCGCTTTGTGTGTGTGTGTGTGTAGCTTTGTAGTATCTACTGTATCTGATGTGACCTAAAAATGAAACTCCATGCATAGAGCTTGGGAGTGTGTTTCAAAGTGTGTGAGAAGCCCCAGATAAGAGGCAGGGTTGACTCAAGGGCATTATCGCTGTTTGTCTTAGGTTGCTGCTTGTTTGTTTTGGAACCAAACGTGCGTAAGTGAGCTGGCTGCATGTCTTCTACTAATTATGTTCGAGCTGGCAAATGTGTAGATCCTCAGAGCATCCGCCTCCTTTAGATTTGGGGGAGATAAGTGTGTGTGTGGGGGGGGGGCGTGTGAGAGGTGACACTGGAAGTGGTGAAAGGGTGTTTGCAGGCTGAGAATGCGGCTGTGGTTGTCTGCGGTTTTTCTCCATCTTTCTCACTCTCTTCCTGGGTCGTTTGCGTTGCTTGCCTGTGTTATCTGTCCTCATATCTTCACTGGCTTCCTAACACCTGTTGATAAAAGACATCCTCACCTGTCAGCAGCAGCCGCCCAGCCACTCGTGAGCCTGATCCTAAGAAGAGCCGAAAACACTCTCTGAATGTGTCTCTCCCTCTCTTTGTAGTTCTTCTTTGCTTAACCACGATGCCACACTGAATTGCCTCTGTTTGCTTCATAAATTAATATGTGAAACTTGCATTAGTCATTTAGAGGGAGATATATCGAGCATTCTGTGGAAGGACACCCAACCAAATTTACTCATGAAGTTTAGTTTTCTTGTCGTGAAAGAAACTGTGAAAACAGTTGTATGTCTTCTGGAGGAGCTTGTCAAATCCATAGGAACTAACCCTGATGATGTCATAGGGGTAATCTCCGTTTGGGTCTCGAGACTATATTTGTTTAACATAAAACCTCTAACACAAACAGGGAACCTGGAGTCTAATGGGAGGGTCTAATACAAAGATGCTATTAAGCTGCATTAAGGGAAAATGTAGGAACTAACTTTTTTGGAGCTTTACTCAGGATAAAAACGTCTTGATTTTGACTGCTCTTCTTTTCAGACCTGCAAACTTGTCGCCTCTAAACAAAAAAAAATTGTTTTTAAAGAAAAATATGACACCAGCATGATTTTTGTGGATCTGAAGAGTTTTGTGGGGAGCAGGAGCCTTCTTAACCACGTGACTCAAACTGAAGTAAGCCCCTATGTTTTCTGTTGGTATACTTGAAATATTGCAATTTGCTAAGTTAGTGTACCTTGTCAAAGTATAGGGTTAGGGTTAGCATTGTTTGCTCCTAGTCACTTTCAATCGAACGCAAGCAATTTGGTTCTCAAGGCACCGTAGGCAAGGGCGTATGATGTGCATTTACCAACCTGCATCTGTATATTCCCACATAGCAGTATTGGTGCCACAAAGAATGTCAAAGAGGGAATGCATCATTTTTTTAATCAATCCCTCCCTCTCTGTTTCTATCTTTTTTTCCACCCCCTCTTTACTTTTCTTCATATGACGTCACATTATCTTGCTGTGCTATACTTCCTTTTGAAAACATAGTAACACATTGTCTTTTGTTAGGCATTGTCAGAGTAAGTGTACATCAATGTGTGTGTTTGTGTTCTAGACAAGGGTGTGTTAAAGACGCGTGTGTCACTAAGGTGAATGGAGGTGGCAGGGTGCTAACAGCTGGAGCAGGTTCCAAGGCAGTGAGGTTACAATTGGTGTTAATAGATGCCTTCCTAAAGAGCAGATCACAATACACATTAAAACACACCACCAACCTGTGTTCATTCAACTTTTTTTGCATGTTTTAACTTGTATCTTAAGGTATGTTTATGCCTCTATTTATTTTCTAGCCAGCGTGGGATGAGGCACTTTTAGTTTGTTCTGTATTCAGTTGTGAAATATGGGAGAGACAGAGATGATGCTTAGGTCTTTGATGGAGAAAAAGAAAATAAATCAGGATCAGTTGTTAGCACAGCTAAAGGGGACAATAACCATCTCTGATTTTCATTTAGTTTTTTACATTTTCAACCTGAATAAGTCAACTTTACCAAAATAACAATTTTGTGTCGGTAATATCTGTCAATTCCACACTTTGATTCCGACAAAAATATCTCAGCAATTATTGGATGGATTGCCATAAATTTATGCACAGACATTCCTGCACCCCAGACGATGAATCCTACTGACTTTGTGATCCCCTGAACTTTAACTCTAGCGCCACCATGAGGTCAATAATATTGTTTTATTGTGAAATATCTCAACCATTTCCAAGTAATTTGGTGCATTTGGACATTTTATGTCCCCTTCCGAAATAATTACAAAGACTTCGTCCAGCACCATCATCAGGTCAATATTTTTATTTGTCCAATAGTTCAGTTTACGACAAAACACTTGCAAAACAAATTCTTATCAACCTCAGCCGTACTTTTCGGCTTAACTAGCAAATATTAGCATTCGTACACGCTTAACTAAGACAGTGAACGTAGAAAGCATTACACCTGATGAACTTCAGCCTGTTAGCATTGCCATTGTGAGCATGTTAGCATGTTAGCATTAAGCTGCAGGTTTGCTTGCATGTTTAAAGAAATCTGGAATGCAGGTTGATTGCAAGGTTGCATAAATATGAAATAGTGAAACAAACCACACCAAAGCTTTAACTAAGTAGCGGTGAAAACGACAATAATAAGTAGAAAAAGACAATGAATCATACTTACAAATCTATAAACAGTACTAGTTTCCATAGGCATAAGTGTAAATATAGTTTATGTTGACATTGCAGTTTTCCCTAGTGCTAATTCTCTTGCTAGCTCTAGCTTGCTATATTAGTACAGCCCTTCCTTAGGGTATGACTAATGTATGTTTTGCATCAGTAATATTTGTGTACTGTTTGTAAAAGTTGTTTGCAGTGTGAAAATATGCACACCTGTCCAGACCAGATGCATCAATTGGCCATGAATAGATCTGAATAGTTGCCTTGTGTAGTTTCACTTCACTGTGTTGTGATTCACTGTTTCCTTCAAGCCTCCTGTCCTGTACTTCTGGTTAAGCACAGTCAGGCTAACCTACATCACAGACCTGTACAGCTGACACCCAGCAGCCTCTGGGAGTTGACAAATGGAAAAAGCCCTGAAGATGAATGAAGCACAATTACCCGAGGTAACAAATGTTCCTAATGATTTATGCCTGGCTCGGGTTGCTTTATTTTTTCGCCTGGCTACAAGGACAGTGGTGGTGGTGCAAACCTCGGGGCTGTTCTGTGCTGATGCTCAGACAGCTAGCTGCAGACATTGAGTAATGGGCTTTGCGAGACCACCGCCATTGATATTTACCTCATTTCTCCTGACCCGAGCACTGTCTCAACAACGTCAAGGCTAGCCATCATTCTTTTGTTTTTTTTGTTTCTTTTTCAAGCCTAGATATGGGTGATGCCAGGGGCCCCCCCTCACTCGCTTCTCCTAAAGGCCCACCCATCGGTGCCCCAGGGCAGAGGAGAGAGAGGGAGAAGGTGAGAGGGAGATGGCGAGAGGGGAGAAGGTCAGACTAAAAGCTCCAGGCATTGTGAAGAAACACACACTTCTCTGTGTTTTCACTTGTCTGCTTGATGAACTATCATGCTCAGTACATGGTTCACTGAGGGGAAAAAAGGACATATGGGCTTTTTTACTTCGGTGCGATGGAAATAAATTGCAATCATAGACACCCTCAAATATGTGTCAGCCGACTTCTTTTAACACCTAAAATCTAGGTTGACTTGAAGGCATTTCCAGTGTTTGTTCAAGATCTTAAAGCACCTTATTACCTGCAATAACTAATACCATTCAGGATACATTTTCTATTAAATCAAAGGCAGTAGTTTCTGATGTTATCATATAGGCTATTTTTCATTTTTTATCAATTAAATGATCCCCATTTGCTGATATATAACCAGCCAATATATATATATATTATATATATTATACATATATATATATATAGAGAGAGAGATGATGTGATTAATATTCGAGCAAAACTCGAATATTAACGACTTCAGTCTGTCATCTGCATGCCAATAAATTATTTTAGAGGATGATTTATTTTGTATTAGTCAGATATTGTCAATGGAAATTACACGACCACAAATACAACCAAAAACTCGTCTATTGCTGGAACTTTAATGCGCCGTAACTTGTGTGTGCCAGTAGCAATCATAATGTAACCCTTAAGTGCCAGTATGTTTTATGTCAGCACATCTTCTGATATTAAATAAGGTTTCAGGGGTTTTATCCACATCATCATCTTAAAAGTGTTTCCGATAAAACGATCTGAAATTATATTGTCTATAATCCAATTCAGCTCCTGAAATAAGTAGGCAAAAAATACTTTTTTCACTCTTTACTTTCCTGTTAGGATATTTGGACAGCATATTTCTCTGTCTTCCACACACATGAAGTGTTGGTTTGCAATCAGGGAACAGGCAACCACTCTACTTAGAGCCCTTCGGCCATATGGAAGTTCTCACCTCACTTTTTATAAATGAGTTATTACCACTTTGATATCTTGGCACAGTGCATGTGAGAGTTATGAGATTTTAAACACTTGTTGTGCACAGAGTATAAATCTATTCTCTGATTACAAAACTCTGGCTCAGGTGGTCTCTCTCACACTCTAGACACTGACTTCACCACAGTACAGTACCATCATGAAAAATATGACCCTTATTTACAGTGGAACAGTCCTTTTCTTTCAGTTTCTCCCTCGCTGGTTGAAAAATGGTCAGAGAGATACATTTATCAAGATCAGATTAATTGCGAAATACGTGGTCATTTTAAATAAGCTTTACATATTTGGTGAAGCTCTTCACAGGAGGTACCAATTTATCTGTTAAATGAAATGAATCACCTAAATGAAAAATGGCTCCACTAAGACTTTAGTGTCAACAGAGGCGTGGCAAAGTAATGCAACTGATTATTTAATTGAGACCATTAACTAAAGCTGCTGTTAATATGATAAATCATGCAGGAAATCTAGACAAGCCCAGCACATGGGTTCGCTATTATTGAATATTAACCAATTTTAACCTTCTGTGATTTATGTTTTGTTTGGTAATCATAACAGGTGCAACCTCTGAAATGTTGAATATATATTTAAAGCTAGATCAGGTTTCTCAGTGTATATTGCTAAGTGCATTCTTTGATTTACGTTGAAGGTGCTATATGAAGCATTTTTATCAATAAATCTTTAAGGCATTCATTTCAGACTGCAAGCAAATGAGACTATTGCTGGGAAAATTGGTGGGTTGTAATAACATTAAGTTTGCTGTGGATCACATGCAGCGTAGGGCAAGTTATTACCAAAAGTGAAAGAGCTAAGACAAAGTTGTGTCTGTCAGTGTTTTTAGAGAGTTTATTCATTTTAACCAACACTAAACAAATCACTTATAGGCCAATAATAAGAAAAAACTATTTGGTTTGCCGGGTTTATATCCTCCTCCAGCAGGATACTTTATGTTTTCAGTTAGCTCTTAAGTCTCTTAGACCTCTTCACCAGGAAGACCCGTCCAATGGTATGACATTCTTTTATTTCTTAAATTGTATTTACCCTTTATTTCACCTGGAGGCCCCGATACATTACCCCCTTTACAAGAGAAGCCTGGTCAATCCATCCAAGTGCCATAAAGCACTTTTTTGGGGCCCAGTAATGACTGAGATAACCAGGAGCATTTCTCTTTCATATTTCTTCCTTCACACACACACGCGTACACACACACACACACACACACACACACACACACACACACACACACACACACACACACACACACACACACACACACACACACAGTGTACAAAAAGTAGGTCCCATATGCTCTCATGCATGTACAGACACAGATGCTTCCTATAGAAACACACAGCACTTGCTTACACAGTCCCACCATTCACAGAGCCTATGAGGGCCCTTTCATCTGCAGCCCTGTTCATCCTCACTCCCCCTAACCCTTCGTCTGGGGAGATGCCTGTCACAAATTCCTGCTTCTCTCGTCAGAGACACCCGTTTCCCTGTGCAGCACTGGGACGGCCTTATAGACACAACCCAAATGGTACACTCACTTTGTAGGAGTGTACCGCAGAGAAAAATGTAAAACATGGGAGTGCAGTGATGCTGAGTAACTAGCTCGTTTTTCGGCATGCACCTAGTGTCTTGAAACAGGTTTGGAAACTTTTTCTGTTGTCATAAAAGATATCAGATTACACAACAGTCACGGCGGCAGCCATCCAAGGCTCATCTCAACTTTCCTTTTATTGCTACACAGGTTTTCGTTGTTGTTTCTGACATATCAACATCTATTTAAAATGCTTGTTGGCATATTTGGGAGACTTGACTTTTTTCCAAAAAAACCTTCCTCCTCCTTTATCCTCCTTTCTCACTCATCTCTTCCATCAGCCTCCTCATTTCTCCTCTTTGTCTCCTTTCAGTCCTCTAATTTACCGGGGATCGAGCATAGCGAAAGTTGTATGTGACCTCTCCAACCACATGAAGCGCTTCAAGTGCATGCTATTGCTGTGTTTGATGTCTGCAGGCCGCTTTGCATTCAAAATACTAGACTTCAAGCCGAGAAGCAGCCATTGTTTTAGCTGCATAGATAAATATTGACCAGCTTTTAGCAAAGTTTGCTGTAGCACGGACACGGAACTACCTGTCCTGTCCCTGTTGTTAAAGAGGTACTGCTAAATGATATGACTGTACTGTGATGAAACCCATTAATGCTGCTATTATTATTGAGATTTCTTACCAAATGGATAGAATTCTGCATTTCATGGGTTGAAAATGGCTCAGTAGTAGCTTAGTAGCACAAAAAACATCTCTCACCCTGCGGGGAAACTGTTCTTGTTCAGTTCTTGTGCAAATAAATAATAGCATATGCAGTCAATACAAAACAGCAATTATCCAGGTGCGAGAGAGTGAGAGAGAGAGAGAGAGAGAGAGAGAATAAGTTCACACACTAATATCTTCGTGTTCACCACTGTTCTGTCTTTACACGTTTTCTGCTTCTGTTTTTGTGGCACAGTTGGTGGTGTGCTATTGCCGATGAATGTGCATGGATTTGCGCTGTAAGCTTCATGCAGTTCGCTGTGTTTGCATAAATACTGTTTAACACTTTGATGATCATAAGGTCTTTATCAACTAATCCCTCAGCAAGAGACTCCTATTATCCCAAAAGACAACAAGAGTTCATTTTGAGTTCTGTTGACACTGAAGTCTGAGCTGAAAATCATGTCTGTGCAGTTGTTTCAGGCGCTGTCCTACCAAGTAGTCCAGAATGCAAATGCAGGCATGTTTCTCTGCAAATATGAGTCTGTGTATAAACTTAAACCCAGCTGACAGCTAAATTTGATTTTTGAAATGACTCGCATGAAAGCGCATGTTTTAAGTAATAAGAGATTACAGGTAATCTCCTGGTAATAGCATGTTGGCATTCCACTACAACGGGAACATCTGAGGTACTGTCAAAGATGTTGTTTTCGACCTAAAAGCCTCCTAATCCTTTCTCAACATGTCAATTGGAACATTGATCAGTGCAGAAAGGACCTCTGCTAACTCAACAAGGTCGGGGTGAAAAGGTACGTGATGTTCTGTTTCATCTGTTTCTACATGTGAAGATGTGTGTGGGCGGGTGTGTGGGTGTCCATATGTTTGCACAGATGTGTGTCTACTTTTAAGCATGTGGACACATACTGTATGTACATGCATCCATGTAGCCTACATGCCACTGAGGCTCATGGGTACTGTAGTTTTTAATGGCTAACTGACGTTCAAAACTGCATGAGGCAAGATTGTATTTGTATCAGGTATTGTAGGGTGTACACTGGCTCTCCCATTGTCTGCTGGGATAGATACATCAGATTAAAAAAAAAGAAACATGGTTTGATATGGGCACCATACCAGCATATTTCACTTACTATCACATTTTTTTTAACTGCACTTTGAACTATACGTAACATAAGCACAAAGAGTCTGTCAGCAGCCATTCCTGTGAAACAACCAATTACCTTTTTTTTCCCCGCATACAGCCGTGTAATTTCCACTTCCTGCAACAGGTGGGTGACATGTTTTCAACGTCCAATGTAGTGATTTGACTTAAATGACATATTGCTGGAAAGACTGTAATAATAACCTCTCTCATCTGTTTTGTTAATTCAGAGGAATAGTGGTAATGTTTTGCAGTTTATTTTAGCATGCCATCTCTGTTAGCATAGACTGACTCAAATCATCCTAGATAAATGACCCTGTGTGCATGGTCTTCGCAGCAAAAACGATGATAAAGTTCTCACATTAAAACGTGGCACCAGCAACATGCTTATTCTACGTTAGCTTTTCAGCAAGAGCAGCAATGGAGGGGGTTTCCATTGCTAATAAGTAAATATTCAGTAGTCTTTGTGTGATTCACCTGAAAGGTCATAAAGCAGCATGTGTCATTATTGCTCAGCCCCATGCTGATTGGCTGCCTGCCTGCCTGCTCTTCATTGTTGGGTGCTCATACTGAGTAGTATGTTGTATTGATTTTCTGTTTGGAGAAGATTTAGACCTGTCACACACATGCACACTCACACACATGCATGCCATGGTTTTAAGGCAGTGGGGGTTATAGGATTATGAAGAGGAGAAGTGAAAATTCCTGTTTGGGAGATCTGCTGAGGCTTAAGTTTCCCCACTGCACATGTCACGGTGGAAAAAACTCCCAGGAGGAGGTGGGGATCGAAGCGTCAATCCCACAAAAGGCTCAAGGTAAACACAGAGGAATTCAATGACCCAAAGAGTGCTCTCTGGTTTTCTTTTAGCCCAGCTTGTGTTTCTTGCTTGTGTTGCTCTGAATTGTAACGTTGCCATGCAACTATTTATCCAATGCTTGCATTAACATACCTGAGTATTTCTTTTTTTACATAAAAGCCAGTGGATCATATGCTTTCACAGTGTGACTAAGCTGCAAAACCCCAACGTATTGCAAATCCCTCTGTAAAAATGAGACCTTATTTCTTAAATAATAGAAGAAACATACTATAGGATGAAGCTTTTAGCAGCTAATAACAATAAAAATAAGATCATACAAAATGTAATTGTGAAAAAATAAAATTTGCATCAAAGGATGTGAACCTCAATGAATGTAAGAAAAAACCTTAATGAGATGCATTGTTGGAGGTCTATGCAATAGAAAACACGGGTGTACCAGAATCAAAAGGTGGCACATGTGCAAAGACAGAATACAGAGAAGGATTTCTGTCTGCCTCCCTCCTTCCATGTCGGTGAGATAAAGTACTAAAACAGTGCCTCACGCCTCCAAGAAAAGCTTCCAGTTTTGTTTGGAGAGCACTGCAGCTACAGGGGAACATGCATTACAAGGCAGGAACACTTGACTGACTAAGCTGGATGTCATCGTCTTAGAGAGAGAGAGAGAGAGAGAGAGAGCGAGAAAGCGAGAGAGAGAGAGAGCGAGAGAGCGAGAGAGAGAGAGAGAGAGAGAGAGAGAGAGAGAGAGAGAGAGAGAGACTGCAGGGGCCTGGAACAACACTCGACTCACCACCGACTGTCAACTGCACAGTCATCTGAAATGGCTGCGTGTGTCAACACCTCCAAGAATAACTGTTCCTACTTCAGTGTGTGTGTGTGTGTGTGTGTGTGTGTGTGTGTGTGTGTGAAATAAGTGTCGTCACCTGAGCTTACAGCACTAGCAGCAGTGAGGGATCTGACGGGTATAAATCAGTATGTTTTGCAGAGGTGTACGTGTGCGTGCATGCATGCATGTCATCCTCTGTGATTCTTTTATGTCTGTGTGCGTGTAACAGATGTGAGTGTAAGTTGCATGAATATGTTCTTACTTAACCGTAAAGAATCTGCAGCATCTAAGATGTGTAGAGTGTTGGTACACACGCGTGTGTGAATTAGTGTGTTACATATGTGTGCTCCTGCATCATTTATTAACAGGACGTGATGGATGGTGCTTACAACATAATAAGAATTCTATGAGGAAATAACATGCTAACATTACCTCAAAGTAGCTTTAATCTATCTGGCAGTGTCATAAATAAACGGTGTATCAGCTTGTTCCACATCTTTATTAATAATATATGATGTTTACACTTCGTGACCCTCTTGTGCATGATTTGTGCAGCCCAACATATTTGGTACCTTAACAAATGTTGGGATCTGTACAACAATTTCGTTTTAGCCATTACACTACTGTATAGTGATTTTGGGGTTGACCAAAGTTTGGCTGCATGTAGTTATAATGACTGAACCACCAGCACGCTGTTGCCTGTCAAAGAAATAGTTTGATATTTTGGGAAATTTGCCTATTCACTTTCTTGAGAACGAGAAGATGATCGGTAGCACTTTCACATTTGCTCATTAAATACAAAGCTACAGCCAGAAGATGGTTAGCCTAGCCAGGCATAAAGACCGGAGCCAGGGGAAACAGCTAGCCTGGCTCTGTCCAAATGTGACAAAATAATAAATAAATAACCTAGAAGCACCTTTAATCATGACTAAGAATCTCTACGAAACAAAGTGAATTCCCTCAAATGTTGAACTAGTCCTTTAAGGGGTTATACAGAGAGACTGTAATGAGTTGCCGTCATTGTTTCCCCATTCATTGTAGACATCAGTTCCCCACACTGGCTTCCTCTGTCTTTCTTTTGGCTTCATAATTTTTTGAAGCCCAGGGTGCATCTCCACGTTATTCGCCAAGGGAACATGTCTGTCTTTGAGAGAGTGAAGACTCTTCCTGCTAGTCATATTCAAACACTGCAATCTAACTCCAAACTCAGCACAAACACACTTGTGATGAAGACAAAATGTTGAAAATCATTAGTTGTGCATGAAAAAACTATGTATTTGCATATTTCATAGCTTGAAAAGAAAGCTCTGCCATATTGACTTCTAGCAGCATGTTCTGTCCAGCATTTCTTTTTGGATGAAATGTCCCTAAGTGAAAACTACACCATGACACCAACTGGCACTTTTGTTGACCTCTTCACAGTAAAGATAAGTACACAGGGAATTTAAAGTACTCTACACCCCATTTAACGCTACCGAGCCTTAAAAAAATTAACCACCCATGAGAATATCTGAATGTGCTGTTGGTGCTGGCTAGTGGAGGTGAAGCTGAGATCAGTGTTTGGCATGCTGTGCCCCTCCAGGTCGAACAGAGTTTAGCCAAGCAACATAGGAGTACAAGAATGTTCTGCCCACAGGGGTTTGCTCAGGTGAGTTGAGGGCATGGATGACCTTGTTTTTTTAAGCCAATGCCAGGGCATTGGTAGGAGTGGTGCTGGTGTTAGTGGGAGCCCTGGCTCTGGGAATGAGGTCATGGCACAGGGACTCCAGCGCTCCCCCTCGGCTCTGTCGGGCCCTGAGGCTCCCTCACATCTGTGTGCTGTCTGACCCAGCGGCAGGCAGCTGCTCCCTCTCATTATACCCCCTAATGCAGGGGTGTCAAACTCATTTTCACCCCGGGCCACATCAGCATCATGGTCGCCCTCAAAGGGCCGGATGTAACTGTAAGACTGTATAAATGTAACTACTCCCGAACATATTGTTAAACAACTCTCTCTGCATTTGATTATTGTTTATTGAAGTATAAACATATTGTAAATGCATTTATATAAATGTAAAATGATATGCACATTTCTCTGTTATTATAACAAATCAAAGATCAAACTTTTACATCTGTCACATTTGTGACAGATGTAAAAGTGTACAGACAGCCTTGTAGAGGGCATACAACCAACGAATAAGAGATGCTTTTGATTACAGTAAACATTTGGCTGTATGAACACATACACCTAAACACACTGAATACATTGCTATACATACAAAGTAGTATATTTAACAACTCAACATAACAAAATAACAGTCAGATATGTCTCAGTTCACAATTATATTGTTCAAGTTTCGGGTGAGGTTGATGAGGTGATGCTGCATGGCCTTGAACACACCAAGTAAATACTTCCTCACCCAGGACACCATATCACACACCATCCTCATCTATTGATCATGTTCTGAAAACAACAACAAACAAAACACAGCCATTACATTTCACACATATTACACTGTACTTATTCTTGGTTGAAATGAATTGTATTATATATTTAATACAATTCAGGTTTTTAAAAATGCTTACCCATTTGTTTTCTGGCCGGATGTCTGACACCGTTTTCCCGTGGTCAGTCGGTCAATGTCTGGCTTTAGGTCTTGTGCTGTAGCAATCCGTAAAACAGCGTGGAGGTTGTCGTCGGTGATGCGCGATCTGTGCTTTGTCTTGTTTAAATTCATTATTGAAAACATCTGTTCGCACAGATAGGTGCTCCCAAACATGGACAGAACACGGGCAGCTTGAAGTCGGAGCTGTGGCATCAAAGCAGGAGGCAGGAGACGGTAAAAATCCTCAATCGCAGCATCCTGGAACTTTGCTCTCAGGTCACTATCGCTCTGAAGCTCTATTAACTCCATCTGAAGGAGATGGGGCGCACTGTCGACGTCGGCGGTGAAAGGATTTGCAAAGATGGCAAAGTCAATGCGCTGTGTTCTGAAGTCAGAGAAGCGCCGATCAAATTCAGTCATTAACCGGTTCACTTTGGTAGCCAATCGATCACATGAAAAAGCACCAGGAACTGAGGCTGAGATTTCCTGGCAGACAGGAAAGTGTGCAAGATTGTCCTGTTCCAGTTGGGACTTCCATAGCTGCAGTTTACGCTGGAAAGCTGTGATCATGTCGGACATCTTCGTGATGACTTGTTTGCGTCCCTGCAGCCTCTGATTCAGTTGGGCAAGATGCTCCGTTATGTCACACAACATAGCAAAATCACACAGCCAGTTTGGATCTGACAGTTCAGGCAAGGGTTTTCCTTTACTTTGCATGAAAACAGCAATGTCTTCCCTAAGCTCAAAAAATCGTTTGAGGACCACGTTCCTACTCAGCCACCTTACTTCTGTATGGTACGGCACATCTCCATGCTCCGAGCCCAACTCCTTCAAAAACAGCTGGAACTGGCGGTGATTCAGGCCACGCGCTCGAATGAAGTTCACTGTTTTCGTGACCGTGGTCATTATATTATCCAGTTCCAGAACCTTTCCACACAGAGCTTCTTGGTGGATAATGCAATGATACGTTATCAGAGGTGTGTGGCAGTTACTTTTTTGCATTTTCTCCTTCACTAGTCCAACCAAGCCTGTTTTTTGTCCACACATTGCAGGCGCGCCATCGGTAGTTAGCCCCACCAACTTTTCCCAGGGTAATTCAGTTTTACTCACGGACCTCTCCACTGCATCAAAAATGTCCCTCCCCGTCGTCGTTCCATGGAGGGCAACTACATCCAAGAGCTCCTCACTGACAGTCAAGTCTGCCTTCACGCCTCTTACAAAAATGGCCAGTTGCGCTGTGTCCGTGTTGTCTGTACTTTCATCAACGGCTAATGAAAAAGCCACGTAACTGCTCGACTCCTCGGCTAGCTGTTCTGTCAGATTGCCTGCTAGTTCCTTAACTCGGTCTGCGATTGTGTTCCTTGACAAACTGACATTTTGAAAAGCCTGTACCTGGTCGGGGCTCACCTGCTCACAGACCTTGAGCATACACTCCTTCAAAAATGCACCCTCTGAAAAGGACTTGGAAGCTCGTGCGATTTCTTCAGCCACAATAAAGCTAGCTTTCACAGCGGCATCATTTTTGGCTGTAGCTTTTGTGAAAATGTTCTGCTGTGATTGGAGTCTGCCTTTTAATTTTTGGACAAGTTCACGTTTTTCCTGGAGGCTAAATTTAGCATACTTGGCTCCGTGTTTGGTCTCGAAATGCCGACGTAAATTGTATTCTTTTATCACTGACACGGCTTCATTGCATAGAATACATACCGGTTTCTCTCCTTGAAGAACAAACATATACTCGCTTTCCCATCTTTCATTAAATGTCCTTCCCTCTGTATCAATTTTCCTCTTCTTTGACATGTTGGATTATTTTTCAAACATTTTCAACTCAGTAATTCGTTGGAAAACTGATTTAGTTAACGCTGACGCTACTAGCGGCCGCAGTCCGTCATTTCGCGGGTCAAAAACTCAACATGCATTGTGGGAGATGTAGTTTATGGTCACTGTAGCGTACACGATGAAGCAGCATAGAGTTTAATTTTAAGACAATCATATGCCTTTATATGGAAGCCCATTTCAGCAGCAAAAAAAACAAATTAAAAGTTAGACTTGATAATAAAAATATAAATATTTTTTTTTTTTTTTTTTTATTAATTTTTTTTTTTTTTTTTTTTCTGGTGGAGATATGCCTTCGCGGGCCACATAAAATGACGTGGCGGGCCGGATTCGGCCCGCGGGCCTTGAGTTTGACACATGTGCCCTAATGGATGGATCCGTTTCCCTCTGACCTCATCCTGCCTCCACAACAACATCCCTGCATCGCTCCGTCCTGATACCCCTTCATCCAGGCACAGACCCCCTTTTCTTCCATGTCTGAAGCACTGAGAAGGCACAACTTGGCCTTCATTGGATACAAGGCCTTAGATTACAGTCTGCAAATCACAGTATATATGGTGTATCAGTAATATAATTATTGAGTACCTATATGTAAGCACAAAAGAGGAAGACAAGATGTTAGGTAGGATGAGTTTAACAACTTGGTGTAACAAATTAATTCTAATTTAGTATACATAGTATACATTTGTTGTATTTTGGGAACAAAGGTGTGCTTTTACAGTTATAATAGTTTTTAAAAGGATGATTAAATACTGGGGAACTGTAACAGAGTTGTGGCATCCAAAATAGGATCCATATGAAACTCAAAACTGATGTTAGAGAAGTACCGTGATGAGCCTTTTTGATGAGTTTATCGGTCAAAATACTGTTTATAAAAAGTTTGTGTATTGATATTCATAAAAAAAACACATTATATAAATTGTATCTTTCTTCTTTTTGGTGGCAGTAAATTACAATCCGAACAAAGTAATGAAAATGAAGCCCCCTATTTCAGTGTAACTCCGGGGTAAATTGGTACCTTGTATATTAAACAGATTTAGACTTCTTGTTTTAATCTAGGGCCAAGTCAAATAAGTATCTCGTGCCACCAGTTCATGAGTTAATCCAGTAGTTCTTAAACGTTTTCTGCCATTCCTCCGTTTGGACGAAGAAGAAAAAAAAAGGGAAAAAAAAAATCTCAAAACTGCCTTCAGAAGGAAAAAATGACTCTTTGGTAATAAACAAATGCCTCCTCAATAATGAAATGTGTATAAAAGGGGATTAAATGAATACAAGCAATAAACAAAATAAGGCGTTTACAGCAGGTTAATGTTAGGCAAGTACAAACTCTAGCACAAATATCACTAAGCTATGCCTTGATGCAACTAAATCAGTGTAAAGGTGTTCTTGTAACATTCACTCCAGCTATCAGATCAAAATCACTCTCAATCAGAAAAGACTGCAAAGAAGTCTCCAAAGGACTTAAAGACCAGAGTTTCCATCTGAATCTGCTAAAATTAGGTCTGCATTAAGTTTAGGAAGGAAAAGAATGCCCTGTATGTTCAATTCCCCAACTCTCTTACACCCTAAAGAAAGGCCGTTATCACACCCTGATTGGCCAAGAGGGCAAAAGCACCAAGCTGCTCCCATTCTTAATTAGGAACAAGTCCACACACACACACACACACACACACACACACACACACACACACACACACACACACACACACACACACACACACACACACACACACACACACACACACTCATACACGCAGTGTAACAGGTGACCAGAATAACCGTCCAATCAACTCAGGGGAATTGGGACAAAAGTAATTTGGAAAAGGGAAATGACAGAAGAAAACTGGAGGCTTCAAAGAGCAGTCCACAAACCAATGGGTGACATCATGGCGACTACGTCCACTTGTTATATAAAGCCCCAGTTCCACCGAAAGCCGGATGACCCCGGATGACCCCGGATCTGATCCGTAATGTCTCCGGGGACATCCGTAGTATGTCCGGCTTTCGGTGGAACTGGGGCTTAAAGTTCATCTTGAACCCAAGAGCAAGACAGGATTTTGCATATTTTCTTTTTTACTTGTTTTTGCATTTATTACCGTCAGCTTTCCACGTTGTCTTGTTCGTCTCAGAGGCATAGCCTTTTTTTTCTTTCATCCCTGTCAAATATTCTGCAAATGTACAAACAGTCTGTCTGACTGAACACCATTGCTATTGTGAAAGCAGCATTTATTTACCAGTGCCTCTGCACCCCACAAGGGGTACACGTCACACACTTTCGACCAACTGAGTTAAACATGCATGTTCTCTTGTACAAATGGCTTTAAGGATCATCCACATAAACTAACCAGCTCATACTGTATTTGGAGAGCACACAGAGATTTGTTTTGCTTTACAATAGAAGCAAAACGCATACAAAAGTTGTGCAATTATTAACATCAAACACTTGCTGACACACACATACACTCACACGTCTTTTCCATTCAGTCCTTTTTTTCTTCATCTCTCTCACACACACACACACACACACACACACCTACACACACACACACACATTCTTTTTTTCTTGTTTAAAACGAGCTCCACTGAAAGACATATCACCTTCATGTGTTCATTCCTTTGAGATCTCTTCCCAGTTGTCCATAGCTGTGAGTTTTTCCACCAGTAGTGGCTGGTTGTGTGTGTGTGTGTGTGTGTGTGTGTGAGCATCAAGCATTTATCTTGTGTCCAGAGTATTGAAAGGGCAAAGAAAAGGCTAGAGAAGAAAAAGGAGCTATGTTCCCTTCAGAGCTCTCCACCTGTGTTTGCCACTGAGCAAACACAGGCTTTTGTCACGAGTGGAAGACAGCTTGCGGTTTGCTCTTTGGAATTGAATTTCAAGTTCTCTCGGCTCTTTTGATTTCGCCACGGAAGGCAAAGCGAGCTATCAACGCGCCCTCCCATGGCGGCTTCTCCCGAGGCGTGATGGATAGAATCGGTAATGCGTCGGTATACCCCAGATATTTGCCTTTATCATTAGCACAGGCTCGCTGCGTTTGAAGCACTGTGTGAGAAGCAGAATATTTATAGGCAGAGAGGCTTTTTTTTTCAGCGAGCTCATCTCCTCTCATCATGTCTCCCCTGAACTCATCTCAGACCCGCAGAGATGCAGATTGAGGAATTGCTATTTTATTACACAGCTTCTGTGTTTATTACTGAGTGGCATGATTCATCATTCCCATTGGTAAGCCGCAGCACAGCAGACATGTCAATCAGCAAATGTGGCTGGTTGGGCACGCCTGGTGATCAATGGCTTGAGGTGCAGACCAAAAGAGAGGGAAACGGAGAAAAAGAAGATGAAGAAAGGAGCAGAGAGTCCATGCTAATCTCCTCTGCAGATGGAGGGAAGCAAAAAAGAAAATGGGAGGTATTATGGGCCTTGTGATGATCCGTTGGATCTTGAATGCATTGAAGTGATGCAATTCATGGGATACTTGAGTGTGTGCGGAGGTTAGGGGTGAGGGACAGACAGAAAAAGTCAAAAATAAAAGCACAGCGGCAAAACATTTGGTTGCCAGGCAACAGGGCTTGAAGCAACGGTAGTATTGAGTTATGAAGAATGGTGGCGCATGACTCGACTTCTCCGATCCGGTTTCAGGACGGTATATCAGGGCTGTGTGGTGGGCGGAGAGAGAGAGAGAAACGTCTCCACCTGTCTGGATTTGTCAGGGCCAGTGAACAATGACACCGGCCGATGGAGACTTTGTCTCGAGGGGCCCGACCCTGGCTTATCATCAGGGGTCCTCAGACTGGGCTAAGGTTTAGAGGTCTCTTGTTAGTTTTGGGGTCCATCCAAGTCAATTACACAGCATGTAATCTTAAAAGATGAGTTCATTATGTTTTCTCATCACATGTCTGTGTAAGGTGGGTCATAGAGGCTTAAGACAGAAAGTTAGACCGAAAGTAGGGAAAGAGAAGTCGGGTGAAGTGATGGAAGAAATCAGATTACTTTAGTCAAATAAAAGTACCAAACCACTATGTAAAATTGCATTGAAAGTAAAAGTCTCACATTAAATCCAACTTCAGTAAAAGTATAGAAGTATAATCAACTGTACTTAATCTTTAGAGACCCACATAGACCCGCTTTGGCTTTTTTAGGGGGTACAGGGGATGTAAGTGGTAGACATCACCTTAAAGCTGGGAACCTGAAAATGTATTTGAGATGCAGCTTAGCCCTGGGTGTCAAGTTAATCTATAAATCAGAGACAAAAATGAACTAATTTAAAGTGTAAAATTGTAAAAAGGCTTAGAACACTATTATGAAAGTATATGATGCCCATTCCTATGCTTACTTATGTCTCATGTCTTATGTCAAAATACCGCTTGAAGACACAAAGACCAAACACCGTAGGAAAAAGTCATGCTGTGGTTTGGAATCTAAAACTTTTGACATTTTGAGATTACTGTAACAATTTCATTTTTTAGCGATTTTGGATGGCAAGCACTTCTGTTGTTAAAGCTGCTCAGAAAGAGAAATGAGAACAGTTTACATACAATATCTGAGATGGTCAAACCAGCTGGTGCATCTGGTTTCCGCTGTTGTGTCCTCGTTCCGAGTGAAACCAAAAGTCAAGCTCGGAAACACTACGACCGCCAAAATCAACACAAAATGAGAGTTCCTTGTAGTAGCTTTGAGTTATGTTACTAACGTATTCATTCCAAACTATGATCTTTAATAAACCTAACCAAGTAGTTTTCTTTCATTTCACAATGTTAACCAGGTGATAAAAACCTGCCACCGCTGTACCCATGTAGTTTTGGGACTCATGGGCAAACGACCTATTCTGATGTTTAGGGATTAAGTTGTGTTGTAAATTATTATATATGATATTAGATTGTTAATACTGATGCATCGTGTAAGCAGCACTTTACTATGACAGCTGTCGGGCCCCACCAAAGGGACATGTGATAAATCAGAAGGGTAACAAGATGATTATAGGGCCAGAAAAGAGAAGAAAATTCTGCTACACACATTTTTTTCTCGATATTCAGGTTTTTATGAAACATTTAATAATTGCACCTCATGGGCCTAACACTGTTAAATGTCACCATCATCATTCCTTCCTGCTTTGTTTGTCCTGCTCAGTATTTTATGTGCGTGTATGTGTGTTTACAGTATGTGGCCCGCAGAAGTGTATCTGTCTGTCAGTCAATTTGTCAAACCCGTCAGCTTCTCAACCCACAGGCAGACAGCAGACCAGGCCGTTATGGTTACCTTGCATTATGGTTTTGACAGTTCATCACCTCCAACCTTGTGTCACTGAGAGCATCTTCCTCCAACTCCCATCAACCCTGGCCCGTTCCCCTCAGTTACACTTCATTTCATATCAAACAATTTCATTTGACATCACAGAAGCATGTTCCATCACATTGAATGCTCCCCTGACCCAAGTCTGAGCTGCAGTATCAGATACCGTACAGTGCTCACACTCAACAACATTTCACTGTGGCTGCTGTGGTTCAAGCGTAAGGCCATCTGGTTTAAACCAGATAGCAACACA
The DNA here is from genome assembly GCA_032191485.1 of Leptoclinus maculatus. Lineage (NCBI taxonomy): Eukaryota > Metazoa > Chordata > Actinopteri > Perciformes > Stichaeidae > Leptoclinus > Leptoclinus maculatus. The sequence goes on from JAVDOI010000005.1 coordinate 27,273,559, forward strand.
CAGCGGACAGAGGATCCCTCGTATGCACAGCTGAAAAACGCTTCCTCGGAGAGCTGTCCAAATAAGAGGTTGAGCCCCCAAAACAAAGTATACGCTGTTATGCTGATTACAGTGAGCATGCATACCAGATGGGAAGTAAACATGTACTGTACCATGCAATGAGTCTGCGTGTTATTTTCACCAGTAGAATTGAGCGTGCAACATGTGGTTTTTCCTTCCGCTAAGGCTCTAAATGACTTGTAGAGTAACACTGAGAAAGAACCCAGTGTTTGCTGCTTGTTGGTATGTTGCTCAACATTGCAAAAATAATTATAAGAATGAGGTCTGAAATCCACCTGTGTCTGCTATGTCTCTGTGAGTGTGTGTTTGTGTGTTGCTGCATATTTATTTATGCATATGGTGAACAGGGTGTTAAGGTAGTGATTGTGTAAACATGTGTGTGCTTTTGGGTATTCATCAATGTATGTGCAATATATAGATGTACATGTATTTGGATTATTTGTCCACTATCATGACTGTCCGTTTAATATGAAGCTGGAGCAAGCAAACACTTGGCGTAGCTTAGCATGGCATAATGACTGGAACCATGGGGAAACTGCACCTGGAAGTCTGAAAAGACACGTAAACATAAACCACAGTAAAAAGCACAACTTGGCTTTTTAATTTGGTCTGTGTACGGATAAACAAACAAGATATACAGCGTTGGTGAGTTTGAGAGGTGCCCGTAGGTGTTTTCATTTGTTTTTATGCTAAGCTAACTGTCTTGCTAGCTGGCTTTTTTTCAATTCATTGAAAATTCACTAACCCTCAAGGTGATGTCTGGAATTTGCATTTAGGTCAATATATATATGTATATATCATACGCAAAAAATGTTCACACTAGAGAAGCTGGAACCAGTGAATGTTATACAGATGCAGCCACCTAAAATGTACCCTCCCGGCCGAAGTCCCAGCCAACTTCCAGCCACTGGGAGATAATCTATAATGAAAACAGTTATATTATTGATATTGCTTCAGCACTATTTCAAGCTATAATAAGTATTTTGTCAAACAAAATGCACCCTGTGCATATAATTGTATATATTATTATATTGATGAACCACAGTGAATGGCTAGCATCCTCTTGAGTATTTGTGTATAATGCAGAGAAGATATTGTTTTCCAAACCGCCTCAGGTGTCGAATCATTACAAAAAGGATTCCTACTGTTAGTAAGTAAAACATGCTGGTAGTTGAACTGTACTGGCTGCCATACTGACAGTTAAGCCATCATTCTTATTTGGAATCAGGGAAGAAGGGGCTGAAGATTTTATGATGCTCCAGTCACGCAGAAGCCAGACCTAGTGCCACTGTCCAGTTCACTTATTCACTGTCTGTGGTAAAAACTCACTCACTTTTGGTTCAAAGACACACAACTAGTGGCCTATTTGGTAAATAGCATGCATCATTGTATTATGTGTGCCATAATTGTGGCGGGTTGTATATTTCATTAATGTCCATCTCGATGGTGTACTTTGTAAAAATGAATATTCTCTTACAGTATTATAATTAAATTATTTATGCTTTATAATTTGTCCTTTTCTAGGGTTTTTCTGTTTTTTTACAAGTCAAGGGGAGGAGTCAAAGAAAATATTAAGGCATTGCATGTGACATTCAATCACAGTGTGCTCAGAGGCAGCATGGGATACAGGAAGGACCGTTTAACAGAACAACTCACAATATCTTCCTTCTTTTTTTTCCGTCTGTGGGTGTCTGGACGATGTCAGCGTGATGCAGCAGACTTAACACTCCGTGTGCTGACAGCATGGGGCCTTGTCTGATAAGACAAGCCTGCTGCTCGCCTGGGCGGCCCTGTGCAGCTCCCTTGACGCCTGCTCCAGCTCTTACTCTGGTATAGTGTCAAACGCCTTACTTAGATGTTATCTGAGCAACATTTCCTGCTGTAAACGCAGACATGTACTTGTGAGCGGATTCATGGTTGCCAATGCAGCTTGAAACTGTGTTTTTCAAAAATAAAATTAATTATAAAATATGAATATTATGAAATCAAAATTACCACCTGGCATTCTTAATTCATTCACTTTATTATGTTCCCCTAACAATGGCAATGTCATGAGTAACTCCCCGAATCTCATCGTTTTGTTATCTGTCTCAGAGAAGCCTCACGTTTCAGAGTTCCCTTCTCAAGTTCTTGCTATCACTGCTTCATCTTGAAAGACTACCTGTCAAAAGCCTCGATTTCATCCATGACTGACTTTGTCAGCTCGCTGTAAGAAGACAGATTAATCTACTGTTTATTTAGCTTGCCAGGACAATTTGTCTCTTGCTCAGCAGAGAGTGATATTGGATCCTTTCTGCCGTATACATACCAGTAATGTCACACTGAAACTTACTTGTCAGGTGCCTTTGTGTCCTGTTCCATTCATTTAAAGCGACTAGAGTGACTGGTAGAAGAACATTCAACACCTTGTTTAGCAACATTACAAGCAGCCAAACGGGTCAAGGGTCAATGGCACAGGATACTGCCAATTGGAAGAAACGCTGATAAGAATATTCATGAACGGAATAGAAAAAGGATAAACAAATCATTATCTCTTTCATTTTCCTTTCCTATAACTTGAGGTTCAAAGGTCAATTGGATGTGTTTGTTCCATTTTTGCTAAATTGTACACTGGGATAAATGCCTTTATCTTAGACACAGTAGAGAGATGACAAGAAATTAGGGGAGAGAGAGAAATGGTGAATGACATGCAGATCATGGTCAGCACTCTAAGCCTATAGGGTCCAATGCCCTCCACAAAGGAGCACTGTAAACTTGCATTCAATAATACAGAGTGCAGATGCATCTGCACCTGCAAAAAATACCTCCTAGAGAGTTGCCTGCAGTGCCAATAAATAAACGCTGATGCTTAACCTCATTGTTAGCTTGAATGTGAGTCAGCGTTTGTGCGCATCACAACTTTTAACCAGGTTAGGCACATGCTCTGTTTACGAACGCTCTGATGTCAAAAGGGTTACATTGGCATGGAAACATCTAGCTCTGTCAGGTTTGTCAGTTCTGTCTCAAAGGGTTTTGTGTACAATTTGATGTCAACAAACAACATTTTGGCAAACAGAAAGCTTGCACACGTGACCACAATGATTATGTCTTTCCTCTATGAGATTATTTCTTGTTGTGCACTTGAGGATGTGGTATGTGACTGGTTTCTCCAAGACAACAGACTCAACTCGGCTGTAAACATTTGAACCAGAATGAGACCTCAACCAAAGCCTGGTCAGTAGCCTACTCCATGCATGTAAATGCTCCCAGCAGCTTGTACTGGCTTTTTCTCTTCAAGGAAAACTCCTGTTTTCAGGAACCTGGCCCGAGCTGCCAACATTAACAAAGAGCGACGCCATGTTACCTAACATTAGCCGAGCACCAGCCCTCCCCAGTGCTCCTCTCTGGCACAGGGTTGTCAGAGAGCAGGAAGCTCAGGGTGCTGTCACTTTGAATGACTCCATGAATAGGCCCAGGCCTTTTAGAGCATGCTGCTTGGTCTGTAAGCTGTTTTGACATGGGCCCTAATGCCTCTCTTGCACTTGGCCAAAGGGTTTGGGTTCAGAGCCCTGTTCATGAGGAGGGAAACTGCAGTGTTTGGCAGCTCACAGCGTGCAGAGACAAGAACGGTGCTTTTCTTGCCTGGCTGAGAGGGAATGGGGGTGACATGTGGCTCACACAGGGCTGGAAGGATGTCAGTCACTGCTGCTCATCTCCCCCCATTCTCCCCCTCTGACCATGTGTCTGTCTGTCTATCACTCACTCTGTCTGTCTGGTCTGGTTCTCTGGCAGCTGTAGAGAGTAAGGTGAGAAATAAACATGAACTATCTGTTGTGTAGGCTTACTGAAATATATAATACATATAAAGATATAAATGCAAAGACCCACCTTATCCCTTACACACACACACACACACCTATGCTGCACTCTTGTGTAGCATGTGTGAAGCATGTAAGTACAACTGAATAGAGGGATCCTGTTACAGCCCTTCAGACCTCATTGATTTAATGAGGAGCTCTTTTAAAAGCAGGATATTTAACTTGGCCAATCATAATATTATCTAAGTAAGTCCTGGTACCCCTTATTGGGCTTTTGAACTGACATGACTCTAATGTTAAAAACTACCTGCAAGCATAAAGGCGTATGTGAGCATAAATATGGCGACTTGGTGACTGAAAATGCATACACTCATGGTAATATACGATCATAAAGGTTTGAATAAACACACGCCCCAAATATCATGTGCTGAATATAAAACTTGGAAAGTCATAAACATCTTGGCAGGTTGAGGCAACAGATTGCCCTTGAGGTAAAGAAGCTGATGTAGTGGAGGATAAAACCCAACCAACATATCATTTTATTGGACCCACATTTCTATCTAATAGTTTAGTCTGACATGCATTTTTATGATTTCAATTCAGTGTACACAAATCAACAGTACAATAATATCAACGTTGATCAAAGTCTTTTTCTTCATACTTTGCTGATGTCAATGGTAGTCAAAGGGGTATATTTTAATTTAAATGTATTTTGAAACTTACGTGATACATCATTTTTAATTGTTTAATTGTTCTTAGTTTTTATAAATATTCTGCCCTGATTAGTTAGTTACATAAGTTGTGTTTTTTTTAAGTTCTAACATTTGACACACCTGCTCCTCGTTGCTCTGGCGGCACTTGTGGGTATTGTTGATAACTGCAAGTGAATTTAAAAAATACAGGTGCCTTTTAACAGCCACTGGGAACAGCAAACACACCTCAAGCAGCTAAGTCTAATATTTACTCACCTTTTAGATAAATGGTCCACCAGGCTAGTTGCTAACGTTGTTTGTTTGCTGTTTGGTGCTGTGTAGGTAGCGTGTTTATCAAAGCTTATTCCTCGAGAACACCAGTCTGCAGCATCTGGAAACAAGGCGGATGAAAGCTGAAGCAAAACAATGAAGTTGCAGGCCATGAACCCAAAATAATGAGGTGAAAGATGCAAAAAAAATCCTCTGCAGAGCTGGGGGGAAGCAACCCTATTCCTATTATCCACTGTTAATAGAAACATGTTGATTAGAACAGCTGTAATATGATGAAATGATTCCGGCTTTTATTCTACAGTATATATACTATACATATTACTTATGTACTAATTTCTATGGTTGACTTTTACAGAAAATGATAGAACCAGTCAGTGGTATACTGCCCTATTGGTTGTTCTTTTTTAATCCTTTTTTAATCTCCTAATATTGCTACTGCAGTGACCTGATAATAGAAGTCACAATCTGATGACATTGCCATTTAATTTCCCCTAGCAGGACACTAAAGTTCAGTTTAAGAACTTGTTCGAGAAATTGTACGGAGCTCTATGCACGTGTTGAGAATGGAAGTGTGCAGTGAGTCAAACTCTTATTTGAACATACAAATAGTCTTAATCTTGAATAAATAAGGGCACATGGCTAAATCGTTAGCAGTGATAAAGTGGACTAAGCTCCCTGGAAGCTAAGGTAACACAAACACGGCGAGTAATGCCTGCAGATAAGATTGGTTTGATCCACTGTGTGCACTGCAGACCAAAGGCCCTGTGATGCTGCTCTGTGTTGATAAAAGCCAGACCACAGTAAGGCCGTGCAATCAGCTACCACAGTGAGTTATTCTCTCTGTCAAACGTGTTTCTGATGACTTGCTTGTTTGTTTATTGGTGGCTTGTCTCTTTGGAATTTGAGATCTGATCCTACGCGTACAGTAACCCTGCAACAAAGCGGGAGAAGTGTTTGATTCTTTGTCTGGATATCACAGGTGAAGATCAAGAGAGGGCTTATACGCTCTGATTATAGATAGGTGTGGCAGGTCAAATGTTATGTAAGAGTGTATCCTTTTATGCATTTGTATTGGTGTGATTTTGTTCAATTGCACTGAGATAGAATTCAAAAAGTACATTTTATACATAGGAGAAGGCAGAGGGATCGAAACATTTAAAAAAATGTTTTCGTTCCTAAACCGGACCCAAACTGAACAGTGCTGACTCACCGCTTTAAACACCCAAATGATCAGACAAAACATTTTCTCTGCCTTTCTAAGAAAGCAGACAATAGCAGCTCTCCTTCCAGGAGATCAGAAGGCTCAGCTATGCATCACTGCCATCTAATGGTCAGGGAACTATAAAACACTGACTTGGCACAGTACCACCGCGGTGTATAGGGAACTGTATCAGTTGTTATGTGTTCTATATCCATGTAAAATAATCAGATTTCATGTTTTACATGCACAAGTGGCATATGTCCATATTTGTTTGAATTACTACAAATGATGTACTGTTTAAAAAAATGACAAGCAAAACCCCAAGCCCTGCTCCAAACAGAGCAACCGATGTGGTCTCTTTCTGATTACCTTTCATGCGTATGTGTGTGTTCCTAATTCTTGTCTGCTAAGACACCTGCCTAATCATTGTCTAGTAACAATTAAAATCATGAACTGATTCAACCTTATCTGATCATACCACCCCCACCTATTTTGTTTCCACAACTTAAAGCTCTCAAGTGCTTTTGTGCCCTAATTACATGTATCAAACATCAAATAATGGCTGCAGCTGGCTTGTGTCTGTGTGTGCAGTGCAATAACTCATAAACATTGCATTATTACAAAAGCAAAAAGCACAATAGTGATGGCAAAGAGTATCGGTTCCACAAGCACTGGTTAAATAGAGCTCCAAATGTAAGAAAACACTGACTGAGTGGCGGTGGGGAGATAAACACACACTTAAAAGCAGCACGTTGATACACTGTATCCGCTGTCAGAACAATTCACCTGCCGCCATCTCTCAGCGCCACCATTCATGGCCTCACCATCTCTTTTCTGCCAGTGCAAATTGACATGTCATCACTTGACTTTATTGATCAAACCTCAGGTGCAAAGTGGAGGCCCCCGCTGAACACCTAACCTAATATTTTTTTTCTTCTTTCAAGCATTTTAAAGCCTCACTGTTTCTTCAATGTGACGCTCTCCGTCTCTTTGGAGTTCAGCGTGGGTAAACACGAGGCTGAAAGCTGCCGCGGGCTCGTTTTAGAAAACACTACAAAACTTGCTTTAACTGTAGCTGTCTGGCTTTCAGTGCCATACAAACACAGGGCTAATGTGATCCTGGCTAACCCCGGTGCCCACGGTGGTCACACTAGTGTTGTCTGCTGACAGCTTCTGTTAAGACTCTATTGTGTGGACATAGCCGGGGAAGACAAGAGGGGAGGTAGTTAAAAGCACAAAGGGGACATGGGTCCACACTCCTCTCTTTCTCTCTCTCATCACAGCTGCCTTTTCTTCTAGCTGCTGCTGTGTCGATCATCCTGCGTGAATGGGGATCCCCAGGCCTCCCCTCAGCTCCTGAGGACGAAGGGGAGTCTGGAGAGAAGGGGGGGGGGGGGGGGGGCTCACCAAACTCCTGGACCTCCAAAGACAGGTGCAGGCCAAGATATGAGAGACTCATAAAGGTGCAGACAGATAAGTTGCTCTGAGAGACTTTGGTTGGAACTCAGTGGCTCCCGTCCCACTCTTCCACTGGTCATTTGTCTCAAGCTAACTGCTGGAGCAGAGGTGTTGTTGTGCCTTGTCGCTTTGCACACGTTCAAAGCAAAGGGTAAAGGATGTGGCTGTTTTCTTCGTAGTGTGATTGAAGTCCCATAGGTTAGGGAAGCTTTCTACTTTCACAAGACAAGCTCTTTATGAGATACATTAACTTCATCCTAATCTTTAATTTAATTTTCTTTGCTCAAAACATTCTGTCTGCCTATGTACCCCCCTAAGTGCCACACACTATTGTGCCAAACAAAAAGTTTCTTCCTTCAACAAAAGTGAGTTAATGCTGATAACATACTTTTTGTTCAGATAGATACAAATGTACCCAAGGAAAACGAATCCAGTTATGATTTTTATCATTTATATTCATTCCGTTCAGTGTATATATTATTTGACTAAATGTCAAGCTGATAGTTCATATAAGTCCTCAAATTATTTGTTAAAAGGAATTTTTAGCTTATTATCATTTTGGAGAATGTTATGTCTCTTTTACATGTCTTAGATGAGTAACATGGTCTAAATAAAAACAATGCTAACTGTGTTGAGGTTAGGTATCCACTTCAACTAGTCCCTATACCCTCTCTTAACATCACTTAGATGGTAGGTGCCAAGTAATGCTGGTCTTGGTGTGACCATCTAGTTGTGAGCTGCAACGCACAAGCATTAACCTGGGTACCAATTGTGACACCAGTAACTGATGTTTTTATCGTAAGTAAAAACTAATAATGTCATGCAGGTGCAACGTAAGCATATTAGCTATTATAACTTAAAGGTACATAAACAGAAATGAAAATTCAAACTACTGACAGTATTAAGTTATATTTCAGTAAACAGTAGGGAGGACTCTAAGTTGGACACAGAATTAAAACTTAAAATGTTATGACATTAGTTGCTGTAGCATTTTGGGTTTTCTCAACTTTTTCATATTTAACGTGCATGTGGGAGAAGTTTGTATCATGAAAGGTACAAGCTTTGTACTTTGTAGCACATTTTGTGCACCAAAATGTTTCATGTCCTGTTTTGGGAGACTTAATCAGGCTTTCCATATTAAAAAATGCTAAAGGTCACTGAGGTCACAGAGACAAAGGCCTTTATGAGGGGAGTGGAAGCCCTGTGTGCAAGGGATGACAGATGCCGAGACGTGATTGGCCTGTTCCTGCACGGATGGGATTCGCTGTCAACAGGTCCCAATTAGTCCAATCAGAGTGGAAGGAAATGGCACAGAAAGGATACTTTGTTAGTGCTACTGTTTGTGAAGCTGGAGGCAAAAACAAAACACAATCGCTTGTTCTTTCTTCCCACCCCACCGGGCCGCACCAGATTCTATGGGGGCAAATTAACTTGGGATTTAGACTTGTTGTAGCATTGCTTTGTTGACACTTGCTGCAGCACGGGGACTACATTGTCACAGCCTTTAATGTTGCTGTTGATGTAAATATTGCCTTCTGCGTTGCTTTTGTGTTTCTGAATAGTATTCAATGACCAGTACTTCCTGACACAAATGCGTCATCGAGGGCCTTTCAGATTGTGCACAAACACGGCAACAGTCTAACCAGCAGGCTGCAGTTTACATGAAAAGTCATTCATGTGAAAAGAAATGGGATCAGGGCAGATTAGAAGAAATATGCAGCACAGAAAACGAATGCTGAGTCATATTTGAAAAATAAAACCGTGGACTAAAATTGTGAGAAAAGTTTTGAAGCACTGCAGGAAACACATTGTAATGCCTTGACAAAAAAACAACATGGTATAAAAATAGATGAAGAGTTAATTAATTTCTTTGTTGGATTAGAATGAAATGTTCTGGTCTTCTGAACAATAGTACTCTAATGTGATCACTTGAGCTGGAATCAGCAGTATTTTAGGAGATGGAAATAATAAAGAGATATTTCTCATAATTCTGAACGCCATGTAGATAACATAATATGTGTTCACATAAATGAATGCACTGAAAAATAGGACATCTAATATCACATGAGGATTCATTTGAGCAAATAACCATCCTGGGACCTTGACCTAACTAACTAATCAGCCAGCATTTAGTGAGTGATGGGATATTGACCTTTGACCTGAGGAAGTCATTTAAAAGGAGCGGCACTGAAGATCTGATTCATGGTCAGAATATCAGTGGAGGCTTGATACCAGGGACGGCAGAGGTGAGGATAGACAGGTAATTGGGGAGGTGGAGCGGGGATGTCTTCTTTCTCTGGACCTGTCACTCCCTCCCTTGTATCTTATAGATGTAGATGAAGCTGTCTCTGGATCCGTGTATAAGAGTGCAATTTAAGACTTTCATACCAAAAGACTAAACACCAATTTAGAGAAGAGGTTTCAAACACAGTTGTTGAGTCTTAAACTTTGCTCCCATGCAGCTTTAGATTAATTCCGATCATATTAGTCAGAGCTTTGCTAAAAAAAAACAGCTGAAATGCCACAATGACTCATTGAAAAACAAAAAAAAGCAATTGGCCGACTTGACCAATGTCTCATCTACGCAAAATCCAATCCAATGCACATTTTCACAACTATTGATGTGATCTCACTGGATTCTTACACAAAGAGAAATGTGTTCTTGTCTGAAGACTTCTCCACCAGGTTTTGGTTTGTAATTCTTGGTGTAGAGACACAGGGATTGGTGTGGATATGGTTTAGAGGTCCTATATTATTTTGTCTGGCATATTATTTTGGGGCTGTCTGGGCCCTTTAAAAACTCTCCCGCTAATATTATTACAGACATCCTATTGGAGCGTATTGTTGTGAATGGCCAGAGGAGCAGACGGATGCCAGCCTCCCATGGCCTGATCCTGGATTCCTCAGATATGGTATTTCCACCTTACAACTCTTCCATGACACTACTGATGTTTTTCCATAGGGTTATGGTAACAGTCTACTGCCAGATTATGAATGCTTTTTTCTTTGCTCATGATCACTCAGTGTTTGGCTGACCATTGCTGGAAAATATCCTGAGAAAATGATATATTTAATGTTTCCAGCAGATAGCATGGATAACAATATACTCTATGGCAGGAAGTAGAGGGCCACCTTATGGAAAATGTTGACACCATACCGCTCATACTGACTATGAGCTCTGCTAAAACTCCACAAGTGATCTCTCACACTTTTGTGACAGATTTTGTGACATCATACTCATAGAAGCCATTGAACACATGATTTACACTACCCTTCCAAACATCAGGAAGGAACAAAAGACTGAATAACTGAAATACAAAAATAACTTTTCTCTTTTGATGGACCACTTTGCACACGTTAAGTCTCGGGAGCTCGTGAAAGTCCGAATGAAAAAATAGACATTGTTATGAAGTGCCAGTCACTGGTTTCAGTCATGGTGCTATCTAACTGTAAGGGGATACACTGAGCTTGGAGGTTATTTTAGGGTTCACAGTCACATCTAAGGACCTCAAGGACCTCTGTTTTTTTTCCTATACGTCTGAAGGACGACACTGAAGAATCTCTTTAAGATCAAAGCCCGGAGATCAAACACACTGCATCCATAGGAAGAAGGAACAGTCATATGGATCTCAATCACTGTCTGTCCCAAAAAAAACAGCAGGCCGAGAGAACCAGCTGAGTGCTATATGTAACAAGACCCACAGGTACTGCTGTCTACACTGCAAGGACTCTGGTACAGGACCACAAGGTGGCCCCATGAGCCCCCACCTCTGTACTTTCTGCTCCCATGGCTGTTAATCAGCAGCCCTATGGGGGCCAGTCATGTTCTGGTGAGGCCCCCGTCACCCCCGAACCAAGTCGCCACAAAAAATGTTGGCATTGTACGTTTCTGTAAACCACAGGATACACTGAACCTCAACCTTCCTGAACTAAAAATACATTTCATAATAATATAGTTTTATCATAGTTTTTATATTCTTACGCAAAGATAAGCAAAAGGAATATAAAGTCAACGTTAACTTTTGGTTTCACAACGGACATGAACAGCGGTGTCCTGAGTTTGTTTGACCCATCCAGCACCCTTAGCAGACTCTCACTTCATACTACATCACATGCTGTTACCGTCCATTAATTCCGTGGGAGGGTTTACATTTGAGTTAGTTGAAAGCCAGGTGCATCAATTCAGCCTCTAAAGGGAGCCTCCGTGCGTTGGTTTCCGATGCCGAGGGGCACTGACCAAATGTCGGTATTTGCCAATTTGGGAGGGAGAACAGTTCGGTCACTTGCTTTTACTGATGCAAAAAAGTCAACATTCAACATATCCGTGGTTTGCAGAAACCTACAATGCCAACAGTTTTTCCTGGATCCCCAAATTCAAAGCCTACAACAGGACCAGGGTAGGACCAGGACCAAGAGGACTGGGGTGTCCATAGATACTGCCAGAGGATAAAAAGGAATGTGGGATAGGACTATTAAATATCAATGGCCTTCTTCTCAAGGCACCAAGGGTCAGCTCCATAAACATTTTTTCTGCCCTTTTCCAAAACATTAAGCCCAAGGCATCTATTGCTGTGGGTCGAACACACAGTCTTACATAACCCAGCAGAAATGTTTACGGGCCCCCTGAGATTTCCCCTTAAGAGAAGTCTGAGAAAGCACAGGACTATATGTCATTTTATATGGAGCATAAGAGTGACTGGTCTATCATTTGGGTTGGTAAAAAATGAACTATCTTTTACTACTTGACCAGTAGTAAAGGATAGAAAAACACACAACACTCACCAGAAAACACACAACACTGCTTGTTTCAAGCGCTTACAACAACCTACGATTATGTTTTCCTTTCAAGTGACCTGTTGTGGTACTGCAAATAACCTCTCACAGAAGCACGAATGAAAGTAGCTTGACATTGTTATAGTGCCACAAAGCCAGGCTTTGACTTTGATACCAGAGAAAGCGGTTTGCATCCCGTCTCCTGCAATAATTGGTTTCTTTTAAACATGACAACAATGCTTTCTCTTTCTTGCTGCGAGTTAGATGAAAAGATCAATATCACTCTCATGCCTGGGGATTACGTACAGAGCTATTAGCTTAGCATAAAGACTGGATTCAAGGGGGGAAATGCTATAGCTCTATCCAACATTTTAAAAAGCTCACTTTGTAACATGTTCTACTTTCTTTGTCCAATCCATATGCAAACAGTGTCTTGTCTCTACTCTTGTCATGCTCAAGATTCCCCTCCAGGGACCGGAATCACAAATACACGAGACATTGGCCGTCTAACCCATGTACAATAGAAAATGGAAGGAGGTCCTCAGGAAAGTTTTTATTGTTCTTTCATGTCAGCTAGTATTGGCCTTGTTTCATGCTGACCAGAGATGAAGACAAGCATTCGCACATTATGGGAACATCTGAGAAGACGCCAACAGTGGACACGACTGTAAGTTAAATATTTGCTATGTTTTGCAAATGTGTTTCCATTACCCATTTAGCACATTAACTCTTTATCGACCAAAAAACCCCACCACAATCCAGCGCAAAAACATTTTTGCTCAATTGAGGAAGTTTTGCCCTTTCCATAAAGCTTTTCTAATGTGATACTTACGGCTAGTCTCTCACTTCTCTGACCTCTGGGCTCCTTCCACCACTGAAGGCATTTTTACAGGTGGAGGAAGTCAAGATATCTCTATCCTGAAGCTACATTCCTCCTGTTAGTCTGACTGACTGATCTGTTGCAAAGAGACCTTTGATGCTTAAGGTGATGCACCAACTAGCTTCCTCCATTTGAACAGTCAGGATAGGACCGAACACAACCACCTGCCAGTCAAACATAATTTAGTGGAAGAGCCTATCTGGCCTGAAGCAGGGGGAGCTCCCAGCGCTCAGCATACCTGTCCAGCACTGATTGAAATAAAGTGAATGTCTGAGGGCTGAATGGCCCTGACAGATCTATGAAAAAGCAGGGAGGTATAGTCACATATACACAGCCGGTGTTTGTGCAAGTGTGTCTAAGAGAGTTTGATGTGGGCTGTTAAGTGTCTACTGCAGTGAACGACACACCTTCCCAGTCTTAATAAGTCCCAGCATGCATCTAAAGCAGCAAGACCTCTGTTTTTCTTCCAGCAGCGTTCAGTTCACACTGACAGGGCTTCTTTTCACCAGCCAGCCGGCCACAGCATACACAGCAGACACAAATACACATGGATATACTAGAGGCTGGTGAGTTATGGGATGGTAATCATTGATGGAGAATAAAAGATGTTTCTTTATTTTACTTTGTAAAGTTAAATGTAGCTTTTCTGCACAGAGATAACTTTTTAATTCTCTCAAACAGCTCTGTTGTTATATCTCTTCTATATTTCTGGTTACAGGTCCCATGGGTGCTCTAGTATGTAATTGATGGTCTAACAAAAACCGTTGAGACAAGGATTTATGGCCTGTGAATTGTTTGTGTTAGCTGCCCCATAAAAGGCATCACCATGTCAGCTAGTGAAGTGAAGACGGCAAGTGTAAATATGAGTGTGTGTGTGTGTGTGTGTGCGCGCGCGTGCGTGTGCGTGTGTGTGTGTTGTAATCGGAAAATCAGCTGCAGTCCATATGGGCAGCATTTTTACTCAACTCTGGCTATATCTCTGACCTGCTACTGGACTGAGACAATCCTGTAAGATGACAAGCTCTCTTAAGAAAGAGAGAAATAAGAATAAGAAAAATTGCAAAAGAAAACAAGAACTTTTGGCTTTTAGAGTAATCGAACAGATACTGTTCGTATAATAAACCCAATATAATCCAACCAGGGAGCTGAAGTTTATAAGAATGTATTAATGAGAGAAAACATATTCTCAAAAGAGCTTTAGACTTAAAGATCAAAGACATTATGAAAAAAACTTTAGCAAAAAGCTAAAAAAGCTAAAGTCAGCATTTTCACGATAGTAATGGTCTTGTCTGGTCATATGTTTGGGATACAGTGGAAGCTCACAAAAAAAGCTAGTAAGAGGACTTTGAGTTGTTTTGTCAAACGGTTGTATCCAAGGTCAAAAATTGAATTTCATGCTAAACTTTCAGCCAACGTGGATAAGAAGTTCTCAAAATAATAATAAATCATAAGCATGTCGACAACCCCATCTCTACGACAAGTGAGGAAACACCAGTTGAGGAACAATTGAAATCTTGGAAAAAATCTAATAAGTGGATCTTGTTTTGTTAAACTACTATTTCAAAGGTCAATAATTAACTTCCATGCAGTTTTTTAGATCATAGTAAAGACACAAAATCAAAGTACGGTCTGCAAATCCTCTTAGTTTGAAAGCACCTATTCTAGAAGCATGTCCTCTAAAGTTTATTAATGTGTCCTGTAGTTTGATAGGCAGAATATGGAGCCAACAATAACAGTAGCCATAATGAGGGCTCATTTCCCAGAGTGGCCACCCACACTAAATATATACATACAGTATATATATATATATATATATATATATATATATATATATATATATATATATATATATTAGCAGTCAGATCTCTGGATAGACAGCATTATGGATGTTATGAGCAAGACAACTTCTCCTGTGCCATTATTCACACAATTAACATGCTACACTATCGTTGTTATTCTCATAAATGCTCCAATGGAAAATGGACCACCAAAGTCCAATTTTCAGATTTACTGCAAAATCTGTAATCGCTGCTAACTGTGAGGTAATTCAACGCCTCCCTTGAAATATGGACGATGACTTAACACCATGTGAGAGGACAGCGTGTTTTAGCTTGTTTCCCAGGCTGTTTTTAGATGTGTTATGCTTGCGGGTATCAGTCATAATGCCAAGGTCATGGCTTCTAGATGGCTTTTCCACTATTAGACCTCATTATAGCTCATTAGGCCTCAGCTGCTTGTCTCTTCACCCCTCGTAACACGCTCACACAAACACATTTATACACATATAACCTGATCCGGATGGACAGATGGACAGTCACACATGCACACACATACAATATACAAACACAAATACAGCAGCCCCCGTCAAACACACCCCTAACCATGCCAAATGGCAAATAGCGGTGGGCTGAGTGTTCCTAGAAACGGGTGTTTGGTAAATGGAGAAGGCTGGGAGTCAAAGAGCGGAGTGGGTGAGTGCAGCAGGTGGTTCGGTTTCAGGTCCCACCGGGTGCATTCCCTCACTCGAAACCACAGGCCAAGGTACCACGGCTGTCTGGAAAACAAGATCACCAACAGCTCTTGACACACTGCTCCTGGACTGGGAGTGGGAGGCCGGTGGGGTGAGCCATGGGGGCTGCCAGAGACCCGTCACGGCCCAGTCAGGCTTTTTCTGTCCCACCTCTTCGAGTGGCACAGTCCTCCATCAGAGCTGACGCTTCTTTGCATGGGGCTCTGGCTTCTGCCATTAAAAACACCAACTAAACTTCGTCTGCTTTCAACAAATTTAGTGAAGACCAAATTGAAGCGGGATGAAGGTTTCTGGGAATGTAATATCGCCTCAGTTGTAACTAATTATTTGTCTATGAATTCTGGTTCCTAATGAGAACCAAGGAAAAAGCTGATTAAGGTATCAGAACTACAGTCAGGCTTGACAAATGCCGAGGGCAAAATGAAGGGATAACTTACAACTTTTCTCTTATTTTTGTAGTTATGGCTGTCATTCCTATCAGTAATGCTAATATTCTTCAAGTTTAATGGTCTTGCATTTGCATTGGAGATCTGAGAATGTGAAGACATCTCTAATGGGGCAAAAAACACAAGCAGTCAGGTGATCATACAGATTTTAAACACACTCCCAGGTTAGCCAAACAGTTTTGGAAGAGAAAATCTAAGCAGATTGTAGAATTATTACCCAAACACACACAGTTTTTGTCTCTACAGTTCAGATTATAACCAGCATTTCAGGTGCAGTATTTTGGGTTGTACCTCTATATAACCTGCCAAAAAATCTGATCGCTTGTGTTTTTTGTCCCAACTGACTTTGTTGTTGTACAATGTGAGTACAATGTTATCATAACTGATGGAAACTGAAAAAAACAAGTTTTAATAAAGGATAGTCATTTATTTTTACATTAACAAACATACTTAGCAGACACGGGGCCTTGAAGGTTCATATTGCATTGAAGCTGTGTGAGAACATTTAATACATTCTTATTAGTTTAAGTTAGTAATATTAGACCAGGTAGGTTAGCTGGTCAGGTTTAGACAAGCCTAAAGGTTAGGCTAATAGTTAAAAGTGTGAACATGACTGTTTCACCTCTTGCTCTAGGCAAACACCAGTAGTGACCTACATACATGTACATCCTGACAGCTAAATGCTACATCCCGACCCTGTTTGCCACTAATACATGGGCAGGGGGTGCAGCTTCTTAGGCAGGCAGGGTTGGTTAGTTTGACAGGTTCACGGGTCAGTGGTGTGGATGTCCTCCCCTGCTGGCAGCCATGTGCTGAGGTGTATCGGCCAGGAACGGGATGCTGAGAGGATGGGGAGAACACAGCAGGAGGGGGACTTTTAGTGGAGGAAAGGCTTTTACAGTCAGTTAAACTGCAAGATGGTAACAGCTGGAGATAAAGCAACATTAGCAACAGTGGCTGTCTTCAGGAAAAAGGAAGCTAAAATGATTAAATTCTGCATCTAATGAAATATTTAAGGATGAGGCAAACATTAACGATTTAATTAAAGAACACAATCATTTTAAGTGCATGACTCTCTTTGTGTATCACTGTGGAACATCTTCATGTTGAAGATGTTTTGGGGCATAGCCCACTGGCTGTGAGCTTGACTAGTTTGATCAGTTGGGTTGATTATAGAGGATTGTTGTACTTGAGGATGGTTTGTTGTGAGTTGGAATAATGGACCAGCATGCAGGCGCTGATTTTCCAAAAACACAAATTGGATTCAGAAACATAAACAACATTGCAATTTCTACCACTTAGGGTCCTCGGCAGACAATTGATGAGAAAAAACCTTCCTGTACACAAAACACCAGCCTTCCTCCATTTTCCTGGAGAGTGAGAAACACAGGCCAACCAGTGCTGGTTTCCTTAGACCTTTAATACTCTGTTACCTGCTGTCTGTGGCCAATAAGGGAGGAGTTATGGAATTAGTGCCACATTAACCCGAGTGGTATCCATCTTCCGTCGTTTGGAGCCAATTGGTGGTCAAATATAATTTGGCAAAAGATCAAATTTTAAATCCAAATATACACTCTTCAGACGCATATCTAAGACAAAAGGGAAGTAGAGAAACAAGTAAACTTCCCCCTTCTTTGGAACTTACTTACATTATAACACACGGGTGGGCAATTATTTTTCCCAAGGGGCCACATGAGAATCAGGGACTGTTGTGGAGGGCCGGAACAATAGACTGAACTCAATCCTGATCAATATTATTCAAAGCAGTAAATTGTAAGTACTGTACTGAAGTACAAATTCAAGGTACTTTATTTGAGTATTTCTATTTTATTCAACTTTGTACTTCCACTCCACTACATCTCAGAGGGAAATGTTGTACTTTTAACTCCAATACATTTGTCTGGCAGCTTTAGTTACTTTGCAGATTATAATTTTTTAAACCCTTCCTAACTACCCAATAAAGCCATAAAAGAGTTAAAATAAGCTCCTCCTTAAACATATAAAGCAGGAATAATAATCCAAACAAATATACATTTGTAATATCCATATATAATAGTAAAACACTGACAGGGATCATGTTTCGTCAAAATTAATACTTCTATTACTATTGTTTGTAGGTGTCATGTGTACAGAATGAACAACATAACAGAGTTACAACACATTCAATGCATATGCATAACGCAATGTGCGTTAATGGTATTGGTAATAAAAATAGTAATGTGAGTAATTATAAAAATGATATTAGCAGTGGGAGTCAGCAGGGCCATGGCGGGAGGCAAGACCAGGGTCCAGATATAACCAGGATCCACGGAAACCTGTGAGGAGAGAAAGCACAAAGAGTGAGTGAATGAGAGCATAAAAACACTGTCCTAATGTAGGAAGTTAGAGTAAATCCCAAGATTTTACATAGTATTATGTATTATTATTATTTTACAATTGTATGATTATAAATACTATATTTCAAAACTAAGCTAACCAAACATCCTGAGCCAATTTACGAAAAGTTGTAGCAGTCAAAGTCTATTCTGAATCCAAAGTTACAGGTCAGATATGCTACTGGTTTACACGACATGAGTTTGATGCGAGTATCTTACCACAGCAGCCTACATCGGACACACCGGACGCCTGAAGTGAGCTCTGAGGCGGACTGGCACGTAGACTTCCTGCCCCCCAGGTAGCATTGAACAACTGGTCGACCATCTTTACACTCTGCTGACGGCAGCCCGTGGCTTGCCCCACATCGGCGAACTAACACCATGCTGGACTCAAGAGCGCGACTGCGTTTTCCCCCACAGTTCAAACACTCACCGTCAGCATTGGCAGATAATGTCTCCTTTTATGAATTCACTGTTTGCTAGTCCAGCATTCACCATGTTTTCCATGGCACAGTTTTCACAAAACTCCACACATTATGAGCAGTAATGAAATAACACTGTATGTTACAAAAAACAATTGCTTTGCAGATTGCAGATATTTTAAATCATACAAAAGTCACAACAAAAGTTTAAGCTGTTGCAAGTAACTCCACAAATGATCCTTTTCACTTTGTTAAGCTGTCTATGTTTGCAAATTCATATTCAAATGCTAATATAGTGCATCCCGTGTACCGTATGGTAACTATAGCCACACCCACATCTCACCTGCACCTGGGTTTGGGAATGAGTCAGTTGATGGATTTAAGACCTTAAAACAGTTTTGAACTGAATTATTTGGTGGATAATAGTTATCAAGACAAATAATAATAATAAGTCTTTCTATTAATTCGTTTTTGTTTGCGTGGCACGTTTCACTGCTCTGATTGGAAGAAAAGATTACCTAATTTGCATTTTACTACTGTGACTTTTTACGATGTACCATAAAGTTTTTATGACTTTTTTTGACATAATATACTATGTCTTTATTCGACATGCTATACTGTGACTTATTTATGACTTTATTCGACATGCTACACTTATATAGACTTATTTATGACAGAGAGGAATAGATCTGAAACAAGTGGTTTCAATAACCACAGATAAAGGCCCTGCACACAAATGTCTCTTTTTAGAAGATAAGAATATAATATTGTGGCTTTTTTGGGTGACACGACTTCACACCTGAATGAACTGAATTTAAAGCTGCAGGTCAATTCAGTTCATCTTTCTAAAATGAAGTACTTCATTTTAAGATGCACAATTTTTAAAAGCTTTCTGTTATGTATTTTATTTTTTTAATCCAGTCCATATTTTAATGTATTTAAATTCATGTATTTGATTATTAATTATAATCCATCCAGTTCAATTTGAAAACTGACTATAAATATTGTTGAGATATTATTCAATTGAACTTTCTATATTTGATTTGACAGTCCGTTGTTGACTACATACAGACGTTAATACAACTGTTGGCTACTTCAATACATATGGTACTAAATCATTGCGCAAGTTAGACATTATTGTGATGTTCCGGACCTTTGCGTGAGGAAATTCTCTCGAAATGGACCTCAGTGAATTTTAATTGAATACCCCTGCCCTAAAGGGTCAAGGCAGGTCAGAGAATTAAAGTCCCCCAACGGAAAAACCTGTGTGAGCAGAAAGACTTAACACACGTGAACAAGCATTTCTCAAACACCACACCTTCACGGCTCATATAAATAATCAACAGATGAGCAAGAGGAATGTGCACACTCTCAGCATGCATACCAACATTGACTCAAGGAAGTGATATCTTGGGGAGTGGAAATAATAGGCTCCATGACAGAGATCATGACTTTAGAGTGAAAGTAATGTAAAGGGAAAGCTTAACATGTAGCAAACAAGACCTATTTAATTCCCACAGTGAACATATCGGATACAAATTGCCAACATTGTGAACATATTGACAGGCTGCCTTCACCGTCTGCTTCTCTAACACCTGCGGTGGTTACAGATGGCAGCTAGCTCATCCTATAGAGCTACGTGCTGCTTCAATGTTTACATCTACTAACGATATCATCAAGAAGAGTGACATCTTATGGTAGGGAATATGATGTTTGCCTTGCTTAAGGAAGCCAAAATATGAATAATTATCAAAAATCTGCTGTTGAAAAAAAAAAAGATTTAATCAAATTCCACTCACATTAATCCACCTCAACGTATTCTACAGTGAGGGAACTTCTCAGTGTATAAGTCCATGGATAATGTGTTTTTTTCTGAAGATGCTATTGACAGGTACCGCTATTGTTTCCTATTTCCTAAAGGAATATGTTTTATGTTAAATAACATGTGCTTGTAAACCACACCTGTAGGTTCAAGTTCAACTACAGTAATATCATCCTCTTCTTTTGTGATCTGCACAAGGTGGCAAGTGGCAAGAGGTTTGTGTGTAAGAAAGCTGAGGGATATTACTTTCTGTGTGTGTGTGTGGGGGGGGGTGTACTTACACAGTTGTATAGATTGATATCATCTACATACAACCCAAGTATTGTAAATCTCTGTTCCATCTCCCTTCCCGTCACTGTGGAGTATCAGATATGGCCCAAACTATTGATGAAGCTACAATGGCGCTGTCAGGGGGGCTGAGATGAATGAAGCTTCATTCTGTGGCTGGGAGGCTTTGATCGCTTGCCTCTTCTGCTGCACATGTTCCCTCAGCCTGATGCTGTTGACCCCAGGCTATACAAGGCTGTCCTATACACTGCCCGACCATAACCCCACTCGCTAAGAGGCTGTACGAGTTTAGGTCCTGTATGAATTCAGCAAAAGTTGTTAACATAACTTCACGTGTCTATTTACAAGATCGTTAATCATTTGGATATTTTTTGCACAGACTTTTACTCAGTATTTCGATCTCTTTTTTTAGGTTTTATTCTTTTGATAAAGTTTGAGTCTTTGCAGCCATTGCTCTTTTCCGCTAGGCCATGGTGGCAATCTCTGCTCATACTAACTAATTCATGTTTGGAGGAACTGAGTAACAAGATTAAGAAAGAACAAAGGAAGAAAAATGCTGCTGTTGATAGTGGATACAAAGATAACACAGATAAACAAAGATCTGCGATACACTGACGGTGAGATGATTCCTATCTGTGTGAACTATCTTAACATGATATCAGGTGGATTCTTCAAAGGTGAGTTGCTGGAATGTCCTCTTCACACATTAGGTTTAATCACTACAGTCTCTGATTCACTGTCCTGACACACATTAGGAAGTGACCAGTAACATGATACCAGTACAGTATCCTACCATAAATCATAGGTGCTTGTGCCCAAGGGACTACCACACAATGCCCGACATGCCGTGAACTCTCCCCCTCTCTGTGAACTTGCCCCCAGGTAGCCATATCAGATGGTGCTGGTCCCATAGGGACACACAATGGTCCATATTAGCTGTCACTGTCAGTACGTCAGCTCATCAGATGAAGGACGGCAACATTAGAAAAGAAAGGACTTGTACTTCACACTCTGGGGAGGGAACTCTTAATACACTCACACTGGTATTGATGTATTCGTGTGACGGCTACCAATCACTTTGCTCATTAGGCCAGCTGACATTGGCTTTTCAGAGGAACTTGGATCCACGGTTGATTGCTTCTCGGAAGTTAGAAGTTAGAAGTATAGTGACAAACCCACAGAGAAAATAAATGAATCTTTATTTTCTTATATCGTTACAATTGTTTTCCAGTTTATTGCAACAATAAAAAGGTCAGGATTAAATTAATTAAGAATTAAAAGATTGTTTGTGTGACTGAACATCAGATGTAATCAGTATCTAGTGGTATAAATTGAGACTGTAGTGAGAACGTGGGAGTGGAGCTCGTTCATAAAATGAACTGGTGTGGAACACAAAGTGCAACGGTCCTTAAAATGTTCGCAAACATTTCTGACACTTTTTTATTATTTGTATTAACAATGAATGAATACAATGAAGCAGTTTTCCTCAAATTAAAATCGTTAAAGCTCATTGTTTATCTGCTTGGACTGACTTGTCATTTATTTTTGGCGATTGACATGGCGATTATTTTCTTCAATAAACAAATCACAGTTTTGCTCACAGGTCCAGGACGTGTTGAATTTAATTTTTGCTTGGGCTCGGACCCTCCTCCAAGTTTTCCTTAACTAGGTCCAGTACTCCACGTGATACTGGACCCACCCCAACAGCAACGCAAAGGGAGAAAATCCCGTGGAGGCCTGGGGCACGTCCCGCACTGCAAACAACAGATGATCAAGCCACTTATCCCAATTACGGACATCATCGTGTATTACTTACGGATCATGGACTTCAAGGTCTTAGTCAGATGCTCGACGAGGCCGTCGGTTTGTGGATGGTACACACTAGTCTGAATTGCCGCCCAATAATCCATACAGTTCCTTTAGTGTTCGTGACATGAACGAAGTGCCCTGGTCAGTCGCAATCTCTTTCGGGATTCCAAGTCAGGAGATGACCTGAAACAGTGCCTGCGCAACTAAAACAAGAACTAAAACAATGCGATATCCCCGTGCACTCTGGTGAAATGGCCCAATTAGGTCCATGCCAATGCGTTCAAACGGGACCTCAATTGGTGGTAATGGGCACAACGGCGCTCTTGGGATGGCTGGTTGGTTCACTAGTTGGCATTCAGGGCAAGAGGAACACCAACGGCGCACATCTCCCCGAATCCCAGGCCAATAGAATCGGGCCATTATCCGGTCTAATGTTTTGTCATACCCCATGTGACCAGCCATTGGGTTATATGGAGCCGCCCGGAAAACCATTTCCCGAAGGCTTCCCGGCACCAATAATTGGGCGATTTCTTCTCCTGTCTGAGTGTCACGACTCACTCTATACAGTCTATCCCTAACCAATAAAAAGTGTGGATATGTCAGAGGTGTTTCAGGGTGTACCACATGACCATCAATTTCCATCACTTGGTCGAAGGCAAAGCGTAGAGTATTGTCGCGAGACTGTTCAGGTGGAAAATCTTCCATGGAGTGTATTTAGGGAACCTGCGGGGCCCCTTGTGAAGTCCCCGCCGGTTCCCGCTACCCAGCATGAACGTACTGATGGTACAGAGACAATCATATTTAAAAAGAGACAGCAGCAAGATGATAGGCTAACGATGTAATTGTGTCATTGTGCTATTGGATAGAGGAGACCAGCTAATCTAAACAGCTGATATCATGATTGACAGCATCGAACAATGACAGCAAGGAATTATGAGTGAGCATGTGTGAGAGGAGTGAATGGCAGATGTATGAGAAATAAACTACAGGCCTAGGCATGCAAGAGTATAGTCTTCCTGACTGAATTTACACTATAGCTCCATTTCTTTACAAATCATTTATTATTTTATGGCTGTCTTTTCAGTACCTGCTTTTGTAATCTAACCAAATGTATTTTGCTGCAACCTGTTCTTCCACATGAGGCATATTACAACTCAGAGTCAAGAAAAAGTGCCGTGAAGACTTCTTTTTCAGCTTAAAAATATATAAATACAAATAATTTCCATCTCCCATTTTCTAACCCAGGGCTGTAGACAAAGGTTTGAAAGAGGGAGGGGGCTTTGATAACTACTAACCTTATATTTAACTGGGGAGGTATTTGTTGAGACAAGGCTCTGAACAGGTTGTTGAGTGTATAACGTCAGCAAGTGGCATGTTCGGTGACAAGAAAAGATAGTGCGGCAACATCTCCCCGTCACGCTAGGTGTCAGTGATATTTCTTATCTTGTGAAAGTCCATGTTGAAAGATTCTTGTACACCTGCGGCCACGCAGCTCAATTCAACACTTTGACACTTTTATTTTCACCGCTTCTACTAATGTTCCCGGTAAAGTGGAACCTCACACTCCTCTGTTCTAAACTACAACTACAACTAAAGTTAGCTGCAGATGCATTTTCCAGATCTATGACAGAAGCGATGTGCCATTTCACTGGTTATGTGTGCGCGCTCATTCAACTCACGTGTGAAGTGCAAGTGTTTGAGTGTGTGTATGTGTGTGCATGTGTGTGTGTGTGTGTGTGTGCAGCAGCTTAGTGGGTGTGAGATGGCTATCTGGGGCCATACATCAGGCCTGGTGTAGCAGTGGGCCTGTGTAATTATCAGGTCTCAATGGGACGCTGTGTTATTTTTGCCCAGGGTGAGATGCTTATCTGGCCCTGTCAGCAGCCACCTGGATGGATGAGCCTCGCTCCTCAGAGCACCGGGCTCACCTTCCCTTTGCGCCAAAGACAAAGTGGCCAACTTCTCCTATGCAGGCCACAGCTACCTCCGCTAGCATACAAGACAAATCAGCTCAACCAAAAGAGTGACACAGAGTCATTGCTGAGATCCACTGATAAGTACATTTAGACTGATTCACCAATCAAACTTTTCATTCAAATTTACATATCAATAAATCAACATAATCAGTCTCTGATTAGACTACTACAGAACTTTGTGTTTGTGTGAATATGTGTTTGTTTTAATCGATGAATAGTCATTTGTTTTTTGATTTTGATCATATCCTACATGAATAAATATGTTTATCAAATTTAAATTTTTAAAGTTTAATAAAATTCTCCTTTTTTTTTTTACCGTGAGCGTTTCATGGTCTACGGTGTAGCAGATTGTTTTCCTTTGAGAGGAGGATCTTCGTCAAGATTGAATTTAAGCCAAACACACATGTATTGAATTGTAACATATATAACATAATAAATGAAAGAAAACATATTGTTAAGTGTTGACTAGTAATGTGACCACATTAGAAAGGACACATTTAAATTTAATGTCAATCTATTCAATATTTATTGGATGGTTGTTGTTTTACAGTAACTGCTGGACCAACTGAACGACAGACATCCCTAAAGCCAAACCACTAAGGCAACTCAAAAGCATTAACTAAAGTGAGTGTATTCTACTTAGACGTCTTAGAGCATTTAAAATGGTAAATAGCAAAACATTGACTACATCCGGATATATGATAACTACTGATAATCTGACCACAGTTGTAGGTGTTCTATGGCACAAGGATAATTTCAAGTGTCTATTGTCTTGCCATATTCTATTACATACCATTGTATTGTATTGTATTGTTTTCTTTCTGTCTGGTTTTTAATGGATTTCCTTTTCAAAGGAGCCTCCAAACATACTTGTGTATGAAACCCGAATCATAAATCTGTTGTCATCAGCCTCAAACTACAGTTTTGCTGGTGTGGGTGATCACTTTTGTTTATGGGTCTTTACACAGCAATATCACTGAAGTGTATTCTGCTGCCGGCCCATAATCATTTTTCAGTGCTGAGTGTCTTTGTTGTGGTTTATGCAAACACTGGGGGGGAATTTAGGAAGTGTTTCGAAATGAATCTGCCTCTAACCTCTGTGAAATATCTTTTACTGGATCACACAAGCACACACACAAATACACAGTAAGACAAAGTATTAAGTATACAAACACGCACAAGTACATGCACAATGTATCTGTATGCAGTGAGCTGCGGGTAGTTTCATATTATTTTTCCCCCTGTAGACTACCGGTGAACATGAATTTATTTGGTCCACTGATCAAAAGATTAAAAGCGCCAAACCTAGTGTGTGTTTGGGACACAGTGTCAGTGTGAGCACAATTTACGGCCAAGAAAAGCTTAAATGAAACATTTTGACAAAAAAAAAAAAAAAGGGTTTGATATGTCTCTCAGCACCAAAACGGTAGCCTTTTTATGATTGGCCTTATCCTCGACCAAAGCCCTTTCCTACAACTTCTCCCAAGCTGTGTACTATCCAGTGTTGGAAAGGTTACCCTCATTATGCAGTACAGGGGATCTGAAATAAACTATTCCCCTGCGCACCTCCCAACACAGATGTTTTGTTGACAATGTTTAATGTTGAACAAAGGAGAATGTTTATTGCTTTAAAGACAAATGAAAGTGAAAATTGAAAACACTTTTCTTGCACTGGTGACCTTATATAGGTGTAACAAAGCAACAAATCAGACAAAAATGTGCTTTTTATAAAATGAGAATGCTTCAACATCATCTTTCTTTATGGTAGTCAGGGTTGGAACCTGCTTACAATTCTAACTGTGTTTTTAGACAGAACACAATGAGAATTTGAGAGACTGAATGATTGCATACAAAGTCAATAGAAAGACGTCATTAGATGTGATTTGACACAAGGTAACTTTCAGTTGGTGCATTGGCTGTTTGGGGCAAATAAACACAAATGGTCCAACATTCAAACTTATGCAGATGACACAAGGCTTTCTGTCTGAGCACAAAGTAACAAAACTTAGAATCTACAACCACAATTAGGGGCTCATGCTGTAGCCTACGTATACAGCAGTGCTGATGTTTATCTGGTGTCATACTTGCCACATTCACCATAGTGTGATAGCATGCTAACATTTTCTGATAAGTGTTGGACAAAGTAAAAAATGCTATATGAAGTTGTTATAATTTATTCAGAGGGGGACTTAAAATGTCCAAATATACCAAAGTTCATGGCAGTTGAATCTACCCAATTCTCGTGACAATTGTCAAGTAGTTGAGATATTTCACAAAAAAACTAAAATATCAACCTCAGGATGGTGCTAGAGGTAAAGTATTTGGGTCACAAAGTCAGTAGGATTCATCTTCTGGGGACCATGAATGTTACTTCATGATTTCATGAAAGTGTATTCAATGGTTGTCGAAATAAATCAGTTTGGAATAAAGTTATGGAACAACCAACATCCCGAAAGCCGCTAGCATGGCTAAAAAAAGATTTCACTTTCAGTCTAATAGTGTAATTCCATAACATTCAATCACCCAAATACTCACCTGCCACCTGCTGATTTAAATGGATGTAATCACATAACAGCATGACTTTATTAGATTATTAGACAACATTGTTGCCTCATGCAGTTCAAAAGCTGAAGTCAAAGGCAGGAACACCTAACATAAGCAGTGTTACAAAAACAGTGTGTTTGTCATGTGCAGTGCAGTGCATACTTTGAGATAGTATCAGCAATTTGCTTAATCTTCTACTATGATGCAGTGTCAGAAATTAATCCTCCTACTTTTACTTCAGACCACACAAATATCTCATCATGAAAACTCATAACAGATTGAACAAGCTTAGTGTGAATGGCATCAGTTCTACTTGTCTTGAGCTGTCTTTCATTTGAAATCTGCCTGTTTTGAATGACAAGAGACATCTTTTAAAGTGAATTAAGGAAAAAAGATATGTCAAAAACGGTTAATTAAAGTGTTTTATTTACCTAATTAGTTACATATAGTTTGTATATGTGCACACACTGCAAAATGTGTGCCATCCCTCTTCTTTGTTGGGTTACTGAGACAAACTGAGTGCTACAGTGACACTCACTATTGTTGCATTTCTTAGCTTTTAACCACTCCATTAGGCCCAGATAACCTCTGCCTGGTGGACCCTAGCATCTTAAAACCCTGTGACCCCGCCCTTGACCTGTGACCTGACCCCCTCCTCCCTGGGCCCAAGAAGAGACTGCTGAGAAGAAGTGGTGCTCTCCAAGCGCCTTGGAGGGAGCTAGAGTTACTGGAGCATGTGGATTCATTAACAAATATCTGTCTGTTTGCTGCAGTAATGAGTAAGGCAGCAATTTAAAGTTAAGTGAACAGCCGCCCGGAATCCAAACTAACGGGAGAGGCTGCTGGTGTCAATCAAAAGTCGAGGTTCACCAATAGGGCATCTCCAGTCTACCTGGTTCTATCACAACTAATAACATAGTCATGGGCAGGGCTGTACTCGAGTCCGGTCTCTAGACTACTTTTTTGACGTCTTGTCTTGGACTCATGCCTTGTTGGACTCGTCTCGGGCTTGGCTAAGAACTGGTCATTCTTGGCTGCTGATTTAGGATCCGTTGTCACATAGTCACACAATGTTCCCTCATTCAACCAACACAGTATTTCTCCTATATCCATTCAACAGTGGCGCAGCGCCACTGTGAAAGGAAATCCCCCAGCTTGTGGGCACATTAGGGGTGATCCCGGGGTAAAAATGTCTGCAGCAAATACCTGATCAAATTCAGGATTTATTAATGAATGTAACATGAGACTGCAATGGTCCTCAAACCTACATGTATGCATTGATTAGTTTGACTTTAGAAGATTAATATTGTAGGTAGAAAAAATATTTCTGTCCATCCTAACTCCTTATCACTATATTAACATAGGAAAGAAACTATTGCCTATTATATATGCTCTGGACTTGGTCTTGACTCGGACTCAACTGTATCTGGCTCTCGGACTCCATTAAGTTCACTTGACTACAGTCCTGGTCATGGGTTTGGGTGTTCCAGGAAAAAAAAAAACATAAACATAGTGGAGTGATAAGCCTTCACAGATGAATGAGAGGTCAGGGGAGAGAGAGAAGACACATGGGGCTCTTACACCCCCTAATGTTCAGGGATAGTAACAGCAGGACTTTCGTAACAATTAAATAAACATCGGTATTAAAGCTGTCTGAAAATACCAGTTTATACATGTGGATCATTTCCTTTGCAGAATGTTTCATTCCAGACTACAAACATCCTGCAGAACAGTTTGGACCCAGTTGCATTTTGTACCCAGCAGTTTATACAGTGGCCTGTTGTCTGACTATATGTGTCTGGATGCATAATTAAACTCTGCACTATACTGCATTGCACTGTATTCTGTCATCATGCTGAGATCATTTAGAGCTTTGACCAAAGAGTTTATTTTTTTGTATTTTTCATGTTTAATGTGAATACTTGTCAGAGGCCTGAAGTCATGAAATGAAGTGAACGGTGGAGCTGAAGTATATAAAAAAGACAATTTTGTAGCAGAAATGTTTTTCTGGTTTCAAATATGGAAGCCAATTACTGCCACTTCGAAATTAAATAAACAATCTTACTATATCTTCTTTTTCCTCTTCACATACATTTTCTCACACAAACACATACAAAATTAGCAGACATTAAGTGTGACCCTGAATTATGTTGTGCAACAGCTGTATTACATGTAGTAATTCTCCAATAGTGTTGTTCTGCAGTGAAGTGAGGCCCGTTCAGTCTGTCAGCTCAGGATGGGAAGTCAGAGTGTTTCATCTCAGCACTGACAGACGGACGAGCAGACAGATGGACAGACTGATGGAAGGGCAGATGAAGCGCGGTGGCCAATGAACCATCGAGCCAAACTCGCCTGGCTTTACAAATCCACCGATGCATGCTGGTGCTGATCTGGACCCCTGCTAGCTTGTGTCTAATTCTGTTGGCATGTAGATGTGTGTCAAAGCACATAGTCTGTGCAATTGTGTTAAATTTGAAACATGCACATGCATCTCTGTGCGAGTGCATAATGTTGCTCGATTCCGTATGTGTGTGCTTTTTACATTAATAAATGTAAATTTGTATGTAGCCTGTACATGCACACATATCTCTCAACATATCTCTCTATTTGTGTACCTGCCGGCCTGCTTCTGTGTTCAGATGTGCCGGCGTGCTATCTGATCAAAGCCCTGTTAAGCCCGGGGAAGCCTAGCATCCCCACACAGCCTTGGAGCTGCAGCAGCGGCCTTTGCAGAATAAGTGTAAACAGCTAAGGGCAACAAGTGTTCCGATCAGACAAACAGATAGCAGCTGTGAACAAGGACTTTGGCTCTAGCTTCCTATCAGATAAACTGGACATGTGGTGCTAACAGGGAGGGTAATGCAACATGAAGCCCCAACTTTCTGTATTTCTATGGTGTATTTACTGGAGCAGCTTGGCTTAGATAGACGTTTGTGTTGTTAGTGTTCCCATAATCTGATGCAATAGATATTAAGCGATTAGTTTGAGGCTCATCTAGTGTGAAATTAGTTAATTTTGCAGTTTGTCTGTGGAAAACCTTAACCTCAGTTAAACCTGTTTTAATTATGCAAATGTTTGTTTTTTTAAGTTATCTTTTGTTTAAAAAGTTGTGAAAAGCTCATTTTTAATGCACAAGGCACAGTGAAGTCTTTTAAAAAATGCATGCAAATACTTCAAAAATAGAACATGTGGATTGTCTCTTTGAAGTTGAGTTTGCTGCATGCTCTTACGCTGTTTCATCCTATTTACACACTTAGAACAATTTTGTAAGTTGTATATGCTGGAACAGAGCTGCCAGACAGACTGAGACTGAGATTCCTATCCGCCTGATTTGACTGTTTTTGGATTGTGGAAAAATATAAGACAGGGAGAACAAACACATACAAGACCAGGAATTTATTTTGGATATTTTTTGCTGTGAGTTGGATTTATATTCGACACAAGACAGTAGCTGCAGTTTTTGATGTATAGTTCAGTTTAGGATTTTACAAAACTATATTTCCCGCAGTAATACTTTTTTCACTTTTAGAATGATGGCATCCTATTCACGTACCTCTATAACTGTAATTTCATCCAGCTAACTTCCATTTTGCTTTGTCATGCTACTGAATAGGAAAGAGGAGGAGAAGACTAATGAATCAACTTAATTATTTTGTCTTCACTCTTTGCCATCATAAATCACAAGCAGCCAAAGCTGACCAGTCACAGTTCTTGCAGTTGCTACATGGTATTTCAATAGTTGCCATGTTGAACAAAGGTTTTGCCAATAGCGTAGCTCAGTGTTAAAAGTACTGATGATGACATTGCCATCATTTGATTTTAATTATTTCTTTAAGGCTATCATATTCTACGCTGTATCCCCTTAACACAAAACTATAAATCAAGCTTAGAGAAAGAACCACTGAGCCACTTGATGCCCATTTTTTTTTTTTTAAATGAACAGATTCCCATGATTTAATTGCTGATGGCTTCACTGTGGCAATGCTATACTGAAACATTCATGTTTTAAAAACATGAGTACTTTTCATTGTGAACTATGTAACCGCTTTGAATGTTGTCAGCCCATCTAATTGCCGTTATCTATTGTCATCGGGAGCATAGATTTAAGGTGGCATGGCCCCATTATACATCCCAATTGGTTCAGTAGGCCGTTAGTAAGCTGGATCGCTGCAGGGAGGTTCAAAATTGTCAGAAGGCAAACTTTAGTGGCATTAGTAACTATGATGGGAGCAAAGGAGGAAGTCAGGTGATGTATGAAGAGCGACCAAATCAAACAAACACAGGATCTTTCCAAGTTACCTCACATAACATAGGTAGCATACTTACCTTACATGACGTACATTGCTTGAGTTATCTTACAAATGTTCTTATTTTAACCCAAACCAAGTACTTTTGTTTCAATGTGGCCATATGTTTGAAACTGCAACCATCTCACAACCTGCTGGCAGGTTTACATTGCCCATTTTGCTCCGTTTGAATCATTGTAATGGTAGTGATAACAACTTATAATGGTCATTTAATAGGCTGATAGCATTTGAAACTGCTGTGTTGTCCTTGTAATATGTTTACTTGACAATGATCACCATGAATAAACCTGCCGATGCAAGGTCCACACTTGCATTTAACCCACAGGGCCAGTCATATATTTTAAAACAATTACCACAAGACAGGTCAGAGCAATTCCGTGGGAAAATAAAATGGATCATCTCATAATGCTCCAAGGAAAGCTCGTTGGGTTGCTGGTGGTGCAGTGCTGTTAGCTCAGAGATGAATGGTTAATGTCACAATAGGATACACAATCTGCATCAATCCTGCACTGTGAGTCACTGGCCGCTGCCCGGGCCAAACTAAACCAAATATCTCATCTACAATGTACAACACGCACACAGCCATAAACACGCTTCAAAATGCAGTGGGTCGTGGCCTGAAAAATGATTTTAACTCTAGGCGTTCTCTCCCTCTCTCGCCTGAGCATTTATTTATGTAGATTGGATAGAGTGGCATATAATTATTCCAGCGCTGCCAATGTCTTCTTTTATTTACTCTTCATTTCCTTTCCTCTGCAGGGACGAATATTGTCTTGGAACAGATGAGGGGAAACAAAACGAACAGATCTATCTTTAGGCACACACTGGCCACTTGTGCATGTATCTGATTACAGGTTTTAATTATTTGAAAGTTCCTTTCCAGCGAAATGTCCTGGAAGTGATTTTAATAGCGTTGAGTGTGTATTATTAATTATAGCTCTCAGATCTAAATGTGGCTCTATTGGAATATAATGACGACTGTATGCTAATGTGTGTGCGTGCAGGCTTGTGCGTGTGCTTTTTGATGTAGAATGTTGATCTTTGTTGTGTTGTTTTAAATCTACACGTGTCAACTGCACTGGCAGTCTGAGTGTTTCTGTACATGTGTGTGCATGTGTATTTTTCCATTTCCCTTCTTGCCTTTAAAGAGCAGTGCCACTGAGCTGTTTATTGGCTCAAGGTTTCTGCAGCGGTAATGATGCATGGAGAATGATGTGGGCTGAACCCTGGCCTTTCTGAAGTTACAATCAACCCAAGCAAAAAGTCTTAAAGTCTGCCAAGGAAACCGAGTGTGTGTGTGTGTGTGTGTGTGTGTGAGTGTGTGTGAAGGAAATTATGCTTTTTTTTATCCTTAAATGTCAAAATGTCTATAATTCTGGTCGACCTTTAGTAATAAAGCCAGATTGGTTTAATTCAGTTGTCTATTTTAAAGCGTTTAGACACACTTAGGGAGTGAGAACAATAAGTTGGTGTTTTCACACCTGCATCATCACACAATTTAAATAATGTTGTGACATTTATAGAGCAGCATTTTAGAGTTATTTCATGTATAGAACAATGGATCTGGTTAAAAAATGCATCATGGTGTTATGAGTTGTCCCCTTGAATTGACACAATGTATACCTTTGTTATGGCCTTATTGTGGGCATAACTTGTGAGCAGTTCAGACACAGATTTTTCCTTCTCAGGATTCTCATTTGAAGGATTTTGTGAGGCCCGGAGAAGAATATTTATTTCACAAGAGAAGAGAGAAAAAAAATGAATGAAGAAAAGTTGTATACCTTCAATCCGCTGGTGTCCTCTCAGATTCTTCACTGGACCAATTGGTGGATCCAGACTTCTAAGTTGGAAACCACTGGTCTTGCATAAAGTAACAGGATTGACCTCTATCTAAAAGTAATTTTCTCTTAGATAATAATCATCACATGAAACCAATGTGAGCATGTCCATCCTAGATTGATTTTAAATTGAAAACCAATGAGATTTAAAGGCTATAACCAAACCAATACTAACTGACCAAATGTGAAAATAGACGATATGTTTTTGCCACGCTATTATCGTCCTACCAATTTCATTAATGCAGTTGATTGATTTCCCAAGAATGTTATCTGTAACAACACCTGAAACAGTGTTCAGACCTCTCAAAACCAGACTAATGGAAAAGTAAAGCAATGTACCCTTTGATGAGACATGCTCTGTCCTTCATCAGCAACAACATCCCCTCCAAAAGAAAAAAGAAGTCCTCATTTGTCTCAGGGAAGGTGTGTGTGTCCTTGTTTGTCAGAGGACAGGGGGAATGGCCTGCAATGTTGTGGGACACACAGGTGTGTCGGAGTTGAAAGCATTGGGCATCTTAGTCGGTGGTGTGGGGCCCCTGATACGGTGGTGAAATGCAGCCTTGTTTAGCACAGCGAAGGGCCTGACATTAGAGAGGGTGATGACAGTAGCAGTTAGGAGGGTCAGCTGCACTTCAGCTGAAACAAGACTGGAGAGAGAGAGACGTGATTGAATATGGCAACGTAACTCAACTAGAATATTCCTACGGCTATACTTGCTTACATATAACAATCAATCTGATCATTCAAGCTCAAATCTGTCTTTGAGGATCCTGACATGTTTTCTGTGAACCAGTGTTATGTGTGATTCATTTAACAAGGCAACTCATTCCTACATACAAAATAGGTTTTTGTGTCATTGCCTTCTAACCTGATCCATACAAGTGTTTTACTGACCAGTGCCTTAATATTAATCTGAGGGTTATGATTCGAACCAACGTTCCCTGAGGGAAGGAAGCACGTCAGTATGGTAAAAACGCAGTCGGACGCATTGATTTACCGAGTGCGCTGACAGGTCTTAACATTTCATTTGGGGTAATAAAATACACAAAATAAATAAACAAATAATAAATAACTGAATATTAAAATGACCACATTTTTTAAAAGCAGGCTTGATTGGTCATTAATCGGCTTGTAACTATGCTGAAGTTTATGGATTATTATGGAACCATGGAAGGGGAGTCATATTCTGAGACTAGTGTCTGAAAACGTCAGATATTCTCTGAGATTCAATTTGTACATTTTAGGAGAAAAATCACAAATTTCCAAGAAAGAAATCTAACAGTGTGTTGTTTTCCTCTGAAGTAGGACCCAAGTATTTACTTCTTGCGATCAAATTTAAAAGTATTTGATTAGATCGTGCACTGGACGCAAAATACAAGGCAAGTTGTGGCGTCTGTGATGTAATGCGATGTCTCTGACTGTCTGAATGATGACGAGCAATAAAAGACAGCTGAAAGAGCCTGAAATAATGGGCTACCATTGAAAGTGTTAGCATAAAATAGTGCTGACCTGATTGGATTTGAAAGGATGATGTCCCTGACATCCTGGTTTTAATATTGGCCTTTTGTTACACCTGTCTCTTTAATCATAGACTATCACATAATTGCAACGGATATACAAGACTGTTTTCATCAATGCATGTCCTTTACACTCTGACAGATCATTCTTCAGATTTGATGATTAATTTTCTAGTGTCCACAAATATCTTGATAATCCAACTTTCCACAGTGTACGCAGCATACATTTGATTATCAAAAATACCTCCAAAGCATTTCTAATAATCTTTGGAATTGGTTTGGATTTCCTGTACATCTGGAACCTACACTTCATTTGCTTTTTGCTGTCTGCACACACTCAGGATGCATCCCGAGTCTCTAAACCAGACCCATATGGATGCTCCAGCAGCAGAATTCTCTAACAGTCACTCGAGGGTGGCAAGGTCATTCTTCCTGCTTGGTTAGGCACATGCACGCGCACACACTCACACACAGGTGCTCATTGTTCAGTCAGGCTGCTATCAAACCTTCACGCCCGGGGCTATGAATCCATTGGAGAAAGAGAGAGAGAGAAAGAGAGACTGAAAGTCAGAGAGGGCTCTTTAGAGTAAAAAGGGGTGAGCAGGTCTCCTTTTTCTGGTCAGATGTATTGGACTGGGAGACGACCCCAACTGTCGTACGCATGAGCGGGCCAGGTGATGGGCCAGGGTGGGGTTGGTGGTGGAGTGTGTGTGTGTGTGTGTGTGGGGGGGGGGACACCAGTGACTCATCAAAATGTTAATTGCCTGGTAGTGGTCAGCAACAGGTCAACTACAGGTCCCTGGGATGGACAGCGGGTCACTATTTGGAGACCTTAGTGTCTCATTGCAGGACGTTAACTGACAAAATACAAAGGTTTATGACATTACCCTTTCTTTAAGAAGACACTGATTACATTAATGAGAATACAATATTACAGGGACTGTAGGTAACAAAACATAGAGGGATGGATTCTAATGAGTTCAGAAACCTTTATTGCCATTATTGAGTAGTACAGACACTTATTAAAATTGACCGATAATTAGCAATAAATACAATAATATGCAAATATCAACAATCATTTGAAATGCAAAATAATGAAGGCATTAAATAGCAATTAATTACATCTGTAATACTTTTTTGGATGTGATCAATCAGAACTAATGTGCTTGTTTCTCTTAATAAACTATAACATTACAATATCATTTACATTGTAATTTGGTGGTTTTCGTTCCAATATTTGATATAAAGATCTTTTTGTTTTGAGATGATTTGGTCAGACCAGATTGTTTGGTGTCTGTCCTGAAGCTCTGGTGTGTGTGGGCAGAGTTTAGCAGGTATTTGCCATGTTTTCCATTTCAGTTTTGCATCTTAGCATGCTAATATTTCCTAATTAGCAGTAAACTAAGTTCTGCAGGTGAGAGTGAGACATTTCCGTTTCCATCAGCATGTAAGCATGCCTAAAAACTACAAAGTCAATTTGAAAGACTGGCATGCACATTGACACACATGTCTCTGTCCCTCTGTTATGCACCAGATGTGATTTTTCCACTGGAACATAATTGGATACCAGTTACCTGCATCAAAGAGCTTCCCCACCAAACAGCCGAGGAATGGGCCGTGTTTCAGTGACAGGCAAATTGATTCCACGACGGGAGGGGGTTGAGGCTGTGATTAAGTCGAGACATTGCGAGGGCGCACACAATCAAACCTGACCACGCAGATTCCTATCAGATAATAAGCTGGATACTTAGAGAGACACAGCGTCTGTCTTTCTGCATCTCTATGTCTCTCTCTTGTTCGACAATGCCACTCCTCTCCCAGAGTGGTTTTGTGATTGCTGCATCAACACAAGGACAAGAGAAGTGGAACGATAAAGAATATCTTAACATTTTCACAGTAGCCATCATCGAAGCCGCACACAAACAGTACCCGTGTGGCTCAGAGGTCCTACGGCATTGTGGGTTGAAATTGCTTTGATCCAGAAGAATGGCGATAGCAATATGTTCAGACCGAAGCTGTCTTTATTATTGAGCACATTGTATGCTGTATAATCAAGCCTAAAAACACAGAGATTACCCAAAAGCCCACAAATGCACACCCACCCAAATGCACTCCTGGCCAGATGCAAACATACTGTCCGTACACAGACACACACCGTTGTGCTTACTGTTATTTACTGCATCCCAGTGTCCGGCTGTTTGCCTAACAACTAGACCTAGTTAACCCTAAGCCTATACATTTTCCTCAGTGTCAACTATGCGTTGGCCTGCAGTATAGCGCTGGCCAACGATTCTCAAGTTATTCTCCTCTTAATCTGTCAACTTTAAATTCACAATGAACAATTCGGCACTATTGAATGATGTATGATGTATTTTAGGTGGAAGGTTAGAAAAAAACAGAGCTGCAGAGCTAGTTTGTCTATGGTGCAGGTGCAAAAGGAGAAACTAATTGAAAAAACACCTCCATACAAAGTAAATAGTCAAGGGATTGAACAGAATATGATGCTAAGTTTTTGGCTCTGTTACTCCTCACTAATGTTTGCTTGTAACACTGTTGATTAAATGAAGTTATTCCAAATATATCAGTGTCAGCTGAATACCTAAAATGCGATGTGCAAACTTCACGTAGAAGCTGCATTGCAATATATCTTGATTTAATGGATTATCATCAGTACACGCTATACCAGTAGTAAAAAAGCTGTTGCACAGAGTTACGTTTTTAGGATTTCTTAGCTCACATTCTTCACTAGGGGGCTGCACGGTGGTGTAGTGGCTAACACTGTCACCTCACAGCAAGAGGATCCCGGGTTTGGATAATGGAATGGAATTCTTCACTAGTGGAGATCCAGTTATGGGCACTGTCGATGTGAGTCTCTGAACCTCATATTGACTGAACTCATATTCCTTCTTCTTCTCTGCCATGTGAAGTGAGGATGGATCTTGTATTAGACATGTATCACTTTGTTTAATTGCTGCTACATGATGTAATTTATAATACTGCACTGTTTGTGTACATATTTGAATTACAGATCAGATTTCAAAGAAATATGCATTAATAAAAAAGAAAATCTGATTACATTGCTACTTGCATGTAAAATTCTTAGAAACATCATTATTGGCCGCAGCAGAGAGCTCTTCTGCGAAACATGTATAAAAACCCGCTGTGCACTACCTGCCCTATACACCAAACAGCTGATAGGCAAAGTTAGCAGCTAGCCTGCCAACATAGCGCAGCATTTAAATGCTAAAGAGCAAGGTATTTGCCTCAGGAGTTGGCAAAGACCAAAAACAGAGCTAAATAGGGAGTGATGTTCATTTATCAGGGGGCCATCTCTGATAACTGACTGCTGAATGTGTAAATAGGCAACTGTTTGCTAATGTGTTCACCATATCAACTTAAATGATAATAGTAGTGTATGTGTTATGGCAAAACAAATGTTGTTGAAGGATTAATCAATGTTAAGGGTAGTAAAATGTAAGGTTTCAATGAATAGTTTTACCCTACTCCCATTTTCCAAACTTTTAGTTTGAAAAAGGTTAGTACACTTTTGGCAATCCAAAGCCTTCAAACTGTCAAATCCTGTTGTGTAACTTCTGGTGGACTTGTCGTTTGGATTAAATTCAGCGCACATGAAGTGGAACAATATAAACTCTCAGTGTGTGGTTATTGATGATAGCATGGGGAGATATAAATCAGGGGAAAGATGGTAGTCAAGCAAGGCAGAGGGGGCAGGAAGTCTTCCAAAACTCTAAGATGTTGTACTTCATCTGCATGTGTGCGATGAGCAGGGAACCAGAATTCCCCTGGGTAGCCCCTGGCAGTAGTGTTTTTCAGTGTCTGTTCCCTGCAGATAAGCGCTGGCTGCCCTCTCCTTAACCGCCAGCTTTGTCTGTGGTCTTGCTCAATTGCCAACAGCAGAGGACCTTGGTTTTACCCAGCAGCCCTGTGGTGTAAATGAGCATACCTGTACTAATCTCACGTTGGGTGGCAGACGAATAGCACGTTGAGTAAATCCTTCCCTGGGAAGATGGAAGCTAAAGAGCAGAAGGGGACTTCCCTGGACCCCTGTTCTCTTTACTTTACCCTTCAGGCCTGCTGTCCCCAGACCAGCAAACATCTGATTTACGCCCCTGTGGTTGCATCAGGGGAATTGGACAGTCAGATACCTCTTGTCAGGACACCCTCTCAACCGTTGCCTCTGTCTTATTTACGAGGCCGGTGGCGTTCAGCTCCATGGCTGATCATTTTTCCATGCAGGATGAGCCTGTCTGTGGATGCCGGCGACATACATACCGGAAGAGGAGATAGGTTGGGTTCAGTTCTCAGGCTTAATGCCAGGAACAAAGGAAGGAGTGGGGTGTATATAAAGTCCTATGTCAGCTGGAGTCACTTTTTAATTAAATGCAGATTATTGATCAGCGTAAAACCTTATGATGCATTTTTTTAATTTTCTTTTTCTGTCTCCCTATCACTGTCTCAAGTGGGATTAGAATAATTACCTGGGTCTGTCATGCATTTTTTCATTCGGCATGCCTGGTCAGCTCCTACTGCACTCAAAAATTGAAATCTCCAAACTTTTGCCTGTCACTGTCTGACACTTCTCTACTTTATGGAGCCTATTTCTTCCTCTGCAACACATACTGGGGCTTTATCTGACAGAAGCACAGCATGTTCATGCTTTTCTCTTCTAATCTAGTCCAGTCCATTTTACTTTACTCTCTACTCCACTCTACTACAGGCAGCTTGTGCTTTGTTAGTGAGTGTTGGAGGTCACCCAGGCCTGGTGTCATTACTCAGTGACTGACAGACTGACAAGCCCTCTTGTCTTGGCCCAGTCGGCTGCAGGTGAACCCAAATAGCTGGACCGTGATGGATGGCAGCTGACAGGGGACTGACAGCGACTGCGGGGAGAGACCGAGCCGACCCGAGTGCTAAACCGCTACTGCCGCCGGCGGATCATTTTGGAGGTCACTGCAGGAGTTTAGATTTGTGTAAGCATGCATCCCTGTTGGCTGGTGGAGTTTTATCAAACATGGGTGCGGATGGCTGTGGCTGTTGCCTATAGAGGTGATAAATGGAGGAGAAGTGTGAGTAGAACGGGAAGCAGTTTGAATCTCTGTGTTGCCTGGAAAAGTGTCGATGGGGAAAGTGAATGGACAGCACTCTCCACTCTATCAGCAGCTACGGGTCTCCTTGAGCAAGTAACTTTACCTCAAACTGCACTGGATGGGACTTTACTGCATGGTCAGTTCCCAGTTCTGAATGTATGGAGTGTGTTAAATGTGTAGTGTCACTGAAACACACTGACTCTCATTGGTGACTAAATAAAAGAAATACCTCTCTGTTTGTCTCCCTGATCACTAAACAAGACTTCTTACCTGCCCACAGTGGATCAGGTTACGGGCCTTCATAACTGGCGGTCAGTGCCACTTATATGAGTGACTTCAAGATAAGATCAAGAGCTCTGTGTGTGTGTGAGTGTGTATGCATGTGTGTCCACTCTAAAACTCGGGCCATGAATCCATCAATCAGTTGGAAGGACAAAGACTCATGTCAGGGTGCAGTGTGCACTCCTTTGGCCATGTCACTGCACCTCTCACACACATACACACACACACACACACACAAATTATGCCCCCCCTGGTCAATTCTAGCCAGCCAGTCAACCAGGCGATCGGCCAGGTTGG
The DNA here is from genome assembly GCA_032191485.1 of Leptoclinus maculatus. Lineage (NCBI taxonomy): Eukaryota > Metazoa > Chordata > Actinopteri > Perciformes > Stichaeidae > Leptoclinus > Leptoclinus maculatus. Next base: position 27,314,272 of record JAVDOI010000005.1, read on the forward strand.
GGCTGAAGGAGTGTACAACTCTTATCATTCTTCTTTACAACATCATCAAACTTAGGTATTTTACCTCTTTCACCTCTTAATAGCATTCTGCTTTCTCCTCCAGTATCACTAGGAAAGAAATACAAGCATTATCGATCGACAAATTACAATTGAACCTCCATGTCAATAAGCAGATATCACAACAACATTGACCTTTTTCTTTAAAATCGAATAAAGGCTCACCAGTGTTCTCCACCTTCTAATACAACGTGCATGGCCAACTGTGTGTCATAGGGCTGTCAAAGAATATTCTGAATTAGAATATATATTCGAATAGTAAAAAAAAATTACAGCACTACCGCTGCATGAAATGTAACGTTAGGTCATGTAGAACGATGAATAATTCAACAACAACCATAATGATGGCAGAAACCTCGGCTGCAGAATGAGTAACAGCAAGTGTTATGTTGACTCTCCATTCCCTTAAAAGGTCAGTATTGTCAAGGCTCGGTTTGCTATTGGTCAACAGCATGTCAACTAAATAGTTGAACTTAGCTCAAACAATTTGTTTGATTTAAATGATGGTGGGAGCACCGAGCCAGAGTGTATTAGACAGACACTCCATATAAAGTTAGTATCAGTCAAACCCAAATGCAAAAGTTTTTATTAGTAACTTTTATACTCTCCAAAGACTTTTAAATGAACTAAAAATACACAGCTTAGTAATGGGGAAAGATTTGAATGTTGACATGTACTCTCCCAATTTACCTCTCCTAACCTCACTTTCTCCTCCCATCTCCTCCCAAAAACTCCAAAGCCTGTCAATCGCTGCCAGTTAATGGGGTGAAGTTAAGTAAACAGTTCAGCGGCTTGTCATGTTCTTGCGAAAGCCTGGACTGACAGCCGAGGCTAAAATGCCAAACACCTGGACCGAAGTGAAAATGTGTCCTCCGCACATCCAATAAAAATACAAAAATTGAACCATGGAATCACACAACTAGGGCAGACCACCAAGAAATACCAATAAGAAAATATTCTCTAGGTCCCTTATAAGCAACTGTGACAGTAAAAGTTTATGTCACAGCAATTGGAAATGCTTGAACTTTGAAAGTTGATGATCTCACCTCCTGGTCGGTGGGAGGTTCACAAGGTCGCTTTGACAATTTTGGGGAATCCAATAGAAAAACATGAGCGCAGCCATGCTTTCTGCTTGGATCTGGCTGTGATTCAGTGATTGGATGCTAGAGAGTGGCTCCACTGCTCATTCTCCACAGAGCTCTCCCAATGTGGTCGGCTTGGGAATCAACCAAGAAATTGACTATATTTTTCTTTTTCTGCTGAACCCCTGAACTCAGCTGTCATATTCATGTCTCTACAATGGATTCAGAGTTGTTAACTATAATAGCCTAAGCAGCTGTGGCAATATGGGTTCAAATCAGTCTCATTATTATACCAATTCCTGTCCCATCTTTCTGGTGTGTTTAACTGTGTGTCCGTCAATGGGCTTGGTGCTTAAGATCTTATTGTTTTTAGCCATGCTAGCGGTGTGGCTCTAGGAATGGCATTGACGGTCTGTCTGTTGTTTCCAGACTTCAATATTTGGCACAGGCATTCATGTCTCCTTTAGGATGAATTGCAATGTACTTTCTTGATCCCTTAACTAATGACTTTCTAATGACCCTCGGCTGTTCTTTTTGTCTATTGCTAATTACCAAATGTTTATATGCCGATATGTCTAGCAAAGAGATTGTAGTGGTAGAAATCTGAAATTGTTGATCTTTATGCAAACAATGGCACAGTTTACAATGATTCACCAAACAACTAACAACGAAAACGTGATGCAACGTTGAATCTGTAAGTTTAGTTTGTACTTGCTGTGGATGAATATCTCTAGAGAGGGGATCATGAATGAATTTCATCCCACTTTTGCATGATTTTACAGACACAAACTAAAAAGTGTCTCAGTCTGCATGCCACACAGTCACATACATTATTGAAGAACATTTAAAGGTTACTTTTTTACACAATATCAGCAAATGACCCAGTTACTTGCGATGAGTGAGAGGTGGCAGAGGCGAAGTGAAATGATTTGCTTGCTTCCTCTGGGTCTTCACCGTCAAGAGATTTTCAAATGTGTGCATTCAGCTAAAGACGGTGAGAAGTTATAGCTTTCTTTCATTATAGTGTAATGTAGCTGAAGGATATTATCATATCACTAAAGAGGTAAAAAGTAGCGGTTTGGTCTTTTTGAAAAAAAGATAAATAAAAGAAACATCATCAATATTGCATTACAAAGTAGTTGCAACAGTACTAATCTGGGCCAATGCAGTACAAGCAAAGCGTTCAAAGCCTTGTTGCAAACTAGCGAATATATTCCTGGCTCCGAGGCTTGCTTGAACCCAGAACATTGCATGCAAAGCGTTATCGTGCTCATACTGTATGGGGCCGGGGAGTTTTTCTTGTCACTGTCATGTAAGCTGACTGCTTGCTTATTTTTCTAGCTTCAGCACAGAGATAGTATGAGGTAAAGAGTGGGAGCCTCACAGCCCCTATTAATCATAGCAAAGACTGGGCTTCCCCAAGCACAGAGACACGATCCCTGTGTGTGTATTTACACACATGTATACCCCATTTCTGTACCTACCTAAAAGGATACAATATCCAAAATCCATTCATCAAAGTCATGAAACAGGCTATTATTTCAACAGTGTGGGTGTGTGTGTTAGTGTCTACATGAATGTATCTGCATTCATATATGCATTATGTATTGGGACATAGCTCATGTCTTGTTTATGTTCTTTCCAGTAGAGTGCACAGTCCGAGTGGAGGCTGATTTCTTTGCGTCCATGTGATCCGTAACAGAATATTGTTGGTGTGCACCCATGTAGCAGAATGTATGAAGTGTGCATGTGTGTGCTCTGTTTGCTGTTGCAGTATGGACATGGATATCTGTTCAATTATATGTGGAGTTGTATAAAATGTTTAGTAAAGGGATCAGGTGCATGCTGTTATCGGTGGTGTGTGTTGGCACGTGTTTGCGCAGATGACAGAAGTGTGCACATGTTTGTGTTTGTCCACCTGTCTGGGTGGGTTTGCGCATTTGGGTGGATGCATGCTGAATGTTTTTGTGTGCACTCGTGTTTGTGGGTATGGTTTGCATACATACTCCTGGGTGTATATGTGTGTGTGTGTGTGTGTGTGTGTGTGTTTGGATAGTACTACACCACATGCTCCAATCGTCTGCAACAGATGGGCTGATAAAATGCCAGAGAAGCAGCAATTACCACCAATAAACCCTTGTCAGCTGTTCACTCTGTATAGGGTTGCCAGGTTTGAACATGTACAGAAAAAAATTACCATCTTACCAAGCCTTACTTCTGAGAATGCTTTACCTCCCAATGGAAAAGAAAAATCCTATATACAGATTAAATTGTTCGAAAGACTTGAAGCAAGAAAGTATCAATGTTATTGGGTAAAAACCTTGCAAAAAGAAAATGGCGACTTTTTCAGGAACCAAGACAGCATTGGTTGTACCTTGATGAGTATACTATGCTATTATTCAGCGTATTGAAAGGGTTTAATATGAACATACATTATAAATACATGAAAATAAAATGTACTCCACCGACAACCATCAGTGTCAGAGCAATTGATGCCAGAACACTGTTTATTTCAACCAATCTCTTACTTTGAGAATGCACACAACGTTTTCAGCTATCTTGCTTTTATTTCAACCATCCAACCCCTGGAGACACCACATTTTATATGTAACAATTTGACATTGGCATGGATTGGAATGGGATTTCTGTACGGTAAAAATGAAGCTACAGCCAGCAGCCGGTAAGCTTATCTTAGCACAGAATGGAAACATGGGGAAACAAAGGTAACACAATGCACCTACCAGCACCTGTAAAGCAGCATGTTAACATGTTAAGCTAAGCTAAGCTGTATAGTATATAGTGCTATTAGCTCATGGGTAAGCAGTGGTTGGTAAAAGGCTAAAGATGAGTAAGTACAATTAGTGCTATCAGATATTATACTATGGCCTGTTTATATCTACTGCAGTGCCTCTTTCCTTGAATACTGCCATACTCATTTCATATCGCCTTTGGGAATTCAGGCTTATATAAATGCAGACACAAAATATTCCTTTGCGCAACACTATTGACAGTTTTAATACACTCACTTTGAGGAGAGTCTCATATCGTTTATTTGTGCAGACAAGTGGAATCACTACTCAAAGAGTGAATGTGCCCTGTGGAGCAATAACACCCACTCATGAGATAACAATCACAGAGAGGGCGGCGGGAAAAAAAACAACTGGAGGCACTCATATTGCCATGACGTGAGCTAGTGCCACTTGGGTGTCACTCTGCAAAACATACATCCTGCAACACATGCATGTGGTGAGCTCTGCTGCATTAACCTGATACATTGTGTATAGACAGAGCAGTGCCAGGCAGTACAGGGAGCTCTGAATGAAACATTTGTCAGAGGATGTGACTCCTCTGTGCTGTCGAGCTTTCCACACACAATAGGATCTTCCTCCAGCGGAGGACCCTCTGTCAGCAGGCCAGGAACAAGGGCCTTCTCTCTGGCACCATCCAAACCCACATATCCCCTTCTGTGGTGCACTGGATCCTCCTGCTGAGTGATATAGACAGACCAGGACTGCTTGAACACTTGTGTCCCCCATACCGAGTATCAACCTTCATGTTCCTCGGGTCTTTCCCTCCAACATGCACTGTCCTGATATATATATATATATACTGTAAAAAGCTAGAGAAGGCATTCTAGGATAATTTATAGCTAAACACTTTTAACTATGTTTGAAGATGTATAAGAAATTGATTGCATTTGCCAGTTTCTTCATCTTGACTATGTCTCTATATGACATTTATTAAGCACATACAGTCTCAAACACCAGCAATTACACTTATCCTTTGAAACAAGTGGCGAAGCTGTAAGGGAAACTGTACAGTATCATTAACATAACATAATGGAAGCTCCCTGGATGAAAATTCACACTCAATTTTTGTTTATTTTTGTAAATTCGTTTTGCAGCTCATGTAAATATTGGACGCATTGAATCTGCTGCTAAGTGTGATTTCATGGGAATATATATAATCATACTGACTAATGTGAAAAATATTAGTGTGATTAAATGTGCGGTCATAGAGTAGAGCTGACTCTATTAGTGTGAATAATTGTGTCACGAGTTTTACATGAACACAGGATCAACATGTTCAGCAAACTTTCTTTTCAATATGTTTCATGTTCTCTTGGTCAATTCCCTGAATTGACATAGAGATTCTTACTAGATGAGTCATTTAGGTAATTTCCAATGCGGCCTTCTGGCTCTGTAAGTATTAAACGAGATGCGACCCCAAAAAGGCTCCTGATCATCAATTTACCGGAGTGGGTACCCATGGCCATCAGCTGCTAATGAGCCTCATCATTTCACAGTCAGCCATCATCTCACAGTTACATTTAGCATATTGCTCTGACCCAGGATCTGCCAGCAGATGACCGATAAATACATTCATCCCATTCACTTGCTACTTTACGAAGCAATGCCAATGTTATAAAAAGACAATAGGCAGCTATGTGGTCTGCTAGCTGGCCCACTGGTAATAGATATAATATTGGAGGGAGGAACTGGGCTTGTAATGAACATCTGTCCCTTCTGGCTGACGAGGATATGAGGGAGTGGCACTCGCCTACCCAGGGAGGAGTTGGGGTAATGACTCCAGCTGGTGGTGACAGATTTTTTTGGGTAGGGGGGAATTGGGCGTATTGGCAGGAACCCATGAAGAAGCTGATACAAGCTCAAGGCAATGATCACACTGAGAACTTGTGCTTTCACTTCAAATGGGAATTGAGGCAGATTCAAATTTGGAAAAAATGGCTTCCATTTCAGCTTCCGAGTTGTAAATACAGGACTCAGATTCTCATTCCTGTGAGGAAAGCCAGAAACTCCTTCAGCTCAGACTCCAATGGGTCCTCTGGCAGCGACCAGCCCGCGCTGCGGACAGACCCAGATCCCGACCCAGAAGAGAGCTTCGCCACACTGCACCGCAACTCCAAAATCAACACAAAATGAAAGTTTGTTGTAGTGACTTTAATTGAGTTCAAACATGAATCCTAACTGTTCGTTTGATGGTACCTAATGGTGTATGCCACTTAAACCTGGAGAAATTTGGGCCAAACAGTGAAACAAGGCGGCACCTTTATGAATCCACTTATCCTGGGTGTGAGAGATGGTGATACTGTGACTACGCAACGAGTCAAAGATTGAGCCCATGGGCAGCGCGAGAAAAGCATGATGAAAAGTTGTCAAAGTGCTGCTGCAAAATGACCTGCATTGAATTCACTGCTCTGAGGTCTGCTTGGAAAAAAATATGTAGATCAGAGAAATATTCAAGCGGAGATGAAAATGGTATTAACGTGTCTGACCTATGGCAAGTTGGCCTCAGCAAGTGAATGAGACTTAAAGGTGCAATGTGGAGTGTTTGATTGGGGCTCAGTGTTCAACATGGCTACTGATTTTGATTTAGTTTGTTTTGTGTGTGTGTGTGTGTGTGTGTGTGTGTGTGTGTGTGTGTGTGTGTGTGTGGGCATCAATTGCCAGCTTTGTCATGTTTAAATCTCAGGGTGACGCATAAACAGAGCAGCGTGTCTAAAAAGAACCAGTGTTTCTGCAGGAAGTGACAACCCATCGATGTCTGCTGTCCATGCAGTGAAGCATTAGCATAAGACAGTGTTTTGGGAGACAAATGACACTGTAGGTGGAACCATGAGCAAAGAACACCCTATTGTCAAATAAACAAAACAACAGAGAACTCTGTGTCAAGTGGTGTGTCAGCAACACGAGCAGCAGGGCTGTAGGGGAAGGTCTCAGTAAACTGCATGGAAATATTTAGTAAATCTTGCCTCCACCTGCTCCTCCTGACTATTCACACTGAACACTGTAGACATCATCAGAAAATAACAGAAAGTTGTGCAAATGAATGCACTTATTAGGTTGTTATCTTTAGGAGTGAAATTTAAATCGTCCCACTCTAAATAGAGATGCAAAAGTTGTACTAATTAATCTTCAGAGTGTTTAGCTCACAGGGATAATTTGAAACAAAACATTTACAACTGAATACATGTATCCCAGGTGTAAAGGCCCAGCAGTCCAAACAAAAGCATTCCTGAATAATTAAAACCAAATAAAAGAGAATGCAGGAGTTTCTTTGCTAATTCCCAATGCTGTTCAGTTGTGTACAACAACCTTTCTCTCAGATAGAAACTATTGTACAAGATTGGCTCTTCTAAACCTTCACTTTTTTGATGTTTCTGAAGAAGATTACCAACCCTCCTTTTAAAGCAATGTAATAATTCAAAAGTTCAAACAACAACAATAAAATTATATTTGTCTTTACGAAAAGGTCCACTGCCAGTAACTCACATTCAGAAAAACATAAAATTGGCACACATGGACAAAAGGCTGCACCTGGAATTGAGTACAATAAGACTTTCATTATAAGTATACATGTTCTATCCTACATCCCTCCAGCAAACACCTGTTACATTTCGGTTACGTCCCACAGAAGCAGAAAAAAATACCCCTATGATATTATTAGACCATTCATAGGTGTAATCCTCATCTTTAGCAGCCAATGTATCCATCAACTACCAGGTGTCTGTGAATTATCTGTCTTCAATAGAAATGATCGGGCTTTTGTTCCCGTCATGGCTGTGATCACATTAGGATTCAGTGGAAATATTTTTACATCTGTGAGGTGTGGGATCAAAAGAAGACCTCCTTTCCTTCTCGGAGAGCAGAAGGCGTGACAGGTCCTGACGGCATTTTCTAAAAGAGACCACCCCCACTGAGAGGCTCTTATCGCTCCTGCCTCAGACGTCTGTCGCCATCTACTGTAAGTGCTGGTATCAGCGTCTCAGCGGGGGGCCGTGGGCTTAGGGAGTTGGCTCTCAGCGAGCACACCCCTCCGGAATATATTGATGTCAGGAGCACTGAAGAGTTGGTACATCCTGAACTCATTGCAACGAGGGTGAACTCTTTCCACTCTTCTAAATTAAGGGCATTTTATATCAAGCATCATATATCAAGTGTGATTTTGGGCTATACTAAATAAATTAAATTGAATGATTTTATATTAAAATGATAAGAGCTGTTAATGTCACTGTCATTTTTAATGTTCAGCCTCCCGAACTGATTAAGAAAATGTGACGTTTCTCATTCTTAACATTGAAATTCTCATAGAGAAGGTGGATACTTTGGAAGGCTGGGGCTGGTCCCGGACATTTCCCAAGACCCAACCTGTTGAGTGAACGTTGAGAGACGGATGGTCGTCAGGGAAGCTGTCTTAGTGCTCAAATAAAACCAGCTGCAGTTACAATTCCAATGTTTTTTCCCCCCCCTGCTCAAGCTGCCTCATTAGGATCGGCAGGGTCACTGTCCTCTTATCTTCCTGCTGCACTTCATTTGCTCTCCACAGGATGGCGTTGCCGTGCTGCAGCAGACCCCCAGCTGACCAACCAGAGAGCCGGTAGCCCTGCAGTCACTCAGCAGCCCGGCCAATTGAATCACAGGGGCCACATCAGCACTCAGGAAGCAGCTACCTAACCTGCCTGGCTGATAGTCATCTCTTGCTCTGCTCCAGACCCCCTCTCCTCCCCCCTTCCCCAAACACTCACACAACATTAACAAACAGCTCTGCCTGTGCCAGCTCCCATCATTCCCTGTTTAAACTCAATTCAGTAAGCCGCTTGCCTTGCTTTTTCCTCCACCTCTCTATGTGTTGAGCTTTAAGGGTTTGTATTTGGTGTCAAGGGCTTGGACGTATATGCATGAGCTCACACACTTCTGAGGCTTCCACCTAAGGTGTGGGATCTGAGGCACAAAAGGACCACCAGACGCAGTGACACACACTCGGCTCTCTCCTTCTCCCTGCCCCTTGCCCCAAGCAGTTAGAGAAGAAGATGTGCTGATACCAGGAGGAGGTGGAGCAACTGGGCTGGCCAACAACAAAGCTACCCTCTGTCTTATTGCTGCAGCAAATGCACACCAATGATTCTTGTTATCCATGGTATTCTGTCTGTTGTATGTGAGACGGAGAGGGAAAGGGAGAGGGGGAGATGGATGGATGGATGTTTGTACTTTGCATTTAAATTACACCCCATATTATGCATCTTGATTCACAGTACGCTGGTGAATTTGTAATGCGAAATAACAACGTGTCCTGTGTTTATTTGATTCATTTCTTCTCTCACTTCTCTCACTTTTAAATGGGTGAACCAGACTGGGGCACAGTTTTAAAAGAAGAGGGGGGGGTGCATTTGTAAAATACGATAAAAAAACACTCAATTAGTTAGTCCTGGTACATCTATGTTATATAATTGGCATCCATTTAAATGATTTGATATCAATAAATAGCTGCTTTTTTCAACTCCAAATAGCCTACGATCATAGACAAATAAGGAGGACAACATGCCCATGGAAACAGACCCCCCCCCACCCCCCACCCCCCACACATAGGAGCAAGACCCCCAGATTGAAAGAGACTGCTGCATTGTTTGTAGTCTCTCTGTTCCCGACCCCGCTCACTGGCACTGTTCAGGTGAGGTCTCCCCCGCCGCCGCACAACCTCGTGCACCTCGTACTGTAGCACACACTTGAAAACACACCCACTAGAAATGCACACCAACATGATCTCACTGTCAGTGCCACCACGCTTTGATGCTCACCCTCTCTCCTCAACATGAGAGGAGCCGTGAATTCATTTAAACAAACATTGGTCGTTTGAAACTCAATATCATTTCTTCCCCTCCCCCCACGTCTCCAGAAATGTAATTCAAGGAAGGACATAGCTGCAGGACATTCTGTCTCCGCTGAGCTCCGAGCCCCTTCTGTTGTGTGTCGCTATGTACAGTGGCCTTTATATATGAGAAAGACTTGATAAATGACAGAGAGGCACAATCTAATTTATGACAAACGCATCACATCTTTTGTGTGAACACACAATGTTTATGAGGGAATGTGATTGATGATTATATCCCAGCACAAGTGACAGTGGAATAACATTATTCACCTTAGCTTTGTCCTCCTCGGGCAGACTAGAGTGGTGGAGTTATCTTCACTATCATTAGTCAAGTATGAAATTGTGTAAAGATTCTTTACATGAAAACAATCTAAACTCGGAGATTGTAGATGAGTAATGGGAAACGGGGGGAAGAGCTGGCTAGGAAGAATATTCTCTGGCCTAGTTAAGGTGTGATTTTCCTCCTTCCATTAGTTTGTACCTCAAGTTAAATAAAACTAGTGCAGGGGCTTTTCTGCTGAGATTATAAAAAGCCCATGAATGCACCAGCATGGTGGGTAGACAATGAGCACAAATCTACCTGAAGTGTATGTGGGGGATGGAGGGCTGCAGGAAAAACAGGGTTTGGGAACCTTTTTCTGTGAAACAGGCCTAACTCTAATTATGGCTTTGTTAATTAGTGTATCTCAACACAGACTCGCTTGGAAGGATGCCATTTAGCTCAGCTTTTTCTCTCTCCCCCATATCCCTTTTCCAAAACACGGCTGAGCTCCTTCCCGCCTCCCCCCCCCCCCCTTCTTCACTCCTCCTATCCCATCCCATTCCTGTCCGCGTGTCTTGACAGCTCAAAAGGCAAAGCAGCATATCAAAGCAGACTGAGCCATCGTAGCCCTTAACCAAGCATCTTTAGCTTCAAATTGCTTCCTGAGGAAAGGGAGGAATAAGATAAGAAGGCAGAAAGAGAGGAGAAGGAGGAGGAGGAGGAGGAGGAGGAGGAGGAGGAGGAGGAGGAGGAAACAGGGCCATACTGAGCAGTTCTCTCCAAGAGATGGAAAGGTGAAATATGTAACACAGACAGTTGCCATTATTTCTCTGGGGTGTTAGTTAAAGCCGCTGAGAGCTGGGTTGAAAGACGTCAGCTTCGCACTCCACCCCGCCCCCCCAAAAACCCTCAACAGAAATTAAGTCCCATCTCAGTGACGAGATCAGGGAATAGACACATGTCACAGCGCCACAAATTTAAGTCCTCAGTCTGTATTTACCGGAGCAGAGCGCTCTGCACACAAACAGGGAGTCCTGCGCACACACTCGCACACACTCACACACAACCAAGCACACCATGATTTCCAACTCTGAAAACTACCCCACAACTCCCCAAATTGTAATTCGTGCCGCGGCTGCTATTCAAGCACAGTGGCACTGCAAGATGCTGCATAAATTAAGTCGCCGGAGGGAGTGAAGACGGGGAACGAGCACCGTCTGCCTCTGCCGGATTATATTTACTCATGGGGCCTTGTTGGCGGAGAGGAAACCTCTGTCGGGACCAGGGCCACACCTCCTGCTCTTTGGGTATTCATTAAGGCCTCTCTAAACCCCCCCCCCCCCCCCTTCCCCCAGGAGATCTTCCAGACTTTGTTTCCAGTCCGTTTTAGGACACTACATCCATAACTATGCAGCTAAAATGAGGCATTAGAGAAATGCAGAGTTGTGTCAATTGTTCATTTTTTGTTGGAATTTTAAATGTGTTTTGCATGTCCCCACCCCCACGATGTCAAAAGGCAGCCTCAGTGATTGCATTGGTGACCCTGCTCTTTCACCTTTCGACTCGTCTCGCTGCATTGCAAAGAAAAACACTCTGAGACTGAGATTGTCTCCATTTACTTGCCGCTTTGCAACCTGTTATTTTCTGCACCCGCAAGTGCAGATAGTCTGGAGAGGAGCGAATATATAAATAAAAAAGCTGGGGTTGTGCTCCTGATCGTGGTGCAAAGTAATGGCTGAGGCAAGGAAAGGAGCGAGTTTAGGGAGATTTTTTTTTTTTTGGGGGGGGGGGGGGGGCTCGGGGGGCTGACAGGATATGTGTGCTATTTCAGAAACGGTACTTTCAGGCCAACTGTGCCCTCATTGTTCCATCACTGCCGGTAATGACTTCACTGTGGCTTCCTGTCACATGAGGAGGACTCTACTGACCCCGTAAGTGATGCAGCAAGTGACCCTGGATTGGATTGGATGGATGACTTCACTAAGATGTTTGCTTACTTGAGAACTTGAAAGACACTTCAGGAGAATATCATACATACAGTCATAATCTATACAACTGAGTTTTCGCATGTTAATCAATGGTTGAAATATACTAATCTGGTTTAGAAGCAAAACAGGTATTCAAAGGTGTTAACAACCACATTAGAGACATTGCTCAAACAAATCTAGTCCAAATTTGATGACATTCTTACTAAAAAATGTATATTTAGTGGTCACTCAGATATGATAGAAAATGTCTTAAATGCTCCTCCTGATATATTACTAAAGTTCAATGGGATGGATGAAGATTTGATCAGGGTCCACTCCTCACCTCTCCTTGATTCATGGACTCCTACAGTTTACAGTTGTCCACTATTCCAAACAGATGTAAGTAAAGATATATTCTATTGTTAGTCCTCTGTGTGCTAGGTTCAGAAAATCAAAGAGGGTCCCTCATCCATACTTATTGGACATTCCCTCCTATCTGCGTGTACTGTCTAAAAGGTGTTTGAACACCATTGAACACATTTCCACTGACAACAATATTTGTTGAGGAAACTAATCTACTATATAAATTAAATGCCATTGCATCTCTAATTGCCAGATGACTAATCCCTTTGAAGTGTAAGGATGAAGCCACCTATATGAACTCAACTATACCCATTGGATCTAATGCAGTTTTTACAGTTAGAGAAAGTTAAACTCACTCTGAAAGGATCTGCTGACTCATTTTGTAAGTCAAGTTTTGCAAGTTGGATAACACTCTCTGGGACAGCCCTTTGGGGATTGAGACGTGTGCAAACTTAACCTTAACCATGTCTAACTCATATTATATAATACCATAATAGCCTGATCTTGAACCTTAAATTCAACCCTAAACCCCAGTCTTAAAACTAAAAGGTATAATTAGGACTAACATCCAGCAGTACACCATATATTATTCAGTTGAAGGATATTTCTGCATTCTTGTGAGGGCATTTAGTCTTCATAATGAAAGAGGTCCAATATTTCACAGTACAGTATGGTACACAAACACACACACAAACACACACACACACATACAAACACACAAACACACACACACACACACACACACACACACACACAGACACACACAGACATACCCATGAATGAAACCAGCCCTTGTCTACCGATTGTCTCACAATGCCCAGCAGCAGACTGCAGCTTTGTTCTAAATCGGAGGATCATATCACGTCTTGTCATTAGGCTTTGTTACCAGGACAACAGCATTGCTCCAGCAACGTCTAAGCCAAAGCTTGTCAGGACAGCAGCAGCGGTAGCAACAGAACAAAGATACCTATAGATTGAATTAAAATAAACATAGGTACAGAATTCATGACAGACATCTACAGATGCTGCAGATGACCTGTTGGTTTTACAGCGACCTGAGCCCGGCACTATCGGCTATAGTGTGCGATGAGCCTGTCAAGTGGAGAGCGCTTTTGTATTCTTGCTGCAGCCAGATGTACACTCTTGTTATTTCGTCCCTGATATAGTGTGAAAACGCCAAGGCTGTGAGAGTTCCCAGCTCAGATAAAGACCGCAATAATTGGCATGTGGTTACGTAATGTGAGTCCATACAGCAGTGTTGTATAATTCATTGCACTAGTGGAATATTTAAAAGCATTGCTCCAATCCCCTTTAGGTCTAATTAAAAGACTATCAGCCTTTTACAATGAAAATGCCAGGGGATACAGTGTAATCACGTATTAATAGAATGATTACTAAAGAAATAAAGCTCCTTACACAGATAAGAGCTTCTAAATTTATAACACAAAGCCACCCTTGAAAGGAATTCATATAAATGTTATTCCTATGATCTTAGTTCAGCTTTAAATGTGTGAACATGAACAAGCCTTTCCCAAAGCCATAAAAGGTGAGTCGGATATCAACTCATAAAAATATGGATTGGAGGCTGTGATTTTAGATGCAGATTGGCACCAAGGGTGTATCTCTGCTCATAGAGATATGTTTTCTGTTACCACAATAATGACATAAACCTCATTTGGGTGTCGAGGCAAGCGACTACTAATCTTCAAATTCAGATTCACTTTCGATGCCACTTAAGCAATTGCAAGTTTAGTCTCTTCATCAAACCTGCAGAGATTAAAGCTTTGTTTACAATACAGGTTCATCCATACTCACTAATATTCTAAAATTCTAACAACACTAAGGCCTCATTCACAATTTCGCATGACTAAACTTAGCTCACTTTTGGTAGCAGGTCCTTTTTCTCCATATTGTTTTTCACTGCAGAATGAACATCCTCTGTGTAGGCTGGATTGTTATCTGATCTCCGCAACATTATCTTTAATGGGACACTCGCTGAATCCTATCATGGGAAAAGTTTCCCAAGTTGTACGGTGTAGAATGTGTAGTGTATGGCTTAGCGTTAGGCATAGCATAGCATAGCATAGCATAGCATAGCATAGCATAGCATAGCATAGCATAGCATAGCAGCTATTTTAAAGAAATCTGGGATGAGTGAAAAATGTGAAAAATTGCTGTCGCTATTGGCGGTAGTGCGGCTATTTTACAACGCAAGGTTTGTGCAAGATGTGCCGTGTCGCGCTAGTAATAATTCTAGTGACAATTCACTCTCACCAGTCACTGGTTAGCTGTGTTTTGACTCTCACTTGGAACCCAGACAGAGGTGGTACAAAAAAGTACCAGGTACCAGGTGCTAACCACAACTTTTGCTAATGAAAAACAAAAAAAGAGCGAGTCGGAAGAGTAGGGTGCGTTTAGTGTGTAAGCATGCTAACATGCGCAATAGCTGAGAATGATGGGAATCTTTTGTTAGGATAAGTTTAAAGTTTTGACCTAATGATCACAAACAAGTAGGGTTCATCATCTGGGGATTAAAAGATTAATTAGTATTCTAAATTTGTCGTCCAGACGACTGAAGGCCTTTCTCAATCATGTGTCAGTCACAGCCCAACGTACTGTTCCAATTCAAATTCTGCATCTCGCCAACTACAGTCCAAATGAATGCCTGTTTTAACAAGGTTACTTTGGGAGATGATTTGTGTAGACTTGAAGTAACCAAGAATCCCACAATGACAAACTTTATTAAGTGATGTTTGATATTATACTGAGTTGATATTTTGTCAGGCGAGAAATTCGCTACAAAGTTTTGGGACATTATGGAATAGTCATCCAGTCTCAGGTATACAATATATATATATTGGCAGTCAATGTTCCACCTTTAGTCTGACCTTGGGGAAGAATGTATCCGATCAAGCCACACGTTAAATCACTTTGCATTGTTGACATCTATTCGAACAACACAACTCACTGGCAACTCCTCAAATACCTTCTTCACAAAATGATCTTTAGCTAATGCAGGTATTTAATGAGCTGGGATTGAGAACAGATTGCTTCTAACCAAATCAGCCTCAGAGGTGAACAGTATCCCACAATGTTAGCAGAAGAAAAGTGACTGGAAGAAACATTTGCAGAATCTTGATCCAACATTTTATTTTCGGAAATAAATGCAATACTCACACCCACTTTGTTCAAGTTCAAGTAAAATGAATTTGTGTAGCACCAATTTATAAAACTGCAGGTCAATTGTGTTTGTGAAGCAACAATTTATACAACTCCAGTTACAGTAAAATATTCAAACTGTCTTTCATTAAATCAAGAAGAAAAATAGAGAAGGGCACAAGCACTTAAAAGCAGAGTATGAAAAAAAGATAGAGAGGACTTTAATTCAGACAGAATGTGACTTATCCAAAAATGGGCAAAGAGGTGGATTGTCAGTGGAGCTAAGGTGGCCTGGGTGATGCAGCAGGGGAGACAGCTAACAGCTAGTGACCTGAGACGGCACCCTCCTGTCAGTCAAAGCGTCCACGCCCTGAATTATGCCCAACTTTAAGCCGTAATATAATTTAAATTGACGATTTGTATAAAGATTCACTCCCCGTACAGTTGTAATTGACAGGGATATTAGCTAAGAAGACACAACCTGTTTGTTTTACCAAGCTGTAAATGTATATTTCTGCTGTAAAGTTGAGCATTTTTACATGGGGGGTCTATGGGAATCGACTTACTTTCGGAGACTTTCGGAGAGTTTCGAGGTTGCTGCTTGGGACAGACCCAAGTCTCATCGCTGCCACCTTCCACCTGCAGTTGTAGCTTCGGCGAGAAGTGGAGAGCTGGTAGCCAACATCGACAGGAACATCGGAAGCTGCTGGAAGGCCCAGACCATATTGCCTGCTAGATCCAGTAAAATGAAAGGTTTTCCAAAGTGACATTGGTGCTGAAAAACACTTCACAAAACTGCTTTTGTCCACTGAGACCACCAAAATCTACACACAAAAAAAAAAGTGCTGTTGGGAATAGATAATATATTTAATCATTGCGAAAGCAAATATGAATGCTGGTTGGAGTCTGAATGCTGGCACTTGCTGAAGACTTGGACACATCATGCCAGAGGTGCAGCCATCTGGGCTTATTATGAGCATGCTCCCCAGTGATTGGCTACGAAGTAAGAGATGAAGAGCAGTCATTTTAGGTTTTAATGACTGCTGTGAACCAGGAGAGAGTTGCTACTTGAACTTTGAATATAAGAGAGGGAGGCATGGCTCCGAGGAGTAATTGATGAAGAAGAGGAGGAACAAGTGCAGTCTTCCTGATTGAACTCAAAACCTTCATTTAATTAAGAATATGAATAACCGGAATGAAAGAAGATGTTTTTTCAAAGATCCAGGAATTTATTCTATTATTTGACATTAGAATGAATTAAGGTAATGCATGTTGGATGTTCATTAGTGAATGGAGCAACACGTGATATGACGAGACACTCTCAATGAGAGTACTCTTGAAGTAGCCACTTTTATCAATTGCAGGCAAATGACACAGTGAGTGGCTAAATGTCAACGCTGTTGAAAACTTGAAGTGTCCCAATTATTTTTGCTGCAGTTTGAATCATTTGTCGATGGTGTTGATTTAGCTGATTTACAACAGAAATATGCTGGTTTTAGATACGCACTTAAGTGAGTGTGTTACTGTCAAAACGTGCTTATATGTGCTGTATTGCCTCTCAAAGTCTGCAGGTCAAATATGAAATATTTGGCTAGTTTTTTTGTGGTGGGTGAGCCTGGTTACAGGTTTCCATTTGAGGTGCATGTTGTGTTATTGTCATCTGGTTCACATTTATTAGAGGGTGATGTCTTGTTAATGTTGGCCTGCACAAAATCATGTATCTGTGCTTGTTGCCATGCTGACGTTAGCAGCTCGCTATAGTTGTGCGAGCTGGTTGCCATAGTTGCAGTAATTTAATTTGGATATTGATACTTCTGCGGATGCAAACTCAGTATGAGTTGAACACAACCTCAAACCTCAAACTCTCTAAAGACAATCACAACCCTCATTTATTTTCTCTCTGTGACACTCACACACAAACACACATGCTCCTCTCGCCTGCCCACGCATTTGGCCCTGCAGATCTTCGGCCAGTGTTGTTGTCAGTCTCCTCACACCCCAGTACTGGCAAGATTAAACCCCCATCCCACGTGGACTGAAAAAAGGCCAGCACAGGTCTCATAATTGGATAGAATGAGGGGGAGCGGAGGATGCAATGCAATCACACTCGGAGAAGAATGAGACCTTAATTAGACATTCTTCTTGCTCTATCAATAGAAGACTTTCCTTCAAGCTCCTCTCTCCCCTCGCCTGGAAACCTACAGTATCAGTGAATTCTAATTAGAGAGCACTTGATGAGTGCGTGTGCTTACTGTGGCCTAGATAGGCCAGCTTCATCGGTATGAGCCCCGGTGCTCCGGTGCGGTTGGTCCCACGCTGTGCCATCAAACGAAGGCTCCAGTCTCTGAGGGGTGCTGGAAAAGGGGGAGGAGGAGGTAGAAGACAGGGTGAGGTACATGGAGAGATAACAAGACTGGGCATCGCCAGGGGCAGCGACACGGGGTGGGGGGGGGAGTCTAGATCTGAGAGGTACATTAGTGAGGCTGCATGTGTTTGAAGTGGATGTGTGTGTGTTTGTGAGAAGGTGATGTTTGTATGGCCATGTGGTGGAGTTTGTGAAATTGTGCGAGTGGGTACAGAGTTGGAGATTGTGAGTATATCTCCTGCGGTGTGACGGCTGGTCAGAGCAGCAAGGCTCTACAGTCTCACAGTGAGTGGGTGACGCTCTCTCCCCAAACTCCTTCCTACACTTCAGTTATACTGTGGATGTTGCATTTGATTGGCCCCTCAACTGAGGAACTTAAGAGTGCATACACACTCAAACAGATAAGTTTGACAGTGCATCCTTCCTCCCTGTTTTCGACAAAAACAAAAACTCAAAGTTGTCCAACAAAGAAGTTCACCCTGGTTCAACTTGTGCATAGACGCTATGCAATATTTGATAGGGCCTGGAGTTGGCTAGTTGAATATCCATTCCAGGTAAATGTATTTATATTGTCTACAGTTCACCGTTATCACCAAGATAACTTTCTAATAAGCCTTCAAACTCATGTATCTGAACTCAGATCAGATTGCTATGTTATGCTTGTCTAGTTGTCTTGCAATGGCACTAAAAGGTAAAATATGAATGAGAAAAACTAAATCATGATGGAGGAAGAGGAGATGAGGTTAGGGAATATCATTATACCAGGACATTGTAGACTGATGATGACAAAGAGGAGGGAAAGGGAAAGGGACATTTAACGCAATGGTTGTGTCGAATAAGAAAAATTGGGGATGAAGATGCAGAGGAGGGGAGAGCGTGAGAGAGCGGATTTTGAAATGTACTCTCGTGCCGAGACAAAAAGCAGGAAGGACAGGAAATAATGTGGGAAGAGTTGCAAGCAGAAATTGTGTCAACTAGAAAAGTGCACTCAGTAGAGTGCCGATCCGACAGGTGAGTCTTCAATGACCACTGCTGTAATGTTTGATTGAATGTATACAAACAACAAGTGCTCCGCGACTACACCGCAGCAGAGTATGCTGTCTCTCCTCCGAAAGACTCTGGGAAGCAAGAAAAGGGAACTTCTTGGGTATTGGGGAACTGCAGGGTTTATTCATGGGCAAACTGTAACCTAAACTATACATTTACTGCCACTAGACAACTTAACTGCTAACGTTTCCCTCTGCTCCGATCAGCAACACTGTCCTCTTGGCCACCAAGCGGCAACCTCCATTGCTGGGAAATAAAGTCAGCGTGGACGTGCAAAAAAAACAACAGAAGATGTTGGTGGTTCTTGTGGACAAAAAAAATAAGTGTTTCCAAGCACCCTTTAAGATAAGCTCTCATTTTACTGCATCCAGCGGGCCCAGCAATATGGCCTGGGCCTCCAGCAGCGTTGTGTCAACGTTGGCTGCCAGCACTCCACCTCACTCCGAAGCTCTACCGAATGCAGGTTGAATGTGGCAGTTAAGCCGGATCTGGCTCCGTCCCAAGCGTCAACCTCCGGCACTGAGAAATGAAGCCAACCCTCAAGTGCCAAAGACTGCAGTTCTTTGAATGGCCACTTGAGGCTGGCTCCAAAAATTGGTCAATCCCAATAGAGCCCCATGTTAAAATGCCCGACTTTACAGCAGAAACAAACATTTACTGCCTGGTACAAACAAACGGTGTTCGTCTCCAGCTAATAGAGATAATGACAACTATACAAGGAGTGAATTTTCATATAACTCTTCCATTTAAATTGTAATAGGGCCTACATTTAGATGTAATTGAGGGCTAAGACCATCTGGGGCTGAATTAAATTATTTACATTTAATGATGATTAGATTTGTTACTCTGTCAGAAGGATTCAGGGCTAGACAAAAACATCAACATGCCCGATGCAGACGATGCTAATGGATTAAACTGGAAGCTTCTCATTCTTCATGTAAATGATTGGAGAACAAAATCCAGTGCCGCCAGTTAAAGGGTATTTTTCAACCTGAACCCTATTTTCTCTTGTTTCTAAGTGACTAATGAAGACAACAGTTTTTGAGATTGGTCCAGTATTGAGGGAGTACGCTGCAGACGGCAGCCACGAAATGAGCTGCAATTTAATCGCCGTGGGCAATTTCTCAGCATCAATGTACGTCCATTAAAAATGCTTGTTTTTGCCACTGATTGTTATTATAAGTGTCTGACAATATTGTGGTAAGAACCCGACAGAGATATCAAACGTCTTCTTTTTTTTCACATTTCACTTTCTTTGTTTGTTATTGTGTCATGTGACTTTTTGCCAGAAGACAATGGTGAGTGAATGTTGGAGAATAGATAGCCGTGGCTGTCAGAGTATGTTGTGCTGGAGTACAAAAGTGTAGATTAGTGTTGTATAAAAGGTTTTCAATATCATCGCTGCATATTTAGCTGATTTCAACTATGTGGATGCAAAGTGAGAATTCAAGAATTGTAAATACAGTAATTGACTGTGCCAAACCAAAATGGGACAAAGAAGAGATTTAGCATTTTAACATTATTTAGGGTGCACAAACCATCAACTATCTAAAAAACAGTGTCGACTGATG
Organism: Leptoclinus maculatus; assembly: GCA_032191485.1. Classification (NCBI taxonomy): domain Eukaryota; kingdom Metazoa; phylum Chordata; class Actinopteri; order Perciformes; family Stichaeidae; genus Leptoclinus; species Leptoclinus maculatus. The sequence goes on from JAVDOI010000005.1 coordinate 27,334,815, forward strand.
ATTTTTCACATAAACAGTGTTCTCATACTTCTGAGTAGACTGTAGTCTGAGAAGACAACAAGAAGAGGTGAAGAGGCTGGGGAGGTCGTACCAGGAAATGTTCTCACCCTGTGTTAAGTCATTTAGCAGCAGAGGCTACAAGCTATTATGCCTGGGCTTTAGCCGTGACAATAATAATAATTACGAGACGGCTGGACCTGAAGAATCGAAGCACCCATTTAGCAGATGAGCTTCCAAAATGACCTCCTGGAAGAAAAAGAAATGGCACATAGCCAACGAACGTGTCAGCACTCTCTCTCTCCTTTTCTCACCCACTCCCTCTCTTCATCATGACTTTCTTTCTGTTTCTCTCACCCTCTCCGTCTCTGTCGCACATTCAGCGTCAAGCTTTCTGCAGTTTCGCTTTTGAAAAGTGATAGACCGATGAAATGACATGCACGCACATCAACACCACATATTCCTCACACTAGAGGAGTCATAAGAAAGGATTTTTTTTCTCACTTACTCATACAGACACACACTTAGTTCAACACATAATCTCTTTAAAGTCCTCAGTGAAACAGAATTTAGAGCGTCTTTAGCTTCTGTACTGTGGCGTATTTCGCGGTGAAACGGAACATTTGCACATGTTACAAGAGAGATTTATATAAAATCCTTTGCATTTCATTGGACTGCTGGGAAGTAGGGCAGGCTTATAGTTTAGTGCGATGCAAACCCACAGAGAACTGTTGGCTCCACTCACATTCCTCACCCGGCTCCCCTAAACGCAAAACTCCACCAATCGATCCATGTCATACAGCGGACGTTCAATCTGTTCATCTGTACTGGCCATGCTGCAGTGACACAGGCCAAGTTCAAAATCTGCAAAGTTTCCCTTGAATAAATTTGACCTCAGCCACATTGTTTTGGCGTTTGCCAACTCCTTTCCCAGAAGATATTTCTTCCTACCTCCACATATTGCTCTGTTGATCCACAAACGGTGAAGTCTGATATATGACAGGTGTAGTCCAAAGTCTTACAGGATGAGTCATTAAACGTTTGAAACCTAACAGAAGCTTAAGATGCTCTAACTTCCGTTTCACTGGGACTTTAAAGAGACAGATCTTTTGGTCCATTCCCACTTCTGAGGACACACCGACCCTCTGATGTGACCAACAAGAAAAACGACTTCTCACATCCCCCCCCTCACACACGCTCCCTGGTGTAAAACCACACTGTGTGTTGCTTCATCTTGTGATGCGGCTTCAGTGTAGCTTGCATCACACTAACTACCTCCTGCAGAGACAGACAGACAGACAGAGAGGGGAAAGAGACAGAGAGATGCAGAATAGGGGTAAATTAGGGAGGTGAGACAAACAAATTCAGCAAAAAAGATGAGAAATGTTTGTATGCCCTACATAGATGTTTCACAGAAAAAGAGAGTGATTAGGAGGGAAGGGGTAGTGTGAACAGAGAAAGAAGCTGTAATGGGAAAAGATACAGCACACTTTAACCAAAATATCCTTTGTATTATTTGAGGAATGTATTACAACCATGTTGTCCACAAAATACATCCACACACAAACAGCTCACAGGAAATTGACATGTGTGATCCTGTATCGGATAGGTTGTCAGATTTAAGCTAATAAAACAACTAAAGCTGAGCTAATCAATATTCATAACAGATCAAATGACTATGTTTGACATTGAAATCTATTAGCCACATTGATAAACTCACAGAGATTTACTGTATTTTACCCTAACCCCAACTGCAGTTGCAGCGTTTCGGCGACTTTCAGCTCATTCTTTTGGTTTTTCTGACCTGCAACTTTACTGTTTTAGTTCATTCTCACAGCTCTCATCCACCTCTTTCTAGACATAGTAGGCAGCTCAAAGTAATTTTCAAAGTACTTTCCAAAATAGATAGATAGATTTGTTAGTTAGGTTTATCTAGAATTCACACAAATAAACTAAAGTATTTGTACCCTCTTAAACTAAAACACGACACCATGCTATTTACTCCCTTGGCACATTTGAACTGTAAACAGTCCAGAAGTGGGGTAGTCTATTAAGGCTTTATCTTGTTTAACTTGCACTTATGCTTTCTCATTTATCCACCAGTTTACAGCTCTACGAGGGTCAAACCAGCCTGACTCGTGAGGAGTTAACCCTTTAGTGTGTCTGTGTAACAATAGCATGTTTAAAACGTATTGATGCAACATCTCAACACACTTATTGACATTATGTATAACGGTTTGGCGATACATTTTCTGATCAAATAAATACAGCCAATGAAGCCAACAAGTAATTAAAAAAATGACAGTAGGGGAAGAACGATGGAAAAATTGGGTGAATAGAGGTGATTGAGGAGAAAAATGATGAGTTTAAACAGAAACATGAGAGAAAGATTCAAAGATAAAGACAGATGTGGGGGAGAAACCGAGGAGATGATTAAAAGAGAGAGACATAAATTACAGTATAGGTGGAGAACAGCATGTGGACTGTGCTTGAACATGAGAGAGAGGAAACAGGAAAGAGAGGCAGAGCAGACCGAAGCGGAGTGATAAATGATTCGAGGGCTGCACGGGACGCTCCTGCCTCTTCATCTTACGCAGCTGACCTTGGGCTTATGAGCAGTAATAAAACGTGGCCAAGCACTCCTGAAATTGGTCCACTCACCATGATGCTTCGCAGTCCGCGTCAGAATTAGCATACCGCTTTTATAGAGTACAGTACATCCAACACATACAAATACTGCGCCTCGGGGACTGTGGGAGAGATGATGAGGTTGGTGATGAGGATGATGAAGACAAGGAATGCAGCCAGGGGTCGATGGCGGTGACGGGAAATGAGGAGGATGAAGAGGAATGGATTAGTAGGAGTGAGAGAAGAGTAGGGATTTCTGTCATGCAGGACTGGAGGTGGTGTTATAGAAGGGAAGGATGAAGTACTGTAAAGAGGAGATGATAAGGTGAGGGAATAGCATGAGACCAGGGCATGGTAGATTGATGACGACAAAGAGAAGGGAGAAGATGAGGAAATATAAAGGAATGGTCGAGTAGAAAATGATGAATGGTGGTGACGAAGTTGGAGAGGAGGAAGACAACGTAAAGCAGAGGGAAGGTAAACCTAGTGATTTTCATGCTCGTAATGATAATATAGCCTGAGGCTGTTCCAAAGTTGTCTTTGGGTTTGTAAAGTTAACTGCGCCTTGCTGCTGTCAAGACGATATTTTAAATGTCACTTCACAGCACAACATGTTCTGTTCCTGTAGTGGAGGCAGCTGTCAGTGGGTAGATGAGGATGAAGACCAAAAGCAGGATTATTCAATCACTTTTTTTAACAACGTCGAATTCCTCTTCTGTGGCCTCTCTTTACACCCTCTCCCTCGTAATCACCCTCTTCTTCTCTTCACACGGACAAAAAAGCCCACCTTCGTCTTATTTTGGCGGGGGGTAATAACCTCAGAGAAAACAGCATGTCTCTCTCGGGGCCCGGTTAGCTGGTATTATCTCCAGCCCTTATTACATTTCTGTGAGGTCTATGTGCTCCTCTCCAGAGGCTCCTGGACACGTAATAGAGCTGTAGAGCACCAATCCTGGCCAAATACAGATTAATTGGTGTATTTGTTTGTTTGGACAGATACAAAATGACTTCCGGTGTAGGCCTGATTAAGTAAAAAAACTGTAAGGACGTGAAAAAGAAGCGATGAGGAATAAATACCTGAGACAAAGGGAGGTAGGAATCGAGAATCGTCAAACAATAGCTCATTTTGATGCAGTTTTGAAATAGGTTCAAGGAAAATGTGAATATGAACAATGGGATGGTTTGTCCTAAGATTAACATGTTTTTACAGGTCTTTTAATCTATTTTTTAACCAAGCTAGCGGCGTTGTGCTCGGGAAGGCGATGCCGGTCTGTCCACTTTGGTCCAGTTCGAAATTTATTAAAAACTATTGGATAGATTGACATAAAATTCTATACAGACATCCATGTTTCCCTCATGATGAACCCTGGAGGATCGAAGAATTGTTTGACCAGGGAGCAGCTGGTTTTATTCATGGCAATCTAGCAGTTTGGCAATAAAACAGCAGATATTTGTTGATTGATCGATCTAACATCAAAGAGTGTCAAGTTGGCTGCTAAATTGCAGTACATCGGATACAAAAGCGGATGGAAAAGAAAGTCTTGGCCCTGATATCTTCTGGCTATACCTGGAACTCCAGATATATAGCCCCTTAATCTGTCATTGAACAGATAGCCGATGGGTTCGAGGATAAATCTATGTTCTCCTTTATTATTAAAATCCAACCTGAAGGCAAATACCAAACAAACAATTATAAACTGCTATGCAAGCGGCAACTTAAGAAGATTCTTCAGCACTAGCAGAGATTTCAAGTCTAGTAACTGCCTTCAAGGTCTTGTATAATTCATCAATACTCTCTGGTTGTGTATGGGAAGCACTCAAATATAAATGCATGAGTGGGCTCACATTGTTCATATCATAGAATGCTGCCTATGTTGTTTAAGAAGCTGTTGCATTCTGGCAAAATTACCTATCTAGACGAAACACTTTTACGTCTTTGCTGTGTAAATGATAAAAAATGAAGGTATCACCAAGTGTCTCATAGTGTCAAACCAAAAACACTTCTTTGCATCTCGCTTTGTAAACACGGTTTCTATATGATACAGTTCTAGTGTATAGACTATTGCCTGTATTTTCTTCACTATATGGCTGAGAGTTGGCCTGAAGCAGTGTGTGTTGGTGTGTTTGTGTTATTAGAGAGATGAGTATGTGAGAAGTTGTGTGTTTTGGTGCGTGGACGAAAAAACAGTGTTTTATAAAGGAAAGTAAAAGACATGCACGAGATATCAAAGCCAGCTAAACAGATCAATCATGACAGAGCAATATAAAGATGAATTAAAATAGGACATAGTAAGGAGAGCGACGGTAGCTAAGTGGAGAGCAAGGCCGTCCTCTAGCCGCATGTCGATGTGTCCTTGAGCAAGACACTTAACCCCAAAATTGCTCCCGTGGCTGTGCCTACGGTGTGATAGAATCTGATTTGTAAGTCGCTTTGGATAAAAGCGTCTGCTAAATGACTGAAATGTAAAATGTAATGCAAGGACAGGAAAAATAACGGAGATGACAGGATCATCACCAGAGTAATAAGAAGTAATAATAATCATGTTTAACTAGAAAAAGACAGCGAGAACAGCAATGTTGCAAAAACCCTTTTTATAACTCAGCAGTGTGGGCTGAGCTGATAACTGATAGAGCTTTTAGTTCGACATTATGGATGGTTGGGGGATCTAAGCTTCACTGTCATGGAGCAAGGAGTTGACTAGTCAGTTCTATAAGAGAAGTGACATGTCATATTAGGAACTTGTAAGTGATTAAAGGAGTCTTAAAATGTATTCTGAATTCAAAGGACAACCAATGCAGAGAAGCTAAAACGGGGGTTAGATGTCAGGTCTCATAAGGAAAATACGATGCTGCAATAATTAGGTGAACATAAAGGCACGAATGTGTTTATTACATACATGTTACATGTAGAAAGACACTTGACATGATTATCAACATATTCTGAGCTAGAAAAGAGGACTTAAGACTTAAACCAAGGTGATAAATAAGGCTCAAATATCATAGCACTGTTTTTAAAATATAAAATGCAATCTGCAAACAAATACGAATCTCATTAGTAGGCACAAACACCTACATCTTCAGGCAGTAAAAAAATGTAGGTAGAATAAGTCAAGAAGCCAAAATCAATCAGGAGTTCTAAAGAACTCTGTTGGGTCACAGAGCTGAAGGAGGCATTCAAATTCAGAAGAGAAGTGGGTGTAAAGTGTCATATGCTGTTTGAGCTATTTGAGATTTAGTTTCAATAACATGCAGGTTAGTTTTTACCTAAGAAAGCATTATGTTAGTTATGGCCTTTGGTGATTCCATGACTCCAACCATTTGATAAGTATAGGCCTATTATATTTAGAGCTATACTGCAGTGCTGGGGAACATAAACCCCTTTTGACGAGTTCCTAGGCAACCTGGCAACGTAGGAATGTCCACCATGCGGGATACGTTCCTCCACAATTACAGCACATACAGATATACCACATGTATATGCTGAGGACTACCAAAACCTCTACCTGGGGTCTTTGGTTCCTGTCAGATTCAATGATATTAACGTGCCAGACAGTGAACAGTGTGTGTGTGTGCAGTGTTGGAGCTCACGGTATTTAACACCCGTGAGTGTTACATCTTGGGCAGATATGCTTGTTGAGTAATTTGATAGTTACTTTTAGTCGCCTCCAGCATGAACAGTAGAGATTTGTGAATATATGTAACATACTTGCCGTATTATAGCTACTTATAGCTACTGTACTAAAATGTGTGTATGTTGGCTCTTTGTTTAAAATTTTGACAACATTACTCATGGCAAGACACAGCCGTGTCCCGGTTTTGTCTTTTCAGAAAGGCTGAAATTTGAAGCCACTAAGTTAAAATGATGTATATTTTATGCATGTGATGTTAGATATTTAAAAACATGTAAATGTTAAAGTCCCTGAGTAATTAGTTGTGAATGAGTCCTGTAAGAATTATGCAGGCGTTGTTTAGTGCAACCAATTGTCCTGAATTGAATAGGAATTAAATAGGAATTAATTGCCAGAAGACATACAATGGAAAATTCATGAATACTTATTTCCAGAGCCCCTACAAAGACATTCAAAACCTTTACTCTGATGTTGATTTGAGACAATGGCCATACTGTTTGAGTGAGATTGAGCTTCAGTTCTAAAAAGTACATTCTAGTCCATCAGAGAGCATCTGAGAGTGAATGTTTTTTTTTTTTTAAAGTTATTTAGGCTATTAAAAGACATCATCATTAACATTAGCATTGAAAGAAATAAATGTCCTGTTGTTCTTTTCTACAAGCTCATTTTGTAGATGGCAAAATGGTAATCAAGGTGCAGTACAAAAACCACAAGAAATATTACAATTACAAGCTGCTGATTATGAAGAATTCATTTATATAGGTCAACTTCCCAAACGGTATATGACCAACCACTAATTCGGACCATGTGAGGCCATCACATGTTATGATTTAAACAATGTTATGTAGTCATTTTACCTTATTACTTGGTGAGAGACAAGTTCTCCATCCCTGTGAGAAGATTACTGTGTAATGTGATTCCTTCACTGAGTTGGATTGGATCTGAGATATGATCCACATTAGAAGGGATTTTCTTTGTTAAAACAGACATGATGACCATGGAAAATGTAATTAAATGTAAATAATTGTTTTTATATTGCATTGATAGATCAGAGGCATTGACTTCATTGTCTTACATCCATATTTCAGGTTAGCATAAAAAGTTAACACACCTTGACGAGATAATTGTTTGCTTAAAACACAAGTCATATAGCACTCAATTGGCGCATCGTTTTTCTGTTGTGGGTGCCAGTTTATAAATGGCCAAATTGGATTACATTTACATTTACATGGGACTGGGGCTTAACATTTCAGATATTTGACCTAAAATGTGTTTAGGTTCGTATGGGTTAAAGGGTAAGGCAGGTCAGAGAATTAAAGTCCCCCTAAAGAAAACCAGTGTGAGCATAAAGACTTAACACAAGGACGAAGCATTTCTCAAACATCACAACTTCACGACTCATATAAATGTTGAACAGATGAGCGAGAGGAATGTGCACCTTCCTCTCAGCGTACATGACTTAACATTACCAAGGCCCAAGAACTGAGCCCTGGGGTATCCCATAGATCAGTGGGGCTAGGAGGACGTGTTAAGAACTCTTGTGTCATAAAGTAGAAGGGCAACAACCGTAGAACCATTCAAAAAAACACATTTCCTGAGCAAATTGTATAAGAAACTGGAAATGTGAGATTACTTTCACTGTCTATAGAATGAGGTGTACACTAAATTGTTTTATGGTTTTGCATCCATGTATTGTTTGTTATATTTTCAAACCAAATACCTTATTATTCCTGTGTCTCTTCTTGAGCAGACTATATACAGTGTGTGTGTGTTGATGTTCACACTTTGTGAGTAAGTGTTGTTTGTGATAGGTCCACCTAAATGTTCAGGAGGCACACAGTCACACATGGCAGCCTGCCTTCCAGAGGAAGTTTGTGTTAGTCACACTTTTTTCTCTGGCAGCCATTTGCCAAACAACTGTATCTCACTTACACAAGTAAGGCCTATTTAGTATTATTCAAGAAAAACAGCAAATACAGATTATATACACTCTGTACACATACCTGTGATACAGCCAAAATGAAAGAAAAATGATTTTGTCAGCATCTATTGAGCACTGAATGAAAATACAGAGTTGCAATAATTAATTGCAATTCTGCAGTACTGAATTGTTTCCGGTGATGAAAAGCTTTTTTTGTGCACTCGAATGCTTTTGGGTAAATGTATTGAAATGGACTGATGGAACTTGTTGACTTAATTATTAATTTAATTAATTATCCATTGCACTATTTGGTGGTTTCAAAACAGAGTAACGACCAGAAAATATGTTTTCTAATCTAGGAATGTGAGCACTTGGTAAAGTTGTTGTTAGCTTAGTGGTGTTCATCAACAACTCTACAATCTGCCGACATATATTTGTGAAGTATTTTTGTGATAGAACAGAAAACTGTTTCCAACTTCACTTTTAATGACCGTTACATTTTTACACCAGCAATAGGAAGCTAAGTCAAATGTTATCCTAACCTATAAGTTAAGTAGAATATTTTGAACCATCTATTAAACTAACACGGTATAAAATATTTTTCTCCAGTCTACAATTTATTTATTATTTTATTATAAGTGAAGTAATTAGGCAAATACATGAAATGAAGTTAAGGTTGAAATTGTTATTGCTATGAAATCTTAACATTTAGCAGGGAACTTGCTTCTTCCACTATGTTTAAAAACGTACAAAAGATTTATGGCAAAGGGAAAGACTAAACATCTACAACAGTTTTTGTTAAATACATGCAGAGAAAGTTATGACATTTTCAAAAGGAAGATACAGTAAAACAAAGGTTTGCAGTGGTATAAAAAGAGGATCCTTCTATAGAATTTTCAATCACCTCCTTTCCTGGTTGCATCACTCCCATTCCTTGCACTGAGCTATTTAACTGGACACACTCTGTACTTGTTTCTAAAAAATTGCCATAAGCCTGGAGTCAAGCTGATGCTTACCTGGGCTGAATTGAATGTTTGGTCTCTGGAGCTTTTATTTTTTTCCCTTTGAGCCTATTTTCTCAGTTCTCTGTTTTCCCTCTCTGTGTGTTTTGTAAAAGTATTACTTTCAAATGCCACATGGTATGAGCCCTTTCACACAGCACAATTGTTTATTTCGACTCAAACCTTCCCTTGACCTCCCTAACAATCGTTTTAAACAAAATAGCATAAGCCCTGTGGCAGTTTTAAAAAAGCTATAATATTTATTGAATTCTATTTTTTCTTTTCTTTATTATAATTGGGTCTTATTTTTGTAGTTTTTGGAAAAATACGAATGGTCCATACTTCCCGGTATGCTTGGAACTAAAAGCAAGACACGCCAGAGAAGGTTGGAATCATATTTTAATTCATTGTGTCTTAATTCAAGGCAGATGCAAAAAAATCTAAAAAAGCAAGAATCATAGCCAGCTGTCAAGCAAACAAAAAAAAGGATACTTGTCAAAAGAGCAACCCCCCACAAATTAGCATTGTCAAACTTTAGGTGTTTACAAACACATCTCTCATCTATTTGATTCGATGTGTTCTTTCTTGTCAAAACTTAAAACCTACATTGACCACAATGCAACTCAACTGTCGACAGTTCTGTTGTACATTTGAGTGTGTTGTGGTAGTACGGGCTAATGTAGCCCCGAGTCGACCCCCCTGATTTTGTTTTTCATTTTCACACTGTAATCTTCAGCCCCAATGCCAGTGCTTGATGGGGGGAAAATAAGTGCTGGTACTCCCTTATTCACATCTTGGCTGGTGTCAGCAATCATAGTAAGCCTACATTCTGAATTATTTCAGTTAAGAAAAAAAGAAAGAAAATAGTCTTTTGACTGAAATCTATGCAATTTCACAGCATTATTATTACTATAGGCCTAGATAACGCCCAAACAGCTCCCATGGACCTGTAAACACACTCTGATGTGTAAAATTGGTGGAGGTATGCCCACATTACATTTCCGTTCAACAACATTTTCCCTCACTCAGCTTCAAAAAAGGACGTGATAACCACAGCTCTAATGCAGGCACTATATAAATGTCAACCGCAGCATTCACAAACTGCACACAGTGAGAGCGACACTCCAGTTAGTAGTCTGGCAGTGTGATACCGTAGGTGATAACAGTACTGGTGAGGTCATGGCAGGGTCTGAAATAGCAGAGAACGTTAGAACTAACAATATAAAATGTGCAGACAAATTGCAGGAATGACACAGACAAACAGAAAGTTGTTACCCACACTGATAAACACCTGTTCCATGATAGACCAACCTCTCCTGCTGTATTTGCCGTGGTTAGAATTATTTCAGGCATTTCAGGTGTGCTCACGACTTTTCCTTTAAATACAGTGGATGTACGTTGTGTTTGTTGTGTCGCCGTGTTACCATATCCATATCCCATCACTTTGGTGAGTAAAATACTATAACCATATGGAAATTATGTTCAAAACTAAAAAATGTATGTTGCTTTGCATTTCATAATGATGATGCTTAACTTGATTGTTATTACAAACACCCTAGATTTCAAAGTAGCAAGTACTGTACATGGCAGCTTTTACTATATTGCCCAATTTGTATTTCTGTCCTTTTTTGCCTCTTGCAACTAATTGTGCCTTCATCTCTTGCACACTGCAATTAAATGAGTTAGTGGCTGAGGGTTGAAGATAATGGAAATTTATTCCACCCAGTAAATTGCTGTGCTCAAACGTGATGGAATATAAATGGACATCGGCATTTTGGAGGTGATTGCACAATCACTTGAAGGTTTGGATCTTACGCTCTAGTGATACTGCTAAAGCCTTAACTCTGACAGTCAACTTGACCCTCTCTGTTTTTTAAAGCTGTTTGAACAACAGGAGACAAAGAGCAAACTCTGTGTCCTTTCCCTTCAACGGTACATCGCTTCAATTTAATATTTTCCCTTAAACATTGTCGAAAAGTGAAAAAGTCACGAACTGAAAGGCTGCACACATGCACATATATCTATTGACCGTATGCAGCATATCACCTGAAGCAGCGTAGATACAGATATCACGCTCACACATATGTGTGTCTGAATGAATGCACATAGAATCGCAAACAGATGCATGCAAATGCAGGTTAGGGGGATGCATCATCGTGCACGTAGAAACAAGGACATCAAATCATCCATATATACTTAAACAAAATGGCTCATGCACACAAATGCATGGATCCCTCAAATGAACTCTGACGGAAAATAGTACACATACATACACATCAGCTCATTTATCAGGGAATGACAACCGTGCAGGGTGTCACAGGTGTCAGCAGTGACTGTCACGCCCCAGGGAATTGTGGGAAACGAGGGAGACGAGTGAAAAAAAAAAATTAAGGGAGCCTGTCTTCTGCAGAGGAGAGAGAGACTGTGAGAAATGTGAGTACAAGCCAAAGAGTAGAAGGTGGAGATGAAGGCGAGGGAAGAACAATCAATTCTCTGACATCTCTAAATGTGCACTTGATGATGCATACCTAAACAGGCCTGAAATGGTCTACAAGGGAGAGGGGGAGGGAGCAAAAGAGGTGAACGTGAAAAAAAAAGGGTGACGGGAAAAGTGAGAGACTAAATTAATGAAGAGAAATTGGGAGGGAAGGTGATAAAGACGAGGCTAAGTTGGAGAGACCGTTATGTTCGTCCATTTGGGCCCTAAATAGCAGTTGGTCCTCTGAGGACTCTGCTCTAAACGAAGCGGTCAGCCTTGCAAGTCGTTCTGCGGTCTGCAGAGAATGAAGGCAGTGAAAGAGAGAGTGAAGACCTGGTGAATGCTGATGAGGTGGAGGTGAAGCAGTGCCCAGAGATTGTCCGTGGGACCCGTGAGCACTCTCACCCTTATCGCAAAGTCTCAACAAGCAGTCGGTTACTCTGCATCACAAGTAAGATAAGAAACTTTGTCTCAGCTTATTTTTCTTACGACTATCTTTAAGGCGTTTCCTACTATCTGAAGGTAATTTAACAATAAATGAAAATGGGTAGATGTAGGTAAGGGGGGTTTATTATTCATCAACGTTAATTCAAATCATACATACAAAAGGAGGACAAATGCAGCAAGAACCAATACAGTTGCTCCTTAAATGAGATTTCTCCACATCTTTAGTCTTGTTGTTGAACCTTTCTTTAACAAGTAAAACCTCATTTCTATTGAGGAATGAAGGGAGCAATAATGTACTTCTCTCAAATACTCAAAGACATGTAAATCTGCTGATTGAGGAAGTCATGGAAATAGTTTAACCCCCATTCCACACTCTTCACCCATATATAATTGCTATCTCTGAAAGGAAACTTAATGTTGCACAATTACATCTTCAAGCCTCTAATATGACCCTGGACAGGATAAGTGGGATGCAGATCTACTCTTAAGATATGTTCTCTAATGTAAAAGACATGAGTCCTTTTTTTTAAAAATGCGCCTCAGTAAGTCAATGTGATGGCTACTCTACATGCTTTGAATAAGCCCTTGAGTCACTCAAGACAGCAGTCTTACAGCCAGACCTTGTATGAACACTTCCAACACAACACAAGTCATAATTGAATGCTGTTAATTTTAATGTAAAGGATACATAACCCACAATATCAGCAATATATGTCCAAACCAATAAAGATACAGATACATTTACAATATACCGTAATTCAAAGTCACTTGGTACAATACACAGCCACATTTATGGTTTGATATAATTACATTTGAGTGATAACATTTTTACAGTGCTGCGTCGAATGCGTTGCAATTTGGACACACACCATATTCAGCATTAATCAACTTTTATTAACACAGCGCTCTGTGCAGCAGCGAAGGCAGAGCTTCAGGCCTCTGTGGACTGAGTCCAGCATGTTCTTCGCAGCCGGCCTGACTTAAAATCATTGCACTTCCTTTTGCTGAGGATGCTGGACGAAGCCTGCTTATGTCACAAGGTTCTCCTGTGACTTGGGTGCGTGTTTACCCTGTGAGTGTTACCACTAATTCTACGGTATATGACTTGGTACTAACTTAAAAGACCAATAATGTTACAAACAGCAAAATCCCTCCGTTAATTAAATCCATGCTTTACTGTATAACTACAGTTGTTATTTCACAGCAAGCAACTAATAAGCCAATTTGGAAATGACTTCCGCTAAATGTATGTCACCGATGTTTGTGATTGCGCAACTGTGACTTGGGTTTGGTTTTCAGGGGCAGGTTAGAGGTTAGTGATTTTTGGGGCCCCAGGCAAAAGCTGTCTTGCTTTACTTTCTATTAAAAACAAATGCATGTAACAAGATAATAGACCCTATTTGTCAGATGCCTGATCAGAAGCCATTTCCAATTTGCAGAGTTTACAGGTCACAACATTGTTGAGCCTCAGTCTAAAATACGTCCACACTTTAGAGGATAACAGAAGGCTTTTTCTTGTTTTCTTGGGGAAGACCATGTGCAGCAGCTTCTATGCAAATAGATATATTTCTGTAATCAACTGCGTCAAATTAGCCGCTCCCTCCCACTCAACCACACACACACACACACACGCTACGCAGACACACCAAATACTACCTCATTGAGCCACGATCATATGAATCAGTGTTGATGGAAAAATAGATCAGGAGTACTATTTTAAGGCTTTAAGGCTTACCAAGACGTGCACATCGAGACACAAACAATTTATTATTCGTAGAAGAAACTCAATTTTAACCTGAGGCAGTTGTTGATCACTTGGGACCTCGACTGGCTGGTTTAGAGGACAAAGATTTAGAAGTCAGTGACAGTTGATGAAATATGTATTTCGGAAAGTGTGAACCACTGCAACCATGAGAGGTCCTTAAGCATACAGCATTTCTGTCGTGGACAGAAAGCCTTCCAGGCGGAGATAATAAAAACCCTCATCACTCTCTCCTACACAAGTCAGGCTAAAAGTTGAGCCTGATTCTGTTTTAAAGCTGCAATATGCAACATTCTTTAATTCACGGTATCATACGAATATGGTCTATGTCTTCCATGTATAAATATCACTTTTTTCCATCGTATTTAGGGTTAACAGCATGCACCAATTGCTAGAAGGGTTTCTGTTCCATTTCCCTGCTTCCCACCACCTACATTTAGGCCCCATCCAAAAAAACAAAAGTGGTGAAAGAAAAACTCATACAACCACAAGAACTATCAGAAGACAAAGCAGTAAAATAGGAGCAGTGGATGAGAGTGTGTTTTACAGACGGATAGTTGAGTCTGAACCATTCAGAACAAAGGCAAACACAACACCAATTGCAGACAGTTTTGAAGAGACATGTCTCCATGTGTCTCCATGTCTCCATGTGTCACTTCACAACGACAAACATGTTTGCCAGAATAGCTGGTGTAATATTTTGCAGCGGGACATGGAAACCTGTAAAATGTTGGAAAGTATGACTAAACATGCTAGAGACACTGTGGGGATGGCAGGAGATCTGTGAGGAGATGCGTGCAGACTATACGGACACAGATCGTAATTCATAGTGATCATTTTGAGTGATTTAAAAAAAAAAAAAAAAAAAAAGGTTCTGTTTGCAACAGGGCAACAGTATTTGGGTAATTATGCTTACACACACTTTTTACAGTATTTAAAATATTTTTTTTATGCTAGGTTCTAAAATAACAAATGAAATGAAAAAAAATCTTACATTTATTTTTCTTTGTTTGAACAGACAAAACGTATTGTGTAAATGTTAATCCCGAGGTTTCCAAAGATACCAAACATGTCAGGCTGACTTTTAGGGAAATGTGTTTAAAAGACCTACGTAGAATATTTGCATGTAATAAAACTACAACCTACAAGTCTTTGCTTTGACCATTTCATCAGACTGTAGCTTAAAAAAAGGCTGGAAAAAGCTGATACATAACGTACCAGTAATACTCTCACACAGACTGAAATGAAATGTTTGTTGTTGTCTTTTTTAAAGTAAAACTGGACTGCGTGTGTGTACTAGGTAGAAATACATTACTAAAAAAACTATGCAAAATAAAACTCCCCTGAACCGAAATCCAGAGTAGCTACTCTGCTGCATCACTGTGCCTCACTGGAGGACAATGTCCACCCTCCCTACGCCTGTCTGAACAGCCCCTCAGGCTGTTCCACACCTCAGTGCCAAGCCGCATTAGTCAGTCAGCAGTGAGCGATCCATCACATTGCTGTGTATATACTTGGCCCTTTCTGATTGGACTTTATCAACGCCACGAAAGTTGGTTGTGCAAAGCCACGCTTGCCATGGTTACGTCTTGAGTCATGTCGATACAGCACTGTGGCCTTTCCAAACACTCTCCTCTCCACCTTGCAGTTATTGTGAAATGTCAAAGACATTTTGGGCAACTTCTCTCGCCCTGTGAAAAGGACAGTCATATGAAAAATTAGGTTCCATTTTTCATATGAACATAAGAGGAAAAAGGCTAAGACATTAACAATGACACAAGCATGGCACACAAGAGAATATTGCCCCTTAATTACACAAATCTCCTTCAAATGTCAATGTCACAAACTCACCTGAATATGTAATCTACAGTGAAAAGGCAACGTACCCTCCCTAGCATTATTCTTTGATAGCAACTTCAAAGAGGGATAATAAAAGTAAATGTGGAAAGCAATATACATGACTATTCATTATGTGAGCCTGACCTGAAATTGCCTATTAACTTTACACACTGTCTGATGGTATCGGCGCCCATTTTGTCAATTCTTTCTGATCCAAACCTTCGGAAAAATTCAACGTTTCTGAACCAAAAACACATTTTATAAACACGTTTCAAATGATCTTCGTAACATGATGCAGAAACACTCAATGTCATGCGGTTAACATTGTGAAAGGATTGGTTAGGTTTAGGCAACTAAACTACTTCGTTAAGGTTAGAATAATAAACCAACAACATAACGTAACAACAGAATGTAACAATGTAATCCAACGTTTACTTTTGGTTTCACGTGGGACACAAACAATGGTCTCCTGGGTGAAAGTCCTGTGTTTGTTTGACCCATCCACGCCCCCCCACCCCCCGACCTCAGTGCTATATGACCAAATGCAAATAAGGCAACATTCAACGTATATGTCGCTTGCAGGAACGAACAATGCCAACATTTCGTCCTGGCAACTAGGCTGACTTTACATTATGCCGTTTCATTCCCTCCTCACACCCCCTTATGCTCTGCTTAAGTAGCATTTCCCCCAGCCTTAGCCTGGTGACAGCGCAAAATAGTTTCACTCAGAGGAAATACTTCTTCACTTTTTCATGCTCTACACTGAAATAATAAAGTATGATGAAGGACCTCGACGCTTTTCCTCTGGCCGTCTGGGTGGAAAGGAAGGCTGTGACTCTGTCTTCTCTGCAGAAAGGCTGTGTTCTGGGCTCCTGCCGAGGACTCTGAAATATTCATGGTATAAATATTGCAAGGCTCTGCTTCTAATAAAAGCGCTGGTCTTTATTAACGAGGTAACTGAAGGATCCATTGATCAAGCTTTCTGTTTTATGTCATGAAGATTTTCTCCTTTGCTACTTCTCTCTTTGTCTCACATTCGCACACTTTGTATGCTCTCTCTATCTCTCTCTCTCTCTCTCTCTCTCTCTCACACTGTGACTCTCTCTTTAATACTCATATATAGTGGCTCTCATACAAGATTTCTTCCTCAAGAAGTACTTGCTGCTTTGCACGTCGCCTATTTATTAGTGAATGACCCGTCTCTCGCTCTGTCTTTTCATGCATGTCCCGCTGCTCCACGTTTTTTTTCTCTTGGCTGCTTCGGCAGCGGCAGTGGCTTTGGTTTTAACAGCAGCCTAATTAGCGAGCCTGTCTGAGTGAGGAAACTTTTTTGAGAGCCCTTAACATCAGAGTCCAGTGACAGAGAGAGAACGATACACGCTGGATGAGGATGGGTGTGCTGTTAAGGATGTCTGCCAGCTCATTTTACAGCTGCAGTGGTCAAAAAGAGGGTGAACTACGACCTCCACTCTGTGAACAGCACAGGCAAGACCTGTCCTTCAAAGTGTGCTATAGCACATGGCAGACAAAATCACTCTTTTTTTCTGCCTAATGCATGTTTTACTTATAGCTTTTTACATTAAAAAAAATGCACAAGTGTTGAATACAAGTCAACAGCATTTGTTAGCTTTAATAAATGACTTATAACCATCATTACATAAGGCAATAGCAGACCATTCACTGAGATGATCTCAATATTGCTGCTTGAATCCTCCATCACAAACAGATACAGCCTGCAAGGCTGTTGTATTGTAAGGTAGTACAAGGTGAAATTAATTATTAAAGCAGAGAAAAGCCCCATTTATAATACTTTAAATTGTAGCTTTTAGATGTTGAAGCTCTTATACTGCACTTTCTAGTTACAGTGCTCAAGTACCATTTTGAGGTACTTGTAATTCACTTGAGTATTTCCATTTTTTTCTGCTACTTTATACTTGTACTTCACTGCATTTATCTAACAGCTATGGTTGCTAGTTGTTTTTCAGATTAAGATTGAAAATAAAATAAAGAAAACGTGTGAGAGATGTGATGTGAGAGAGCTGTTAGCAGTTCCACCAAAGAGTGGTTTCCCCTCTAAACCTCTCAGAGGATTCCATCTAAGACATTTCAAAAAGTCCAAAATATGAATATAAATATGTGTCGGAGCATATGTGTTTTCCTTCTTTACAACCAATGTAATCTTTTTACAATTCTTCAGATGTATCTTATTACGCTTTGGAGGAGTCCGACCCCTCAGCTGGGAACCTCTGGGCCAAACCTAAATGTATTATGAAGGAGCTAAAACTTGCTCCAGCAACAACAGTAAGAAACCTTTTTACATATGTATGCATTAGTGTTAACAGAGAAATCTGATGAATCCATTTCATTTTCAACGACTTTTTAGAACATATTCTAATAATACCTCTGTACTTTTACTTGTAATGAGAACTTAATACTTTTACTTGAGTAAATAATCTGTGAACTTCTTCTGCAACTCGATTTTACATCAGACGTTTACAATTCAAGTGAATTTCACACAATTATATGTATGAGTGACTGATGTGTTCAGGTTTCCTGTGATAGCCATCCAAGTGTATGATCCAGAGTAGGACTGTCCTGAATCAGGGCTATGTTTCCCTGCTCCATTACCTCACTTCCTCTCTCTCTTCCTCTTCCTTCTCCCTCCCAACCTGACCCCTCCGTCATCGTTACAACAGATTGTGTGTATTCATAATGAACTTACAATAACTAGTACATATCTTTATATTCTATTAAATCTGCTACCAGCAACAACACTACGAAGTTGACAACAATAGAGCTGTCTTCGGAAAGCAATTCTTTTTTTTTTTCTCAAAACATTCCAAGTGGGCGTGGAAATGAAAGAAAGAGTGCAATCATCAGTGGCCAGGAATCCAAAGAAGATAACAGCAATTGATGAAAGAAAAACATATTATACAGCTGTGAATAAAGAAACTAGAAACAGCCAAAGAAATACAGAGACAATTCCAAGGGTGAAACAGCCGTAATTTATCATTGGGAGAGGTTTTAAAACAAGTACAAAGAAACCACAGCTGGTTGCAAGCCTTTCATCAATAGCAAGAACAGAGCCAAATACAAATGAAGACAGAAACAGCAGAGCACATCTTCTCACCTGTGAGGCATGTGGGAAGCAGCAGCATGACTGCAGCATGCATGGCAACCTCTGGAACCGACTTACCGGATTCTACTGATGGTACTGATAATGGCAGCCAAATGAACTCTGAAGCATACAGAGAGATCTTGTCTGCGCTGTCACATATAATTAATGAATCCATTGGGAAGAAAAAGGTGGGAAATGTGGGCCAAGTCAATTTAATGATAATTCAAAGATTTATTTAGTCAGTGGCTGTGTTTCTATGGGGCCTTTTTATCTATAAATAAACCGAACAAATGCTCAGCCAGACATTTTATTGAATTTGTTATGGGTCGTAGAAACCTTTTTTTATAATCTGTTGATTTCAATATGACCATTTACATCACATTTTCTGTCTATAGGCCTACTCTCTGTGGTTACATGTCCACTTGAAATAAGTCAAAACTACTTTGAGGAAGCACACTACTTGATCTCTCCCACTGTTTTGTCATTTATGGGTGCACTTTTTCACTAGTGTCCATTTCCTGAGTGGTGGGTATTTCCTGAGGGAACCATCTTTGGTTAGGCTAAGTAGCTCTGACTCATTTCCACATGTCTGAATCAGGGTTAGCAGCAAGTGGCTCATGCTTCTCTCATTTTAGTAACTGCAGGAGAAAGATATTCTGCTGAAAGCATTAAAAGCACAGTAGTACACCAACGATAGAGCGAAGTGCTTGACACAGACGTTTTCAGAGGTTTGCCGATTAAGTGCTGCTTGATCCTGATCTTTTTTTTTGTACCCACCCAGCGTAAAACAGGGGTCACACCATGAAATGACACTAGCTCGCCCACATGAAAGGGTTGCGGCTGGAAGCTAGGTGAGGTAGTCACTACTCACAGGGCTGGTTGGAGATGTGCTGGAAACCTAACTCCTAAATAGCTCCTAGAGCGTTCCCACATTCGTTTCTGGGAGTTTTGCTTACCAATGCATGCCAATATGTTCAATAAAAGGTACATTTTGTGAGCTTTATTGTAGTTTGGAATGTGGGAGCAGGACCCAAATGCAGATATACAAAAGCAGGTTGACTGGTGCAGTTAAATTATTTAATAAATAAAAGGTTTATGAACAGGAAAACAAAACTCCATGCAAGATGAAGACAGCAAAGATGAACCAAAGAACAGGTGAAACCCATGAAGACAGGGCAGACAATCACAAAGGAGGGAAAATATACAAATGCAGGAAGCAAAACCAGACGTGACACATTGGAAGAGTGAAGCTACAAAAATAAAACAGAAAACAGACTATGAAAAATCCCAGGACGATAGCAATCTTATCTTGGTTTGTGAATATTTGTGTCATCAATTCCGTGATAGGTAGGCTACAAACAATTTTTGAAAAAGTAAATAATAACAGGACCCCCTCAAAAATGAGATGTTACATCTCAAGGGTCTGTCCTTCAATGAATACATTCAAATTCAAAAGGGTTTATATTCCCTTTAAACAAATACATTATAAAACAAGACAGTTGGCATATTGCTGAAAAACAAAAACAAATCAAAAAGACTGATAAAAAACACAACAAAACTAAAAAATGAATAAGACAAAAATATATTTATATATCCGTCTTATGTTCGTCATAGACACAAATAGTCAGTACAGCAGCATATCGCTCACTTCTTGTGTCATTGACTCATAATCATCCTGTCTGTGGAACATTTCATAGAGCGTAACCTCTGATTGCAGCAATTCCATTGGAATGACATGATTTCACCGTTATAAATCCTACTCAGACCAGGCTTTAAGTCAAAAGCAACAATTGTAGTGTCCACTCTGAGGGCCTCTTCCAAGTATATTCAGTATGTATATGGTGTTACATTTTTAAGACCAAAAATGTGGAAGGATGTTAGAACTGCGTTTCAGCTTTGCAGTGTTGCAAGATGTGAGTGCAGACAATGTTGCGCAGAGTTTATGGTTCAAGCATCATGACAAGGAGCTGTTGTGTGGTAATCTGCACAAATCTCAATTGATGGTTGTAAAATGTTCTATATCCCAAGAGGGAATCACTCTATCCAGCACACAGTACATAATTACAAGCACCCAGTGATTTATGAGCGTGCAGGCTCTGTTT
Organism: Leptoclinus maculatus; assembly: GCA_032191485.1. Taxonomy (NCBI): domain Eukaryota; kingdom Metazoa; phylum Chordata; class Actinopteri; order Perciformes; family Stichaeidae; genus Leptoclinus; species Leptoclinus maculatus. The sequence continues at coordinate 27,355,738 of JAVDOI010000005.1, forward strand.
AGTATACACACTTGGCTTCTCAGATAGATCTACAGCTATAACTACACTGTGTTCAGACAGTGCCCGGCCACTTGGAATCATCTCTTCCCAAGCATTGATGACGAAACCATGGCACTACGGGCCTCTCAGCCAAAGGGGGCTTTTTTTGTTTTTTTACATAAGCAAAGCTGAATACACAGGCAGCATAAGGCACTCCCGCGGAGAAACTCCTGCAGTGTCCTCTGCAAGTAACAACGGCAACCTTTTTAGAGGCTCTCCTTTTTGTTGACTCTTGCATTGTAAAATATGCACCCACTTATACAACAAGGTTTGAGTCATAAAATCTGTCTCTATGTTGGTACAAATAATCTATTGAACTGTTCAATAAGCATATACAGAGCCAGATAGAGCTGTAGCTATTGCAAGTTAGTCGTAAAGATGGCAGAGTGAAGGGTGTGGATGGAATATGCAACATCTTGCAGCAAGGAAATACAGGTAGCATACTAATCTTTGGTTTGTAATTAACTCAACTTATTTCTCTTTCTGTATAACCTGCACAGGTGGAATTCAGCTGCACTGAAGACCAATCAGAGACAATCTAATAACAATTACTGTCGTCCATCACATGAGAGTGAATACATTTGTGAGTGATTTGTTGCTGAAAAACTCTTCAAAACCCTAATTTTACATTTTGCTTCAGTATCAGGCACACCCTCCGGCAATGCCGCAAGCAGCAATACTGGGAGCCAGGCAATCGTCCTGCTCAGAACGACCATTTCCCAAACAGGCACTGCACTAGTCCTCGTAATAATGACAAGGGCGATCACATTATCCAGCAGCTACAATAGGCTGAAAAGCTGACTCCATTTATGCATGTTTGGCTCAACACACTATCATCTAATATATCATAGTGTCAATTGACAAATGAATAATATTGTCAGCTTTCAAATAGCAACTAACACATAACACAGCGTAGTTTCTCCTTGAGGTCTTTTTGGGACTTTTGGGACTAAATAGGTATCTACTACTGTACTCGAATTACTGTATTGGAGTTTTATTTATTGTAGTGGGTCGGGACGTTGGCTTTCTACTAATAATAATGTATGGGCAAATATATATGGACTAATATCAGTATTATTAATAGCATTATTATTACTATTAAATAAGTCCAGATTGATGTTATACTATGCACAGGCCTTCTTTTTAAGCATAAGGCAGCATCTGGTGCTGCTGTGGCTCAGGAGGTAGAGTTGGTCATCTACTAATCACAGCAGGGTTGGTGGTTGATCCCTCGCTCCTACTGTCCACGTGTGGAAGTGTCCATGGACAAGACACTGAAACTCAAGTTGCTCCCGGTGCACCTTGAATGACAGCTCAGTGAATGTGTGTGTGTGTGTGTGTGTGTCTGAATGAGTAAACCTCTTTGTCCGTTAAATTAGAGGCAGAAAAGTGATATATAAGTGCACTCAAATGTACCATTAATCCACTTTTGAACAATAAAACAAACTCAAGCCGTGACATAATAGGCTCATCAAGTTGTTATAGCCAACCTGTTAGCAGATAGACGGCAACATGATCCTCTCTTCGGAGTCGTATTTCTGATGTATGATGAATATATCACACACAAGATTTCTGTATTTATGCTTTTTTAAATGCGTTTTTCTCACCGGTGGGTGGGGCTCTATTAGAAAAAGGTGTTGTACCAATCAATGATAACTGATCAATCCACACCTACACAGTCCTGTTGAAGCTGAATAGCGGAGTTTTGGAGCTCATATGTGTTAAACTCTTAATAAACAATAACTAAAAATGTGAACATGTAATGTTACAACTCTTTAAGATTTGAAGCCAAGCTTTCAGGACAGTTTAAAGCGTTATTTATAATATTTAGCAATATTCCATAATGGGAAACAGATGAATATTTCATTTGTTTGAATCAACTCGTTGGTAATGACATTTAAAGATTCTCTATACGATACTCAGAGCCTTAAACAGTATGCAAATAACTATTTGATATGTAAAAATATAGTACAGTAATGTCTACATGAGCTGAGAATGAATATGCACCGCCCCATCTGTGTTGCACTGATGCACATATTGTATAATTCACATATGCCTATGTTGTCTACTTCACATAAACATATATTTATTACCGTTTAAACATCCAATATCAATCTGTGACAGTCTCCAGTATATTCATTCTATTTTTCATAAATTGGATTTTTCTTTATTAGGAACTATAAATGGGTTGATAGACAGAGAGAGCGGGAGACTGACAGACAGGCAGAGACAGAGAACAATATGTTATTTGTGGGGGCCCATCGCATTTCCCGAAAACCTTGATAAAGTGCGAGGCTTGGCGTTTCGATACGGCCGTTAATTAGCTCTCTCTCCCTTGTGGGGTCTGCCTGATTGAGCGACTAATGGTTTGCTTTAAAGTGCTGAATGAACAAATGCATGTGTGCGTGTATCAAATGAGCGTGTGCATGTGCTTCAAAGTGCTTTGTTTGTTTTGTGTATGGCCTATTTCCTAATGTGTGTGTATGTACCGATGAGAGCGTCCATCTTTAGCTGTCTGTGTGAGCGTGGAGTCTGTGCTTTGCCTCTGTCAGCATTTTCCAGACACTTGACTAAGGTTTTTTCTGTGAGGTTGTGATGGCAGGGGATTGGCACAGTACACCTTGAGTGGAATTATCCTATGTTTTCATTTAATTGCTTGGAATTGGATTAGTTGGGGATTTTCGGGGGGTGGTCACTCACTGTAGGCCTCTGAATCTGTGACTGTGGTAGTGTTAGCATAGCTGCATATATTTGTATCAATCTTCCAAAATGGTACCAACAGCTAACGTGCCCCTGATGCACTCTGCGCGACTTCAAAGATGTCAAGACATATTAACTCCCAGTCAACTCCCCAAACACCATTACCTCTGAATAATCAAATACTACTTGCTGTCATCTCAAAAGGGATTTCTCTTATCACGTTAATGACCAGAATATTGCTTTGCATATAGATGTGACTATATATGAGTAACTGATCATAATCTGTCTAATTACTTTCTAAAATTAAAGACAAAACAGCAATTTTACAGGTTAAACAAATTGGCCTTAGGTGTCTTAAATCTTTCCAGTTGATCCAGAATGCTGCAGCATGTGTACAAACAAAAACTAAGAAAAGAGATCATATTACTCCTGTATTAGCTTCTCTTCATGGCTACAAAGCCCTAATTAGTCAGGCACTGTCATATTTGAAGGAGCGTTTAGTTCCCTATCACCCCACTAGAGAGCTGTACTCCCTGAATGCAGGGCTACTTGTGGTTCCAAGAGTCTCAAAAAGTAGGATGGGAGCCAGAGCCTTCAGTTATCAAGCTCCTCTTCTGTGGAACCAGCTTCCAGTTTCAGTCCGGGGGGCAGACGCACTCACCACATTTAAGAGTCGGCTTATAGTTAGGCCTGGCTCAGGTTTGCCTTGGTCCAGCCCCTAGATATGCTGCTATAGGCCTAGACTGCCGGGGGTCTTCCTAGGATACACTGAGCTCCTCTCTACTCTTCTCTCTCTCTCCTTCTGTATGAATTCATGTCCCATTAATTCACATTACTAACTTTGTTTCTTCCCTTTGTGCTTTCTCGCCTCACAGGTTTCCATGGATCATGGTTATATCTGGACCCTGGTCCTGCTGATACCCACTGCTAATTATTATTATTATTATTATTATTATTAATAATCACATTACTGTTACTATTACCGAGACCATTACCGCTTTTATTATAATTATTATTCTATATCCACTGCTGCTGTTATTATTAGTAGTCATAACTTTTCCATCATTCTTCGTATGACTACTCATTATATGAATCATTTCTGTCACATGCATTGAATGTGTTGTAACTGTAATGTTGTTCATTCTGTACACATGACATCTATTGCACTTCTGTCCATCCTGGGAGAGGGATCCCTCCTCTGTTGCTCTCCCTCGGGTTTCTTCCTTTTTTTTCTCTACGTTAAAGTTTTTTTTTTGGGAAGTTTTTCCTGAACCGATGTGAGGGTCCTGGGACAGATGATGTCACATGTGTACAGATTGTAAAGCCCTCTGAGGCAAATTTGTGATTTTGGGCTATATAAAATAAATTGAATCGAAAATGTAATTGAATTAGCCACCAAAGGGACAGATTCTCCACATAATTTATGATGGGAAACCACTTTCTATCACATTTTTTAAGCGATCCATTTAAAGTGAACCTCATTTTCTCAATTTAAAAACTCAAATCATGACCTATTTTATATTCGAGTAAGGGCAGGCAGCTGTCCAACTGATGAGGATAAATTGTTGATGCTATTGCATTCAACTTGAATATTGAAGTTTGGATGATGGAATACGGTCCAGGATATCCAGTTTCAGTGTAACATTTATGAGTTTTAAGCTTATTGGACACCAAAACACTGCACAGAGTTTTATAACAGTATCAAGGATAAAATAACTCTCTGCAGCAATCATTTTATCCTCCATTGTGAAGTAAACAATGACCATGAGCCTCACTGTTTCTTATGCCTAATTTATACCTCTAAAAACTTGCACAAAGCTTCTGCAGAGGTGGTTCGCGGAATGTGACTACTCACCAGGCACAGCACTCACCTCTGATGTTTGATTGGAGCCAGGGAGTTTGGATTTCCGGACAAGTACCTCAAATCCTATACAACAACAACCTTATTAATTCTATACAAAGTAGCTCCTCCTCATCATCCAACTCTTCCATCATTGTTTGTTGTTGTGTTGGATCAAACCTTTGTGGAACTATTGAATCACACCTATCAACTACAGCAAAAACTGATTTGAAAACTGCAGGTCGAAATAAAAAAGTATTAACCACGCGCAATCCACCAGCATAATATGCATGCCTGGGTAGCGCAACAGGTGCTCGGACTAGAACTCACAGCCATGAGAGTATATTTCAGACATTACATCTATTTCCCTGGGAACTTGATCTCAAGTTCGTAGATGTTTTACATTTGCAGTTAGATCTTCAAAAAATAACTGAAAAAAATCAATACACAGAAACAGGAATTTCAAACCTATTTGAATCCTAAAGGGACATTGTTGGCTCTGACCTCCCTTCCCTGGACACACTCAACGCACAAAAGCACATTCTTGAGAGACCGAAACAGAACTCAGGACGCAACCGGAGACACCAAAGGCACATCAGACTGATTGTGAAGGACATTAATGTTGGAAATACCACACCCCATTTTGTGTTTTTTTTATTTGCATATAGTGTGTATCTTTTTCAATGCTGCTTTTTTTATTTATTTTATATATAGGTACATGTGAAGGTGACTGAGAAATATGCACAACATTTCCAAATTGAATCATCCCGAAATGAATGTAAATGTCCCAAAATCAAAGTTGTTAATAACCTGTTATCATCATCGATAGTTGTTGGTAGCATAATAACAACAATATTACAATTTGGGGAAATTGATAATTATATTTATTTTGCTAGCCTTATAGAAAAATAGTCAAAAGTCAGAATGTTTTTCATGCAGTTAAGGTAAAGCACTTTGTAATCAATAACAGCTGCATTTGCTTTTTGTAACCAAAGTGCAAGTACTTCAATTAAATGTTTTTTCAAAAAGTGTGAATCACGGCAACCATGATTGGTTTAAAATACAGTCAAAATATTAGGCTAATGGGTCCAGTAGTATGCCATATGAGCCGTGGAGAGACAGACAGATGCACACACACACACGCACACACACACACACACACACGACCAAAAGCATGATACCCTTCAGGCTTAGAAAATAATATTATATTCATCCTCGTCTCCACATTGCTGCACCAGCATTGTGCCTCTTTGCTCTACAAAATTGAGTTGGTCACACTCACGTGCACTGGGCCATTGCTCTCATTCTAAATTTGAGAAAACTAGATGCCTCAGAGTCTTTGTGTACATGGACGCTCCTCTTCAGCTTTCTCAGGCACTATAAGAGCTCCTCTGTAATGGAGAGAGAAGGACGTACTTAACTTCTCTCCGTGTCTCTTGATCAATGTCTCTGAACTTGCCTTACACTCTGCGTTTCTCTCTTCAACTCCCTCACTTAACCTCTCTCCATTCTCTCTTAACATCTCTCACCGTCTCTATTAGCTTTCTTCTGACTGGAACCACTGCTAGCTCTTTCTCGCCTTCTGTCTTTGTCTTTCTACCTTCCATACTTCTCTCCTTCCTACCTACTCATCACGTATTGTTGTAACAGAGAGACTCTGCTGGACACCACAACAGCAGTACTGTGTATTTTGTTTCTGTCCTCTGGGTTTTTCTGTTTGTCTCATTCTATTTATGTCTCTGTCTCTTTGTGGGCTCCTTCAAAAATCAGATTCAAAAATAAAATCTACCTTTTATACCATCCACTGGAGACAGACGTTTGGTCTTCATCACCCCGCTCTCTCCTCACACACACCATCATTGTCTGTCTCCCTTGCCTTATGTCTGTTTCATTCTGTTCCTTCCATCAAACACATGACTGTTCTCTCTTTACCTCTGGGTTCATCTGTTTCATTCAAATATGTCCTGACTGTTTTCATCGCCTCTTCCTTAGTAGTCCTTTCCTCTTCCTGCCATTTGTGGCAAACTTTTACTCATTTGAGCAACTATTTTTTTCACAGTTTTTCTAAACACAGTACCTCTTGCTGGTGGAAATTGTGAGAGGAATTGTGAATGTTTGACAATTAAAGGGACACTCCACTGGTTTCACATGCTAACGTCCACTACCAAATACATGGGTGTACTGACCAGCCTGTAAGAAGGTTATTAGCAACAATGTCCATAATCATTTAAGTATTTTTTTAAGCAAAAATTATATAATTCTAGCTTCTAAATTGTGAATTTTAGTTGGTTTCTTTAGTCTACTGTTGTGGATTATTGGTCGGCCAATACAAGCAATTTCAATGTGATCCTGGGCGCTATCTTCTGACATGTTATAGACCAAACAACTGACAAAAGAAAAGAGAAAATAATGTTTAAAGTAAGTTTAATTTATTTTCAATAAATGTCCTCGAGAGATGCTTCAGACAGCAGCAATTAGCATAGCTTAGGATAAAGACTGGAACAAGCTAGCCTGCCTCTGTCCAAAGGTAAGCTTACTAATGAATTATCAATATCCATATATATGTATATGAACAGCAATCAACTAATTAGAAATGTACTAATTGTCAAGGTCGACTTGGCTCTTTTTAGTTTGTATGTTTATGATTTTTGCTTTGACAGTCAGCAGCATCTAGACTTGCTGCAGGTATCCTCGATCATATGGATGGTCAGTTTCTTCTTAATATGAATAAGTGTGTTCATTGGTGCCAAAAATGTGTGATCTTTTTATTGCTTGTTTTTGTCCTGTATGTTATTCTCCTTTAAAATACCCCAGTGCTTACATTTCTGACAATCTGTGATCATCATGCGCTGGTTATACACTCAAACAAAGTGTTGTACTCTGGGACTTTATTCATTATTTATCTGCTACCATTCAGAAAATCGAATTATTTGATTTCCTTTTCCACAATAAATCATTGCGAGAGTAGCTGTCACTTATTTTCCAAAAGGTGGACATCTTACTTAAAATGAAACCTATCAATGCCTTTCAGCGAAAACAGGCTTATCATTCATTTTATTCCCCCTCTTGTTCATTTTCTCTTCCTCCTCTTCCTCTCTGTCCACTCAGGGCCCCGGGGCCGGTCTATCGGCCTGTCAGACAGCAAGGATCCAACATGTCTGTCAGGGCTGAGTCAGCCTGCCACTCACTCAGTCAGTCAGTCAATCGGTCGTTCTTTCCTTCAGTCTCAACTCTGTTGAGGTAAACATTAGGGGGGGGTACATGGAAAAACACATTTCCCTTTTAGCCACTGCTCACAAATGAGCATATTAGTATTCCACACAGCGAGGCACTTTCCAGCACTTTCTAATCGCTCGGCATCGTGCAGCTTCCAACCAGTGCAGAAAATCAATGACATCATAGCCACATAATTGCACGTTACCAGCAGAGGCAGGAGACTCCGGAGCCTTTGACAAGCTTGTGTGTGAGAGAACATGGGACTACTCTTTGAGTATGCACGTCCGTGATCAAATACTGGTACACCAGCATATGTTCATTATGTGTGTAAAACAGTGGAGATCATGGGATTCATCCCCCCCAAGCCATTTGAATGATAGTTTCAGCCTGCATGCATGGCTCTCTGGTGGATATGAGTGCGTCGCGGAATGGCTGTAAAGGGAGCGGAGAATAGAGTACATTCTCATGCGCTTGGTCTCCTGGGTTTCTTAATATCTGCGGGCGAACACTGCACCATCTGCACTGCTCCGAACACAGAGGAGGAGGGAGGGAGGGAGGGGGACAGAGAGAACGTTCTCATAGAGAGATAGTAGCATTAGCTGCAATGCTGAGCAGTGACCTGCCACTCTGTTTCCAATTTCAAATTCAAATGCGGAACTCATCCTTGGGGACACTCACCTTTCTCCCCTCTTCTTTGTCTCTCTCTTTCTTTCGTCTGTCTCCCTCCTCACGGCTTCGCTCCTTCGCTCCCTCTTTGCCTTTCCATCTCATCCCATCCTGCTCTGAATTCGCTTTTTCAATTTCGAAATGCCTTTGAAGCCAATGCCAGCCGCGAGACCCCCCCTCTCCCCTGAGACTGAACTCTGGGACTCCTTACCGTTTCCTTCTCCTCTCTATATCTCTCCTTACTGTGTCATCAATCCTCCGTCTTCCTCCCCCCACCTGGCGCTGCCTATCTCGCTCCATTTCTTTTTCTACTGGATGTATTGTTCTTGCATGAAAAACTGGTTCCTGGACAGGGGTGAAGTAAATCTTTTGTGACCCGGTATTCCCTGCTGGGCCTCTCCCTCTCCCTCTCTCTTTGACTTCTTTTAGTTAAGCCTCTCTTGGCGGACACAGGCACCAAGCTGTAACACGATACAGATGGAACATAGTATAAACAGAAAAGCTCCCCTAAAAGGGAATGGCCCTCCGATTCCCATCCTCCCCCATCTGCCTCTAGCTGCACCCTCTCTTCATCCTTTCTTTTTGAACAACCAGGTTTTTGTTACAGGTGCTTTGTAGTTTTCTCTAAGTTGAGTCAGTGACTCAGAGAGGGAGTTGACTGTATAGTAGGTCTCCCTGTCCTTGTACACTGTGTCTCAGAAACTTTCTTGGTTGTTCATGCTGTGCGTGCCTGGAGATTTATCCCACAGCAACACCTTATTTGTGATGTTTTCCAATAGCAAGCAAATATTTTTCATTTCACAGTCCTTCACACACCTCAGCAGCTCTTCTAGGACCAAACAATAATGAATTAATTAATTAAACGTGTTGCACTGCTTTCACACAAAATGCATTTGTGGAACTCAATATTAAGAATTTATATATATTAAGTGTGTTTGCTCAACCCAAATATCAAGAAATGTCTACCCCATCACTGAAATGTCAACGTCAATGTCATCCAACCATTTATGTGGGATTAGTGCCTTACACTTGCATTCTCTCGATTGGCCATCGGGGGGCAACTCTTCTGGTTGCAAAAAGAAATCCAACTGTATGGAAGTCTATGAGAAAAGATACTTTTCACTTGATTTGTAAACATTGTAATCCTGAGTTTATGGTCTCAGTTGCTAGTTTCAAGTCTTCAATTCAGCATCATATCTATTTCGTAAATTAGGGTCCCATTTAGAGTAAAACAGAAGATAAAGCAGGCTATGCTTTAGGGTGGACTATCTTGTGATTGGCAGGTCGCTATCACTACCAGAGCTGTACTCAGCGTCTCTACCTCACTGCTTCACAGTCCAAATATGGTAACTTAATAACAGCTGTAGCCTACAAAATGTGTCCACTTTCAAATATATTATGTTTACAAGATTAGATTGGTATGAAATTAATGAAAGTTACACTGGGAGAATGCCACTCATGAAACGTACGAGACCCACTATGCTGAAGACTCGATTTGGATGAAATGGATTTGTTGAAACTACGAAAACTCGTCCACTCGTGTTTGTATGATTATGTTACAGAGTAAAAGTTCTCCAATGCCGTTGATTACTCTCAAATCTAGTCCACAGCCCTAGAGATAGAAAGCACAGACACAGCAGAGGAACCAAATAGAAGGGCCGTCACATTAGCAACAGCAATCCATCCTATAGGTGTTCAAACATTTCACAAAAATGTCAACCTCACTCGAGAAAATGTCAATGAATCACTTAAGACATTAGGGTACATACTGTGGGCACCATGACTGTAAAAAGTTAATGCCAACCCATCTTAGAACCATGTTACTATTGGATAAAAAGTGTCAGCACATTTCACTGGTAAAACTGAAAGGTAGCCAGTGGAAACAAATCCAGTTTGACACAGAGGACATGACTGTAAATTGTGATGCATGTGTTTCCATTAATGTTTTACAGGTTTTTAAAATTGATTTTGCATGCTGTCAGTAGTTATGTGACGTTATGTTCTCTAAAATGTGTGGAGGAGAACAGCTGTTCCCTGTACATGCCACTGTCAGGTGGATTCTTAACAAATGTTTGTTCACTAATCACACTCCCAAAGGCCTCTGCCCTTAATGAAGCTATAAAATACACTTGTAAAGCAGAGAGTGCACATTCATCTGCAGCCTATTCAAAACAGTACATTCAGCAGGACTTTACAACTAGGCATTGATAGCCCTCCATACCTCCTCACTAAAACACCATTCAGACAGTTACAGTGAAGCCGATTATGTTGGCAGGCAATGTGAAAGGGTCAACCCAGGTCAGCCCTCGTCCTGAAGAGTCTCACAAAGGGTTGATTTAATAACATTTTAACATATTTTTGACTAAATCTTTTTAGAGGGACAAACGGAGAGAGAGACAGCTAGGGAGAGACAGCGAGAGAGTGAGCACAAGACAGAAACAGAAAGGTCATGTGTGGGCAAGCAGGTCATAGAAATCGAGCGTAGGCTCCGCGGAGAAGGAGGGAGGTGAATCTGAAACTTGATTTGGTAATTATGTAATGAAATTCTGTGTAATTCTCTACTTTAGCAGAAGTGTCTTCAGTCTTCCCTGCAGACACCTTTAACAGCAATGTCATATGATACATGTTCGAACTCTAAGGGTATAAACTCTTTGGGTATAATAACTGTGTAAGAATGATAGTCATCAGGTTATTGTGATGTTAAAGTAGGTTGATATTGATGCCTTGTCCGACACTGTGCTTTGTCTTTAAAGATATCACCAGCTGAATTTCAACATAACTGAGCCTACCTCCTTTTGTCTGTCAATGTTCCCATATTAGCGTAACTAAAGCAACTGTCACGAGCAGGTCCTGCCTCCTGTTTTCGCCTGTGTTTCCCTCTTCCCCTGTGTCTCTTGTTTTTCCCCCTGTCTGTCTCTGTGTGTGGTGTAGGCGTGGCGCCGACCTAGTTTCCCCCAGGCTCTCTCCTGATTTAAGCTCATGCACGGGTGATTCAACAAATAACCCCTTCTTCTAATCAACTCAGCTTTTGAACCATTACAGGGAGCCACCATCTTCTCTAAACTCGACCTCCGTAATGCTTACCACCTGGTTTGTATCAAGTCTCAGGTATGGAAGGCTTTCTCTCCAGCTATTGGAGCATCTGTCAGTCTTTCTTCAGGATATCATCCATAGACCAATCGAGAGAAAGAACGGGTCAACCAAGACCTGGGAGCTGCGCTTCAGTGTGTCACAGCCCAGAATCCCTCCTCCTGGTGTGGTCATCTTCCCTGGATTGAATATGCCCATAACTCCTTGCTGCCACAGGAATGTCACCCTTTGAATGCTCTGGCGGTTATCCGCTGCCTCTGTTCCCAGTCTAGAAGGATGAAATCGCTGTACCCTCAGTTCAAGCCCATCTTTGCCACTGTCGCAAGGTGTGGAAGGATGCCCGCACCGGACCAGCCAGTCAGAAAGTTTAGCTTTCTTCCAGAGACATTCCTTTATAAACTGAGTCTAAGAAGCTAACAACCTGTTAGATTGGGCCTTTCCAAATGGACTCTGTCATCAATTATTCTGCCATTAGACTCAATTTGCATTGTTCCTTGAAGATTCACCCCTAATTCCATGTCTCCCAGTTGAAGCCTGTCTCCGTCAGTCCACTTTGCGCTCCAGATGTTCCGACCTCCCTGCCTAAACTGTCCAGCGGATCTTGGACGTACGTCATCGGGGTCGTGGGTACCAGTATCTCGTGAACTGGGAGGGATATGGCCCTGAGGAGCGGAGTTGAATATCCTGTCAGCTCATCTTGGAAAGAACGGGTCTTTATTATGTTTCATTAGTGTATAATCACCTGAAACCTTGAAGAGCTTGTACCGGTGTTCAAGTATTGCTAAATGGCCATTCTACCTCCCTTAGTGTGCACCTCATGTGGTTGTGTGTATCCCCCTCTTCACACTCTTTTGGCTGTGTCCTGTCTATTCTCCAGCCAGCCAGTGGATCAGAGCAACAAGGCGAGCACCCCTCTCTTGTGTTGGAGTAATTGTGTTTTCGTATAAGCTGTCCGGCCGCATTACAGTAGCCAGGACCCAGTGTCTACCCTGCTCTCATCACTAGGGCTGCTGGGGCTCGGCAACGTTGGGAAACAGACACTGCTCCCATCCAGCTATGCTGATTTAAGCCATCCTTGTGAGCTGATGCTGAAATTGCATTAGGTATAACCAATAGATCAGTATTATAGCAAAAGAGGGAAACTGGAGTGGAGAGTAAAAAGACAGAGGAGGAGGTTGGTTGAAGGATTGGACCAAATAGGGTGGTGTTATGTCTTCTTGTGCTGCTGCACAGACATGACAGATAGGATAGGAAAGGCAGGGAGGTGGCAGACAGACACATTGAATACAAGGACGGGCAGATGCACAAGCAGACAGACAAACAGAAAGGCAGTGAGGAAGACAGATATGCAGAAGAAAAAGAGAGAAAATTGAGAGTAAGATGATCCAAGAGTCAGAAGAAATATGGCAGTCAGGGAGACAAAGATTTGAAAACAAAACATGAGTAGTATGTGTAAAGGTAGGTGGTAGACAGACAGACAGACAGACAGCCAAAGAGGCTAATCCCATCTAGTGTGCCTTGTGTGAGAATGTGCTGATAAGGCTTAGCTGGAGGAGGATTTTCACCCTTTAGTTTGGCTTTTCTGCTAAGCAGCATTGCGATACAATCGGCCACTGTACAGGCCGTCTGTGCGTACATATGGAATTCCATTAACCTTTCTGGCTCTGTTGGTTAAATGTCAGCATGGTGCATGAAATTGAATTGGTCATTGATTCAGAAGCAGGATGATTCTCCCACTTAGTTGGAGTCAAGTAGCATACAGGCGGACTGAATCTGTATGTTCCTTGCTGGGAACAAACTAAAGCCTAAATCAGAATCCTCTGGGGTGCAAGACCACAGCTGCGATATGTATTCTTATGTATACAGAAAGTTTACTGAGATTATCTAAAGGACATTTCCCTCCTTTCTTAGATGAAAAGAACAGTCAATCACTTGAAATCACAATATTAATAAGTAGTGGAGTGGTGTTCAATTTTGTAGGATGTTTGTCGGACATTTTAAGTGAATCCATAACAAACTAGCCTCATAAATGTCAATCAAAACACCAGCCGGTTGAGATGAAAAGGATCATTTAAGATATTTCTCCAAGGAACTTTTTTTATCCTTTTAATAATACTTTTATCAATATAATAAAAAATAAAAAACACATAGTTTTTGACTACAAAACACGCTAGCCCACTGACCAATCACGTATGGCTAGGCCAGCTAGCAGGCTCTGGCATGTCAAAGAATACGCCCAACATGTCAAACTAAAGATCTGATTGGTTGAACAATATGACAATCAACAATATCGTCCCCATTCACTTAAACTGCAAAGGGATTCACTTGTGAGTCTGCAGGCCTCGGTCCTCTCTTCTTACCTAGAGACACAGAGGTGAAATCTGATTGGATAAAAGCTCTACTTAAAACAAGCTGCACTGGAAGCAGAGCAACTGAAGAAGACAGTAGCTGTGCAATGAGAAAATAAGATAATGGGAAAAAAATGATAATACATGGGGTTTGGTCAGGGATTGGTGGGAGGTGCATTTACTTTTTTGTATTGTATTCTACCTTTACCATATGTTAATTTTTTACAGAAACTAAATGATGAGTTTGACTTAGTGATTTCCATAATACTTGAACTAGCGATCCCAACACATTATATAGGGCATCCCACTGGGTTTTAAGCCAACAATGACTGCCATATCCGCTAATGAAGACATGGTATAACAACCACATGTTGTGAAAAGGGGGTCAAACACATATTTTCTAGGTTGACACAGTACAAGTTGATTTTAAACTTTCAGCATTTTCAAATCGACATTTTGCTGTTCTGCTGAATATATGTGCGCTCTACAGTCCTGCCGCATGCATAAACAAATCCTGACCTTTGTACTCATTTGTGGAAGCTCAATATTGATGGCAAAAAGGGGGGCGGTTTCTGAGAGGCACCACAGGAGAGCTTTAGGAATATATAGGAGCTCGGATGCTAAAACAATGAGGAGAGGTAACAATCATGCAGCTCAGGAGGTCAGCGAATCAATGTGCGGGGATTACATGGTGCAATGTGAATGTCGATAGGTCAAGAGACATACTCGCTAATGAAGCCGAGTTATGACTCATTAATTTAGCTGCTGGCCACATACTCCACTGTCAGCTATTCCTAACTACTTTATTTCTGTATTCTTTTCCTTTTTGTCTGCTTGCTTGCGTTCCATTCCTTTCTCTTCTTTCTCACATGCTTATTTCTCCTGTTTTCTTCTGTGTTCCTTCAGCTGTCCCTGCCAGATCTTTTTTTTTTCTTTCTTTCTTTATCTCCAGCTTTTATTCTTACCCCCTTGCGTCAGAATCAACCCGCCTACCATCATGCTCTCCCACTCCATGCTCTTTGTTTTTACTCTCATATCTTTTTTCTCTCTCTCTCTCTTGAGCTCTTTCTCAATGCTCTCAAGTTGCTTGTAACCAAATCCCAGTGTTCTCCATTTCCTCTGTGCTAATACCCACCTAATACCCCCTTCCCACACCCACACACACACACACACACACAATTACACAGTCTAATCATTCACACAAAGTCCAATCCAAGAACACAACACAAACGGTCCAGCTTTTTGTCGCAGCCACACTGACATATTTTTGTTTCTTAACAAGGTGAAGGACTGCAGTATATCTGTATTTCCGTATATTTGAAAAGCAGCAACAATAAAATAATGTGACAGGGTTAAAGCTGTTCGACTTTGTTGAGAGATGCAGTAGGGGATTTTAGAGAGATGCTGTTATCTGTAACACTGGGCCAAATCACAGCTTTTAGCACTGCTTTCATAACCACTCTCTCACCAGGAACTGCACTAACACTCAAACTCTGTCATCAGCAAATTGTGAGTTCCTCTTGTTCTTAACCTTGCCTTTCTACTCAGCTGCATCATCAGGGTCTGCTCATATGAACACCTGACAAGATGGTGACTGAAATCTACCTCCCTTTAAGTCATGACCCATTTGTATGTATTCGTGCAATAGACTTTGTGTCGTTGCTGCCTTGTATGATTGTGGCTTTTAGACTCATTAAGGTTTCAGGTTTGAGTTGCATTATACCCAGAGCTAAATGACCCTGTTTGTGTGAATGCATGCTAAGAAGAAGGTAAGACAGGCAGAGGAGCAGAGAGGGGAAGAATGTCATTTCCAGCTGAGTTTTAAGCTTTTGTTGAGACCATTAAAAGTGAATACTTCATCCACCAAACATTCAGCCCACATGCTGAATTCTTTGGACATCATAGCAAGGCAGAGGAAACAAAGCCATTTTTAAAGGACAATATTACACAGCTTGATGACGAATGAAAATAAAAAAGGCTAAAGTGTTGAGCTTGTGAAACTCTACTTGGGGGATGAACACCAGTAATGTCAAACTGTTCGGTGATGTTGACACCTAGCTAGCTGTTGCTGTGTCGGGAAAGCCTATCAGCGTACAACATGTACAAAGCAGCAGTAGTGGTTATTGGTTGATGAATCTCTTTAACCAACCTACCTGCTTAGCACTAAATAACCGACAGACGCAGTTTGCGCCTAGCTGTTGAACATAGTGGAGTGTTACTGGGACCAGGCCTAGAAGGGAAATCTGGACCCTCAGTAAGCGATACACAGGCTAGAAAGTACTGTGGCTCAATGAAGAGACAGGAGTTAGATTCATGACTAAATCAGTGGGTCATGTACTTTTCTAAAAACACTTAAAGAGCCAGATATGTCCCTCTGGCGTTGGTGAATACCAGACCAGAGTTAAACGGAAAGTGAATATTGGACTTTAATTCATCAGGTGGACAGAAACATGTATCCATATGAATGATAATGTTGCTTTTGCTAATGTGGCAACTGTTTGCTAACATGTTTATCATGTTGTGTTTAAAACTCTGCTTTGACTATAATTGGATTTTAATAGGACAAGACTCCAAAATCTGTCTTAGCCCTTTGCCATCTGTTTCACTTCTGCGTGGGGTTTCCGATCCCTGTTATATCTATTGTAAATCACAATGGCCGCCATGAGAATGAAGTGCATTAGGGAAGTTCACCTGCAGACCATGAGACTCTCCTCCTTTATTGACTTAATGCACACTGCAGTACTGTGAAGCCAGAATTAAGTCCTGCAGGCTCTTAGGAATCCCGCTTATCCCACGGTTCAACACTTCACCTTCCTTTTACACTTGCAAAGTTAATGTGCTGTAGATAAAATGAATAGATCTGGAGACTGGAGAAGGGTGAGAGTTACAGTTTCCAAAGACTGCAGTTTTCGCATATTTTAGTCCAAGGACAGAGAAAGGCTGGTAAAAAAATCATTGCAATCACAAAATGGAATTTGAAGATTACCAAGGTGACACTATATTGACACAACATTACAAAACTAGATGTAAAATCTATAAATTACATGTTTGAATGTAAAACACATCATAGGTTATCTCTTTTTTTGTAACTCTTGTAATTTAAATCACGACTGGTTGCTCCTTTGACTGTACCAGTATTTAGCTCCATGAAGACAAATTATTTGAGAAGAAACACGAAAACCTCACAAATTTTCCCAATCGATTCCAATCTCTGCTGTGTGTGTGTGTGTGTGTGTGTGTCTGCTTGGTTTTGAGCCCAACCAGCGTCCACCGCCGGGACTGATGGTGGACAATGCACAATGGAGGGCTGACTTGATTTCCTATTACCCGTGCTGGAGGAACTCTTTTGTCTGTGGATGGCCACCATAATAGAGTGTAATGAGAGAATTGAGGTGTTTGCGGAGGAGTAGTGCAGTGCAACAAGAGGGCCAATTTCTTCTCTCTAAATTTGTTTGTGTTTCCCCACTGAACCCGTTTTCTCCTTGTCTCAACTACTAATAGCATTCAACACATCAAGAGATAGCCAGAGAGTGTGTGTTGGTGTGTGTGTGTGTGTGTGTGTGAATGTAACAAATGTGCTATGTGTACATGTGAGTGAGAAAGAGGGCGTACATGCAAATGTGTGTGCGTTGGTGTGTTACTTTGATTCTGTTCTCTCTCTGTTTCTGAGATCAAGCCACATTTTCTCATCTCCTCCTCTTTTCTACGCTGTCTCTCTCTTGTCCTCCATCTCACTTTTCCTCTATACCTCCTTATCCTCCCACTGTCTATTTATCTCTCTTTTCCCTCCCTCCTGACTGTTCCTGTGGGGTTTCTTTGGGTGTATCTTTCCTGTTTCCTCGCCCCCATCCAATGCAATTTTCTCTTTATCAACATTTGATTTCCACTGAGTGAGTTGTCCTCTGCACAGGGAGCAACAACAGAGAAAGGGGCATGGTAAAAAAAGTGATGGTGGAAACAGTGCATATCTAACTTCCCCCTCCTCTCTTTCAGATCTTCAATTGCTCTTTATCTCCTTCCACCTCTCCTCCCTTTCTCACTCACTCAGCCTCTCTACCACACAAACTCCTGCCAAATCTGTCTGGGTGAGGGGTGCTGTCGGTCAGAAGTGTGAGTCACTAGAAAGTAAAGTTCATCTCAGCCATGCTCCTTCCTTAAACCTAACTTCCTATGGATACAGAAGTTATTTTGAAAGGACACAGAATGTAACAAGCTTAAATGTACACACCGTTGAAAGCTAACGCTAGAAGGTGACCTAGTGCGTCGAACTCGGATGCCAATGGGCACTGAACAAGCGTATTTGATGAGTTAGGAGTGAGAACGGCTTGATTGTGGAATTGGTGTTCAGAGGAGGGGTTTGGTGAACAGTCAATTTTGATCGTCTGCTGTTTTCTTAATTTTCTCCTGCTTTTGTTCATCAAGGTCTATTCGCCATCCTTGATTGCCTTTAATACGCTGAGCCCCACCTCCACACAACCCTCCCACACACACACACACACACACACACACACACACACACACGCAGTGGCTGCAGAGCAATGGCCCTCTCTGGGCTCATTCTCCAAGAAAGGAAGACAAAATATCCTTCTCTCATTTTGCTCTCCCACGCCTAAAGACATCCATTGTGACACATTCATAATTCAAAGTCCTTTTAATGATGTGATTAAAAAATAATTTTGAGCTCCCCCCCACACACACACTAACACACACCTTAATGCACACACACTAACACACACACATTTTTAACAATTATTTTGTCTCTATCTCACCCTATATGGTGTATGCAGAGTGAAAGTTTCTAATTTGCTCTTCATGAAGGCTAACTCTTAATGAGCCCCCCCCCCCCCCCTCCCTGCTTTTGCTCCTCTTTGATCTTTTAGGGTGCATTTGATCATTTGTTGTGCCTCGTGTTTGAAGGCCGATCCATCGCAGCTCGTTGCTTAAAGTCCCCGGGGAGAGAGGCTAATGGTGGATGAGTGGCAGGATGGCTGCTGATTGGAGTTTATTATAAGGCCATATCGCTTATATTTGATAAACTCTGATTCCAATTCTGTCAATCAATAGACAGCTGAGGTGAAACCAAAAATATTCATGTTGTGGTATACAGATTAGTTTGTATGGCCACTAATGAATACCATTCCCCACAGCCAGTTCCACTTCAGTAAACAACCCTATAAGGTCAACAACTGATACTGTAGTGTATGTGATTACTGTAGTGTGTGCATGCCTTCAAATAAACACTTTAATGACAACAATATACAGAATCTTACTGTTGTGTCTTAATGGTGTCAGATTCAATATCACAACAGAGTGAACCAAAACAATTAAAATCTAGACTATCTTTATTTTACAGCTGACCAGATCTCTGCTGTTTGTGTGTGTGCTATGTGTCTGTTGTGTGTAGGTGTGTGTGTGCGTGTGTGTGTGTGTGTGTGTGTGTGTGTGTGTGTGTATAGCGTAAGAGTATGTGCATCTCTATACAAAGCAGCATCAATCTCTATATTGTACAATTGTATTTGTGTATTTTTATGTCTCCTTTTCTATCTGTGTGTATATCTGTGAATGTGTGTGTGTGTGTGTGTGTGTGTGTGTGTGTGTGTGTGTGTGTGTGTGTGTGTGTGTGTGTGTGTGTGTGTGTGTGTGTGTGTGTGTGTGTGTGTGTGTGTGTGTGTGTGTGTGTGTGTGTGTCTGGAGACAGACAGATCCGTGGGCACAGTAGCTATTATGGAGCCGACAGAGCCAGGGCACTCCATTAATAAAACAGGCAGAGGCAGTCGGAGGTTGGTCCCTGTATAGCTGGCCTGGCTTTTTCCACTGTGTGTGTGTGTGCATGTGTGTGTGTGTGTGTAAAAAAGCAGATCTGTCATTGAGGAAAGACCACAATGGGTTGGTTAGAATAATACAGTTACAGCAACCCCCTGCTACCAGCACCACCCTGCTGTCCCTGTGTGGTCATGACTCATCTTTTACACATTCTCTCGCACACACACACACACACAGTGACTGGTCATATGCTAGCTGCTGACAGAGGTGTGTGTGTGTGTGTGTGTGTGTGTGTGTGTGTGTGTGTGTGTGTGTGTGTGTGTATCTAAAGAAAGGTTGTGGTTTTTCAATGTGTGGTAGAGAAGGTCTGTGTGGGCATGTCAAGGTGAATTGTAGGTGTGTGCTCTTTTCTGAGAATGTGGGTATGCATGTGTGTGTACGTGTTAGTGTGAGTGTCTGTCAGTGTGTGTGTGTGTGTGTGTGAGTGAGTGAGAAGTGGACAGTTGTGTAACAGTGTGTTTCCTCTGTCCAGTCTTGCTGAGGGGTTAAAATAAGATGAAGCAGGAAAGGGACGAGGAAACAATCCATCCTGCAGGATGTAGTGCAAAGGACACACACACCAAAAACACACACACACACACACACACACATATAACACGTGTTGAAGCACACATGAAAACTGCGCCTGTGTGTAAAACTCAGACCCACACTCACTTCTCCAGCTTCCCGTCCACACACACCTACACATCCTCCAAGACATTTATACCCGTCTTCCCAGAATGAACAAACATGCCGTAAAGATAGCATACCCAAACACACACACACGTTGCTTTGTAACTCTGACTTTGACTTTCACCCTCTCTCATCTGCCAGAAAAAGAAAAAAAATCCAGCAACTTGTCCAACATAAAAGGTGAGTGTCGGGCCGTGATGGAGCACCGCAAAACACCACCATTAAAATAAATGGTCAGCCTGTTACAGCATCAATTAAACTGACAGCCTCTCTCTCTCTCACACACACACACACACACACACACATATCAAGCTGACTTTATTTCTCCTCCATCCAAACTCTATCGCTCATTCTCCATCTCCTCCCAGCTCCCTGTAGGCCCCTTCTCTCTTCCTCTTTCTCTCTTTTATTTCATACTATATGGCTTGCTCATTATCTCTCTCAGGCAACACTTCTGTCTCTCTGATCAATCCCTCCTGTCTTTTTCTTTTATCCAGATCTATCCTTTTCTCTCCCTCTTCTATTCCTCTTTTTTTTTTTTTTTTTTTACCCTTTCTCTGAATCTCTGACATGGCCATTTGGCCTTAGACATGACTAATCGCTATCACAGCGTATCAGACTGCTGCTTTGGCCCCACTGTTCGGGTCTGGCCTGCCCACTACGTGTGTGTGTGTATATGTACTATGTGTGTGTGTGTGTGTGTGTGTGTGTACTAGGTGTAGGTGTGTGTGTGTGTGTGTGTGTGTGTGTGTGTGTGTGTGTGTGTGTGTGTGTGTGTGTGTGTGTGTGTGTGTGTATGTGTCTGTGTGTTAGAGTTGGTTGGTGGGAAATAGGCTCAGTCATGGTCGGAGTGACAGTGCCAAATCTAAACATGGGGTTTAGAGATGAAGGGCCTGTTTGGAGCAGCACCTGGTGCCAGCTGTGTCTCCTCTCTTGCTATCTAATGCACGCTTTGTTCTCTTTTTTTTCGCAGCTTTACAACGCCACTGCAGTGTACGTTCACTCTGGAGCCAACCATATGCATCGGTCTACGCCACCACACTGGGAGTGGTAATCCTGATGTGGGTGTGTTGTGAATATTCCACCTACTAATCTAGAGAGGCTCTGGACAAGAAGCACAGAGTGACAATGCCCAATTTAAAACTAGTATTTTAAAGAACACATCTTCTCAACCAGCTTCCTATTATGAATGATGGGGTCCTACATGAACACATGTAGGACACATTAAAACAGCTTATATCTTCTGTATTTGTGTTTTTGTCTGTGCTTTTTGTTTGAAGTGGGCGGGCTCATTTGAACAAAGATGATGTCACACACTGTGCACCAATAAGGTCACGTAAGTGACGTCTCTCACTGAAGGTAACAAGGTTGATCACACAGTGAATAAAGGGCATCAACCGATTACAAGGACGCGAACGCCAATCACGAACGGATACATCCCAAACCCAGTAGTTGGTCCTATGCCTGTGCAAATCTATTCAAACCATTGCTGCTACTTTTGCAAATTTGCATTGCTGCCTGTTAACATTTGGCATTAATGTGTTGTTTATTGGTCACAGCCCCAGTATGTAAAGGCCTGTGGTCAGTGTTGTCAATTAGGAGCTGTAGTTATATGGTTTGTTTGTCTGGAGGCTGATGGATCTCAGTGATTTTGTTAAACTGCAAGGAGGTTCATGATATCATTAAGCTGTTACAGTGACCAAGCAGCTTATTGTTTTCAATTATCCCCACATTCTCTGTCCTATCACTGCCAGCTTTGCACACATATTGCTGCTGCTCCTTCTCCCAGCCCACACCTTGGACCACACTATGAAACAAGAGGACAAAGTCTTTCTGTCTGTCTCTCCAGGGATGCCGTCCTGTAACAGCTGCAGCTTTTACTGTACATACACACACACACAACATGATGTAGTCAGCAGCACAATGTGTGTGTGTGTGCATGTGTGACGGTGACCTAATTGCAGGGAGCTGGGGCTGGTCGTTTCCTGTGTTTATTTTCTTGTCATTAGCAGTGCACGGAGGGAAAAGGCAGTTCCTACTCTCGGTCACTTGGACACTCAGTTGACCGGGCCTTTCCATCTCACTGGAGACAAGGTGAGAGGAAGCAAACATAAAACCCCTTTTAACTGGGATTAAAAAAACAGGGGAATAGGGTAATAAAATATTCTGTTAATTAACTTATTTCTCAAAGCTGATGCCAAATAACAGGCGGGAGAGTGTTGCTGGACAGTCAGTTATTCCACAATAAAAATGTCACTTTTTAAAAAAACATTAAATTACAATAAGACGGTAATAGCAGCTCATATTAAATAGTGTCGGGTAAATCTGGAATGGAGTTTTTCGTCAATTGAAGGTGTTATAAAGCATTAGCCACATGACGTTATTACTTACATTTGCCATACAAACACTTAAGATTGGCAGCATTATATTCTGATATGTGATATTACCAATTAGAATGAACTTAACATATTGTAACATCATGTGTGATGGTTCATGATGTATATTGTTTAATTCTTGTTTGACTTTCTGATCTCCCAGTAGTATATATTAAGCAGCCTCAGGAATAGTCCAGTGTATTCCCGGTTCATTTATTATTTTCATAGTGCTAGCCACCATTTCTATCCCTCACGGTAACATTGTGCTCAAGAAAGTAACCGACTGTTTGCTATTGTCCCCCTTAGTACCAGGCCTGTCAAGCGTTCCCTTCTCGCACTGCACACCTGCAGTTTACAACAATGCCAGCTTATTATCCATACATCCATTGTAAGTTTTGAAACAATTCACTTCAGACAGGTAGACAAAAGCAACTTCTCATTTCTAGCTGTCGGTCATGGGTTTTGTCAGCTTTAATGGCGACTGCCACTCGCTGATTTAATTAGACGTAGCTCGTAGCTAATTAAGCTATAATGTTAGCTTCGTGAGTTGGTAAAATACTGTCTCAAGCTGTCTCCAGCTGACTCATTTCATAACGAGGTTCTTGTAAAATGAGTCTTTAATACACAATTGATGGCTACATACATGGTATTGTGCTAAAACACTGAGGCTAAAGTTGCATAAATTACTACAGGAAGCAACTTTAAATGAGGAAAACCCTCCTCAAATGCTTCGATATTAGCAGGAATAAATTAAGTTGCGCAACATTTTGACTGGCAACCAGATCATGTGCAAATGATTCACAGAGGACTTTCTGTGGACAGGACTAGAATTATCAGACTACAAGTGTGCTGGAAATTGCTGGATAATTGCGGCCCACTCAGGTTGAGGGGGAAAGTCATTGACATGGTTGAATAACAATTGTAGGGCTTTTTTCCACTGAAAACACAGTTTTCTTTCTGGCGTAGTTGGAGCCTGTTGAGTGGCATGAATGGATACTGAAAATGAGAGCTTGTGATAAATTACAGGCAAGTTACAGGCATGATCATTATGATTTCACTAAATGATTATATAATTAAGTGAAGTTCTTATGTTTTACTGCAACAATATCATTTGTATGTCAGTAAATGCAATTTTTGTTTGTGTTTTTTTAACAATTAAAGTTATAATCTCAAAAATCTCCCTTTCATTCTTCTTTGGTGGCCCCGATTGTTTTTACCAGGCCTCCGGTTGTTATATTGTATATATTTATATATATTATATTGTTATATTGTTTTTATGTGGTGGGTTGACAATTATCAGGAGCTGAAAAGTGTGGTAAAAAAAGAATGTATGCATGGTGTCAATATATTTGTGCTAGTAAGTATAGTATAAGCCACCAATATGCCATTGTGATGCAAATCTGATGATATGCCAACAATTAATATCATCCGTCCTACTGAAGTATGTTTGTATTTCATTTACGCCACACAAGCTGGGATCATTCAGAAACTGGTAAATTAGCTCGAAAGTTTATGATCATTTTATTAAATGAGCTCAGCAGTGGAGGAAGGTTGTTTTTACATTCTGTGATGGTTTTATTTAAATTGCTATTTAGTCCTATTGGCTAATCACCAAAACACTGCAATTTCCAGGTAGATTTACGAACAAGGTAGAGGCAATTTTTAGGCATTTTACTTTGAAATCATCAAACAATGTTTTTTGGATTATACCACCCAGTAGAAACTAATCCCAAACTTGGCTGGTTCAGTTCTTATTGAACCGGCCCCAAGTCCCATCCTGTCGAATCCTGTCGAATGTGAATTTCATCTGACTTTTTAGTATTACATTTTAGTTCTGGTGTCTGTGTGGTGTCAGCATGCATTCGCGGTGTGTGTCCATTTTGCTTGTGTGTGACCGTGACCTTTGCGATAACACCGGGGACAGCGAAGCCTTTTTCCTTGAAACCTTGGAAACAGAAAGCCAAAGCAGCGCGCAGGCATTCTCCCATTCCTGTTGATGAAAATCATTGAGTGAATATAAATATCTCGTACTCCTGCGCTGCACGGATTTCTCCTTATTTCTAACCACATAATGCATACTCCGGATCAGAAATGATCAATACAGGAAGAAAAGACGGAGGAGGAGACAGCCCTAGGTTGAGTTTCTGATCTAGTGGTTTAACCCCATCATTCTTGGATACTGCAGGGCACGGTGGCATGCTTGAAACAAACGATCTGATTGGCTTTAAAGAGTGGAAGCATGAGGTTCATCACTACCTTCCTCTTGATTACCCTCATCATTTCTCCACTTTCTCTGCCTCCCTCTTCGATCTTGTTCCATCTTCAACTCCTTGTCTATTGTTCTGTATCCCTGCTGACCCTCCATTTCCTCTCTTTCACACTTACCCCGACCTCCCCTATCTTCCCTGCCTGCGAACCCTTGTTCACTTCCCAAACCTTCTCTAACTCCTTTCCAGTCTCTTCCTAGCTTTCTTACACATCAACTTTGTCCATCCATCCATCCATCTATCCACTACTGCTCATCCACCCTATATCATTTCATCACTCCTCTCTTTCCTTACCTCTCCATCCCTATATGTATCCGTGTACTCTATCCCCCCCCCCCCCCCCCTTCCTCCCTCCTTCATTCTCTCCCTCCCTTCCTTAGCATCCGTCACTTTTTGCCTTCCTGTCTTTGTCAATCTGAGCTTCCAGGAATTCATTTGAAGGAAGTCTTGCTTTCCGGACTTGATAACACCTCACCTCCTCTCAGCTGTTTCACTCACAGTACAAATCCAGCCCATATGGACTCCATAATGCAATGCATACACTGTATACATGCTGCATGTAAAAGGAATAGTTCAATATGTTGGGAAATACACTGATTCACTTTCTTGCAGAGTTGCATGAGAATATTGATACCGCTCTCATGACTGTATTATGAATAAGAAGCTTCAGCCAGTTAGCTTAGTTTAGCATTAAGACAATGTATATAAGGTGGCTTTTTTTTTTCACCCAGACCGGACAACGTCATGGTAGCAACCTGTCAATCACAAGGTAGCCCCGCCCTGAAGCATACCCTGCTGCATTGTCTATTTTACTCTAAATGGGACCATCATTTACAGAATGACCATCATGCTGTTTGGAACCCTTGAAACTAGTGATTAAGACCATGAACTCATCTTCATAACGTGTATTACGGTATTAAATCAAGTGAAAGGTATAGGGTCATTTCTCATAGACTTCCAAACAACCGGACTGCAACATTAAAGTACTTCCTCATTGGCTTCCCTTTTCATAATCGCCTTACCACCTGATTAAGACTGGGAACACAGGGGAAGCGAAAAAGCACATTTTTGGTATGATGGGTAAATAAAAGTGAGCTGTCATGAGTGAGCTCTCACATTTAGAGTATAGTCTGCATGTACAATACCATTATCACTTTGTTCTCAATTTCTCCTACTTGTTAATATGCATATATTACATTTGTTTTAACCCACCACTACATTTCAGACCTAGGAGTTTTACAAAATGTGAATTAATTGTGAGGTAGAAGTCATTAAGTGTCTCTCTAAATACTCAAACTGTTTCATCAACGTGTCATTGTTTTGCAAGTAAAGGTCTTATGATGCTTCAGCTAATTAACTTTAATGATGTTCCTTAATAGGGTTTAATTGTCATGCCAGCAATCCATTTGTGAGATTAGGTATTGTAGTCGTCTAATGGTAGAGTCTCATTTTGGAAAGAAAATGCGCACTGAGTAAAAATGTAGAGCACACACACACACACACACACACACACACACACACACACAATGGCCATGTGTTCATATTGTCAGCATCTCTCTTAGCAACTAAATCTTGTAAGGCAGTGTGATTGTTCCTAAATACTGGAATCCGATCTTGCACACACATGATAGTATTCATCACTCTAAAGAGTTTATCTAAGCTGCTTTTAACACATGATCAGCGCTACTGCAAGCTGAGAGAAGCACACACCCACTTCCATCAGTTCATCCAATTCCCAACTCAAACGCAATGCTGCCAATTCCTAACAAGTAATACAATCTCTGGATCTCATATCATTTGGCCTGCTCTTTTTCTGTAGGCGGAATCTGCAAATGAGGTGAGACCATATTTTTGTTGTGTAATTCAACAAGTGGACCTGCTCCTCAAGGCAAACAATTAAAATCACTTATGTGGAGAAGTGACTTGATGATGTGGACGAACTTGACTTTATTTGCAGTATTATCTGTGTTTTGTTTGAGGCTGTGTTGCATTTCTAAAGAGGATTACATTTTAAACTCACAACAAGGAGAGAGTGCCCGGCAGCATAACCCAAATATGAAGATTAATCCCCAGCCTAAACCTCCTGCCAGCCAGATGCATGTGAAAGGGTCCAGCGTGATGTTTTCTCCAAACACCTTTACTGAGCCAAAACA
This sequence comes from Leptoclinus maculatus, assembly GCA_032191485.1. Classification (NCBI taxonomy): domain Eukaryota; kingdom Metazoa; phylum Chordata; class Actinopteri; order Perciformes; family Stichaeidae; genus Leptoclinus; species Leptoclinus maculatus. Next base: position 27,382,927 of record JAVDOI010000005.1, read on the forward strand.
ACAATACCTTTGGGTCATGCAGCACTCTCTCCTAATGAAAAATAGATGTTGCAAATAAAATATAGATGCCCCTGAAATGGTTCTACAAGTGTATATTACAAACAATTCCCGGTTGAAACCAACATAAAACTGTCATCAAGCAGCCTTTGATTAAAAATAAGAGAAGGGTGCACAGGAAAATAATGAAAAACATTTCCTCTTCAGGCTGAAAGAGCGTATAGGATTTCTCTCTGATATACAATTTGGGGTTCAATGAAATTTTCATTTAAAAAGACGTATTAATATATATATTTGTTTGTTATAAGAAATAATCTAGCTTTGATTTTTGTTGAATCAGCCACTACTTTCTTAATAAGTAGCTGATGCTATTCACCATTTCGTCTCAGTTTCTTGACGTGGCCCATTATTCCTCCTCACCCTTTTCCCATGCCCACTCCTTTGGGCAACATGGCAGGCTGAACATTATGAAGCTCTGGCACATAAAATTTGCATGAATATATATTTCCAACCCCACACGCTTTAGGGTACATCTTTGTTATTCATGTACTTGACCCTGGTCTGTCCAATTTTCATACGTGACATACATTCTAATTCTAATAAATAAATGAGATAACAAAAAAAAAAATGTTTTTACTTTTTCTCTGTCAGCAAAAAAGAAAAAAAAGAAGATGTTTCCAGTTGCTGTTTATTGGTCGCCACCTCAGCCACATTGGTTTCATTCTTTATACTCCAGAGCTTCAAGGGTGCGTTTGCTCAGTACAATCCATGTGAAACATCATCTGTATTTCATGTGTTGTAAAGCCACGTTTTAAAGAAGTCTTCAATGTACTCACAATCCATTCATATGTCATAGCTGCTTCTATGACTGTTGTGTTAAAGTATCTCATAATTTCGACTTTCTATAGCAACTGGAAAATCTGGTCAGTGTTATGGTTACAGATGGATGCACCAAGAAAAAAAAAAAATTATTATTATTTATTTTGTGGGTGGATTTATTATTTTTTTTTTTGTGAATTACATTTATTTTTTTTTGCTGCGGGAATGGGCTTCCATATCTTATTCATTGATTCATTTTTTAGTGATCTTTTTTTTTTTTTGCTGGCGGGAATGGGTTTCCATAAATTTCAGTTTTGAGATTGACATGGCACAAAAATCTGTTCAAATATCGATGTGCATGTTTTTTAAGCATTCTCCCAGACATGAATTCAGCCAGATATGCCTGTGTTTTTTAGTGTTTTTTTTTTTTTACCAATCCCAATCTCCTTGAAAATGACGTATCCTCATACAACAGTTCGTATTATATCTTGCATTTTTGGACCGACCCATCCACCCTGACTTCCTTCCTACTTGGTGTTTGTCACTCTTTATTCCTCCAGGTTCACAGCTACGTGGATTACATTTTGAGAACAGCCTGCCAGGGTTAAACTAGCTGCTGACGATCAGTACACTGCTGACATTTTCTATTTCTACACTTTTAAAATACAGAACGTGGGACATGTGGGTTTGCAGGAAGTGTGGGCTTGCAGGAAGGATCTGAGGGGTTAGCATAAACCTCCCCAGTGAAGGCCCCGAACAGAGTGAAAAACAAATACAACATATGACACTGAGGAACCAAAAGTCGGGTTTTGCAGTTGCAGTGTAGTGTTATCAAAAGGAGGCCTTGGCACAGTGCAGCAGCAGGGGAAGTGCCATGGCCTTTGCGGTGGGGAGAGCAGACTGGTATCTTAAATAGGATATCCCAGGTCAAGGGTCACCCAGCCCTGGCAGGATATCCTCCCTCTTCTCTCCTCTCTAACTGCTCCCATCCTCCCTCACAGCAAATTCGAACAAGACGTTTAATCCTCTTCACTGTTTAAATCCTGACTGTGGGCTGGAATCATTTTTCCACGATTATCTCATGCAACAGGTAATATTATGAGGCAAATTGCCCCACTTCTTTCAAAATAGAGCAACAAGACAAAGCGGAAAAAGTCACAGCCCAGCTGCACATTTTTTCAAAACTTTTTCACAAAAAAATAATTGTATGACTTCTATAATAAACAACTTAGTGAGATGGATGCTTTTCTTTATTCCCAGTCCCATCTGGAGGATGGGGGCTGAGCCTCGAGAACTGCAAAGTGCTTATGTGTGGGCAGGAGTTTGTGTTTTCATGTCAGTGTGCAACAAACTTTTTCTTTCCACCTCTTTATCAACAAATACTCCAGATCTCTGTGATCCAGACTATGTGCTGGCCGTAGTCGCGGACACAGATAGCATTGCCTCCTCTTCAACAGTCATTTTATTTACTGTCCTCATACTACAGCCCTGTGGATGTCCTGTCCCCAAACACACTCCCATTGAGCTACTGTTCCACTCACCATTATAATAACTCTCATTGCCGTGAAATATGGAACCTCTATTCATACCCGCCGTCAGCAGAAAACAGAAAGGACCAGAAAGAAGGCATTAAATATTGAAGTGTAGACCATTAGGAGTTTCCTCTCAGCATTTTGACGTGCCATTACTCTCCATGACAGACTGTAAGCCAATCCCTTTGCCTTTGCCCGACGCATTTCCTGAAACTCCGCTGGTGACGACATCATTGCATTTAATGAGCTCTCAGTTGCAGCCCTCAGGATCACATCTTGGACTCTTCTTTCACTTATCGCTGCACTGTGGTGAAAAGAGTTTGATATGTTTACATTTTCACCAGCAAGGATGGGAAGAGTTGTAAAATGTCCTATTCAAAGCTACTGTAGTGTATAAGCCTGAAGTACAAGAGCCTTCTGATGTCCTGTTGTGGGCCAATCACCGATGAATACATAGTGTCACCGTGTTTGACCTGTAATTGCATATTTACAAGTGGTCAACAAAAGGCAGCTTAATTGAAGTGTCTATTTTTGAACCCTTTACCCTTTCAGACAGACAACAGCACTTACTCTAATAAAACATGTGGTAAACCTGCTAAGTGGAGGCTTCACATATTGCTAAGCTGGCCAGATGGGAAAGTTTTATTCGGTGTCTTCTACTGTGAGTTGTTAGCGTGTTAGTCTGAAAGTGTCTGCACAAAAGCACTGAACATGAAATTAAGCCATAACCCAAAAATTTTAATGTCTCTCAATATGTTATGTGTGCATCTATTTAGATAAAGGGAAAAAACTGAATTTTATATCAGGGGACATTTAAAATATACTCTGATTAAAATTATGCAGTATGATCATTCCCAATGCGATGCAAGAATAATGAGAAGCCGGAGAGTTTGAGCTAGATTATGTTCATTAAAAAACATTCGGGGGGGGGAAGTACATGGTGGTTTCTGTACAGATTGTCCCGCTTTTCTCAACCGAAAGTCTATTTGCAGAGCTCTAAATCTCAAAGGGTCAAGCCTATAGGTGAGCGCTGTGGAAATAATTTGGATGCGATGACCTTCACTGACTTGGGTTACCCATTAAACTTTAAATCGAGTACTGTTTCTGTATTTATAGTCTACAAAATGTGTTCTCTGCCCGGGAGTATCAGGACTGCGGTTTTTAAGCCCCATTTGACTTTTTGGCTGTCACAATCTTGAGTTTTGGCTGTCGCCATCTTGATTTATAAGCGCTGCCATCTGCTTTTTTTTGCAACCAGAAGTGACACGAGAGGGTTTGAGCTACCGAATGCTGAATAAGACATTTTTAGGCGACCAAAATATTTGAATTAACTCATCAACTGAAAACACCCTCTCACCCCTAAAGCATATCCTGCTTTATTGTCTGTTTTACTCTAAATGGGACCATAACATATTAAACGAAAATCATGCTGTGTTGAAGAAGACTTGAAACTAGCGATTGAGACGATAAACTCACGTGTACAATGTTTACTGAGGTAATAAATTAAATGAGAAAGAAGGTTATTTTCTCATAGACTTCTATACAATTCGACTTCTTTTGGCAACCGGAGGAGTCTTCTTCATGGACAGTCGAAAGACTGCAAGTTTTAGGCACTTCTGCATTGGCTTACTTTTCAGAACCGCAGTTTGCCACCTGAGTGAAAACATAGCAAGACTAAAACTAACAGACACTGCTCAAAAACACGCTAATCAAAAATGCTACTGAAATGTAATTTTTGCCTTGAAGAACTTAAGTAACTTTTCCTAATCAGCGACTTCTGTGTGGCCACAAATGGTCACGATATTTAGTGCAATTGTTTCATTTTTTCAAAGAAAACGAAAAAAACAAACATTTCAAAGATGCTATGAATACATACAAATTCTGCACACTAGGGGCTCCAAGTGTTTGCTGTTCCACTTGTCAGGGTTGAAAATGGTTTGGGCAAGACCTTCAATATTTTGCTTTGAAATTTTAGGAAGTGGTTTCCAATGTTCAGCTAAAAAACTTGTTTGCTTACCTCCAGAAAAAAAAGCGCAAGTCTTTAATCGTCGTATTTTTGGTTGTTGTTGTGTTTTTATCGGATCGCCGGAGGGCAACTAATCCATTCACGTTCCTTAACAGACACACAGCTGGCTAGTCAGAGAGGTTTTAAATAAGGAGGTAATGAGAGAGAAATGAAAAAGATAGAAGATCAGGACAGAGAGAGAAAGACAAGCTGAATTAGATATGCTGGAACAGAGAACACTGAACCAAAGAGGAATACCCGGAGAGAAAAAGACCTAGAGCAATTTCTATGTCACTACACAGTGCCGTATCCCTGCAACGCAGACAGCTCTGCGGGCCAAACATTGTTTTATTCATGCAAAAGCCGTCACAAAAAAAAGTGCTCTGAATCAAGGCTGTTCAGGCTGTTGCTCAATTATTCATCAAGGAGAGAAATGTATCCTGATTGAAGTTGCTTTGAACTTAGGGCATCATTTTTCACAGCTGTTTTTTTTTTTTTCAGCTGTGTGTAATGCACCGCCAAACCGAGCTGCATCTCACAACCATCCTCCCCACTGGGCCTGTGTCTGTTAATTTATACCAATTTCAATTATTTATAATGCAAAAAAACTATCCACGCTAAATTAAGCCCTCATAATGCCTTAATAGCCAGTGAGCTATACCCTGCTGCTCGTGCATGTTCAGTTTTGACATGCTGTGAAATTAAATTTTTCGCCTTTGTCAATGTGAATTTATTATGCTGTGTATTATCACTGTGGCCACTAGTGTTGTAATATTTGTGTCGTGTGTCTTTTTGTTCTGCGGCTGAGTATTCCTCATCAGATGACTGCACAGAACACTCATTTAGATGGATGCACACTCATACTCATACACACACAGATATGAACACATTAATGGCGTTATCACTATCAAAAGTATTTCCATTTATGGAAGTTCTTTAAAACGTGCATCAGGAGAAGGAAGTTGCAGCGGCTAAACACATGTATATATTTCATTCCATTTTCCTTTGGCGCACACACACACACCTTTCATGAACACTTCTGCTTGCCTTAGGGGAATCTAAACCCATTTTACCCCACTCACATGCTCCGACACCATGCTGGTCTCAGTGTCAAACTGCAGCTCTGTGGAACATGATGCCAGTGTCAAACAGGCCTTCCCTTTTTCTCTCTCAACCACATTTTTCCTCTGTATTTCTTTCTATCCTCTCCCTCTCTACCATTTTCCCTCTCTCATTTTCCATCACATTCCCCTCTCTCTCGTTGTCCCTCTAATTCTGTGTCTTTTCCCTATCTTTCCGAGGACAGGCTTTGCGGCTAGTTTAAGCAGGCCGGATCGTATTGCGGTGTCAAAGTCCCTGGCAAGCTCTGTCCCAGCAGTGGAATAAAAGTGGGACGCTTTTGTGTCGTGTCATTTAGAGGCGAATGAAACAAGATTCCTCTACTGGCCGCTCAAGCAGACGCGAGGCCTCAAATTAAAAGGACATTACATGGCGGGGGTGCGCGAGGCTTGTTTTTGGTTCGTTCAGACACCCGTGGGCTGCGGCCTTCCATTCCACCTCCACTCGGTTGAGTTTTTAACGTGTGTATTTGTGTGAGCGGTTTGAACAGTCCTCGTATGAGACAGACGGATGAAAAAAAACCATCCTCACTTCTAAAGAGTAGCAATTTTGAGCTCACGCTTGTGTTTAGATTTCAGGTTAAATCAGGATTACATTGAGGTAAAGATGACGAAAGGAACCCAAGCTGTAACACCGAGGGTGTTTACAGCAGGGGTCGGTTTACCCTGTTTTGATCATGTCTCTGATTTATGAAAGTTTGACCTGCCTATCTATATACAAATCTCTTATTTCATTCTCTATTTCCCTAGAGTGGAGACATATATCACTTGCTTTACAAATGTGCATGCTTTGATCGTATGTGTACGTGTGCCTGTGTTTGCATGTAAGTGTATTGCATATGTCTCTTTATGACAAGCAATGTCATTAAAGCTGCATAAGTGAACTCTGTCGCGGCAAGAAGTTCCTTCTTGCTGCAAACTTGCAGGCTGTTTACTATCTTGACTGATGAGATATCTCCCATGCAGTGCCCAGATTTCCAACATGAAGGCACTCTGTGTAAAATATTTACTTGCTGCCAGGAAGTAAACAAGTGCCCCTTGCTTGCTTGTTGGGACCAATCAAAAGTGTGGGCAAAGGACATGAAAGGCTGAGACATGTGGTGTGTGTGGGGGTGGGGGTGGGGGTGTCAGTCTGTATGTTTGCATGTGTATATCTGCTCATTTTCCACTTGTGTGAATGTTTCTGCAGAAAAATCAGTGTGCGTGCAAGTGTTTCCCTCCTCTCTGTGTAATAAAGCTGTATATCAAAAGAGCCACGCGTGGCACCCTGCAGATCCCAGGAGCTGCAGGTCTCTGCTGCTGCGTTTGTTTCTGTGAAATGAAGAAAACATGGTTTCAAGTAGGATTGCTACACTCTAAGCACAAACATGAAAACATGCCCGAGTCGAATGTTTAATTCCCAGCCTTGGTTTGAAAAAAAAATGTGAAGCATCACAAAGAGGATCCTCGTGTTTAATATATAGGCTGTTGTTTATTTAATTCGCTTGCATCACTATTTTTGTTACCAGGGGAACACTCACTTATAAGGGTTACAGTTTTATTTCGTGGGTTCGGTTCGTGTGTTATAGCACTGGAGTGCTAGTTTTATCTCAGCATCGCCTTGCATGCCTGATTAGCATATTCCATCATGTAAAACAAATAGAAGACAATGAGGGCCTCAGGGACGCGGGGCAAACATGTGCACCGCATACAAAGAGATCAATCTGCTTCAGTGGCATACAAAGGCCTGTTGTAGGAGAGTCCCTCATTGGCTATGCATTAGAGATTGATGGAGTTCCTCTGTTGTCAGACTGACTTTATAACCCGCAGTGCACTCGCTAACACTGTGTAAGCAGTGGTATGTTGGGGGATCGTGGCGCTCCCTCCATTATTAGAAAAAGTCATTTTTTTGTTCGTGATCCAGAAGAAAATCCAAATTGCCAACAGAAAATAAAAGATGTGAAAAATGAAATTTGAAATATTCCTTGTGTGTGGGACCCTTTAATGTACATTAGTCTTTGATTATTTCAATGCTGAGAGGCTCTCCCCCTGCATCATCTCCACATACCACGAGACCTCTTTAGCGACTGGAGGCCATCTGTACATACAGTACATGCATGAGCCAGTGATAATTGGCCAACAGCCATGCCTGCTGATGCGGCAGGCAGTCATTACCCTATAGATCCAAAGAGCAGAGTTGTAGATCCGTATGCTAATTTTAGCATTCATCTGCTCAGTTTGTATCAAAACACATGCTCTTAATAAATAAGCAGCTCCTTATCACGCTGCTTGTTAAAAACTGCAATCACCACTGTGGGAGCTCACGTGGCCTTGACAAAAGAGTCGTAGGGGGTGTGTGAGATTTAATGCATGCACGATGCATGCATGCTAAGTGCACGTTTTTTTTTTCCCCTTTCTGTCCGTGCTTTGCTACTTTACCCCATGACTCTCCAGATCATTGTCACTCTGTGTTGTTCTTCTTATCTTCTCGTTATAGGGATAAAACAGGACACACGTTTGTTTCCATAGAGACTTAAAGTACAATAGTTGCCGAAATAGCATCGAACACTTTTCATCTTCTGCATCACCTGCTGTATATTGACTCCATAAACTATCCACTCTGTCCACAAAGGTGTCTACAGAAGATGAAATTGCACCATCTCTTCATTGTGACTATCACATGTGACATTACAGTAAGCCCCTCTGGCTGGTTTCAATGGCACAACAATGGTTAGTTTGGGGAAATGGCTCATGGACTGAGATCACAGTATGTGAATTTAACCTTGAAACGTGCATCTACACATATGCAGCAGTCAGACAGATTGGGGAAATAATAAATCAGAAACATTTAATTGAATTCTTGAAGAAAACTTTCTTGCATTGCCCCCCCACAGCAAAGGGAGAACTAAAAAAAAAACAAGAAATGTCTTGATGATGAATTGAAATAAATGGAAGCGACGTTTAAAGCCTTTGAACACACACACACACAGGTGTTTTCAGTTATTCTGGCTGATTAGACCTTGAAGGTGGGCGGAACTTTGATGGAAATGTTTAAGGTCACAGATCTTCATCTGCCAATAAGAATGATAAAGATGTCATTTGTTCTGCCCGAGCGCCCCTCAAGGAGACTCACGGGACTTATCACCCGACTCTGCACTTCCCCTCTGCTCTGCAGAGCTATAGTGTCTTTTTCCTCATCGTTCTGGTTTTACTGGTGTTACCTCAATATTTTGATTCATTCGCTCCGCTCCCATTTATCTTGTTTCCAGACATAGCAGGCAGCAATTCCATAGGAATTCTCTCAAATCCCCCTGTACACAATCTTCTCAGCACCAAATGGCAGCGATTCAAATTTAGCATCTCTCTGAACACAGTCGAGCATTTAACTGCTTGTTATGTGTGGCCCTGCATGTGCCATATGACACATCGGTTTTATCAGTGTTTTTGCTCTCTCTCTCTCTCTCTCTCTCTCTCTCTCTCTCTCTCTCTCTCTCTCTCTCTCTCTCTCTCTCTCTCTCTCTCTCTCTCTCTCTCTCTCGTGCTCTCCCTCTCCTCTCCCTGTCTAGGAGTGGAGCCCCTGAGATGAATCATCAGGGAGGAGAAGGGGCAGAGGAGCACATTTGTAAAAGACACACACAGACCGGTGAACGAGCAGCCCAGTCGTGGAAATTTTTTGTTAGTTTCTTCCTGAAAGTTTTCTTTCCCCAGCAAGCATGGGCGAGATTGTCGGGTTTCTGCTCTTTTAGTTTGTTATTATATTTTGGGCTGGAGTTCCCCGTTAGTTCAGATATCGCGTTTTGTTCAGTTTGACTTACTTTTTAACTTCAGAGAGATGAGCTGGGGTATGACGGCCCACTAGCCACTGGCCCATTGTTGCTTTATTGGCTGGGATTTCTAACCCTTTTTTTTTGTTTTGTTTGAACTTCGAGTACAGTTATTTTTTTGACAATAAAATCCTTATTTTCTTCAAAGTTACTTCAAATGTCTTGGCATCCTTTATATGTTTCGGTCTCCATTAGAGCCTTTGTCTGTTTGGAGAGGCCATATCACAGCTGAGCTAAAAGAGAATGCATAATTCACTTCATCATGTGTCCACAAACAAATCCTCCTGTGTGCTGGATGTGCAAAAAACCTGTTTGCTAAGAGTTTTCCACATAAACTTTCTTTACAGGTCTTTACATATGTCAGCGTTTCTTTTTTTCTGCCCCAAGTGGCCAAAATATCATTTATTCCAGCTTTATGTAAGGTTTGCTTATAATACGTCTGTATTTTTACTTCAATACACTTTTGAATGGAAGACTACTTGTATACTGTGGTGTTGCTATATCTTAAGAGAATAAACAATAATCAGAAAGTATTTCACACTAAAGAAATACAAATCATGTCTGCTGAGGACAGTCCACTTACGTTGTGCTTACTCGTGTATCTTTTCAGAAGCACAATTCAGCCTTTACTCCCATACTCTCTCTCTTTCCTTCTCTCTAAGGGAACCAGATGCAGGTTGGAATGCCTCGCCTAGTTTGTCAGAAAAGGTAAGATTACACTCACTACACTGTACTCCCTCTCTCTTTTTCTTGTATTCTAAACATCTGGGTAAACAAAGAAATCATTTGAGGTGATGATCTTTCATAAAACACATTCATAAATATGTGCACTCACATTCAGAACCAGACATGGTAAGGTATACACCATAAGGTCCAGCACATACACTCGCATGCTTCTATGTGCACACAAATAATCCATGGGAACATTACAACAACACTGCCCAGTTGAGGATTACAAAAGCAAGTATTGAATAGAGGAAAGCCTGGAATAACAGTTGATGGGGGATAATTATAGGTTAAGTCCTTCGGTGCATTTTATTGTTTGATGGTGTGTATTGTTCTTATGCTGTGTGCTTTGTCCTCAACACATTTGTACTTTGCACTCTGTGATCATACAACAAAACAACTCAAAATCTATCAATAATAATACGACATACATACATTGTATGGCATGGATACACCCAGTTTGAATGCAACACTAACTCCCAGCTTCTGCAGTTGGAGATGCCAGGGATAGTTGGCGGGGCAGAGCTTGTCCTGACCCTGTGTTTCCTCTGGTTGCATCATTGCATGTCTTTTTTTACTCCATCAGAAACCCTGAAACATGCAAACATACACAAAGTCTACCAGACTGATGCCTCTGTAGCACAAAGACAACAGTGAACAAAACATTCTTCTTAATGATGCCCTAGGGTGCTTTTCAAATGTTCCATAATTGCTGTAATCTTTACACACTTTGCGGGGTTTTTTTCCTGCGCATTCACGAAAGCCTGTTTTTTCATTCACGGCACTTCACCAAGATATCAATTCCTATTCATATTGTCATGCAGAGATCTGAACAGATTTGAGCAAAAGATGGAATTTTGTTTTGAGTAATAAATAAACAGTGATATCAACAGATTCTCTTTCACAGAGGGAGAGAGATGCAGACTCCAAAGCTACAGGAAATATCACATTCAAATGCTCTACTGTACGGGCAAGAGGGAAAGAAAACAAGGAGGGAAAAGAGATGCAAACAGGAACAGAGGAGGATGGAGGAAGGAAGGAAGGAAGAGGGAGATCCATAGTAGGAGAGAGTAAGAACTAGATACAAACAGTGGTGAGGGGGTTGATTTCTAGGGCTGTGCCTCCTTTGCAGTTGAGACGGGGTGGAGACAAATAGACAGGGAGGCGTTTGAAGTCAAGACGGGCTTTTCTTCTCTGAGCTCCCCTATCTGATGACAGAGAGCAGGGATAGATGGGGGAGGGATGGGGGGGGGGGGGGGGGTTTAGATGGGCAGGGAGACTGGGGAACAGGAGAGTAACAAGGTTGTAAATATTAAATGGAGAAAATGAGAAATTGAGGAGGAGAGAATGAGAGCAGAGGAGAAACAAGGTGGTAACAAAGAGCGACTGGGAAGAGAAGAAGAAAGGGAGATGAGGCGAGAAGATGAGGATTTTTCTGAAAGGAATTACAGAGAGTACAATCTAACGGTGAGGAGAGAGAGAGAGAGAGACAAGGACAGCTATTCATATTCCAGGATGCATTTAGCACCCCTCTGCCTCAACCTGATTGAATTCCAAATTCCGTCACACAGCATGTTTTATTAGCATGCCAAGATATGTATAAGAGCATTATACTTGCTGCCTGCCTACGGAGAATTTAGCTTAGCACTTTATGGAATAACATTTTGCACGATTGCCAAGCAATCATGGGTAGGAGCTTCAGGGCTGTTGCAAATGGTTACAATTAAACATATTAATAGGGCTCAGATTACACTACTATCCACATAATCACATTCCTTACAGTGCTTATCTGGTGTGATGGCTTTCTGTGAAGCTGTTCTCCACCTCAGCTGTTATTATCCGGCCTCGCATGAGGAGCTAATCTTTTGTCATTACACTATCACACAATATCTGTTGCTGGTGCTAAAGTCAATAAAAACCAATTAGGGCATCCTTTAGAGAGACGCTTTTTCTTCTGTATGCATTCACTGTGTGTGCATTTGTGTGTATGAGGGGCAGACTTCTTTCTGCAGTCTCTTTCCAGTAGAGATATGAGATGATTGACAACCGGGAGCTTTGAGGGAAAGCAGAGAGCTGCAGAGGAAACACGTTTCTCCCTGAATTCAACGTTCAAGAGTCGAGGCCTTATCTGTCCACTGACTTTGTCTTAGATCTTTCATGGATGACACACCACATCATCGCCCTTTCATAAAACTACTGTAAAAAGCCTACAGTACAATGTGATTAATACCATACATTATAGCTATATATATATATATATATATATAATATTGCAATAATACTGTATATCTATATAATCCTATATATACTGTGCAATACCTCCTATACTTGGCTATGCAATAATACACGTATACTGCACAATACTATGCTGCACTATATTATAACTTGCTTTTGGGTGTTTTACTCTGCTCTGTACTGTGCTATACTTTACTATTCTATAACTTGTTTTACAATTCACTATACTATATCATATTTATACATATTATGCTATACTGTGCTCTATGCTATACTATATTACACTTTGCTTTAATCTCCTGTATACTATACTGTTCTATGCTATGCTGTGCTCTATCATGTACTGTACTACTCTATACAATATCATATTGCGGTGTGCTATGCAGGTGCTGTACTGTGTTTACATGCTCCACACTATAAACCACAGCGTGCACTGCTACAGAGTGATACATATGTCTGTGTTGTTTTCTTATAAGTGTTTTACATTGTGCTTATATTAAACTTTGATGCGGACATTTTTTTTGTTCAGATGACTGGTACTGTTCTGCATAGCACACCATATTAGAAGAATGTGTCACGATTCTACAGCTGCGCCTCAGTATGACTGTCAGTGCTGCTGGTCTCTTTGTCTGTCTGGAGGCAAGTCACACAATCTATTCACTAGCCCCCCCCTTCCTGCTGCCTGATAGGTCAATTGTTTCTCACTGATGCACTGTGGGAGAGATCCACACCAGGGGCATGCTGTTTGTGATACACCAGGGACAAGCAGATAGCAGACATGTTGAGAACAGCATCCACGCAGTTTTCACAAAGGAAGAGGCAAATCTGTCAGATAAAAAAAATACAAGTCCGTGCAAGGCTTTGAAGGCCAAAGGCATTCAGCTCCATACTTATCGGGCTGGTGCTGACAGTAGCAACGAGCTAATGGGCTCATCTGCGAAGCGTATTGACAGCACAGCTCGCTTCACTTCTGTGCCAGACTAGTCAAAGACAGCATTGTGCTTTATTAACGGTGAGATCTGACAGTTTCAGAACTGTAGTCTTACAATCTCATGTTTCCTTATTCATCTAAAAGACCAGACAAAGAAAAGTAAACTTTGGCGTTCACAGAATTATTTTGCACCGTTATGTTGTTGTGAAAGAGCTTGTTTTTGTGCCTCAGATCAGAATTTTACATGTTGTTAGGATGACTTAGATCTTTGGTTCGCCATTCAAAGGGGAATACAGAGACAGGATCTCGCTTGTTTGCAATTTTAAACAACACTCTATAATTGCCAGGCTGTCTGTGAAGCTAGGCGAGACTGTTATTTGTGTTACAACTATGCCGAACTCGCATTACTTTTGTTGTGGGAAACAAACTCATACCGGCAACCTTATCTGAATTTAAAAGGTAAATGGTTATGTACTGTACTGGTTGTTTCCTTGGGCTACTGACAACAATAATACCACGCTGCTTTCAGATGTGTTTACTTTGTTTGTTTAGTTTAGTTATTTCACAAAAGCATTTTTTTTCTACGGCTTCATAACCTCGGCATTGATCCTCACATAAACTCACTCTCGTACTCTAGCTTGTCCGATCAAAAGGCCATTTACTAGCAGACAGCTTCCAACTGCTCTAACCACCAGCACATGACTGAGGTCCTGACATTTAGGGAAGCAAAACTAAATTTCACTAATCAAATAGAAAAGCGCACCAAATTCCATTAGGCGCTCCCTGAATCCTGGTGTTGTTTTTGTACCAGTTATGGATTTAGCGAGCCAACAGGGATCATCAGGATTACCGTACGTGACAAGACAGCTCAAATTATTCATAATCTTCCGAGTCTTATTTGAAGATGACATAAAAAAAATAAAAATAAATAAAAACGAATTATGAATCATGGTCACAAGCTAGAACTGTTTTCCTCTCTGTGCCCAAGGTCGCATTACCAATTAATGTTTGCAGAGCTGTGGGTGTGATCCCTGTGGGGACGACGAACCGCTTCACCTCAAGCTGTCGTCCCCCGTGCTCTTTTATTATCTCCGCTAATCAGTCAACTGCTGGCTTGTGGAATCGCTGTTGTGTTTCTCTTCATCGCTAATGCAAATCTGACGTAGGGCATGAGTTTTGTCTGGTGTTTGAAGATGCCCAGCCTATCGACTTGAAGTCCAAGGCTGTGAAAAACAAATGCAAACTAGTGCTCAAAAATACATGTCAACCTTTTTGAGCTGCCCAACCCCAAAGCACACACTTCTTTTGCAATGACCTTAAATCATTCTATAATTCAATAATAAAAAGCTGAAAATGCTGTGAATAATGAAGTTAATCTTCACAGGGATTGTGTTGAAAGTAATAACACAGCATGCCTTGTGTCTACTGTTTGATGGAATTAATCATCTATTGGTTCACATTCACAATGAACGATTTTACTCTCGCAAATCTTATGTGTGGGAATGTTCATTTGTCTTCTATTAGCAATCACAGTAATGATGTTAACAAATAAACCAGACAATGCACAGGCTATTTAATAATGATATCCCCGCCATATTGAAATTAAATCCTGAGTCCTCTTTGTCTGAGACCGAGACAGGACCGACTAAAGACTGATCTCGATGACTACAACACACTGAGCATGAGACACGCTCCGCTATGATCTGTCCGATGCTAGCTGTGTACCCGTCTGCTCTATTTGGACGTGAGGTTGATGAGAGAGGTGAAACTGAACCAAAACACATTGGGCTGTAAAACAAAAACAGTGAGCTGAAATGGGATAACAGGCGCTGTAGAGGGAACTGCAGAGTAAGGCGATTATTACAATGAATTACCGCTTTCATATCTTTTGTTTTATTGTCTTTTATTCAACCCTTATTTAGCCGGGATAATCTTATTGATATTTGAATCTCATTTACAAAGGGGGTTCCTAAAATGGCAGTGTAAACGATTCACACACAACCACCACAGATTAACGGACTAGGGACAATCAACATGAGAACATAAAAACATTTGCATAAAAGAGACAACAGACGTACCAACACACTTCATCAACCAAAGAGTCATTCGGTGCCAGGAGAGGAACATGCAGTGCTCCAACGATCCTTCATCTTGTTTTAAAACCCTGCATGCTTATGAAATAATATAGTTGAAAATGTTTCTGTCGCTCACACCGAGATGAGGGTGCCGAAACTTTAAAAGCGCTTTCACCAAAAAACGGCGTGGGTTAAAGAAAGGACATGCATAATTTGTCCGCATGAGTTTGCAGCGACTGAACATAAATAAGGAGGCAGCTTGTGTAATATGGCCTTATCAAGAAAAACGTACCGATGTTCGATTCTACGACTGAATAAGTACGACAAACCAATTTTCTCATACAAAACTGCAATAATGTGTGCGGACAGCTGTCGTCTTTGACCTCGATGAGAACATCGTGTTGTCAATGTTAAAGTCTCAATTCACAGATTCCTCTGAACATTACAAACAGATTGCAGTTCCTCAGTCACACTTGCTTAGGGGGGAGCACAAGTAGTCATTTCATCCATTGTTAATAATGTAGAAATATTGTTTAGAGTCGTCCTTACAACCTTCTTCACGGTTTGTTAATAGTGTAGCAAAGCATGTATTCAGCGTTCACTTTTCGTCCGTGCTTTTGATGTTTGATTAACCTTAGTCTTTAACTGAATGACTGCAGGACTCCTGACTCCAAGTAAACTGCAAGCAGCAGCCCAAGAGTCTTTAAAACAAGGCTCTGAATCTGTACCTGCTCCACACAAGACGTTGTAGCTGCTGGAGTCCTCAGAGCTCCCTGTGAACAGGGCCAAGAGACCGAAGAAACTCTTAATGGTCTGTGTAAACTCCCGTCAGTACAAATCACACTAGCAATTACCAGTGCCTGCAGAGTTTGAGGGAATTAGCAACCATTTCCATCAATAAAACATTAGTGGATTAGTGGTCAATTTGTTGTGTTTTATTGACAAATATTTAAGGCTGATCGAAATGCACTCACAGTGAAACCATATCTACTCAGATTAATGACTCACTTCTCTTTCTTCTCTCTTTCTCACTTTCACTCGTATTTCTCTTTTTTCTATCCTGTTTTCAGGCAGCCAGATGCACTCCTATACAGACTAATGTAACCACTCTCTCTTACATGGGGCTCATTTCCGTCAGCACTCTGGCAGGAGACTATAACAGCTCAGTGACGGTACAAAGACGTAAAGTTGGTGTACAATTTGCTCAATGTGGAGAGCACATGCAGCTTCCTGTTGACTCACATGTGAGTGGCGGGAGAAGAACTGTGGGGAAAGATGTGTTGGAATGGCTCTTTATAAATTGATATTCATACTTTACGTTGACTTTGGCGTTGCTCTTGGTGAGCTTTTTTACTCTCATTCAACTTTTTTTTTAATGTTATACAGCGACAGAAACATTTTTAACTACAAAAGAAAAGAAAAACTTTCTTCTTCTTTCCTCCATCCTCTTTGCTAAACAACAAGCATTTTCTCCGGAGAGCTGCAGAGTTCAGAAAAGTTTGTCCTTGAAAGCTGTGGAAGTCGTGTCCCCCATTTTCCCCCATGTGACCTGAACGCACCATGAGACAGCAGAGGGTGGAAGGGGCGAGTCTTTGCTTCTTCCTCCTTCCCTAGCTAGGCGTGGCAGCAGCAGCAGCAGCAACACCTCAGGGCTCCTTTCCCCTTCTCTTTGACTTCCTGTTCCCGCCCCCGCCTCCCCTCCCTCTCCCTCCCTCCCCCCGTGGCCCTCCCTGGATTTTGCTGCTTGATCGCTCCTACGCGAGCTGCAACTCCCAACTTCTTCTTTTTTGTAGCTGGGGGGTTGTCGTGATGAATTTACAAGGCAGGCATACTGACAGTGGGCAGGCTAGCGACACACTTATATACACAGAGAATGACTGTGTGTGTGTGTGTGAGAGAGAGAAGGGGGGGGAGAGCAAGCGACTGTGAAGTTAATTAGAACATCCTGTGTCTACTTCTCTCTCTCTCTCTCTCTTTCTCTACCCCCTCCCCCCCTGCCCCTCCCTCCCCTCTCCTCTATCTCTGAGAGGCTTTGATGTGGCTTAGTGCCTGGAAACTTAATGAAAAATGTATACTAGCCTTTCCTTTCAATGTCTCTAGACGCTTTTCTTTCCAATCCCTCCCCCTACTCCCCCCTGCTACGTAGGGTCCTGCCTCCATGACACGGTGCTTTTATGCTACACGGGGCAAGTTTCCTAAAGCTATTGAGAAGAGCTGTTAAGCTTAGACTAGGTCCACGCTAAGCTGGCTAACTTTGAAAATGCAATTTACAAACAAGTCGCCCTCACCGGCAAAGGTTGTTTTGTTACATTTTCTGGCCACAGTTTCACCAAACAGGCCTGCAATCATGTGTTTCCGTCGTCTTTTATTTAAGTCTAGGTGGCTCAAAGCACATTGACTGCAACAATAAGTTTTGTGTGAAAAACTTTTACGTATAGTTAAAGTTACTGTAGGGAACTGGTTATGAAACCGTCTCAAGCACACCGCGGACAGACCCAGATCTGGCTTCCCTTTTGCCCTTCGACCAGCAGTTGGAGCTCCGGTGGGAGGCGGAGAGCTCCGAGCCTGGCAGCAGTGGCTTCAAAATGCTAAACGCTACCTTGAACTAGGCAAACAGTAGAGGTCGGGGTATGCTTAAAAGTCTGTATATTGTGTTGTCAAACCATGTCTGAAGCCTAAAGGGTTTACAGCTTTAAGCCGGTCATCATAGAGAGGGACGAGACACACACTGACCCCTAATTTCCAGCGCTGCGATGTTGAACAACTCACTGTTTCATGATTGCAAACTTGTATGACATAATATAAAATGGGATTAACTACTGTACTGTGCTCTAAAGCTACAGCAAATGCCACTTTTTTGTCAGAGAGGCTGACTCTCTACGTTTCCACCTCCTCGCTCAGTTTGATCCTCCTGTTTCGACCCTCCCGACTCCCCCTTCCTCCCTCCATTCCCTTCCTACCTCCTTCCTCCCTCGGCGGTCCCTTTCTGCCAGTCAGCACATCCCCGGGCAGGGAGGGGGGGAGTTTGATCCAAGCATCTTCAACTCTCCCTCTCTCCTTTTCTCTCCCTCGCTCTCAGTCTGTGTTTCCTTTCAGCTGCTCGCTCTCTGTCGATTCGCCTCTCTCACACAGAAACGGTCTCCATTACTTACCGTCAAGTCCAAGTTCAAAGATGACTTGACTTTCTCTGACTTTACTAAGGCCCGTCGACTCGACGCAGTGGAGTCGCTGCGGTCGGAAAAATGAAAGGAGTAAGAAAAAGTTCTGGTGTCATGTATCAAATGTAATCCATCACCATCGATCAACATCATGCGGCTATTAACATGCTTGGACCACGCTGGGCATCAAACGGGCTGTGATGAGCAATCATCCACACTTGACTTTTCCGCTTCTCTCGTCTCTCATTGGATGTTTGATTTTTTTTCTTTTTTTCACCTGCTCATTAACCATCCTCCCTATTTGCGGTTGTAGCTTCCCCATCATACCTGTAATTTCTCATTCAAATCAGCATCTCTTATATCCTCTCGTCATTTCATTCCAGCTTGTTCATAAAGATGAGACTCAATTTTGCCCCCCCCTTGTCTCTCTTCACTGCTGCTTTATATTCTCAAACATGTTTTGAGCTTTTAGGCACATGTATAGCACCTTTTCTCCTCTTTTCAATCTCCCGCTCTCTCTCACTCTCTCCTTTTCTCCCATGTTTGGGGAGCTACATTTGTTAGCAGATTTGTTTTCAGATTCATCTCCGCTCGTTGAGGCTTGTCTCGGTTTGTTACCGATCGCTTCATCTCGCCGCCTCTCTCGCAAAGAAGTGGAGAGAACATTCCGTTTCTAGATATTTCCCCCTGCTTCAAACAGCTATATGAGCTCCCTTAATCCCCATCCCCATATGAAAACTGCACAACTCTCTCCTTCTTTCGATACAGGTAGCAGCAAATAGTAGCATTTGTGCAGAATCAGTGTAACGTGTTAGCTAATGGTTGTGACTTATGGAACATTACCTCACCGACAGCTTAATTTGTATGGGTGGAAAGAACGTCTTTTTCTCTCATTCTGTTTTTTTTATTCCCCTCTCACATCCCTCCGTGCTTCTCAATGGTGCCTTCCGTGCTCTCTCCGTCTCTCTCCTCCTCTCCCGGGACCCTCCCTCCATCATACTTAACTTAACTCCTCTTCAAAGTCATCTACTCTACCTCATCCCCCCTGCCTTGCGTCTCTCTCTCTCATCACTATTTTGGTTTTATGAGTTGGATGTCCTCTGTCTCCTTAATACACCCATCCCCCCCCCCATCCGTGTCCTCGTTTAGGGTTGAGCAGAAGGTCGCAGTCATCAGCAGTCCATTAGGGCACAATGGCAGGAGTTGTGCTGCTGCTCCGACAGAGTGCAATGTGCTGTTCTGGAGGAAACGGGAAGAGCACAGAGAGGTAGTGGCTGGGCTGACACCCCCAGCTATGGATCTTTTTCCACTCATGGTGTGCCGCTGAACACGGTGCCTCTGTGTCTTTTGCCAGTGGAACGAAGTGCCTCATTCTTCCATGTCTCAGTTCAGTGGCACTTTAATAAGATAGGAAAGTAAAACCTTATAATCTTAGTAAATGTTTTGCGTTCACATTACGTGACTGGTTTGTATGGAAGCCCATTCCCGCAGCAAAAAAAAAAATAAGATCACTAAAAAAAATTAAAATAAAAAATAAGATCACAAAAAAAAAAATAGTAACTTAAAAAAAAAAAAAAAAATGTAATTCACAAAAAAAAAAAAAAAAATCCACCCACAAAATAAATAATAATAATTATAATAATTTTTTTTTTCCACCAGCAAAAAAAATAAATAAAACTTTTGGTGCATCCATCTGTAACCATAACACTGACCAGATTTTTCCAGTTGCTATAGAAAGTCGAAATTATGAGATACTTTAACACAACAGTCATAGAAGCAGCTATGACATATGAATGGATTGTGAGTACATTGAAGACTTCTTTAAAACGTGGCTTTACAACACATGAAATACAGATGATGTTTCACATGGATTGTACTGAGCAAACGCACCCTTGAAGCTCTGGAGTATAAAGAATGAAACCAATGTGGCTGAGGTGGCGACCAATAAACTATGGAAGCCCATTCACGCCAGCAAAAAAAAATAAAATAAGATCACCAAAAAAAAAATTATTATTAATTCACAAAAAAGAAAAAAAAAAAATTATAATTCACAAAAAAAAAAGAATATATATATATATATATATATATATATTTTTTTTTTTTTTTTTACTTTTTCTCTGTCAGCACAAAAGAAAAAAAAAAGATGTTTCCAGTTGCTGTTTATTGGTCGCCACCTCAGCCACATTGGTTTCATTCAAAATCTGGTCAGTGTTATGGTTACAGATGGATGCACCAAAAGTTTTGTTTTTTTTTGCTGGTGGAAAAAAAGTAAAATAAAAAAATAATTATTAAATAGAATTATTATTATTTATTTTGTGGGTGGATTTTTATTTTTTTTTTAAGTTACTATTTTTTCTTCTTTTTGTTTTAGTGATCTTTTTATTTTATTTTTGCTGGCGGGAATGGGCTTCCATAGGTTTGCATACCAACAACAAAAAGGTAAAAAAAATAGCTTCACTTCATTTTTTCAATCTGTGAATTTCTAAAACTTGATTTTTGGGAGCCTATTTTTTTTCAATCAGCTTTTTACTGTGACCAATGGTGCTGAATGAAAATTGCCAAAAGTTGAAGGCTTTTTTTTTCTACATAAGCGTTTTTGTCATTTGTCATTAAAGTGGGGAGTCAGCTGGAAAAAATGTTTCACATACTTCTCTCCATCAGAGGTTAGCAATATTTGAATCAAAATGTGGCATGTGAGAGTTGTGTGGTTGTTTGTGCATGTTGCCAGCTACTGTCAATCAAAGCTGATCAAACAACACCCACACAGTCCTGAAAAAATAGATTAGCTGAGTTATTAGCCATTGTAGCAGTGTGGCTCAAGAGGTGGGAAATATAAGTTCACCCCTTTGGTCCATGTATGAAAATTCTCAACAACTATTGCCGATGGATTGCCATGACATTTTACTGACATTCATTGTCCCCAGAGGATGAATACAGCCTCACGGAGCAGCATGGATGTCGTCTCTTATGCTGTGTTCACACCAAAAGCGAAGCAAACTTTTGTCTCACATTAGTTGTAAGAGTTTGACTGCAGGATTACAAAGTCTCCATTCGCTCTGGAGAGGAGGAGGGGCTTACCTCCATGGATACCAACAACTTTTCATCGACCAAGGACGAAATAACTGCTTTGAACACATTGTGGAGGTCCCAGACACGTCGGAAAACTAAACGTCCTCTATGGGTTTATAACAATATCCTGAAGCAATACAGTGAATACAGCTCGGTGAATTAGACTAAGCTGTATTCACTGTATCTATCTAGCAAGTCACACGTTGCTGAATTAATTGGGTTTACTACAGCAGTGTGAGGCCAAAATTGACAGATTTTGCTGTAATGTAATTGCAACTCATTGATAAAAGGATGCCAAAATAACTGCGTAATGATGTCATTTACATCGAGTCGTTTGCATCGCCTGGCACGAATTTGCTTCCATCCACATCTTTGCATTACATTTGTAGGTAACCGAAAAGTTTGCGTCCCGTTTGGTGTGAGCACACCACTAGTCATGTTGCATGTTAAACTAAAACTAAAGTACTAAACTATGCTTAGGTGACGCTTGTTTAGTCACAAGCATTAAATGTTACAAAGAAAAATCGTGTTTTCAGTGGCTTGAACAGCATCAGACTCAGTTAGCATGAAGGAGTAATTAAACAAATCATGGGGATCTTCATGCTGCACCTTAAGAGGAGCATCTGAATGCACAGAGCAGAAGGGTTGAACTCTGCTGCCAATATATTGTGCAGCATGTGCTACTTCAACTCCATTGTGGTTTTCTGCTTATTGTTTTCAATACAGCCAACATAAAAAATGTGCCACAGACAAATGCATTGCTAACAGTACCGAATGGCAGCTGTAGCCGCAAGAGTCATAAGGTCGCTCGGTAAAATAGTTGGCTGTGGTCATTGAACCATCTCGTACCATTTCACGTCATTGCTGTTGGGATAACTCTCTGATGATGCGGTGCAAGCCGCAATAGCCGCAATAGAGCTGCAGCTCTATTAGCACGTTTAAATCCAACTTAAAAAGTCTTTTAAAACCTGCACAACACTGCACACACTGACCTCAATTCTTGTAGTCTTTCTGACTTGATTTTATTGACAAATATTAATTTATGATGTGCTATTTGTGTGTAGCGTTGCATTGGGTGTCTTGTATGTTCTTTATGGCATATCTTTGTATTATGTCTTTTCCTTTTACTGTGTTATTGTCTTGTCCTTGTTTGACCTGCCAAGAGACTGCAGATGCAAATTAGCTTAAGCTACAATCTGGTACAGTGCATCGAATGGTGACATTTATGTACATGGTCCCTTTTAAATAAATAAATAAAAAGACTTTCTGCCAGAGTACCGCTTTAAAACCTCCAAACTGAAGCTTTCGCTCCAAAATTAGACACACAGGTCACAGATGGTCACAGATAATAGGCTCTTTAACGCCTGTTATTGTTTTGGCTTCAACCCCTCATCCCTCACCCTTTTCTCTACACGTTTTTGTTGACAAAATGTCAGTCTGGCTCCAATCAGCATGCGCACTGAGAGACAGACTCAGGAAGATCAGGCAACAAAAAAAGGAACCACAATTTGCCCATCAAGCATTTATTTAGACAACGAGACTGTCCGATTCCAGTAAGCAAACATCCAATTAAATTTGTACTCTAACATAAAGAAATAGCATTTGAAAAAATAGCAAATAACTGACTGTTTGCTGTCATCCAAATGTCATGGTGAACAGATAAACAGCACGCCAGATGCTGCCTGAAAATGGATGCGGTTATGTTACGATCACAATTAACTCCTAGCGCCTGTCACAGGTGTTACCTGCTGTTTGAGTTCTACAATAGACAAACGCATTGTTCTTTTTCTTTTCAAATACTCTAAGACGCGTGTGTGACTCTGCGCGTAAGTGCCTCATCAAAGCCGCTGTTTGTACATAACGCATGTCAGACAAGAACGCAGCGAGTGGTAAAGAGAGGAGAGTGTGTCTGATTGTATAAGCCGCTGCATTCCTCGTCCACATACCTCATATTAGTGTGCATCTCCGAGTTAGCTGTTTGCTTGGAATTTCTTTTTCATTTCAGTGTCAGTGCCTTGCAGACTGCGCTAACCTTTCCGAAATGGCACCGGCTGTCCGTTTCCCTGGCAGGAACTCCAAAAGAATGGAGTGTGCCGCCAATAAGGTTGTGCTTGGCTCCCCTCTGTCTGAATTACTCTGTTTTTGGTCAATCACTCTATCCCTGTTTACGCAGCACTCAATTTGCTGTGATTGATTCTGCTCCGACTGCACACACAATTCAGGACAAGACTTTGGAAATTGTCAGCCATCGATTCTCAATTCTCCCGATGGCAAAAATTTGTCTTCACATTCTCGCCGTGGGGGTGCAGCTTAATTAGTTTTAAGATTTGTTCCACTTGGACACAAATGACAGTTAATGGTTCTTGTGGGACTTTCGCACACAGTCTGTCGTGCTATTGGAATGGCATGTAGCCCAGCTGTGAATGCAAGATGTCTTAGTTTTTTTTACAATGAATTGATTAAGTTGCCAGAAGGCTCGGATTGAAGGAAACCTCTTATTTTATTCCCGACAAAACATCTAACAAGCTATGCCTTAGGCTGACTAAAACACAACCCATTTTAACTTTTTGCAAAACACATTTAAATTGTAGTCATTTAGCTGAAGCAATTGCATCGTCTGGATCTTGATAAAAATGCAACAGAACTTGAAATCAGAAATTGCCAAACTTGAGGGCAACTAATAAGGAAGCAGACACAAATATGTTTGGGAACTGCACAGACTGCCAAGAGCTACAGGTACATTTTACACAAATACAGTTGTCAATCAGCAATGGCTAGTACTGTGAATTTATTATTATTTCTTATCATAGTTTTTTGAAATAGAAGACCCTCATTTCTGCACCCGAATCCATGGCCGCCCACCCAAACCTCTCCAGCCTGTCCTCAGACCTACTGTCTTTACAAGTTGACCCCCCTGCTGACAAAATGACAGATGGGATGTAGAGACTTTGTTGACCTCAACAAGCCTTGAAAACCAGGCCACACTCACACTTTTCATCCTCTACAGTTATATTTCTGGAGGACATATTGGCACGAGAGGAAAATGTGTCGGAAAGGTGACCGCAGTGCCCGGTGTTTGGCGAAAACAAAGTGGGAAAAAAAACAAGTGGAAGCTGTGTTCTCTTCTTTCACCTTGACTACCTGATCCGTCTCCTCCTCGCTTCGGTTTATTCTCGTCTTTTTTGCGCTGGCCTCTTTTGTTGTCCTTCATCCTCAGTTGTTATGGTTTTCTTTCTGTCGTCAACACTCGTCTCTCTCTCCTCTCTCTCTCTCTCTCTCTCTCTCTCACCCCAGATATTTTTCCATCACCCTCCTCCCCCCAGCTGGTCTTTGTGAATCTCGCTCCTCCTTTCTCATTCCCTACTTTTCCTCACTCATCTCCCTTCCAATGTCTCTCTCCCTCCCTCTCTGCCTTGCTTCATGTCTTTTTGGCCACAGTCCCATTTCCCCAATTGGCTTAGTGGCAGTCTAATCATTCTGCGACACCCCTGCTGTCGTCTCCTCTAGCTCTGCGCCTGCCGCCGCCCTAATCCTCTGATCAGTAAATACCATTCTTCAGCACACACTTCTTCTCAGCAGCCCACTGCCTTAGTGTACTTCTCCACAGAGCATACTGATGGTCCTTCCACTTCCTTGGGGCAAGCACAGCACAGAATGACTTTGAGGGCAGCACAAGTGAAAGATCGAACTAGAAAACTCCTCAGGCACTCTGATGGGCCAAACACTTCAAGAATGTGTTTGTCTGTCCACTCTGGCGTGATTGCATCAGTGTGGTGGTGAAATGATTTCATTAGCTGCTGACAGGAATTATGTAATTCCACTAAAGCAATGTGTTCAGCGTTCTGCTTTGACTCCATTTGTAAGGCGGTATCAAATGGTAATATTGCTCTTCAACCTGCTGCTTTAAGGTCATTTTGATTTTCTAGATTTATGTAACTAGTCTTGCCAAACACAACCCCCACACTGTCGAAATACGTCCACCCTAAAAACTTGTGAAAATCTGTGAGTCAGCAGGGTCAGATGGATTCACTTGTTTCTAATGTAATTCAGTCAACTTCTTTTAGGAGTTTTCTTGTTGATCTCTGTGCCTTGTTTAAAAATGATTTTGAAATTCTTGCTTTTTTTCCGCATATCTGCACATGGTCAGCTACAATATGGTTAAAGGGGCGGGGGTCGTTACATAACCTTAGAATTAGCAGCTCCACCTACTGTGGACCTATACCAAATTTAAGATTATTGCATAATGCTCATTTGTCCAAACGACGGGTCTTGCACCTGCCTTACCCTTCGGTAGTACAGTATCTAAAATATAACATACAAATGCTACTTGGTTGTGGGAAGTCACACCATACACAATCACACTTGTCTGTATGTATAGTTGTATTAAGACAAGTAAACACACAAACCTGAATATGATGAGTCTGACTGATTATAACTGTATCCTATACTGCCAACAGCTAACTGCATGCATGCAACAGGACAAAAACTCCACATGCTACTCCATCACCCCAGCCTCCACTCAAGGGGCTTCCAATTTATCACCAGGCCTTGGCATGTAGTTGACATTATCATGATTTTACTGAATGTCTGCATTAGAAATGAATTGTGAGGTATGAATGAATTGCTGGTAATATCCGGTATGCTCAAAGGTAGACTAATGTTATAAATATAATCACGTTAAGACATTATTATTACTACACTAATTATTATTAAGATGATAATTAGTGCAGGAATGAAAGAAAGTCACACCTAGATTATTCAATTTCATCAGCTAAAAGTTCAAGAGGCGGCTCCCTCCTGGTTCTCGTAATCCAGTCAAGTAATCCTAGAACTCCTCTTTCTTAGCCACTAAGGAGCTAATCACTAATCAGTGTGATCCTCATTAACCTGTTGAGCTGCACCTGTAGCACTCTGCCATCAGATCCTGATACAGACGGCAGCATTAGCCGGCAGCAGCATTAAGCCTACATTCAGAATCAGCGTGATGGCGGCCAAGCCGAGGGGTTAAGGATTACAGTGTTCATCCCCATAATCAGGCATCAACCCCAGAGGATGTAATGCCAAAAGTCCAATCTATGTTTTATCAACAGTGCTTTATATCTGGAAGTCTCTTCTTTTTAAAATGACATAAACTTTGTGGTTACTGCAAATTCTATGAATATTTTGATTGAGATTTTATCTTAGTTATTCATAGTAATTAGGGCCATGTCAATGTAGAGGGTACAGCCCAGGGTGTTTCTCTGCCTTCCACTCAAGGCATGCTGGGAAAAGATCCGACCTCTTCATAACATGCAGAAGAGGTAGAGGAAATGAATGGGTGAATTCAGTCATGAAATTAAAGGCTAAATGAATAAATAAATACATTTCTTTCTGCAATTATGTGGTTTATTGTGCAGGACAAACCCCCCGAAAACTTTGCTCCAAATCTCAATGTTAAATTAACGCTTAAAAATGTTCTGTTTGCCACAGCATTTTATTAAATTAAATTTGGAACAGTTTATATCTTGCACAGAACTTCAACTGCACTGTAATTTTTATTTTGCTTCATTCAAATGTAACTTATTTTATTTGACTATCATATTCATACATCTTTTTACCTTGTTTTTCTTGTATTTTATCTTGTCCTAGTGTTTTCTTTATGTCTTAGGTGAAGCACTTTGAATTGCCTTGTTGTTGAGGTGAGGTAAAAAATGTCCCTTGCCCCGCTTCATGACACATGAAACATAGTTTGTAAGAAAATGCTATTCCTACAAAGTCATTTAATTGTTATCTATCAAACTGAACTGCACATTCCAACAGGACGTACAGTCCTATTGATACCTGCAAGGTTTGAAAAATCCTTGTTATGTGATTTTTCATTCAGTCCAAAAACTATAACAGTGCCGTCAAATATGGTAAAATTCCACTAATCCAAAAATGACAATATTCCTAATACGATACAGGTCATGCAAACAGCATATTCCGTTTTGTGTATTCCTTTTCAGGCCTTATTCTAAATGTAGAATTTTTTACGACCACCACGCCTGGGATATGCCGATATTATTCTGATTTTAGGAGCGCATTCGGAGTATGCTTTTCAATTGGGGTTTTTACAGCAGTTTGCGACACACGCCCCCACAATCTCTTGCCTGTTTACAGCCAGCTCTATCCGTTGTACACAAACCAAGTAGCAAAACAGTTTGCGGAGGTGCGTGCCAAAAGAAAAGCCCACATTTCTGGTCAGAAGGAGAAACACACCTTCTTTCAAACATTATGAAATATTTGGATACCAAAAGGTTTATGGAGGTGCAAATACGGCAATGCCGACCTTTTCAAAGCAGGGATTGAAGAAATTAAAGAGGGAGGCTGTGTTTCATGGTAGAACAAGTCCGCCCCCGGTTACTTTAATTGCAACATGCACGGCTGCATTTGAACAGCAATACTGGTGGAATATTTATTTATTAGCCATGAAAACGGCTGAGTAGAAACATTGTCTTTTTTGGAATAAAGGCTTAAACCGGTATATGTTGTGCATATAAAAGTAGTCAATGATCTGGGTCACCACGGGTCTTAAGGCGAGTGCGTGGGACAGGGGTGAATAGGGGTGAAGTAGATCAGCTACATACGTAGGAGCCTGACCGTTTTAAAGTGTATCCTAGACGCTACAGGGAGCCAGTGAAGACATCCGAGTACGGGGGTGATGTGAGACCGTCTATTTGTCCGGGTGAGTAATCTGGCGGCAGCGTTTTGGATGACCTGCAAACGGTTAAGAGCAGATACACTGAGTGATGAGAGAAGTGTGTTACAGTCGTCAATGCACGAGGAGATAAATGCGCGTATGATCATTTCTAGTTCAGCTGTTGATTCTACAGATCTCACCAGCAGAGAAGGCTTAGCTGGCCCTGACCACTGGGAATAAGTAAATAAATAACACCAAAGTTGGTCAGTTTGGGGGCGGTAATTACAAGGCACCATTGAGTGATTATCGTGCACTTTATCCCCGCTGCAGAAACCAACCTCACACTGCATTAAAAAGATCCACCCATGACAGTCATTACATTTTCTGGAAATCAGTGAGTCAATTTGTTTCTGATGCAAGTCGTTCAACTTTTACCAAAGTCGTCTCGCTGAATTGTGCCTCATTCCATCATTTGAAAATACTGACACAGCACTGAAACGGATAACACTACATGCATACCAAGTTCCTGTAAACACAGTCAGAGTTTGTGATTCTGCTGCATGAAGTGGAGGAGCGCCGACA
Organism: Leptoclinus maculatus; assembly: GCA_032191485.1. Classification (NCBI taxonomy): domain Eukaryota; kingdom Metazoa; phylum Chordata; class Actinopteri; order Perciformes; family Stichaeidae; genus Leptoclinus; species Leptoclinus maculatus. Next base: position 27,411,635 of record JAVDOI010000005.1, read on the forward strand.
GACTGTGTGGTGCATCAGAATCCCTCGAGGGATAGACCCAGTATCAACTTATCCTCCCCAAATCTGAGCCTTGATGGCCAAGACTGAAATGCACAACTGAGCTCTGATCAGTCAGGCTCTGGGGACCACTTATCACTACACCCTGTGCTATTCATCAAACTGAAGGCCGGGGATTGGGACCCAACAGACCTGTCTGCCGGTCCCGTATATGAGGGCCTGGAACTGTGTGTTTTTTTGGACTCCTGACGGAGTCACCTTTTACATTTGCGTATCTACTCCTCATGTTATTCACGGAAGCATTCATCATATTAACACTTCATCAGTTAAGTGCATCTATCATTTGTCAGTGTGCGGCTGCCATGGCAGCAGTTGCGGGGGCAGCAGAGAGTTGAGCCATGCAGACGCTTCGTCGGTTTCTTTAATATTAATCAGCTGTGTCAATACGCACCTTTCCACACTCCTCCACTCACTTCAAGGCAATGATTGATGATCCATGAATGCAAAAAAAAAAGCATTTCATGAGCAGAGATATGTTTCAAAATATCCAATCACATGGTCAATGACAAGTTATGAGATGCATTTTCCGCACCATAGACGGTTTTACATACATGCTGCAAGCATTTGATACATGGAATACACAAACCAAAGTGTGTCAGCTTCATAGTTACTATTCAAACTGATATTGACATTTGCTTGCATTTAAACAATATATAAAGCAGCAGTTTTTGTTTTATTATAATAAGAAATAAGCCTATTCGAGAGTTAGATACGATTGATACCACTCGCAAGTCTGTATAGAATAGAATACAACTATAGTAACTCTCACCAAGTGAATGAATAAGTGTATTTCCCAAAATGTCTTACCATGTCTTTAACATTTGAGACCTTTATCTGCTTTTTTCAGGAAAAAAAGAATGACAATGAATGAATAGAAAAAAGTTGTAGTCAAATAAGTGTCATATAGGATGAATGAGACTCACTAGACTAAGACTAAGGTTGTCATGACTGCAGCTGAAACTCACACTTGTTTCGTTACAAATGGAGGCTAAGCAGGTCAGGTCAGCTGTAGGTCATGTACTGCAGTGTTGACATCCATCTGACACACGACTTTTGTTGTGTGTCAACTGCCTCTTTTCTAACTTTCTCAATCGTATGATCCAAGAACACCGGAATGCCTTCAACAGACCCTCTTGTCTGCTTACATATTCAAAGTTACACCAGATGAGATCATCTGTTATAGACTCAAATGGAAAAAGTCTAATATATGTTAAACAATGCAAGAAATCTCTTGCAACACTTACACACACACACACACACACACAATATACAGCCTTTGAATGTTCGAAAAATCCCCGGAGTGAAACCGCCAATCATCATTATGACCAGTTTCCTCACGATGGATGGTAATGCCTCAGAAGTGGTTGCGTCTTCATGTGCTAAAGGCAGGGCAGGGTCACTTTAACACACTGACTTGTCTGTTGAGGGTGACAACATGACTGTGCTTCTCGGCACAAGGGCCAAAAATAGGGTGCTGGCTCCCTGAACACCCTCACCAACAGTCATTATGGAGCTTTTTCCCTATTTCTATTTCTGTTTTGCATTTTCCAGTTATCTAAGCGCCTCTCTCTTCCTCCATTTCTCACTTCAATTGAATCCAGTTAATTTGACTTCTGTAATCAGTTTAATTACATTAAATTTAGAAGAATCAAGTTGACGTTTCCAAATGCACACAAGCGAGATGATGAGGACAATAGAGCTGCGACAAAACAACAATATAGAACGCTGAATTTGGAGGGGGGAAAGCACATAAAGTAAATAAAACATTATTAAATAGAGAAATGGCAGCTTCTGTTCCTCTCTAGTTCTCAGGAGTAGGCAGGGAGTTATTTCTCTGCAGTGAATTTACAATTTGGCATTTCATCTAGTAAATCCAGCATTCTCATTATTTATTTCCTGTTGCTTTTTTTTCTTTGTTGTCATGTTGCCAGTTTGTTTTGGACTGGGTAAGGGCTTGTGATGTGTGTGTGTGTGTGTCTGTGCGAGTGTCGGAATGTAGCCTGAGGGTTTCCCATCTGCATAGTTATAGCCAAGGTGCAGGTGCTAGAAATACAGCCATCCTCTGTGAACAAAGAGCTTCTCAGCTGATCGAAACACCCTAGGATTGATAGACAGAAGGCTACACGGTGTAAATTGATGGTAGTTTGTCCAAGGCAATTTATATTGAGTCAGTAATGAAGAGCCTAACTGTCTACACTTAATCTGGGGCGATAGTCTACATAACAGTGGAGATCAATAACAAAGAAATGTAGGTTCCAGCATCATAAAAGATTTCAGTGAACAGCCCTTCTGAAAACATATTGATTCTTTGAGAGCAGATGTTGATGTTGAAAACCCGTTATCACCAAAATGTGCTCTGATTTATTGTTTAGCATTAGTTACTGCAGCAATATCGAACAGAAACATATGGTGAGCCTGACTTGATTTAGTGGCTTTGGACCTTAGTGGGAAAGGTGACAATCGGCATTCATTCCCGGGAGAAATGATTCCGCAGTAGTCACGGGTATTTATCAGCTCCCATCTGCCATCAGCAGTGATGGAAACATGACACCCGGGTGGACACGCTACTCTCATCCCCTGTTCTGGCGAGGTGCGACAACTCTTTTTTTTTGGCCGATTCATATAGTGTCAGTGAATGGCTGTTGGTCTGGCCCCTCCCCTGGGGCCACTTTGCTTAGGAGACACTACCAGGGGCTATTTCCCCCAACAACACAGCCCCCAGGGTTACTGGGGCGCGCAAACCCCTCCACCACGTTAAGGTGAAGACTAACTAGAGAGGAGCGCTCGAATATTGTTCCAAATTAGTCAGCATCGAGTTTGAAGTGAGAGAGAATATGTAACAGATAAAAACGACCGTAACATTTTTCAATGGCCTAGTCTCATTGACTATTTTTACGGCGTTTTCCAGTGAAAACTGCACACACAACGTTGTTTGTCGATTATAGGTCAGGTTTTAATGCTATTCATTCTCTCGTCCAGACAGTAAGACAAACTCTTTCATATGTGATTTTAATAATAGTCTCTGTGTCGACGGGTCCTTGACTTTTTGCCCAAATGACTGTATTTCCCACTCCCACTTGATGTCCACATTTGCTGATGACACTACAGTAGAGTGTTTAATCTCAGACAACAATAAAACTGATAACAGGAGTGAGGTTTTATCCATGGTGGACTGGTGTAACGACTTGGAATGTTTCCAAAACCGAGGAATTAGTAGTGTACTTTCGCAGGAAGTGTTGGGATCACCTACCCTTTGTCATCACAACAAAAGAAGATTCAACAAGGGGACAGCTACAAATTCCTGGGAGTGAAAATCTCCCACAAGAGACTTTTTTTTCTCAAGACAAAAAGTGGAGCATATCCAGAGATGGTTTGGTGCAGATTTATAGAGCAGCCGTGGAGAGCATCCTTATACACAAACAACTGTGTGATTTGGCAACATGTCAGCTGATGACAGGAGACAGCTGGACAAAGTGGGGTGTACCCCTTTACAAAAGACTAAGAAGCATTAAACCGGAACGTTTAGAGTCCAGAAAAGCACATATCCCAAAGCTATCCTCCTCCTCAACACTACAAACATTGCACTGCGCGCCTCTGGGAAGGATAAATAATTGTGCAATAGTGCAGATGTTTTTAATGCACTTGCTAGTACTTTATCTAGTGGGTCGTTTGATGTTGCTGCTAATTTCCCTACAGGTGCTGGTGTTTTATCTATGGTGTTCTTATGTGTTGGATTTTATTTCACCCATTTGTTTGATGCTTTTATGATTATTTTATGGGTATTGATATTACGTGTTTAATGCCACGTCTGATTTATTATGTGGCTTTACTATTTTCGTCTTTCTCTGTCTTCGTTTTAAGTGAGCTCACTAAGACAAATTCTTATCAATCGCGTTGATATGGCAATAAAGTATCGAAACTCGAATCTATATCCAATGTCCTGAAATCCGATGCAACATATTTGGCATTGTTTATTCGTCGAGAAACCGTGAGTCGGCATTATTAGAGAGAAAGAGACGCACATTCACACAATTAGCTTGTTTTTTGTCTTGAAAATGTTAACTGCTGCCTGCAGGAAGCTGTATGGGTGATGGTTTGAGGTATGATCTCATTTAATGCAGCGCTCGTATCTGTTGTATTTTCACAGCAAGGGATCGAACTTCCTCCTCTGATATCTCCTCAGGATGCACACTGATAACGTATCATGAGCCTGTTATGATTCGGAGTGCAGATAAGCAGGAGAAGGACCCAAACACAGATACAGATGAGGAGGCAGCCGGAACAATTCAATGATTTAGTAAATGGCTTACGGGCATGGAGTCCAAAAAAGGCAGGGAGGAAAAAGCAGTCAGTGACTGATTAATGAAGAAGTGGGAACAGGTGAGCAGGTCTGGTGAGTGCAGGTCTAACGAGGCACAGGTGAGCTGCAGTTAATTGCAAAAGACTTTGTCATGGAAAAGGCCCAATGATTCCACATGAAAACACCGGCGCTCAAATTAATTAAAAAGATAGGGTAAGCACAATGGCACACTCAAGGTGAATGAATTCAAATGAAAGAGGAAGAAAATTAAAAGACACTTGCTAGACAGCAGGCCCCTGTGTTAATACAGCTAATACAGGTTACAATTAGTTAGTGCAAACAACGCCTTTGAGTTAAAAATAAAAGTCAAAATGATGTCAATAACCTAAAAGAAACAAAATATATTCAAATAGCAGCAGATGGAAATCTCTTTCTTCAAGGGATATAAGAACTAGTTACATTTGTCAAAAGTATAGTAATACATATGTAGGCATTGGGTCAACCAATAACTTCCTGCCTGAAACACTCCCACAGTCAGCAGTTTGACAGGGAGGGAATATCTGAGTCGCCAAGCTGAAAAGCTCCAAGCATAGTGACCTAACTTTGGGGTGCACTTGCTCTATGAGCCCCATAATGCGGAAGAGTGCTGGAAGATACGGGTAATTTGATTAGTTATTACCTAATTTGGTAGTTTTAGGGTCAAGATAGCACATTGGTCAGGGCAATGGACCAAAACAAATTGCGTTACCTTGCGTGTGCATGGACGCCTGGCAATCCTAGAGCTTTAATGCTGTGCAGGGCAGGTCTCCCCAAGATAAAGCATTGGGATTCATAATCATGTGTAGCAGAAGAACAAGACCAGAGCTTCCCTAAAGTATTCATTTCCTGTCTGCCAGTTCATTTAATCGGTTGCATTGCGCAAGTAGCAGTGGCGGCTGGTCCATAGAGGGCGCTAGGGCGCCGCCCCCCCTAGAGCTACAAAAAATAAAAATAAAAATAAAAATAAAAATAAAAATATAAATAAAAATAAAATTTAAAATAAAAATAAACTATACAAATTGTCAATATTTGTGTTTTTGAAACATGGAATCACCCAGTAATATGTGTAAAATATGATATCTGCGGTAAATATATGCTTTTCCTGCTTGTCCTCTCTGCCTGTCTGCTCTTCCTCTCTGTGTGTGCACGTCTCAGCTGCTGGGGCGCTGGAAAAACTGCCCCAAAGAGGCGGGTCTATAAAGCAGTTTAGCCAATGCTGAGTAAAGATATAAATGAGTGACATACAATTCAGCCAATCAGCGTCCTCAAATAGATTCAGCTTGGGGCAGTTTTTTTCCTGCCCCAAGCTGCGCGTTCTCGTCAGGAGAAGTCTCTACAGGAGAGCGCCAGTGTGAGCACTACTCCTCCAAGACCCGTTTGAGAGGAGAACTGAGAGGAGAAACTACTGAAAGAGCTGATCCCAGATCAGCCTGACCTCACAATCAGACAGCAGACTAGCAGGAAAGAGAAGCAGTACATGAAGCTTCTCTACTAGCTGTACACCAGACAGGTTTGACTAGCTGGATGACGTCATAATAATAACTTATTTATCTTTTTAAAACAACGGGGACAGAATATGACATATATATTATTATATTATACAGAATATTATATGATATATATATTATTATATTATACAGAATATTATATGATATATATATATATATTATTATATTATACAGAATATTATTATATGTTATATATATTATATTATACTGAACTCCCTGTGAGGGTGACTAAAATAAGATGTCCTGACGTGTTTGTGAAAGTGTTATTTACTGCTTTTTTTCGTGTTGGAATAAATGTTAAATATTTAACTGCAAAGTAGTAATGCGCGTTTGATACCTTAATTTGTTTGCATTAAATCATTCTGGGATGTTTGCTGAAATTGATTGGATGTGGCACAGCCCTACCAAGAACATTTTCCACCAGCCGCCACTGGCAAGTAGTATATTTAACCGGCCAGTTACAGTAAGAATGGGTTCAAGGTTCCATTCTAAAATGGAAAAAAACGTTCATCTTTTCACCATGTAACATTTTCTTGCCGTTGATGATTGACTGACACAGAACCTAACTGAGACTGGCACTATATTTACACTTCCATCATTGCTGCAGGCTTTCACAAACACACATCAAACAATTGTCTGCTTTCTTTTAGTTCCTTTGATTTAAAGACGCTTTGGACCCTGCTGCAGATCCCCCAGTGATCCATGATCACTACTTTCACCAGTTTTATTTTTGTGCATTGTGTATGTAAGAGGATGTGAACTCCATGAGACTGTAGAGAAATTCTGTGTGGACAATGAAGTGTCTATGTGGTCCCACAAGCCGTCACACACATCAGCGGTTTCAAACACACAACTTTGTCTTCTTCCTCTATTTATTCTCACACATGTAAAAAGTATTTCTGTGTGAAAATACAGTGAAATTTAGAAGAAGCATTTGTCTGTGTAACATTTTTTAATGGACAATAAATGGCGTGAGGATTCAGTCAGTTCAAAGAGATGTCCAGTGTACACACATAGTATATATTTTCGCGAGTAGATGTCAATATGACCTCACTAATTGGCTCACAATGAGAAAATCTGCCACTAAAAGCAAGGCCGTCAACAGTGATGGCAAATGAAATGCTATGTAGTGTTTGCCCATGAGGTAACACAGCAGAGCACCACCTGCATCCTCAGTATGATTTTCACTGCAGTTAGAAAATTCAAGTTTGCAACAGCAGTAGCTGAAATGAATGAAAGTCCCTGATATGTTGATAGAGTTGCTGAGGACATGTCCTCCGTTCACATTCAAGCGAAGCTTTGTTAGTGACTATTATTCAAGGAAACACGTCCGCAGGGAGGAAGATTAAGCAGCAAAAATAGTAAATATAATTTTTATATAATTTATAGGAAATGAAATGTCTTTTTCCTACTGTTGCTCCTTTGACACACAAAATGTATCCGATTACTATGCGATCAGGCAGGTCACATTGAAGTTTCGACACACGTAAGCGGACACAGCTGAGTTTTGATCTGGCTTAACTGATCACAGAAGTCTCATTGAAAAGAAAAGTGTAACCATGGGGATCGGCTCCAGCCTCTGGCACACTTCTGAGGATAAGCAGGTATGGATGGATGAATTAATGAATATATTTTAACGTAACAGGAAGGGATTTCCAGGCTGTTGTTTTTTGATATTCCACTGACTAGTTGAAAGAAGGGCATTAAAAAGTTAATTAGGAATGAATTAATTTGATATAGTGTGTGCACAACAGAGAAAGTTGAAGACATACGTGAGGAGTCCCCAATACTTTTATGATGGAAGTCACATGCATAAGCCGTGCATATTCCCTGAAGGTCTGGATAAATGTGAGGTGGAGTAGGATTCCTATGAGCTCAGTGGAGGGGACGCTTTTGGACAGCTGGTTCTGATGAAACTGGAGGTCGATGAGGTGGAGGTGGGTCGCATCAACACCCCCGCTGAAATGAAAACTGACAGCAGCCGAGAAAATACTTGTTTTTAAAGCTCGGCAGAAACACGACGATCGGGTCGCAGAGGTCATGGCAAAAAACCTGTTTGGTTTGAAGGGAATAGTGTTTCTCCCAGGCAGCTAATACAAATGTTCACAATATTTGTCAAAGGTTGAGTAGCCTTACCTGTAACAGGTTAACAGATCCTAGTGTGGGAGACTGTTGGAGTGGCCCTTTAAACAAAAGTCTAAGCCATATACTTTATAGTTTGTCTGTGTGTGTGTGCACCGGCTTTTTTCTCCTCAGATCAGAGGTGAGTCACTATGACATCTCTGTGGGAATAGATCTCTGTACTCACAACATGGCTAATACAAGCACACACACACACACACACACATACACGCAATGGGAGCTGTGTAAATCCATGTCTCGGGGCTATAACTCATTTCACATCTGTATGTGCCAGGTAATGGTTGGCTACTTATCTCCCTCTTCTCTCCCTCTTTCTCTCCCTCCCCCTTCTTCATCACACACACTGTTGCCTCCTCTCCGTCCTCCCACCGTCTCTCCCTCTATCCCATCTGTTTTCCCCCTTCTCTATTTCTGTCTTTCCTCTTCCGCCCAGCTGAGTGGTGTCTTTTCCTGTCTTCTATTTCTGTCCCACTCCATGTCTCCCCCCTTTCTCCTCTCCTCCTTCTCCTCCCCACCTCCCCCCTACCCTTGTCTCGCTCCTCCTTCTCAGGGGTCCTGCTCTAATTCAGTACTCATACTCAACAACCTAGTTTTCTGCTTTCTCTAATCCCTCTTTACACACTTAAACTGCTTCTAAGGACGTATAGTGCTGATATAGGAGCAGAGGCCTCCCCCACATATCTCTCATACATCTCTCATTTGGTCTCGTCCCCTAACTGCTTGTCTCCTCTTCCCATCTTTCCCTTCTGCTTGCCTATTTACTTCTCCTCCCCTCTCCCTTGCTCGTCCTTTTTTTTCCTCTGATCTTCTTCTTTCTCTTCTCTCTTGACGTTACAAAGTCATGGCTGGCCGGAGGGGCGATTAAGAGAGGCTTTTTGACAAGAAGTTTCAGAGAACCAGACACACTTTCTCAGCAAAGTATTAAGGAGACGGCTGCTTATCCGCCCTCAACACTTCTCAGTCGCCTTTTTTTCTTTCTGGAGTAAACAACTGTGAGTCTCCTCTATTCTGCTCTGCTGCTGCTATCAGCTTGTCCACTGTGATAGGCTGCTCAACACACACACACACACACACACACATGCTAACAGCTGTCAGACATCGCATAACACCTGTCAACAAACAATTACATTTTAGTTTGTTCTTAGTTGTAAACACTGTCTGCATAGTTTGGTTTACTTGCAGAACCACTTTGTTTGTAACCACGCACTGGCACTGTTGAGCAAAGCGTCTCGAACCTTTACATTAGTTACAAAAGCAAAGTCGCTTTACCAGAATCTTCAGTTCAGTTATGAATAATGGTGAAATGGCCTTGACTAATTCTAAACAGGCTTTGATTGATTCTCTACAGTTCCATTTGTGTAACAGTAACACAGGGAGAAATTAATTGAGACTCCTGGCTGCATAGCGAAGGAAACGCTCTACTTTAGCACACTGAGACTGCATCTTTACTTGCTCTCACCTTTTCCCTTTCTTGGTAATACTAACCATAAAATATAATACAAATTCCCACTTCTTGCAAGTGAAAAAGTGTGTCACACATCACCTGATGTCACTTTGTTTATGTAATCACAACTCCCCAGCAATTTTGACAGAACTGACTGAAAGGTAATGGTTTTGGAAAATTTGCCTCTTGCCAAGACTTTGATGAAAATATTGATCACACTTTATTCCAAAGCTGAAGAATCCACCTACCAGCATCTCCAAAAGGTGCAAAATAATACATTGATAAACATATACCTTTCCAAAAAATGGATTGCTGCCGCAGATAGCATGACTTGCACATCACTCTCAGTCACTATCTGCCTCGTCTCAACGTCCGACTCACAAAAGGATTTGCGCAATCTTCTGTGAACGGCTAACTGAGTGGATGGTTTGGTTTTATGTTAACAGTCTTTTGTTTTAGGTTTAATGCTCACACTTTGGGGAGAATGGATTTCCATTTCAGTAAATATTTGTGAAGAACTTTTCAGGGTAATATATTTTGTTTTCCCCTGATCCATTTTATTGCTCTAATTTGCCGCCTAACTTGTCTTAAATGTGAAAACGTGAGTATCAGTTTCAACTCCCTGAGAAGTTTTAGCACCAATAGACGTTGATGAAGCAATAGACATCACTCATACATAAATAGACATGTGCACATACACCTGAACTGTTCATGCAGTTTAGTCTCACACACACAGGAGGACATGCCAGACACATTGGCTTTCATTTATGGCTGACAGCCTGCATTCCACAGGCCACACCAGGCAGCTGTGCCCACTTTAACCCCTCTGCCAAGGCCACAGAGCCAGGGACACACACACACACACATATGTGGCAGTGTAGGTAGTTACAATGGTTCATGCTTGTATGTATGTCTTTATACATGTGTCTGACCTCTGACCCTTTGGACCTCTTCACGGCAGCATACAGTCACATCTGACTCAACAGACTTCACAAGCACATCATCGCCCACCCACCATCAGCAGCATATTTCACGATGTGTTAACAGCAGCTCACTGCAGTGGCAGACATGAGACAGTAGCACCACTTGCAGCCAGCCCTCAGAGCTGGCTAACCGGTATCCGCGGTGCTATCATTTCCATGTTGTCACCAGTCATTCATTGTCTTAAGTTTTGCTTAAGCAGTCGCGGCCGCTTGGCATAAAGGGCCAGTGGCGATGTGTCCCGCCAGCACTGCCTGTTAACTCAAATGTAACACGGTGTCTTCCGTCTCACCCCCCACCGAGCTGGGACTCGGAGGCAGACACATGAGATGTAGCCGAATGGCTTCAAGAACTGGCAGGTCCTCAGTGGTTTTTGAGCCAGACAGAGAAATGGAGCCAGAGGAAGAATGAAAATGAAGAGAAAGAACTCAGAGTAAAGAACTGTAAAAAAAAAAAAAAAAGGAAGAGGAGGACTGATTGAATAAAACAAAGTCATGGTAATGAGCAGTTCGCCCTTCCTGGAGTTGCCTTGGTGGATACCATCTCCACGAGAATGGCCTGGCTGATTAGCCAGACTGACAAATGGGGGGAGGGGTTGGTGGTCCGAAAATGAGGCTCCTAGAGGAGAACCAGCGACCAAGGGTGTCTGAAAGAAAGATGATAATGTTCAAATGTCTATTCAGAACCCTGTGGTGAACTCATTTCTTCCTTAATTAGATGGCAGTTTGAGCTAAAACATCCCCTCTCTGACTGAGGGAATGCAACAGTAACAGATTGGGAAGGTGTTAGTCTTGGATCTTTAGACTAAATGTGTGTTTGCTGTGAAACTTCGGATGAACGGATTCAATTTTAACTTGTGCACAATATGCAAAAATTAAAAGGTTGGTTTTATTGAAATGTTTGTGACTTTTAAGTGGATTCTTTGTCGTCGCTTAAACAGTTCTGGGGAAATTAAATCACATTTTAGGAAAAGCCAAAAGGTAACCTGTGAAAGTGAAAGACTGCAGTTACTCAAATGGCTCCTTGAAGCAGTCTCCAAAAGCGAGTCAATCTCCTTGAACACTAAGGCAGAAATCAACATCTTTACAGCCCGGTACAAAAACACTTTTGGTTTTTAATACCCCCAATTATGACTGTACGGGCAGTGAATTTTTATACTACTCATTACTTTAAATTATATAAATGCCTAAAGTTATGCATAATTAAGGGTGCGGGTGCTTTGAGTGACATGTGCCTTCTCAGGTCGCTTGCTGACTCCTCTGCTGCGTTACCCAGGCCCACCTCAACTCTACTGACAATCCGACTTTTTGCCAATTTTTTGGTGAGCAGGGCGTTTGGCTGTGTCGTCACTGCCAAGATGGCGACAGCCAGAGACACCCACTTTGAGCTTCAAGACAGCTCTTCATAAACCAGGGATGGAATGCAACAGTTTGCAGAGATATTTTGGTGACAGACCAAGTGACCAACATCGCCAAAGAGCAACAATACTAGCGTGGATAATTGAAATAGCTGACTGTAACTCGCAGGACATTATTGCCCTTGGCATAACTTGAACCAGAATTTTGAACACTTTAGACTGACTCAAATTTTGATGATTACACCAAACCTGACCTTGATGTCTGAATGTCTGGAGTTGAGGAGAATTCGTCAATGCTGATCGGGCCTTTGCATAGGGGCACTATTGAATGTGTAAATTCTACAATTATCAATCCAGTGCACACATCGATTTAAGCTGTTCATCTGCCCCTCTCCCATGGTCCGTGACACGTAGTCATTTCATGCGTCTCGGGCAGACTGGATAGCTATCCGATCTCAAAATAACTATTGCATCAAAGAAGCATTCGAGACAGATTGAAATCAGATCGCTCAAACCATCTCCAGAGGTGTAGTGTTCATCTGATCCCTGACCATCAACTTTTGTCTTGCTTGAATACAATTTCTTGAATTCATGTTCAAGCTGGAAACATCCTGTGACAATCCAAGGAGGTTTGGGGCTGCAGGAAACTTAGTTTGGTGTCCATTTGGTGATTGATCTATGTTCAAAGTGCTTATCTTGAACCATCAATCTGTAACTGAAACTGTGTGTACTTCATAGTTATACTTTATGTTATCATAAGTAGCCAATCATGCATGCGTCCATATTCCGTACATAACCCTGATGAGTTTATGTGCGTATCGCGTGTGTGAATGCTTGCCTGTATACGTATCATTCTCAGGCTCCTTCGCTGTGGTAATGATGGTGGGAATCTGGCTTTGACAGCAGCTTTTTGGTAATAGAGACCCATTCATAGTTCAGACATCCTTCCCAGCAGCCCCCTGGGAGCGCCACAAAGAGAGAGAAGAAGAAGAGGAAGACGAGAAGGTGGGGGTGGGATAGGAAGTCTTAACAATCTGCATAGAGATTGGTTTGACCTCAGCGTCCACCCCCTCACCACTCTGCCCAAAGCCTGACTGGACACAACAGATGTTAGTGGGGGTGGAGTCAAGGGATGGGGGAGGGGGAGAGGGGGAAAGGGGGGGGGTAGAATGACAGCTGTACATTGTCTGTCTACGCCAGTCATTGTCTGGAATGGAAAAGAGAGAAATAAAGAGAGGAGGAGGGAGAAAAGAGAGAGGGAATTGTTGATTACTGGTGATTGAAACTGCATTTTGTGCAGCACTTTGGCAGAAATGCCAATAATGTGATTGAACTAATGGCAGAATGAAGGGAGAGAGCAGAGAGGAAAATAAAGCGAGGGAAGAAAGGTGAATGAGAGGGAGCCAGCCAGGCTGTGCGGAGTAACTGGCTGCTGTTTGGACGCAAGAGTCCTCAAAAATAATGGCATCGGAGGCACTTGGAAAAATGTTAGAAAAACTGCCCATTGTAAATGGAAGGTCAAATAATGGATGGTTTTTTAGAATTATATTTTGTAATATCGGTTTATAGCTGTTTCTCCAAGCCAGGCATAACTTCTGTTGATGGTAGAAGGTTAACACAGCAGTTCTGGTTAGTGGATAAGAGTCTGATCAAAATACCAGTTGTTGCTAATTTATCATATAAAGTAAACATTGACATATGGCAATGTACACTGTTATGTGCATTGTTTTATTTGTGTGATTTCAAATTATTTCTTCGCTTTTCATTAAAAGTGAAAATGCTTTAAAAACATGCAAAGATTGGCCGGTGAAACAAGGTTTGTATGCATCTATTCTTCCCGCTGTCCTCTGTAGAAGCAGATTAATACCAGAGTGTTCAAAACTGATGAGAGAGAAGAAAGAGGGCAGGATTAACAGAGTAAGAGAGACAGAGACAGATGGGCAAGCGAGAGCAAAGCATACTGGATGGTGGACAGCCAAGGCTGACAACTTGATATACACAGAAAAAAAATGCTAGGTCAGACAAGAAAACCCCAAAGGCAAAAGAAATGCATGACATTCGCATCACATCAGCAATATCAGTTTACCAAAAAACCCAAAGCAAGGCATATGGAAAGAGCAAAAAAAGTAGATGAGGAGACAGAAGTCATGGTCATTTTGCTACTGATGCTGGTAGAAACATCTTTTTCCAAATGGCCCACTGCTGCAGCCAAGGGAGAGGGGGAAAGCCAGCAGGGCTCCTATCGATGCAGCAGAGGCCTGGAGAGATGGGGAATGACACAGCCAGGCTTCTCCCGAGGGGAAAAAGTGACGTGAGTTGTTCCAAAATCAGCTGTGCAGACACCAGTTCTTACCAATCCTGACCAACAGCACCCAATTACAAAAGAAACATGACAGCCGTTATTATGGTCAGGGTTATGTGTTGTGCAAAAAAATGTTTATGCCACTTAAAGGTGAAAGGTGCTGGTTGTAGAGACGAACCCACAGAGAATTATCACATGACTCTGCAGCTCCCCCTCGGCTCTATAGAGCGTTTTGACTTGTAACAGCAACAATAGTCGACTATTTGACGGTTGGATCTAGGGAGCCTGATCCGACCGCAATCTCGCTGTCAAATTGTCACAGTGGCGGAAAAATGTGGTTATGAAACAAACGATAATTCCATTCAGGCTATATGGGGGTGCTGAATGCCCAATTTGACATTGATTTTTTTAGTTTTCTCGCCATACAATTTAAAAATATCTCCTGTGTGCGTGAACAAATCACCATGTCGACCAGGTTGCACGATCCAAAGAAAAACATGAGGCTACTGTTTCAAAATCAAAGAATACATCTTCTAATCAGAGTACTCACGAGAACTTAGCATCATCAGAGCGATAAACTTATTTTTAATTTATAAACAAATTCTGTAAAATCAGAGGCACAGAGAAAAAGATAATTGCAGCACATAGAAACAGCTTGCGGCTTGCATTGCTCTCTCTCTCTCTCTCTCTCTCTCTCTCTCTCTCTCTCTCTCTTTCTCTCATTGACTGTCCGTTTGCATCTCTGTAATCTCTTGCAATCTGTGAATTGCTTCAATGTGGATTATGGATCGCCAAAAGGTTCCATTTACAACCACGAAAGAAGATACTGTGTTCTGTTTGTCTGTCCATCAAACACACACACAACACACAGCGAGCCAATCATTGAGCAAAATGAATAATAATAATTCAACGATCAGTCTATCAGACCTATTACGTTCAACTATGTGAATTCTTAGTCGGAGACACCCCCGAATGTGACGTTTCCAAAATGATTAATAATATCTGGTCTGTCATCTCCAAGGTTTTGATGTGGCGAAAGAAACCTAGTTGTCTGTCTGGTAGGAGATGGGAAGCTATTCGCAGTCTTGGGTGGAGGTCACACACTTGGTGAGCTACAACACTCCACTCCAGCTTCCCCCTTAAAAGCTTTTGTTCACGAGTTTTTTTAAAGTCAAATCCAGAAAATCCATAACAATTTTCCCTAAAAGCTGATCTGATGACCATTTCTATTTCTTATCATTCATCATGTTTACCCAATAATATCTTGTCATTGCTCAGCTGTATCCAAAGAAATCTCTGCAGTCAGCTATCAGCGGTGTTCTGGGCGCAGATAAAATGCAGGGACTTTGCCACAGCCTTAGTCAACTCACTGCTCACATCTCTCCCTCGCATTTTATTGCTCACTTTATTGAACCATTGTGCCTCTGTGCCACAAACAAAATAAATCCAGAGAGAGAGAGAGAGAGAAAGAGCAATTTTCTAGATTTATTCTCCCCTGCACTTTTCTTGTCTCTCACTCTCTTGTCTGCTAGCCAAATGCTGTCCGGCGTTGCCGGGTCATAAGAGACGGCTGCTCATTTCTGCCTCAGGTCTAATGCAGGGCAACGATAGCGCATGGACGACATTAAATATTTACAACTACATCTTCTCCCCCTCTCCAGTCGTCTGCTCTGAACAAACAGCTCACTAGCACACATACTTCAGAGACACACACACACACACACACATACAAAAGAAAGATTCACTTGTAATGTACCTGGTATTATACACCATCACTCACTTCTGAGGTACCCATTGTTTGCTCTCACAATAACATTTCAATCAGGAGAGACAAGTTGGATGAAGAAAAGATAATTGTTTATTATTACCAGATGATATGTGATGATAAAGTCTTCACAGTCTTTGGCGCTTGGACTCTACAGGGAGATTTGTAAACGAGGGGGTGTCTGCCCTGAGCAGCAGCGAGATAAATCCCCCCCGTGGAGTCCAGACACTGACGGTGGTGGTGGCTGATGAGGCTGATAGAATGATGAGTTGATGAAGCTGATAAATCTGCGAAGATTGGGCGGAGATGGGGGTGGTGGAGGGACAATCATATTTAAAAAGAGCTGTCATTGTTTTGTTGTGCTATTGGATTGAGGAGACCAGCTGATCCAAACAGCTGATGTCATGATCGACAGCCTCGAACAATGACAGCAAGGAAATAATGAGTGAACATGCGTGAGGAGTGATTGGCAGATGTATGAGAAATAAACTACAGGCCTAAGCACACAAGAGTCACACTACTCTATCAGTTTAACTGAGAGAAGATTCTGATGGCTTATGTAGCCTAACGTGGTCTGCAGCCAAGGAGGAAGTGAAACCACAGAAACTGACCAGACTGAATCATCAACCGGGAACAGCTGTCGCAAAATGTCCTGATGAGGAGCTCAATATTTGACAATATTTCCCAGATGCCCATTTAGCAGACTGCTAACTTTAAGGAGGTTTTCACATTTGGCTGGTTTCAACTTTTTAACATGAACATTTAGGCTTTGATGTCTTGAGGTTGACCTGATCTCCCATACCTATGCATCACTGACCATGATTAGTGACTTTGCTTTTCATATAAAAGTGATGACTCCCGTACCCTGCGGTTGGTGATATCATAGAAGGCCTAAGCCTAAAATGCATCATCTTCCCTTAAACCAATCTCACTCCAAACGTAATTGTAATGTTAGCAGCCCCACACACACTCATATTAAGAGAGCAGAAACGGTCAAACAAGTGAAATGTGTATGCAGCCATTCACGCGAACATGTATTTAGACACACTAACACTCACACAATCCCTAGCCCAAAGCTACAGCCCCGCCCATGCATGTGGTGATATCGGGGGGGGGGGGGTGCCATTATGCGTGGCCACTCGAGCAGGAAATTCCCTGACAATGAATAAAATGGGATGTAATTATTTTCAAGCAGTCACTTGTTGAGCAAGACTGAATGGGCTGAGAAACATGTTGCTCTCGGACTCCATTATTATCGCACGGCCGTGCATTTCTACAGTAGCCAGACAGAGGTTAACGCTTCGCAATCAAATCGTATTGCCATCGGTGTGAGTGAGCCGGTGTTCGATTGGCCGGGAGAGAGTGGGTGGCTGAGGAGCGGTTAGATGGGAGTGTGGTGGAGTGTGTGTGGGGGGGGGGGGGGGGTGATTGGAGGGAGATGAAAAATAAGCCTCTGGCTATCATCACAGGAAATGGCCTGAGACATCCTTCTCTGTCTCTGCCACCCACCCTCCTCTTGCTGTCTATCTCTCACACTGTTGCTATCTTTCTTGTCCATTCGAACTCTTTCTCTTCCTCTGCCTCTTGAGCTTTCTTTTCCTCTCCATCTCCTCCCCTTGCCTTCATCCCTTTTCCTAAGATAACCCCCTCATTCACTTTCCATCTCTTTCTCTCTGCACTTCTCTCTGCAGCCATTATCTGTTTTTTGCTGCTCTTTCCCCACCTCGCGGCTCCATCTGACTCTCTAGACCTCTTGATTTTTCCTTTCTCCAATCCGCCTACGTGCGTCTGTTTCAATCTTCCTTCCCTTGTATCTCCTCCTCACTCTTTTTTATCCCCTATTCTATCATTCTTTCTGTCTCTATCCCTCCAACGCTCCCTCTATCTCGCTCTGCTCCCTCCGGTGTACCAGGACAGGTGGAGGACAAGCTGATAAGTCTCAGTCTGACACTTTCTCACCGGCAGCCATCATTTGCCCTCTGATCCGGCGTTGGTAGAAACACACTGTTACTGGTATCTTTGCGTGTGTATATACGTGGATCACACCATATCTATGTAAATATGTGGCTGCATTACAGCCGGGAGAGATATATCCTCCGCATTTGAATTGTTCACACAAAGGCAGCTCTGCCTCTCCCGCCACACCAAAGGAGCAATTCCAGTCGATTTCATCCAGTCCGATTTTGCTTATTTGCATCCCTTTTTTCTCAGCTGCTCTCATTTCCCCATCTTTTTTCCCCTCTCTTGGCTTAGTGTCATTCATCTCAAGGCAGTGCTCATAATACCCACACATGCACACGACTCTTGTCGCCGAGACATGCACAGGCACACGGACAGCACTCTCGTATCTCTTATTGCCTTGGCTGGATGAGGTTGAGCAAAGACCGGAGTCAGATTGTTTAACATATCACCGGCTCCCTGGGGTTCCTGTTTAAGGCTGCTCACTCCAGAGCCGATGAGTGGGATCACGATAGCTGCCGTGCATTTAATAGATCACTGCAGCTCCAGAGGGGCCCCCACGAGTACCTCCAGATGTGATAAATAATCATGGTGCGCAAAACATGTTCACAAATTTAGGCTGCGGTAGACGTGCAGGCACATGCCAACATGCAGATGGCGTGTAAACGCATGCAAAGTCATGCAGAGATAATATTGTGAATGAATACAGCATGTTAAAGGGCCCAGACAGTCAATTCTTTAACCATGAGATAAATCAATGCACATAAATGATAGAGTGAGTTTGACATAAAGATTAACAAGGTTAAGTCTAAAGCCATGGTAGCGAACCATGAGACTATTATTGGAATGTATTTTTCCACCTTACCACCTGTGGGGAAACAGTAAATCTTGGCCTGTGGGTGATGCTGCAGGAAAAGCATTGCTGGTTTATCTTTATGGGACATTTCAGGTTCAGACTCAGCTCTGTGTTGCTGGGTAGGTAGCTAGCTATAGCCGCGTTTCCACTAAGAAGTTCCTGATCATTTCAGTCCTGTGACTACTTTTCAAGGAAGTAAAAGGTTCCTTGAGCCCACTGTTGTCTGCGTTTCCAGAGCGGCCTATAGAGACTAACAAGGGCTGCTGGTGGTTAAAGGGGTAAACACAATTTGCAGCATGCTGTTCAGTGTACACGCCCGTTCATCTAAAAAAGCAACCATGCTATGAATTCAATGCGACGACATTTCCTGATGCACGTTTGATGAAATGCAGAGGAGGAAAATGAAACTAAGAGCTTCTGTCTCCACAGTAAATCATCTTGTGAGTGTTTGATGGGTATTTATTTGTGATTAAGAATATAACCACAGTTACACAATCAGAAAATAACTTTTTTTTTTCTTTCATTCGCATCACCTCTGTATGGAAGCCCATTCCCGCCAGCAAAAAAAAAAAGAGATCACTAAAAAAAAAAAAAAAAAAAATAGTAACTTAAAAAAAAAAAAAAAATGTAATTCACAAAAAATAAAAAATAAAAAAAAAAATCCACCCACAAAATAAATTATAATAATTCTAATAATTTTTTTTTTTTTTTAATTTTACTTTTTTTCCACCAGCAAAAAAAAACAACAACTTTTGGTGCATCATCTGTAACCATAACACTGACCAGATTTTTCCAGTTGCTATAGAAAGTCGAAATTATGAGATACTTTAACACAACAGTCATAGAAGCAGCTATGACATATGAATGGATTGTGAGTACATTGAAGACTTCTTTAAAACGCGGCTTTACAACACATGAAATACAGATGATGTTTCACATGGATTGTACTGAGCAAACGCACCCTTGAATAGAATGTTAAGCAAGAAGCAGCTCTGGAGTATAAAGAATGAAACCAATGTGGCTGAGGTGGCGACCAATAAACAGCAACTGGAAACATCTTTTTTTTTTTTCTTTTTTGCTGACAGAGAAAAAGTAAAAAAAATATATATATATATTTTATTTTTTTGTAAATTAATTATTATTATTATTTTTTTTTTGTGAATTCATTTTTATTTTTTGTGAATTCATTATTTTATTTTTTTTTGGTGATCTTATTCATTTATTTTTTGCTGGCGTGAATGGGCTTCCATAGTTTATTGGTCGCCACCTCAGCCACATTGGTTTCATTCTTTATACTCCAGAGCTTCAAGGGTGCGTTTGCTCAGTACAATCCATGTGAAACATCATCTGTATTTCATGTGTTGTAAAGCCACGTTTTAAAGAAGTCTTCAATGTACTCACAATCCATTCATATGTCATAGCTGCTTCTATGACTGTTGTGTTAAAGTATCTCATAATTTCGACTTTCTATAGCAACTGGAAAAATCTGGTCAGTGTTATGGTTATAGATGGATGCACCAAAAGTTTTTGGGTTTTTTTTGCTGGTGGAAAAAAAGTAAAATAAAAAAAAAGAAATAATTATTATAATTATTATTATTTATTTTGTGGGTGGATTTTTTTTTTTTTTTTTTTTTTTTTTTTGTGAATTACATTTTTTTTTTTTTTTTTTAAGTTACTATTTTTTTTTTTTTTTTTTTTTTTGTGATCTTATTTTTTATATATATTTTTTTTTAGTGATCTTATTTTTTTTTTTGCTGGCAGGAATGGGCTTCCATACATCTGCGCTGTCTCTTGCCGAACTTTACTTTTAATGCTATCAAACAGAGAGAGATGCTTTCCCTTTGCCTTAAAATGGTCTTAAATCGACACTACAGTACTTTCTTAGAAAGTAGTAAATGGGATGATGACAGGAGATAACATCCCCATTCTTAGTCCCTCCTTCAAATCTCTGACTGGACTTTCCAACTGCAGGAAACAGCTGTCAATAGGCACAACACCAGAACAATTTGAATTCCTGAACCAATCTGAGATGTAGGCAGCAACTCAAAGGTCTGGAACCAGCTACCATCGATAATGTTACACAGGTTGCCATATAGCATTTGTTTGAGTAATAGATTGTGTGGATTTTGTTGTTTTTTAGTGTTAGTTCCTGTATTAAAATACCTGTCAATCATGTGTGAGAATTTGTGTTTTTCGGAAGCACTGTATTCAGAGGAACACATTAGAAAACAGTGCAATAAATTACATCAAAACTTCTTTGCAAAGCTTAGTTTGTTTCAAAATGTGTCAGAGAAAGATTGATTCAACTCTGTTTGTTATGTTGTTGTGCAATAGAAGGCTTTTCCCAGAGGGACAGGTTTTTATATAGAAATACTCAGTGATGAAATTCTAATAATCTAAAGGGTATTTTGAAATTGCACTTTTATATATAATGGTACTCATTCGTTTTCTGTGATCTGTATTTGTTATTTCTGTTCAGTTATTACAAAATACAATTAAGATGACTGACACACTGCATACTGCATGGTAAGTCTCTAATATATCCATGCCTGCTTATGCAAGGACAGCATATGGCAGACAAACACACACACACATAAACTCTGTCAGCGCAGATCGACCTTGTTACAGTAACGAGTCACATTGCTCGCCACACTCAAGTCAGCAGTGCGTTCACATGCTCCTCGGTACAACAACAAGGCCTCTATGCTGCTGCGTCCATTGGGAGAAGGGGTTCAAAATGTATCCAAAGGGCTCCGGCTGAGACAACAGAGGCCCGTGTTCTCCTGCTGCTGCTGCTCTGCTCCTGACCTGGTGGAGGAGAGCACAGGGGCTGCTGATGGAGAAGAGTTTCAGATTTCAAAAGTTTCTTTTTTTTTTTTTTTTTTTTTTCTACCCAACTGGATCAGGGCAAATGCAAACACAACACAGGGGTGTGTGTGTGTGTGTGTGTGCAGTGTGTGTTTATTATAGCATTTTGAGCAGAATTTGAACCGTCCGCACAAAGCGCCCACTGTGTGTGTGTGTGTGTGTGTGTGTTGTTCATATCCAGGCTGCATGCTCTGTTCTCATCACCACCTGATCCCACCAGAGTCTGTGTGACAGCACAGAGAGCAGTGCGTGTCCGTGTGCCTGAACACATGTGCTTGTGTGTACACACAGACTGAAAATGTGTACATGAGAGTGGAAAAGAAAAGTCACATGGAGCCTGTTATGTCACACAGTCAAAGACCCAATTCGTCCCATATGTGCTGTGTTATCCAGCTCTCTACTCACTGAGCTACAAGAGCAGCCTGCTTTTTTAAAAACACCAGCACAATGTGCGTCCGTCACGTGGTGAAACCGAGTCTGGTCAGGGGATACCACCCTAGGGAGTGACGGAGGGGGGATTTAAGTTCAGAACCAGGAAGTGTTTCGATGAAAGCAGCAGAGTCTTGGGGGAAGTTTCTCCACCCCTCCTCCTCTATTTTACTTTCCCTGCCAGCTTAAACACATCTGTCCTGACCACACACCCGACTCTCCCACATCCCTACAGCTGGAGCCGCCAGTCAACGTACCTGCCTTCAAGTACTTAAACCTTAAAATTGAAATTTGATTTGATGGAACTGATTTGAGCATTTTATACAGCACAAAACCGTGCTAAATACAATTAGAAAACATTAAGCTGATTGGATGTGTAAAACGTATAGTGGGATTAAGAAAGTACCCCAGCCCTCTCCACCCTTTGAGGAAGCTATCATTAGCTGCATGAATTATGTCCCTTTAGATTGTAGTACTTTCGAGTTATCAGATGTGTTTGTAATCTTCGCCGGGAGATTAAATATTTAGGTGTGTGTAGGTGTGTGTGTGTGTGTGTGTGTGTGTGTGTGTGTGTGTGTGTGTGTGTTTGTGTGTGTGTGTGTGTGTGTGTGTGTGTTTGTGGGTAGTAATAAGACTCGGTTAGGGTCAGGTTAGGTTTAGGTTAATTTTTGGGTTAGGGTTAGGATTAGGCTGGTAGCAGTTATGGTTAGGTTTAGAGTCCCCAAAAGTAATGAAAACAGAACTATGTGTGTTTGTGCATGTTTGTGTCTGTCTGTCTGTCTGTCTGTCTGTCTGTCTTTTCGCGGCTTATCTCGCATACTACCAGTCCCATCAGCCTAATTTGGTGCTCATTTATGACTGTATGGTCAAAGACACTTTTTGAAACACATACTTTGTTGACTGTTTCACACCGTCCTTGACTGTTGACTCGTCCCTACTCTTAACTAGACAGTAGGGGCAGCAAGTGATCAACAACTGCTTCAGTTTGGACTTTTGTTTCCGAAAACGTGTCTGATATACGATTTCGGATCAAACATTACAGCAGTAGGAATACCTGGCAGAGATCTGCACTCTACTGAGTACACCTTTCTTGTATTAGACATATGATACTTGAAAATGACTTTTAATACTTCTGTGCCTTGTTTCTTCATATATTAACCACAAATTCAGTATCCCCACCTATAAAAAAGAAGGCCCCCAACTAGCCCCACCAAGGTGGATACTGGCACCGCCCGTGTTATCGTGCAGAGCAACTTAAGCCATAAAACTCGTAGTGCCTTGTCACCTACTAACTATCTCCTACTTTTAAAGTTATGCATGCATGCCATGAAAGTGTGACAGGTCTTGCTTTAAAGAGGGTAATTCTACCTTTAAATGCTCCTCATAAGCCTTTCCTTCCAGTCATAAATATGACTTACAGCATAACAGCAGTCAAGTTCTTTTGGTTGAAGAAAAAACAACACTACTCTGAGCTTTTGAAACATAGCAGATAACGTGTATCCAAAATAAAATTGATGATGTGATATAAAATATAAAATAAAAACAGTAGAACATATGGCACTAAAAGAGATAAAAATTAAAATAAAAGGCTACCTCATATTTGGCAGATGTTGGAACACTGGTTCCCTGCTTTATTACTCCCGAATGTCACTTCTCTGCAGTTCAGGCTAACATTTAATGTTCTTCATGCTTGCCTTAACTTAGAATTACAATATTTCCACCGGCATTTGAAGGCAGCATAATTACTGAAGCTATGCTAGCCAGGCCCCCAGCCCCCATTCACCCACTGCCCATCCCTCTCAGGGTCTTACTAGCAGGGCTGTTGGAGAGCTGGTTGTGTTTTCTTTGTGCGGCCAGACCTCGCTATCACATTACTGCACACATGCTGATGCAGCAGCTCCCGCAGCCCCCTTCATCCCAACGCCGTCCTGCCTTTTTTTTACCGAGCCACCCAACAATGGAGTGAAACAAATTACTATTTCCATTTAAAGTAATGCCACATTACAGTTTCCAATCACAGAAATAAGTCGTTACTTTTGTTATCACCACTTCTAAATATTAGATTAAAGTTGAATTATCCAGGAAATACATCCCACCCACCCCGAGTCGCGCTGATTAATTTTCAT
This sequence comes from Leptoclinus maculatus, assembly GCA_032191485.1. NCBI lineage: Eukaryota > Metazoa > Chordata > Actinopteri > Perciformes > Stichaeidae > Leptoclinus > Leptoclinus maculatus. The sequence continues at coordinate 27,435,768 of JAVDOI010000005.1, forward strand.
AGAATTAGTCATCGTCCCCCTCGCACATCGTGCTGAGCTCAGATGAGAAATGGCAGAAGATTTGGCTTTGCCTGGAGGAAATATTCTGTCAACTTTGATTGTATCAAGAAACAAGGAGAGGATGGGAAATTAACTTGAGTCCCAATTTTAGAGGATAAGAGGATGCAACTGACAATTTTACAGCTTTAACAGGTAATATAGTGGTGAACAAAATGTTTTTCCAAAGGGGTAATAAACAAATGAATCTCATACATTTTGAAAGGAGTCAAAGACATTGTGACTTACATTAACTGATATATTAATCATCCTCATTGGCAGTTTGCTCTCTCACAGTCACTGCCTCCAATAACTCGTGTGACTCTCTTGTCTCTTGAAACCAAACAGCAACCAATATTCTTGCAATTGGTTCACTCACTAAAATTAGGGACTTTGGATTGGATTTGAGAATTACACTAAATGTAAAGCTTACATTCTTAACCGAACTGCTTGTGAGTTGGTCTAACAGCTTTGGAAACCCCCTTTCCCCGACACCTTTCTGACATCGGATTGGAGAGGCTGTGTCCGACAATCTCTGGAACTTTCCGAAACTGACAATACGACATTAGCATCCGCTTCACTGCTGTGATTAGCCAGCTGTGTCAAGAAAGGAGCCAATGTTCTCTCAAGCTGTCTTTTTTTTGTTTGTTATATATATATTTTGACTTATTAATGTTTTCTTTTACGATATAAAATACACAAGTTAATACTCCGCTCGGGAATTTTGAAGCTTTTGCGTGTCTTAAAAAAGCTGGTTGCTAACAAGTGGCGTAATGAGATTCCAAAATGTCATCACCCCCAAAATATCAAGTGAAGTCATGCGACCCTGAAGTTCGTTTATGACCTAACGTTAGCTTTTTACTTCTGGTAATTGTATTTACGCTTCAAATTATCATTTGTGAAGATCATCTTGGTAAACAAAACGTGCAAGTATCATAAACATTTGTTTGCCCACAGAGCTTATTTTCTGCAGTAATCCAAAATTGGCGGTAAATAATCCATTGGCTTTGTGTCTTAAGGAACCAGCGACGCTGTCTTCAGAGTTGGCCTATAAGAACACGTCGTCCCTGCAGCACTCTACTGTAAATGTCTGTGATAGCATAACTAAAACTGAAACAATGTTGGATTTGTGACAAGCAGTTTCCCTAGATTCAACACTTTTTTTTCCACTCTCTGTCTTCTTCAGACAGGGAAGAGCTCTTTAACTGTAACACATCTGAACTTGACCTTTGCACAAGATAAAGATGATAGAGGACAGGACAGGAAAAGCCACTAGGTCTGGTTGGGAACTATAGCTACAGTGGTTCTCTCTGTAGCACCAGACTGAAGCAAACGAAAATGGATCAGTCAGGGTGTTTATTTTTCCTCCCAGCAGAAAAGGCTTTCATTGATGGTTTTGGATATGCTGCCCTTTTGGAGACAGAGTGGTTTTGACCTGGCCTTTCTTTATTTTTCCCCCCCCTCTTTCCTCCCCCCCCCTCTCTCTCTCACCCAGGAGCTGGAGGGGAGCTTGTAAAGTCAGCAGCCATACGTTGTGTTATAAAAATAATCCAGGTTTTATTGGGATTGCCATGGGATGGTGGCAGAAAGGGGAGTGAGGGTTAAGTGGTTATACAGCAACAGTCCAGCTTACTAGAAAGAACTACACTGTTATATACTGTACTGACTGCTCCACACATCCAGACACAGAGGAGCTGCTGGAAATAACAGTGGTGGTTTCTTGAAGATAGAGCACAAAGGTAGGAGTGTTAACGTGTATGTGCATTTCCGTGCGCATGAGAGGAGGCAGTATGTGTGAATCAGCATGTGGGGGTATTAACAACATGCTGGTATTTAAACTGCTCCTCCAACAATGGGTCTTAAGTCTCCAGCCAGTGCCCACAGTCTGTCTGCTAATGGTACCAGTCCACTCATTTACCCAGCAGGATGGAGACGCTCCAATGGCTCTACGGCGTGCCAGGAAATGCTAAACATCGCTAAACAATCCTATGAAGCCCCATGCAAATTCCTGTAAACATCTAATTGTTGCTTGTGCAGCAGTGTCTGATAGAGATTTCTAAGAACTTGACAAAACCCCTATTTGCAACAGTGAACCGGATATGTCAGGTGGAACTCTGGTAACATCTTACTGGAGGTGGTTTTTGGCTAAAGGTCATTGAATAAATGTGTTTGAGCAAGTTCAAACACTAACCAAGGCATTTTCAGGGCGATACAATCACAGCTGCGTGCAGCAGGCCCACATGCGGCACTCGGCTTGAAGGACAAAGGGCTCCAGAAAAAATTGATAGATTAGAAAAGGGCACGGTCAGTCATTTGTCTTTTGTTTTTCCTATCAGAAGCCCTCAGTGTTGCTCTGTTCTCCGGGACAACATTATAAAGCATGAAAGATTGCCTAGCTTATGGGCATTTATGGCAAGTGTAAGTATTTCGACTGTTTTTCACGGCTGAGCAAGTTGCCCTTTAGGATTGCAAAGATGCCTCAGAAACACATTCCTACGCCCAGGCTCCAGAGAATGCAAGATGTGGCATAAGGCAGGGCGACTTTAGCAGCCAGAGAAAAGCTCAGTGTCTGTCCGGTTGTCCAGACTTGTGTGGGGGTCACAGCAGTGGAAAATGCCCCCGTTGGGATGGGTAAGGGTGTGGGAGGTGTCTTGAGAATTCAAAAACTGTCAACCCCTTCATATTTGTCTCATCCCTAACAAGATGAACCTGTAAAATTAGCCTGCTGAAATGGGTAGTTGTTTTGGTGGCAGAGGGAGCGCCGTGACAGGGATATTTGTCAAGAATTGGATTATAGCAGATGGCTTTCTGAAACCTCAAACCAGTGTGATTAGATTTTCACCATTGAACACTGATTGAAGGATGATTGCATTAGATGACAGCGGGGCTTGGAAATAACACCCAAAAACAAGCTTGATTTGAGCGATGTGGCAAGGATTGTAACCCTCTCTGCCCTGTTGCTCACCGAGCCATTGTCCTCAGTGATCAAGAATGTATCTCAGTACCATTTGAATGACGTACATGTTGAAGTTTATTTCAGCAATATGCTAGTTGTTACATTTACGTGTGGTGCCAGCAGGGGTTAAAGTGCAATTTGCCAGGTGGGGGAACCCCAACGGCCAATCTAAATAGAAAGCGTTGTTAGAACACCACACTTAGGGTGGCCAGAAGGGGAGTCCAGGCTTTATATTACGGGGGCACTGCCCCCCCCTTGAGACCTGCCATTACTTTCACCCTCTATAGACCATAGACCCCTGCGGGGTTTTTTACGCTTCAAGTCTATTTCTTTACATATTTTTGTCACTTAATCTGCATAGACAGCTGTTTGAATCACATATCCTGCTGTGTGTTTTGAACCTATTATCCTACTATTGACATTGATTATATAAAGCTCCCCAGTCTGTCTGTGAGCTTGCCTGTTTCACTACAGGTGAAATTTCCCTCATCCGCTACAGTGGGCGTGGGAAATTAAATCAATACATGTTACTGTTGGTTTCTTTGCTTCTTTGAGTCAGTGTGGATTGCTCATGTCTTGCTTCTGTCGCTCTTTCGATGTGTATTCCAGCGAGATCCGCCAGTGTTATTATGTATGAAACTGCCAATCAGATTCTCTTTGCTTATTAATCAAAGGTGCCGGAATTACTTTCAAGACCGTTTTTGGCCCACTTCACAAAGTTGGTGAACATGGTATACATTACCCGCAAAAGCAAGAGTGTTGACTTTGTGAGTGTGTATACGATATACTTATTGCGTTGGTGTACTGTTTTTGCAATTACTATACAAAGAAATCAACACACTTTTATGGACGTTTGATACTAACAGGAAATTATGCAAAACGTGTTGTATTATGTCAAACTGCACTCTTAGATTGTCTCCACAAATTACATTTCACAAGACAACAAAATATTTTTCTAAGGATTTGATATTTTTTGTTTGTGGGGTTTTCAAAAAGCTCTTTTCCACAATTTTTGTTGCAACTGTGAGTGGCTTCTCCGTTTCCTTTGTGCATTACATTGAGTGAGAAAAAGTGTCCATCAACAGCACACTCAATCACACAAATTACTTTTTTTTTAGTCTGAATACTGTGTTTTGCTGCTTAGATTTAGTATTCAGTATTGTTGTTGCCTGATCATGAACCCAATGGATAAATAATGCACAGTCACAGAAACACTTTTCTTCGTGCTGGAGTTGGTAGAGCTGGCTTTCTGCAAGCAAACAAGTGGATTTGATGATGTGCATTCATAGCCAACCTCTAACAAGCCTCAGGCAGATAATGGCCTTTCAATAAAAATGGCTCCATATTGTTAAACCAAGGATTTTTTTCTTTTTTATTCAGATGCTGGCCAAACTTTTGGCATCCCAAATGAGAATATCAACATGTGGGCATAACCAGAGCCCTTTTTTCCTGTGTATCCTCCTGCAAAACAACAGAACAGTGTGGGAGTTAAGCTGCCCATGTATAATTTTGCTCGTGCTTTGCCAGCGTGTTTGCATATGCATAGCTGCCGAAGAAGACTCATCAGGCAGAGTTCGCAGCAAAGAGAGTGATGGAGTTGAGGGGAAGTGAGGGCACTCGCTTGCTGTTTATTGTAGTAAGCCAGCTATGGGCCAGGGGCGCAGCAGAAGATGGAGAGGGGAGGAGAGATACAAGGGTTCCAGGAGTCCCATGGGGCCCCTACCCTGCATCCCTCAGCAGTTTTTCCCACTGCGCTGACAGGCGGCATACTCTCACTTGGGGACTGGGGTAACCCCCGCTTTTACAGTTTCCAATAGAATTTAATAACCTCCTGAAGCCATTCCCCTTTTACATAAGGCAGTGAATTGGCATGCTGTTATCCTATCAAGAGAGAAAGAACGGCGGTGAGTCAATCTATGCAGATATCCAATTTAAGCAGCAGAGATCCAGCACTGATTTATAGGCCCGGGCGACTTTGTGAAATTAGGTGAAAGAAACGTAGGGCTGATCCAGACGTTTATCTCTGCCATCCAGCTGATCTATCACCCCCGACTTTTTAGAAAATTAAGCTTTCTAGTGTGTGAAAAACACTCTCCTGAACTGAATTGCCTTGCTTTGATGAAAGCACACCCTATTCTTTCCTTTCTAATCAAACCTCCAAATGTCCACTGCAGGTCCGATAGAAAAGGTGAGGAATGTTTATGAAACGGTAATGAAAAGCAATTTTTAAAGCATTCATTTTTTTGTATCTCCCTAAAACTGCTCTGATTAAAACCTTTGCTTGTCGCTTCATATCACCCTTTAATGAATATACAAGTTGGATGAAATGATGTTAGGTTGAGCTGTAATTTCCTTCTTCCATCAGGGGGAAGGAGGGAGCTACTCATCATACGGGGCATGCTTTAATACACTCATCCCAATAGATATTAACCACCAGGCGATTGCAGAGGCAGTGAAACATTTGGGCCATTCATTTCAGATAAAGACAGGAGATTTCTCCACTTCGCTCCACAAATGTTTACCCATGAAATTGCAATAAGATGAAATGTGACAGATCAGCAAGCGTCTGAAAGCGGTTTTCTGTCAAAAAGCTAACGTTGCGAAAAGACCTTTAGATTGATTATGACAAGTCTGGTTCTTCGCCGTTTAGAATCAAACTGCCACTGCTGGGTGTTAAAACCATTCATTACTTTTCATTTCAATCTCTTTACGATCGCTCAAGACTTTGTATCCTAAATCTGTTATCAGGCCAATCCTGCCTACTATAATTGGACTGATGTCTGTCAAGTTTTATACAAATCTATTAGAGAAAACGTAAATATTTTGTTGATGATGATTTTAATTAAGACATCACAGGCAACTTTAGCATCTTTAGCATCTTCCGCAAGTGACAATAGAATTGTGCGACACATTTGAACATCCAGCTGTGAGGGTGCAAAGCTGTGAATTTCTTTTTTTCTGTGCTATTAAAAACTCCAGCAGACAATGAAAGGTAATATGAGGTAATCTCTCTGAGAGCTGTTTCCCAGCTCTAAACCGTTCCCCAGAATGAATCTCAGCCAAAGTAAACCCAAAGTCTCATTGTGATGGAAAAGTCCAAACAGAGCAAACGGAGAAGAGCGATGCAAAAAGGAGCAAGAGGCTCGCGGGAGGTGACCTGTGCTCTGCCTCATAATGAGACTTTACCCCCGCTTTCTCACCGCCTCGCCTGCTTTCTACATTTGCCAGACATGCTAAATAATGCTCCTGCAGCTGCTTGTCATTCATACAACCTTGGTACCATCAGTTCTGAGACAGGTAAGTGCTGGAAGTGAAGCAAAACAATGATTTTGAGTCCACCAGTTAGGGATATATGAAAGCTTTTTTTTGTGTGTGTGTCCTGCTTTGAAGTTGAAGCTCTTTAGGGTTTAGTTCCCATCAATACCAGCAAAATCTCTGTTGTTGCCGGAGAAGATTGACCTGAATTGTGAATCACTAGAGTTAAGCCCTATACGTTTACCATATGAAGAGACGGATTTCCCGAGCCAGCCTCATACAAGACTGTCCCGAAAAAGCTAACAGTGTGGATTAAGCTGCACTCTGCATCGGGTTGATGTCTGCTTGCACACTGTGTAGACGTCTTTATTTTTAATCAGATTAGACTGCTACAGGAGCATTCAAAGTGTCACAGCAGCAGAAGAACAGATCCAGTAAGTGAGAAAACCTTTTAGAAAACTAAGACTACTGTAATGCAATGGTTTGGCTTAAAATAAGTGCGTTTGTTATGTTATTTAAGTAAACATCAAATTAGTCAATGTTGGCTTTTGGATTCACAAGGGACACAAAACAGCGGTCAGACATCCTCCTTAAATGTCGACTATGCTTTCCACATGGACATGGTTGCACAGACGTGAGCTGACGTGGAATCGTGATGAGGACACTTTTGGATCGTTTGTACTCACTGATCAAAGTATTATTTTGCATCACGCGTACTTCAGCGGACTCATTAGAAACTTGTTTTTTTATACGTCAAAAACAAAAATCAATCCGGGAGAAAATATGTTTCCCATGAAACATAATAGATTTAATTCTTAGATCAGGCTGGTATAGAAGTGACGCATGCAAAAAAAAATCAAATATAACGTAGTAAAAAGTAAAACACCATCATAAATCGTTATTGGAGAAAAATATAGTGAGGAGATTATAAAGTTGTAATAAAAAGTTGAATACAAAAATTGGACTTGAGTAAATTAAATTGGGTGTTGGGTTAAGTGTCTGGTGACTGTAGATAGCAGCTTAAATGCATTTATTTATCTTGCGGCAGCAGAAGCAAAGTGTGTAAAGTGTGCGTCCGATGTAGCAACAGAGTAGTGCTAAAGGTTACACTTGGCAGTGTGATTGACTTATACTCCAGGAGTTGTTTTAGTCCGAGAACAGCTGCAGGGACAATAGATGAGCGACAGTGCTACTTCAGCGTCTGCAGGTGGAGCAGTCCGGAGCATTTCATGCAGAGGCTGAGGAGATGTTGTCCATGATGATTTTCGGCCATTTTTTTTCTCTTTGAGAGAGAAGGATAATAAGGATAATAACCTGAGGACTGTGTGAGAATAGTAATGTCTTCAGCATAAATACAAAAGCTTATTAAATGCATCTTCTGATCATGACATTTTTACAAAAGTGATCCTCCAATCTGTGGAAGCAATGTATAGCCTGTATTTATACACACTTCCATAACCATGCTGACACATATGTGCATCAGCATGTGATTGTGGGGATTGATCGTCATAAAGTGATAAGGAGTTAAACCAGCGGTGTGTTTAGTCAACACGTTCTCACTACCAACTCGTCAGACTTGGCAGCTTGGTCACACTTCAAACTCTGACTCTCAAGGTATCCTTCCAGCCTCAGTGCTGCACGTGTCAATTTCTGCTTGTTACATTCAAACACTCTCGGTTGTCAGGAACGTAACATTACTTCAACATTGACTTTTTTTACACAGAAAATTAACATTGGTTTCCCGGGTAAGAGTCGTGGGTTTTTAGACCAACCCATCCACCATGACCTCCTCCCGATGTGGACTTTATTGCTGTTTTATACTACGTCACGTGACTTCCTCCTTTAATCCGATCATAACTACTGAAATGTAGAGCGCCATAGCCTGACGCATAGGGCGACTGACTGTTGGTGAGTAAGTTAATAGAGCCTGATACGTCCATATACTCACTGCAGTCTAAGGCACGCATACTAAAGAAACCTGTGATGCATTTAAATACTTAATAATCTTTAAATAATCTATTGAAGCTTTTCTGAAGCAAAATGCAAATCTGCCTCTTTCTATCCCATCATATTATTTAAAAAAAAAAAAAAAAACTGCCACTGGAATGCTGTAATTACTTGCGTATCCTTGTTATTGTTTATCAGATGCTGTGAAAAACAGAGTAAGCGAGAGCTCCGAGCTGCTGACTTGCTATCAGGCGCTATCTTTCTTTGCCGCTCTGTCAGCCATTAGCCTATAATTTATGCTTTCACACTCTCAAGGCCTCGTGCTCAAAGCAATGGCATTGCTGTATGCAAAAAAAAGCGTTCGCTTTCAGTTTATTGACGGCTGTACATTCACTGATCAACAGAAACGCTGACAAATTGAGTGATCCATCACACACACTGCAGGTGTTTGAACAAAAAAATCTAAAAAGAAGGGAATAAAAATGCTCCCATTGGAGTGGAGGTGCAAATTAATCTGCAGTGCAGTTTTCCATGAAACTTTATACATTTTTAATGGTTGGAGAAAAAAGAGTGACTCTGGATTTGGTTTTATGATAGACAGTTCAAACAGACATTTCTGACCATCTTACTAAAAACTGAAGCCAGATCATTTATATAATGGTTATGTATGATCAAAACAGTTGAGTTGCTTCTTGGACAAAGAGTCAAAGCGTGGCATAAAGACTGCAATATTGTCCAATCAGCAGCATTGGATTTCCAAAGTAAGACCCGGCTGGCTTTCACAAGCCTGGGGGGTATAAAACTTGCTCAGCGTCTCGGAAATTTAGAAAGAGAACAAGTAAAAAAACACAATATAAAGTTGTTCAATGTACTGAAACTCTTATTTATTTCACGCCGACTGCTGAATAGGCAGCGCAGTTACATCAATAACAAAATTTAACTTGAGGTCAGCCACAGAACTTCACACAGGACTTCACATAATACGTCTGAAGTCTATTTTATCTCCCCTTGGGTTGTGAATAATCCCTGCAAATTAATTTTCATTTTCAAGTGTTATTGACCCGCATAGACAAAGGGAAGGGCAAGGTCTATTTGGGATTTCTTGTTTAAAAAAAGCTTTATTTTTATTTGAATTCCTAGAAGGCCAAATTCACCAATGCTAAACGCAACTTTCGAGCACGAAACCCACATTTCCTCAACAGTGTCTCTTGATGTGGCCCGAGGCCGTGCTACTTCTCCTTTTCATCACTGAGCTGTTTTTAACGCACTGCGGAATGAGAGTCCGACTCCAAATTAGTGTCCTAAATCCAAACTCATTAACTCTCAAACCACACAAATCTGTGCCAGAGCGTCTACAGACAGATGTGTGTGTGTGTGTGTGTGTGAGATTATAGGCATTATAATTCAGCCTTGTTTATTTGGTAATCTGTCTGTGTGAGGATTTGGGCAACTATCTTCGCAGCGTTTCCATCAGGCAGCATGTGAATTCACGCAGACAGTTTGTCGTGCGAGGTGCTAGACACACGCTTGCAGACGGCAGTAAACAGGAGCTAAAGTGCTGATTGTATTCCTGCAGTGAAAGTAATGACGACAGATACATAGTTGAAGATGTTTTGGTCTCAGTCTTTGTGAGATAGCCGATGTCAGTCTTAGTTTATTGATTTGGGCGGAGGTTAAAAGGCCCCATGCTGTCAATACTTACACTGAGACAAAAATAATGTGCACTATTTTCTGTGCTAATCCAAATAGATTATTATTCTAATATTTTCCTTCTAATCTGCAGATTTAATCTTTGGATCATGGCCCCATGTTTTGTGTGTTATTTCATGTTTTTGTCTTCTCCGCTCAGGATTATTAATTTCATGTCAGATCAACAAACACTGCTGTTGTTCACTCATTCTGTGTGTTGTATTCCAACAGTTTAGAATTATCTTTTCATTCTTGTAGGCAGCCTAAACTGAATAGTTTGTATGAGTTTACATTGCAATTACCACTGTAGGCCTGAAAGGACACCTTCCCAGCATGCACCAGTGCAAAAAAAATCAATGGACAATTGTCTCATTGTATGTGTGTTCCTGCATTGTGACTGGGATTGTGTTTTACAGTTTTACAGTACACAGCTTCCACAATACCAATAATGTTATACAGTTATTTACTAAAGGGGCATTCCACTGATTTCACTCATTTAGTTCAGCTCACAAGTCACATGGTGCTGTACTCAGCCTGTGTGAACAGTTGTGTAATGTCTTCGCTGGCTTTGGGGGGGGATCTTCCCAAAGTCTGAAAAAATGACTCTGATGACATCATCAGGGTTATTTCGGTTTGAGCTTAGAGACCAAACTTTTTATACAAAAATACCTCCGAAATGTTTTTTCCTACTTATCAAAGAATTAACCAGACTTATAAGTCATAATCAGCCTCACACTCTCCCTTAACTACACATCTACACCCCCACCCCAGACCGCAGTTTCAAGATTCAATTGCCTCCGCGAGATGAGAAGTCTTTTAACTTTAAAATGCTCTTGATTAACAGGCCAGAACTTAAAAACATGGTAATGTTAAAAAAAGCAACCCTTCACTCTTATAATAGCAATAACCTATAAAGACTTTTAAGACACATAAAAATACTTTGATGCTTCAGCCGGTGAAAACAGCCTTCATAGTGTCAAACGATGCTCAGTGAAGCTCAATCCTCCAAGTGAAGTAACAATAAGCAAAACACATTTTCGAGTGGAGGGGGGGGCAGTAAGGCAAGGCAAGTTTATTTATACAGCATATTTCAGCAAGAAGGCAATTTAAAGAGCCTTACATAAAACATCAAAAGACAAAGTGCAAAAGAAACATGCTATAAAACATGTATTTAAAGAGCGAAGAGAATACAAAATGTAAACAAGCTCAAATAGAATAAAACAGGTATAAAATAAAAGTGTAAAAGTTACAGTGCAGTGTAAGAAATGATTTAATGAAAGGCAGCAGCAAACAGAAAGGTGTTCAGCTGGGATTTAACAGACATTAGTTGCGGCAGAGCTGCAGTATTTTGTTTGTTCCAGATAAATGGTGCATTAAATGTGAATGCTGCTCCTCCATGATTAGTTTTTATTCATGGGAACAGAAAGCAGACCTGTCCCAGGTGACCTGAGAGGTCTGTATGGTTCAGCAAAAGCTCAGATATGTATTTTGACCCTAAACCATACAAAAAAAAGGAGTATTATGAAATAAATTATTTGACAAAAAGAAAGCCATAAAGACCTATGAACTGGTTGTGATTTGATCCACTTTGTTGGTCGTTCTGAATAAGCTGCAGCGGTCTAATTTTGTTAGAGGGACCTGTGAAGACACCGTTAACATTGTCGACTCACCTGAACGTATGGATACGTTTTTTCCAAATCCAGCTGAGACATAAATCCTTTAATCCTTGATATATTATTAAGGTGATAGTAGGCTGACTTTGTAATTTTCTTGCAGCTGTTAAAATACACTTTAGAGACCTGACCAAGATTTCTGGCTATGGTCTGTCGCTGACTTTTAATCGTTCCTTCTTGGCTCCAAAAGCAATGACCTCATTTTGGTCTTTGTTTAATTGAAGAAACTTCTGGCACATCCAATTGTTGATTTGTTCAATGCGTTTACAGAGTGCTTGTATTGGACCATAGTTTCCTGGTGATATGGTTATGTAAGTTATTGTGTCATCTGCATAATTATGGTAACTTTCTTTGTTGTTTTGAGCCAGTGGAACAATATAGATGTTAAAACAGAAGAGGCACCATATTGGAGCCTTGGGGATCTCTGCATGTCATTTTTTGCCTGCTCAGATGTGTAATTAGTAGGGGTGTAACGATACGCGTATTCGTATTGAACCGTTCGGTACGAGGCTCACGGTTCGGTACGAGGCTCACGGTTCGGTACGCATGACGAACCGAACGAACCGTTCATACGTTTTTTTTTTTTTTTTTTTTTTTTTTTTTTTTTTTAAGGGGGCGACCGTGGCTCCCTGGGTTAAGAGGGTTGTCTGGTAACCGCAAGGTCGAAGGTTCAATCCTTGACTGGGCCGTGTCATGTGTCGAAGTGTCCCTGGGCAAGACACTGTACCCCTAGCTCCCCGGGCGCCTGTCATTGGCAGCCCACTGCTCCCTATATACAGGGATGGGTCAAATGCAGAGGAAAATGTCCCCCATAAAGGGATAAATATAGTGTATATATACATTATATATATATAGACATTCTCATCTTTCTGAAAAAAAACTTAAACATTGAGTAGAAACACACACACACACACACACACACACACATAGTTCCATATAAAACAGGATTGTTTCTTTTATTTGTTTATAACTACAGCAAACAATGCTACATTTTAGTTTTCATAAGAAACTGTTTTTATTTTACACGCTGCTAAGAAGACACCCCAGAAGATGGGTCACTCAGGTATAGTTCCATCATTGTTCAAAGAATAACTTTATGATGTTAGTTTTAATGAATAAATATATTTTAAAATCAAGTACGTTTCTCTGGCATTTATAGTTTTCTACTGTATTGAAAACGTACCGAAACGTACCGAAAACGTACCGAACCGTGGCTCCAATGTACCGTACCGAACCGAACCGTGGATTTTGTGAACCGTTACACCCCTAGTAATTAGCTATAGACACAAAGTAGTCCCTGGCCTTTAGTATTCAAACCGGTTAAGTACTGTGCCAGAAAGTCACACCCAGTTGTCCAAGCAATCTACTAATATGTTCTAGTCAATGAGATCCAGTTATACTAAAACCAGAAGTCTGACACTGTCTGTGTTTAAGTGGATGTCATTGAAGACCTTAACAAGAGCAGTCCCCGTCCTGTGGTGTGCTTGAAAACCTCATTGGTAAATCAAAACAGTTGTTTAGTGTGTAAGGGGAAAAATAATGAATGCTGAACTGTAATGGAGTATTTCTATAGCGTGTCATTGTTGTGTTTTATAGTCCTCTTTCAGGGCTGAACATTTATGATAATAGCTGCAGATAAGCAGCAAGTCATGTTTTGAGAATAAACATTAAACATAATACATTAAATATATAAACACACAGATCCCAAGTGTTGTCATGTCAAGAAAAGGCTTTAGACCACCATGCATTTATACAATCTGATTACTGATATTTGTATGAGACAAAGAATCAAATATAAAAGCTACATTTGGTTAAAGGTTTAAAGGCAATATTGCTGTATCAATACATGTATTGATCTCTCGTGGAACATTTTCTCTGCCATGAAAGCAAAGATGAAAAGTCCAGCTCAGGTACAGAAGGTTTTGAGCCAGTGCCTTGCTCACCGGCTCTTCCGCGGGGGCAGGAAGTGGTGAAGAACTCCAATCTAACAATGGTCTCTTTGACAGCCGAGCCACCCTGCTCCCCAGCCCCCGTTAAAAAGGACCTCAGAGTGTCTCAGGTCAGACAGGTCGGGGAGCACTTTGCCAAAACAGACCTTCACTTTCCACACAATGAAACGGTCTTAATCAAGCAGTGTAATGGCTGCTGGGGGGCCCCTCGTCTGTGTCGGGGGCCTTGTTTCGAGAGACTAATGGGCGGAGACCTGTTTGCGTGCCTTTTTTGAAATCCTCCCAGGTCCCTGCTGTGATGCGTACTGCAGAAGTAGGCTGGGGGCGCACACACGCCGCAGCGCCACACACACACACACACACACACACACACACACACACACACACACACACACACACACACACACACACACACACACACACACACACACACACACACACACACACACACACACACACAGACTGTTTCCAGTGGAGATTGGCACAGAGACGCAGCGCCACGACCACACCGGTATGTCTGTTTAGTACGGACTACTGCTGAAACTTCTGCGCAGAGAGGCGGATAGACTGACTCATCTAGCCCGTCCCAGATAGTGGATTAAATTCACGCTTTTCTTTTATTTCTTCCCCCTTTTTTCTCCTCCTCCTCCTCTTCTTCCTCCTCCTCCTCCTCCTCCTCCTCCTCCTCCTCTGGTTTCGTGTTACAAAGCCTTGGGAGGGAGTTGCGTGGAGAGCCAGTTCCTCTGTGTAGAAACTGAATGACAGGATCATATGGCTTGATTTGCCTTATAGTCCAACCATTTGAACAGAATTGGAGGAGATAAGAAGAGAGAAACTGCGGACAAATTCGTCTGAAATTGATGAGGATGTGGAATAATTTGTAACTCAAATTCAGAAACAAATCCGAGATAACGGAAAAGAAGAGAGGGGGGAAGAACGGGATACTGGATCAGTCGTCAGAGAAACACGGAGAGGAAAAGCGCAGGACGCGTTCATTTAATCATCACCGCCATCACCATAATCACAAGGTAAGTTTGTAGCCGTTGATTTGTCGTAATGGTGGTTGCAGTTGCTGTAAGGACTAAAAGTAAGATAGACGAAGGAAGCAGGGGTAGAAACATCCTGATCCGGAGTCTCCGGGATCTCCAACTGTTGCCATGAAGCCTCCTTTTCTTGGAAATAGGACGCCGTCAGATACAATGCGACGTCTAAACGGGTCATCTGGGTGCTGTAGGTTGTCCTTTTTGGGACTCGATGTGATGCAACTTTATCTCTTCATTTCGCGCGGTGTAAACACAGCGCACTGCGGCCAGGAGCAGCTGGAAGGGAATCAACTCCGGGGTTTCACCGTAGTCTGTTTATCTTACAGCTCCACAATCACAGCCCAGCAATGAACTAGAAACGTACAACATCCTCGCTGTTCGTGCGCTAAACGTGCCATGCTTCATGTGTGCACCACTTCATATTGTATGATTTGCATGCATTGCTTCTATGTCTGGAGTGTTTTGTGGTGCTGAACTTTTAAGAACCTTTATTAGCTTGTTGGTGTCTTTCATCTTCGATGGCATCAGTGTAGAATTCCATTGATGTCCCTGTCTTACTTTTGAGAGCTGTGTTGTGCTGCCTGAAAAGAGAAGTTTGTTTCGATGTTGTGTCAAATTATGATATGCTCACATGAATCTAGACAGCCTCTTACTGAAAACATACATACGTATTCTAATAGTTCATTTTTACACAGTAGTTGTAGTTTATAACAACCCCTGCTTACTTCCAGTGCCATCTCTTGAATTGCTGCCTCTATTTCCCCCTTGTTCGGCTGACACTCAGAGAAATAAAGCGCTTATGGTGGCAATATTCCACCAACTTGAGATATTATGTTGAAGTGCTTTTTCCCTTACCCCCCCTGATTTTTTGCCTTAATGAAGTAAGTATTAGCTTCAGTTGAGTGATTATTGTAATTACTAAGGAGGAGGAGGAGGAGGAGGAGGAGGGCAGGCGTCCACACTGGACAGTGAGCAAGGATTTGTGTAAAAAGGTGTGGTGGTTTAGGAGGAGAAGTGGGGGGTCTGCCTTTGCCTTGTCTTCATTTTTTTACAAGCTGGATGGTGCCACTGCCAGTTAGCTCACAGACTGTACAGGGGGAGTGTGGCCCTTCAAAATAAAGACAGTAAGGGTTGTGGGAGAAGTTAATGGAGTCATGTTATTGCCATGTGGGATGGCAGATTACTTTATATGAGTGCTTGAGGATCCACTTTCTGCTTCGATGTTATTTTCCTCATACAAGCTTGTGGTATTTCTTTCTTATAAGGTTTGTGGGCAGATTGTTTGGTGTGTTTGTGTGTGTCTTCGTGTCATTTGCAAAGATTAATGTAACTGGTAGAATTCAGCGATAAGGTGCTCGTTGACATTTGCAGTGTAGAGGGGATGTGGCGGAGGATGATCCCACCCAAACTCAATTTACTCACCTTTTAATTTGTAAAATCAAGTTCAACAAACCTTTAACAATGGACATAATAATGAAATAAATACGCTGAGAAGATTACACAACGCTGGTAGTCTAGTTTGGTTGTTGAAACATTCATCCTGACATCTGCATTATTCCCAGGCACAGAAAAAAGCCTTGAAAATCCAGTTTTATCCAGGGCAGTTGCAACAAAGACACACACACACGCACACACACCACGCAGCCCTCTGGCCCCAGATGTTAATGCCTCCATTGAGAGAGCCACAGGACTCCTGCCGACTCGATCGCTTCATTGTCGGACAGACAATAGACTCCACATCCTGACAGCCAGCCTCCTTCCCATCTTCCCTCACACACTCCTCATGCTCCTCACACACACACACACACACACATGCAATTAAACAGCACACAGTCAGGAAGACAAAGGACCACATGCATCATGCATACATGTTAACAGCAATGCTTTTACAGTCGGCTTCAGGCATACACGTCAGCAGATTCACGTCCATTAGACGGTCTCATATAATGGCATTTTAGTACAAGTTAGACAATCCTGTTATTTAGCATGTGAGTGTGTGTTTTTGTGTGCCCCTGTCTTGTGTTGGACACGTGTTCTTGCCACAGGGCTGCAACACAAACGAGTACTTTCATAAAAGACTAATCTGCTGGTTATTTTCTCCAGCGGGCGATGTTTTGTCTATTACACGTCAAAAAACAAAGACAAATACCCATCAAAGTTTCCAAAAGATGACGTCTTCAGCTGTCTGAATCACAGCCGTACGCCTAAAGATGTTCATTTTTACTATCATATAAAACATGGAAAAAAGCTGCAAATCCTTACATTTGAGAAGCTGGGAAAAGCATATTTTTAGTATTTGTGTTGAGTCACGGGATGAATCAGTTGCTGATTAATCAATTAATCAACCAATCACTTCAGCTCAGCCTCGCTATCTTTGTCAGTCTATGCGTTTTTGCCCATCTTTGTGCATGTGTGCACAAATGTGACATAAACTCTGTTTATGACACCAAAAGGGCCCAACATTGCATCATAGCCGTGACATCGTCAGTGCACCAGATGTCTCCTGTCTGTGCTGCGTGTGCTCGTGTTTGTGTGTGTGTTTAATTGCCATCCCTGTGTCACATGCGTCGCATCAGTGCAACGGATACTGTAGCCCACATGGTGAGCAGCTGAATGCACAGTAAACTCCCGTGATAACGCGGTGATTTCTGATCATTCGACACAAAAAAGCTTTGAATGTCAGGAACACACGCGTTGACAATTCAGGCTGTGTTCATGCATGGTGTGTTGTGGGAGTGTGTCGTGGATCTGAATTTGCTAACATCACGTATTTCTGATTGTGGGAGAGGCTTTCTTTTTTTCACATCCTCCGCTGAGCAACTGTTGATGTGCCAGCTTCCCACAGTAGGCTTTTTTCTCTCTTCAAAATATCCTTTTCATTCCACCAATGTTTTAATTCCTTTTCTATCTGCATTTCTTTCCTTTCTAAACTCTCTGTCTGTAGCAGCTTTGCTTTTGTTTTTGCTGTTCCAAACTGCTCTGTGTTTCCTGCTGAGTTGAAGGGAGTTCACATCTCCGGCCATGCCCTCGCTGTTCTGATGCTGCAGATCGTCCCTGCACGTTTTTTTTTTCATGCTTCACAGTACGTGTGTGTGTGGTGTGTGTGTGTGTGTTTAAATTTGTGTTTGTGTTGAACAGAGATATGGTTCATGGCAGGCCAGATGCAAGGTCTGGAGAGCAGAAGCAGATGGGTCGTGTGTGTGTGTGTGTGAGGGTGTGTGTGTGTGTGTGTGTGTGTGCTGGAGGCGAACAAGCGGGAGGCGGGGCTGGGCTGGACAGGCTGATGTTTAGAGAAGAAGGAAGGGAAGAAGCTTGTTTACAAGACCGTCGTGGTAAATGGGCTTTTGCAGGGTAGAGGGTCAAAGTGATATGAACCTTATGTTTTCATGCTTTCTCTGCGTGTGTGCCTGCATAATTATTAATATTAGTTCATTATCAAGGAGCTATAGAGACAAGGTACTGTGTGAGAGAGAGAGAGAAGGTGTGATATGTGCACAGCTGTGAACTCAAAATATCACTGTGACACAAGAACGTAAAAGTCTGGTTCGCTCAATCGCATTCACACACGAACAATAAGGATTTTTACACATTAGCGCATTATTGACATATTGATCATATTGTGTCCTCTTAATTACCATTATCAACTCGTGGCTTCATTTCAGTGTTGTGGGTTTTGTCAAAATTGAGACCAAAAAGCATGAATCTGGTTGCTTCCTCAAACTAGGATGTTGCCTCTTGTCCTTCCTCCCTTACCTCTGGTGATTATGCCCCTATTTCTGTGCCCCCCCCCCCTCCAGAAACTTTGTTTATGATGTGTATTCTTATGTACCAGTTCCATACTACATCTTACATGTAACTACAAACGGTATGTACTACATTGCAATTGTCTTAGTGCAGTTATCATACAAACAAACTAGTGTTTTGTAATAAGGAAATTATGCACTACGCACATCCAAGGACAACTATCAAAGGATTTGAAAGGCCGCCGCTAATTTCACCTCACAAAGAGAAAGTACAATGTTTTTCTCGTGATTTAATACTAATCTTCCTGGAGCTGTCTAAACACCACCTGCAATTAATTAAATTTTTTTTTTTGCAGCCGTAGCACCTCGGTTTGTTGGATAAAAGTCTTCATTATCAACACACTCAAAAGACAATCGTTTTATAGTATGCATAATAGACTTGATTTAGTTTGTCACATTTCTAGTGTGAATACATTACGTGCTAAAAACCTTCTCAGAATCTGCATATGGAATTATGACACAGCAGTGTTTCAGTATCAGAGTGGGTATTTGGGTATTGGGGTATTTGCCGGGCATTCCCTTATTCTGCGCATGTGTTGGTGACATTTTCCCAATTTGAGTTGTACTTCTTATCAATGCGACATATGTATTGTCCAAGTGTTGAATGTTTGCTGATGGTTCTTTATCTGTTGTGCCTTAAGCTCTTCCAGCTCCTCCGGGCTCATTTGTTTACACGAATCTTATGTAATGTCTCAAAGTTGATGCAGCTGCGTATCATTTATTGATGTTAAAATGCTACAGAAGGTACTACTAATATAGAACACAAACAAGCCGAAACACACACACACACACACACACACACACACACATCACAGCCCCTCTCAGTGGCTTCAAAGCCTGTTGAGAAGTTTCCATCAGACATTGAAAAAGGATCCAGAGGGTCTTGGCAGCGGCTGTGATTGCCGTTGTTCCGAGACGAGAAGCGCTTTTGCTCCTCTGCAACTTAGCCCTTCCCCCTGAGCTCTCTGTCTCTCTCTCTCTCTCTCTCTCTCTCACCCTCTGCCTCTCTCACCCACTTATACACACTTTTTTTCCCCCTTCTTCTTCTCCCTCGCTCTTTTCGGCTCAATTCGAGTAGCATAATGAGGTCATTTTTTGCCAAAGTGTAAGCATTACCACTTATGCAGCTCAACTTCAATTGAACAGACAAGTGCACATTCAGCCCGTTGAATTAAAACTATGTAGTAAATCCTTTTCGGTGGCTCTAATAGTAATGCCAGTATCCCGAATGCCCCCGGAAACAGCCTCTGTGGATCTTTCTCTCTTTCTCTCAAAAATCAATTCAGTTAAATTAAATTAAATGAAGTCATTTTGGCATTATTGTCAAAACTTAACGTTGTTTTTTTTTACGAAAAAGAAAAGCAATATTTCCAAAACAATGGAACACAAGGCAGCAATACATGTTTGCCACTCTATATGAATGATGCAGCCCCCCCTTTGGGGCAATCAATAAATAAATAAGGCCTGAGGGAAGAAAAAGTGTTTCCAGTGAAGTCAGGCTGGTGGAAAATTCAATATGGTGCATATACTGACGTTCCTGGAGGCAAGTCTGTAGAGCAAGTACAGCTGGATGCACACAATGTTTTCACACTTGCAATGCGGAAGTTGTGTTTATAATTCTGACCTCTAATTTCCCCCCTCTCGGGCTGATTACTGTAATTTAAACAAAAAATCCTAGAAATAGAATAGGAGTAGAACGGACACTGAATGGTTTTTAAATATACAAAAGAATATAGCGGTTGTTGTCAGTTGCTTGGTGACAAACACACTCAGTGGGGCCATTCGTCGGTCGGATTGCTTAGTTTGAGGCATGAGGATTGAGATGGGTTAGGATTAGGGTACAACTATCAGGGTAAGCCAATCAGAGGGCCTCTATGCCTTGTAACTTCATCATTCCACTGCTCATTTTAGTCGTTACTGCAAAATCTCACGTCAGCGAGTCCACGGTTTGTCATCAGTTGGTTTAGTTTATATGGAGGTTAGCAATGCATTGCAACACCAATTGTACAAAAAAAATGGACGACGCAGCTCTGGCCATCCTGCTACCTTGTTTTGAATGAGAATGTCCCTTCTCTTCTACTTCGATATTCTGTATCTATTGTCAGAATGCAGTGGTGAGACACATCAGTCCAAATCTAATCACTGTTGTTTGAAATAAATGGAGGAACAGATGACATGACAGAAAGGTCTTTTCTTCAAACAAACAAAGTCTTTATCTGCCTTTAATTTGACTCTGGAGGTCTTTAGAAGGAGCATTGTGGCACTGCTCTGGGTGGCTTGTGTCCGCTGCATTATTTATGAGTAGTTGAATTTGGTGGAGGAAAGCCCTGACCTGCTTGTTTGTTACCAGCTGACCACCGTTGGCCATCTGCTCTCTCTCTCTCTCTCTCTCTCTCTCTCTCTCTCTCTCTCTCTCTCTCTCTCTCTCTCTCTCTCGCTCTCTCTCTTTCTCTCTCACGACATATCACTGTGTTGATCTGCTCTCTGTGTATGCTTCTATCAATAACTGGGTTTCCATCCAAGTTTTTATGTAAAATAGGACACATGAAGTTCGAGAGATTAAATTGATTTTTTTTTGCCTCCTTGTGATTAAGCTGGGTTCAGGGAAAACAATGTCATCAAAATTGATGACAACTCAGTATTTCAATGAATATGATCATACAGCAGGTTTGACAGTGAGCAATTGTGACGGTGCTGGTTCGTGTTGTCTGAGGAAACATTTTGCTAAGCTAAGCTAACCCACCTTCTGGCTCCAGATACATATTTAGCATTTGAGGAGAGTGGTAGCAGTCTTCTCGTATTAATTCTCGGCACAAAAGCCTTACTATTCTTTTAATGAGTTAACCACTACAGTTTTAGCTTTTTTTTTCTTTTCATCTATACAGCAGTATCCATCCATTTAGAGGGTCTTTGGCCATGCAATATGTTTTGATCTTCAAACCGACTCAGGGAGAGAAGTCTTCATCATATTTGATCCTCTTCAGATAGCAGCTGCACTCTTCGTTCCTGTTTCATCACAGCCCATCCTGGCTGTGGTTGAAACTGTACAGCTAGATCGGGATCGAGATGTTTATATGCTCTAATAATACCTTTGTCAGCGAGCCAACTGTGTTTTGGGGGCACCGTGTAAGGTATTTAGAATGTTTTCTGAGGCCCCCGATGCGCCTCTTCGTCGGTTGCTTGTTGTTTTGTTTGTCCCGACTCAGCAGATGTTTTCTGGCTCAGTCGTCTGCACTGTGTTTTGTGTACAGAGGACCGCCGGAATTGTTCTCTTTTTTTTTTTGTTATTCTGGTTTTGGTGACACGTCAAAGCTGTTTGGACCCAGTTTGAATGCAGAGGTTCCTATTGTTTACTGTCAGTGGTACAACAATGCTATGTTAGTGTGTGTGTGTGTGTGTGTGTGTGTGTGTGTGTGTGTGTGTGTGTACTTTGCATAGAGTAAATGCCTATGCATATTTAGCTCTTCCTTCTTGCTGTTTTCATGCATTGTTTCCTGGGTGTATGCAAATGAGTATGAATACCCAACAAAAGATAACAGTAAAAAATAGCACCTCATGGACTGGATATCTGCGAATGAGTGTGTTAATGTGTGTGTGTGGGGGAGATGCAGATGCAGTGGGCTTCAGGGGGTATGTTGGCCCCTACCCTCCTCTTCCCCTTGCTAACCAGAGCATGGTAGTTTGTTTTTATGACAGCCTTTTTTGGCATTGTTCTGGTCCGATAGAGCTCGCCCTCCCTACCGTGGGACTGGCCGTTAGTGGGCAGGAAGTGCCGGGAGAGCCCAGCTTGAGCCTACACACACACACAAACGCACACATACATACTGTATTGCAGACTCCAGCACGACCAGCCCCTCCTAAGCTATCGCCCCACACTCACACATAAAGTTTTGAAAGGACAATAAAAAGTTGCCCTGCGGCTTGCAGGCTGGTAAGCTGGAGCTTATCCAGGAAGGAGCTGCAGCCGGGCTAATGGCTCACTCCAGGGTAGGCACTCCAGAGGGGCCCTAGCAGGCTTATCGGAAGCAGGAGGGCCCCTACATGGACGCTCTTTTAGAGCTCAGCTGAGCTAGCGTTTGGGAGTAGCTTAGCTTTCGTAGCTGTTGGGAGACTGAGAGCTGCGCTTGCTTGTGTCGGGACGTGTTTCTCTTAGTGTCATCTCGGCCTGTTGGAAAAATCAAAGTTAGTCGTTAGCCCTCCTAAATGAAAACGTAGATGTTTACCCAGTGTAGCACCTCTAATTGGAAATTTAAAGTTAACTTAGCGTTGCACTTCCTAAAGGAAACTCGGCCCATCAAGTCTATGCTACCCTTTTTTGTTGAAAAATCAATGCTAGACCTGTGTTGCTTTTTACGACCAAGTAAGTATTTCATTCCAGTACCATGGGTCCCTTTTGGCAAGTGTGAAGAGGATGCCAGACAATGTGTGAAATACGGTTTCATTGGGGATGTCTCAGTAAAGACCCAGCATGATTTGTAGAAAAACGATTGAAAGTGCGATAAAGAGGAGTGAGGCGCCTTGTTCCCTGACCAATCAGGTTTTGCCTCATGGATCCTTTTTGACGACTGCATTATCTAAACTCAGAGTCACTGCTCCTGTTCTTCATATACAATGTTTACAGCAGCTGCCAACTGTGCTGCAGCAAAGTAACTCTTTTGCTGTTGCCTGCTATGAAAGATTTGTTCATTTTCTTTGCCTGGAATGAAAAGTAAAAACAGGCAGCACAGTGTCATGCCACAACATCCTGAACCGTTTGTTTATGTTGACGTTGCCACCTCCGCACCAACTCGTCTGCTTTGCATATTTCCCACGATAGATGGGATGAGGTCCTGCAGACATCAAGAATACCACATCCAGTAAATACTCAGGGTTAAGGTGGAGATCAGACTTTGATCCTGATATGGACAGCATCTTCATACCCGGTGGTGCTATAATGTCAAAAAGCACTGCTAGCTGCACAGCCTACCTTCACAGTAGGAGCTGCCCAGTACAACCAGAGCCTTCTCTTGGGGGCCACTGAGCAGATCCAATGGGGCAGTTTGGGGTGAACCCTTAAATAACCAATTGTCATTTGGTGGTCTGCTTAAACAAATTGACTATTTTATTTTGCAATGAATGTGGACATGAAGTTTGCAAGAATTTATTGCGTTGTTGGACTTTGAAGGTTTCAGTTTTATACTCTGCCGTGCATTGTACCAGGAGTTTTTCTCAACAGAGCTTTTATTTTTTTATAACCGCAATATCCTTAAAACCTATCTATAAAAATATGACATGTTCATGCAGCTTGTCAATACTGGCAGTCTGTGAAAGTTCTACATGGTGTCAGCCTTCCACAAGATGTATGGTTGATGGTAAAAAAGTGCTTGATTGCTCAAAGGTTCTTCAACAATGTTGGGAGCCACTCAGAGTCAAGGCATAGATCCTACGCATATAGCCACCGTAGCTACACAGTACATACATTTTGGTTTTCTTATCAACTATACATAGCTGTGGTATCTACAGTGGGGACTTTATTCAATCACATTCTCACGGTCTGCTCCTAGACACTTTTATCAAAAACATCACTTCTAGCAAAGCACAATGCTTACTTGTTAGTGCTAGCTCTGGTTAGCACCTTAATGGGCCTCAGCTGGAGCCCAGCACGATAGGATCTCCTTTGAGCTCAACTGTATTAGCAGCTGCAGCTGTAATAGTCCTGTTGATGAGGTGTTGGTCTGACTTGTGTGTTTGGGAGGGCGTGATATAAGCCACCTTTTTTCGACCGCAGGAAGTTTCCCAAAGGACTGGGAACCTTCTCAGGAATTAATTGCGTGTCGATCGCAGGGACCACGGTCTTGATAAGGTTCTGGGGGACATTAAGGCACCGGTCAGGGGGTAGTACTTTCTGAAAGTACAAGAACCTTCAGGGTAGGGTTTGCAGGGATGACTGTGATTGGCCCAAGACACACAGCGCCACTGCTTCAACTCGTGAACCACTTCATTCATAAAACGAGGAAGTACTCTGTATCGATTTAGGGCCGTTTTAGGACGGGGGACGGACGGACGGGGGGGGGATTTCTCCAGATGATTTACTGTGGAGACAGACGCTCTCAGTTTCATTTTTATCCTTAGCATTACATTCATTACGTCCTACAGGCATCATTAAATACTATGAAGCAGCAAATGTCGTCGCAATGAGGCCAAACCAAGTGATGTCTGTTTTCAACGGGTTTTTTTTAGATGAAGCGGGCGGTCCCACTGAACGGCACGCTGCTGAGTGTCTTCACCCCAGCGACCGCCAGCCGCCCTCGTTAGTCTCCAGGTGTATAGACCGCTATGGAAACGCAGACAACAGTGGCATGAAGGAACCTTTCAGTTCTTTCAAATGCAGTCCAGGGACTAAACTTCTTGGAGGAAATGCGACTAGAGAGAGAGAGAGAGAGAGTGTATTTCTGCCCCCTCACCCGCCCCTATCCTGCTCCAGACTCACCTTTGACCCCCCCCCCCCCCCGCGGCTGGCTGCACTCCACCCTCTCATGCTGCTCTTTTCCAGGCCACTGCTCTCTGCATGATGTCTGGCTGTCTGAAGAGAGGGATGGAAAGAGGAAAAAAAAAAAGTAAGAATTGCTCAATGGATGAGGCCACAGTAATATGACAGAAAGGAGGAGGAAGACGGGCATTGGGAAAGCGTTGACGAGAGGGGAAAAAATAGAGAAAAGTATATGGGTTGCCAGGTTTGGTCCACTCCTAGAGAGAGAGAGAGACAGAGATTGGAAAGCGAGAAAAAGCCAGCCTGCCCAGACAACAGCCCTGAGAAACCAAGATAAGAGTCGACCAGCAGTCAACAATTACACCATCCATTTCAAACCTGGCTTTCACCTTCTTCTCTCGCTCTCTCTTTCAATCTTTCTCACTCTTATTCTCTTTTCTTCCCCTTGTATCTCGACTGCTGTGCTCCCGCTGTATTTTTGTAATAGACCTCTCCACATGCAGCCTGTTACACTCGCACACTTACACATATACTGTATAACGCTCTGACACACACATGCACGCACACATTCATGCTTTCCAAGTATAAATTAGGTACTTTATTTACTCTATTTGAGTAAAATCATTTGGTGCTAGTTTATACTTCCACTCCATTACTTTTACAGTTAGAGGGAATTATTGTAATAATACTTGTATACCTTGTTAATCCACCCATCAACAGATTGGAGGTTAAGTTTGTACATACGATGTTCTCGAGCTTGAGACTGGCAGGGCTTAAGCTAGTCAATGTCGTTGCATTGAATTTCATTATGATGCGTTCAAGCTCTATTCAGTAAAAATGAGCTCTTGATGTGTGCAGATGTAATCTTGTAAAATGTTGTTTTTGGCAAGAAACCCAAATAAATACAGTTGTTTGAAGGAGATATTTTCACGTTAAAATAAAAAGGATATTAGAGACGGAATTATAACCTATTTTTAAGTTTTTTTTTACTATGGTCTTAAATTGAGTGTCAAGAATCATGGAATCTCTCTGGTATTGGTATAGACTCCTACATTTCTGGTATCGTGACGTCCCTACCCTTGACACTGTTCACTTGCTGAGCCGAGGCATACGTTGTGGTAGTCGCCGGTAGGCAATAAACCTACAGGCCAGAACAAATACACCCTGTTGATTTGGCTAAGTCAGTCAAGAAGGGGTTCAGTGAGCAGAGGCAATTGTTGCTTTCTACTTTTACTTGAAGATCTGAAAAAAGCGAAAGGCTCTGAATCTTTTTTTTTTCACTTGTCGTGCTCTCAAACACACTCATATTGTTCAAAAGACAAACAGCAGACAAATATGGAAGGCCACTTACATTTTCTCACAAACACTTACCTGTACTACTAACACATTCACACATTGAGTGCCGAACGTACGCCGACACACACACACACACACTTACTGTACATTCACACTGTCTCTGTAGTCTCTCTCACTCTGTTGGCATATGGAACAGTTTATCTTGCAGAGTTTTCCTTTTTTTCGTACCTATTAGTCTTTCTTTAGGAACACCAGGGAGGAGAGAAAGGCAAACTCTTTATTATGATTTTTTCGCCTGAGGTAAGACCAGCCACGGAGAACAGAGAGACACACACACACACACACACACACACACACACACAAACTAAATCTGAGCCCCTCCCCCCCCCATCCCCCCCTCTGCTTCTACGCGTCCAAAAAATCAATAACACGTCTCTTTTTTTAAAAAGCCTGAAAACTAATGTAAAGAGACAGTGGGGGAGTGAGAGAGTGATGCGCATGAACCCCACCAACACACATACACACTTACTCTCTTTCCATCATACTCACTTTATCTGCTGACTGTGCTTTTTTCTTCTATTCTGTCCATCAGAAAATAGATAGATAGATAGATAGATAGATAGATAGATAGATAGATAGATAGATAGATAGATAGATAGATAGATAGATAGATAGATAGATAGATAGATAGATAGATAGATAGATAGAAATGGGAGAATCAGTACAGTAAAGTAGTAAAAGCAAGTGTGAGTCGTGTCAAATTGAGGCGACTGAGTTAAATCGCCTTCCCTTTTTAAAATTCATTGAACGTCCATCCTCCGTCCCTCCATCGCCCCATCCATCCTGTCCTCTCATATCTCTGCGGCTGAACAGCTCTGCTTTGTGTACCAGGATTAAATTCCTCAAATTTGTCTTTCACTCCCTGTGGGAGAGGACCATGCTTTTTAATTAATTGATTTTTAAAATTAAGTTAGCTGCTCTCTGTGTGTGCGCGCATGGGTGTGTGTCTGTGTGGTGAACAGGGTGTGTGTGTGTGTGTGTGTGTGGTTGTGGCGAAGTGTTTCTTTCTCTCTTTCGCCAACACTTAGCTCGCTAGTGGAGGGGTGGGGCTGGGTGTGCGTCTGTATTCATATATCTGTGCCTTTTGAGATTATCTGTATTCTGAGAAGCTGCAGAAATGTAAAAAAAAATAATAACTTGTGGTTCTTTAGGGGGTTATGTTCTGGTCTATTTCAATTTCTTTACACTTTTGTTTTTGAACAGATAGTGAGCTGTAGACATTCTGGTAGGTTGGGTTTTGTTCCCTTTGGACAGAGCCAGGCTACATGTTTCCTTCTGTTTATCTTATGACCAGAGATGCAACAATCGATTGGCAGCTGATTGAAACCGCCCCTTCTGCAGCTGATCAGCTATGATCGGAGACTGGCTGATAAGTCTTATATCTCCACATTTTACATTTTATATTTTTTATATATTTTTTTAAGTCACAGCAACACACGCACACAACATTCATCAGTGTGTAAGTGTTTCAGCGTGAAGATATAAAACTCACAATTTGTTATGACTGCAAACAAAAGGTTTATTGATATTGTTACCCTGCAACACATCACCGTCATAATGACACACCATCGCAGTTTTTTGGGAATGCATGCAACGGCCACAGTTGCTGCTGCAGGATTACTGGTGTTGTGAACAGATTCAGACTTGACAAACAGTGCTGAGCTGCTGTGATAAATGGTAATCAGAGCCAACATGAAAAAAAAAAAGCTTCCCTCAGAGTAATTACATGCTTCTACATCCCTGCACCAAACCACTTCACCTGTTGGACCGATTCGACTTTTTCCCCAAACAACACCGACCTGCTAAACAATGGAGCTCATATATACATATAACTTTATAACTGTCATTTTGTCGTGAGTACTAAATTAACACAGAACGTGAATATTATGCATCACAATGCATTTCTTTTTTTTTGTGAAGCACATGCACAAAGTGGCAAAGTACCAGGTGTCTTTTTGCACAAGTTAGCAAACTGTTGTAAGTGTACGGAGTGGAAGAGAAAAAAACAATAGCAGCTGAATGAATCTCTTCATCCTCAGCCCACTCTGACAAACAATTCTGGAATATAAAATCATTGGCAGGCAAGTCACTTAATGTTAGGGGGTTTGCGCCGGGTAACTTTGAGACACGTCTGTGTGAGTTTTCACACTCCTTCATAATCATCAACCAGTGTGAGGGTGTGAGTTCTGTGTGCGAGGTCTCTCTTCTGCAGCTGTGTGGACGCTCGCTTTGTTCAACACAAAACCGCCCTCTCTAGAGCTGCGTTTGCCAGCGCAGCATGCTGCCTCAGCGCTCATAGCGCGAAAGGGTTGTGTTGCTCATCAGCGGGCCGCATTGTAGCCTATGCGTCACAGCGCTGGTGCTGGATCTGCTGCATGCCGTCAGACCCCTCGTCGTCTGTCGCAGTGTGTGTTTCTTTGTCTGTGTTTAAGTGTGTGTGTGTGTGTGTGTGTGTGTGTGTGTGTGTGTGTGTGTGTGTGTGTGTGTGTCTATCTGTTTCTTTGTGTCTGTGCCATTGCCTTGTGTCTCTGAGTCAGTGTGGCTGTTTCTTTGTGTCTGCATCTTCGTGTGCGTGTGGTAACCTGTGTGCATCTTTATCTCTTTGTGTCTGAATGTGTGTGCGTTTGTTTGTTTGAGGGTGTGCCTTTGTCTAAGTGCTTTGTGTCTGTGTCTTCTTTCGTCTTATTAATTATATATATATATATATATGCTTACTGTGTGTGTCTGTATTTCTGTGTGTGTGTGTGTGTGTGTTACCACAGCTGTATGACAGACAGAGCTCCTGCTCGACTTTATTAACAACATTTACTAGAAACTCTGCTGGGTTTGTCTAAGCTGGGAGATTAAGATGTGCGCACAGACACAGACACACACTGACGAGACTGACTCACAAAGGCACCACGGGTTTGGGAAAGAGAGGCAATGTATGTGTGTGCGTGTTTGTGAGTTTATGTGTGTGTGTGTGTGTGGGGGGGCGAGCTTTGCAAAATCAACAAACACATGCGCTGTAGCATTCCGCCACATTCATACACAGTGCGTTCTCACATTTTCTTGTACTGTCATACATACTGCGTCACGCCTCCCACACGCAAACACACACTTTTGAATTCTCTAAAGCACACACACACACACACACACACACACACACACACAGGCAGTTTTAAATGAGTATGAAAACATCAGATGTTTGCAGTTTTGATTTGTGTGTCTCTTCTCACCTGAATTGTAGCACAAAGTACCTCATGCCACATACCTTATGCACACGCAAACACACACAAACTCTCAAACACCTGGGAAAGAGAACCAGGGGGTTGTTACTAAACTATGAAGACATCAATGTGTATCTCTGTTTGTGTGTGTGTGTGTGTGCGTTTGCTCCCTGGTGCAGTGGCAGCCGCTGGAGTGGGTTTATCGAATTATTGGTTCTAGCAAAGGGAACGTGGGATTGGATTCCCCATCACTCATTTAAATGGAGAAGTTGCACAGGTAGACACTTTTCAGACCGGAGGGAGAGAAAGATTCAAGGAGAAACAACTTGAAAAAGATAAAGGAATAGAGAGAGTGACATGGACACGAAAAGACATTCTCATGTCTGTGCGTTGAGTATGGAGCCGGAGTCTGTAAACGATAAACCTTAGCTTAGCATAAAGACCGTAAACAGGCGGGAATCAGCAATCTTGGCTGAAGTAAAAGAAAAAAATAGAACATATGCCTTCTAATACTGCTCAGTTTCTTTCATTAAAACGCATTCTATTTGATTAAACCTATAGAGAAACAGAAATGTAGAAACAACAGATTGTGGCTTCTTTGAGGAATTACATACGGGAAGTATTTCTTGGTTGACAACAGAATGGTGCGATGACGGTGCCCAACATGCTAAAGTATTGTTGTCACATTTGGGTTGCCAGTCGGGTAACAAAAATCAGTTTTCACCAACCATATCTGGCAACCCAAACTCTTTTTTTCCTCAAGAAATAGTTTCAGCATGTGATAAAACCAAAAATACCCTTTGTTTTCATTGCTGGTATTTATTTATTTGTAGCAGTGGTTTGATATTTTGGAAAATACTTGTCGTCCAGGAAGTCTCTGCTCCTGGACCAGACATAGTCCCACCCATAACCCTCTGTAAATCTGCAACTTGTTGTCTATGCATATGTATCTTGTTTGGATTGAACCACATTATCACTTTAAGTCAGGCTAGTTTTTCCCCCTTTGCTTCCAGTCTTTACGATAAGCTAACTGTCTCTTGGCTGTTGCTTCATATTCAGCGTACAGACACGAAAGTGGCGTCAATCTTTTCATAACTCTTTGAAAGAAAAGCTAAGGGTGTATACCCCAAAATGTCGTATTATTCCTTCAAAAGAAAAGTGACTGAATTAAGACAGAGAGACAATGTCGGGCAGCTAAATAGACTGGGGGGGGGGGGGGCAGAGAGACAGTCCAATACTCACAGAAAAGGAGAGAAAAGTCAGAAAGTGCCAGACAGACCTAAGAGACAGAGAGAGGCTGAAATGAATGAAAGAATAGAGAAAACTCATATAGAGCGAATGGGAGCCGGAGAAGTGTCTGAGATGATGAAAGAGAATCAAAAAAAAAGTGAGATAGAGTGATGCAGACAGGAATAGGAAAGCGGCAAATACTGCAGATAAAAAAAAAGACAGAGGCAGAGAGTGCGATGGTTGTCGTCAGCAGCTCTCTGACTTCTGCTCGTTGACCACAGGCCTCCTCTGCACCTCATTTATTGTCAGACTTTATTTGATTTCTTTGTAGCGCTGTCATTTCCCCCCCCCCTTCCTGTTTGCCACCCAGACACCCTGCCGCTTTTGTTTTTCCATTGCAGCAACAAAATGGCCTAGTTCTTTCCTCTAACCTTGACTTAAAGGGCCAGGGGAGCGCTCCTTCACTCTTTCCGGAGCTCTTGTTGCGCTGTATTTCTCATATATATATGTTCCATTGCTGTTGATCAAAGTGCTGCGGTCAGTTTACAAAACCATGACTTTCGACTTTTATTTTATTTTTTTGTGAATTTTGGAACATCTGTCGTAATTTTGAGGTAATCCAATGAACAAAATAAGATGTTTCTTGAATTCGACACATCCTTTTTTAAAGACACCAATATGTATTTGCATGCTGCCAGCCTGTGTAAACAGTCGGCCCGCCGCTGGGTTTGGTTATGGGCAGATGTGGCTTCAATTTGCCCTGACTGAAGACATTTTTTTTCCATCTCAAATTGACTGCTGAGCTTTTGATTCGAGGGCTGACAGCATGTGTCGGCTACCAGTGAGCTTTGCGTTCATTCGGTGGCAGGTTTGTTTCTGCTGATGTTATTCAAAAATGGTCTGCAATTAGTGACAGTTGATGGAAAGTTGAAAAAGCTCCCCGGTGACAAAGCTGCGTGCGATGACAGTTTGTATGAATAATAATGACGGGTTCTAAAAAGCTGATCTTTAGGTTTAGGTTAGAATAATATCAAGCTGGTTTCATTGAGTCTCCATCTGTGATTGTGATGGAGGTGAAATAATGATTTTTCTGTCGGCCTCTAAACGCCTGCAGTGAGACTTGCCCTAAGGAGCTTTTAACCCACCTTAAAGAATTCTGTTTGTATGTTTTTTATTGGATGTCACATGTGTACGGTGTAAAAGCAGCTTCAGAGAGTTTTACACCCCCCCCCCCACGAGAAAGCTCTGAATCAATGTTGTTCTTCAGCTACTGTTACGTGTCTCAATCCTGAATATGTAGCTGAAGTGCAGACAATCTCAACCTTTTTAAAAATCAAAATCAAACTCCATTACCCTTTCCCACTCCTATACTTGAAAGAGGGAATTAATCCTCACAGCATTACGGGGCGAGAGAGCGTTCTACCCGTATCGAACGGCCAGCATACTGCATTTAACAGGTAGCATTACACTTTAGCACGGTTTCTCACTGTCCATTACTACATCATTGATTCCAGTAAGGCTCACATTGGAATTGGATAAGATGTAAGTGAGCCGGTTTGAGTGGAGAGTTTCAACCTCTCGTCTCCACCGGCCCTGACAGTTTAAAGCGCATCGAGCGATTGGCTCCCGGCCGCGCTGTGATCTCATGACGAGGTGATATAATCCTTGTTGGTCACGGTGTCTGGGCTGCCAGTTGTTTACCATTTAGTGAGCCGCAGAAACACCGAGATGAATATAAATGCCTTGGCGTCTCATCCCTTCTGTTTTTGAACAATCATTGAGTTGACGTCTTTATGTGTACGTAAGAATATATGTAAGCATATGGTACGATAGCGAATGAGGGCACTTCCGTTCTTCTTTTTGTGTGGGATAGCGTCACAAGGTGGACCCACACTGTCAAACTTCTAAACTTTATAATTCAACAACACAGTGTGCTCAAACCCAGCTGGCCACGTTTGTGTTTTCCGTACCCTCGCTGTCTTTGCCATCTCTCCGCTCCGCGGGCAACAAAAAAGAAGCACAAATACCATGAAACAGCTTGGTTGAGGTGGAAAAAGAAATTGCTTTTTAACCGAATGTTAAATGCAGCCGAACCAGAGCGAATGGTGAAATTCACCAGCTGTTCTGCATTTACTGATCAAGACGATCCACTGATGTTGAAGTGTGTCACATGTCCTGCTCGTGAAGCTCCCTTGAAGAAATGTCATGGTTTCTAATTGAACCTCTCACAGAATGTACATCATGTAATATATAACTTATTATTATTATTATTATTACGATTATACAACCGTGTTTCATGGTGGGATTCATACGAGTGATTATTCAGTTCCTACAGTTTTTTATTTGTTTGTTTTACTTGAGCTTTGCTGTAGCAAACACTCCGAGTTATGTAATTCATTCCCGTTGAAGAATCCTCTGGAACAAGCAGTATCATGGGATGTACTGTGTCTTGTATTTGGCAGCAGTTTGTTTGGAATAACTTGAAGGAGATGCATCTTGTTTTAGTGGCTTAAAAAAAAGGAAAAGAGTGCCACCTACAGAAGCTTATACTTCAATAGAACATCGAAGGGAAAAAAATCCTTCTTTGGCATTAGCGCTGCATGGCAAAAAAACACAGCCCCTTCATTCATTTAAATGAGAAAACTGCTGTGGCACAGCGGGGGGGCTGGACGCAGAGGGCTCCAGCTAAAGGAAAAGATGAACCAGGCTCTTCCAGACTGTCGGAGTTGAAGAGGGAGTTTAACCTGAAGGCAGCGCTCTTGATTTACAGGTCGATTTGTGTCCCAGACTTATGCTCATGAGGTTTGTGTAGACACAGGAAGCTCAAGCTTGTAGAATACAAAACTGCTGAAATTAGTTTACTTAGCTGCCTAGCTGTTTTCATCAGCAAAACGTTAGGGACAGACTTAGTCCAAAGCATTATGGTTCTGTTTACATGCTTGTTTGAGATAGGTTAGACGTGATCCATCAGAAAGAGCTAGAGGATGTTGTTTGTGAGAAGGGCTGCTGTGCTTTGCCTGCTGCTGATGCTGCTGCTGCTGCTCGCACATAAGCAGATGCACTCTTTCATACTCTTTGATGCAGATTTTTAGCTCCCTTCCTCTCTGCTCCTCTTCCTCCGACTCCCTCACACACTCAACACACACACCTTTCCTCCTCCCTCAGGCATGTCTTGTAGAAAGCCATCCCTCTCCTCTCCTGTCAGTGGGAACAAATGAGCCGGGGCATGCTTCTTAGTGTGTCGGTGTGCGAGTGCGTCTCCTCTGGCCTTCCTCTCTTTTTGCTTCCCCCAAAAACACAAACACACACACACACACACACCTGTTCTGCACTGTTACCCTCTGACAGATCACTGACATGCCATGTCTAGGCCATCCTGCACTGTGTGTGTGTGTGTGGTTACAAACACCCCCCCCCCCCCGCCCCCTACTGTGTCAGTCTGGCAATTGGCATTTCTCAAGGAGCTGAGGGAGGAAGGGAGTGTTGGGTAAGGATGAAGGGTGGGTGAGGGCCTTGATGTGAGTGTGTTTGTTGTCAGAGGGTTTATTAATAAAGATGACCTCAGCCAGAGTTGCTTTTTCCTTTATTTCTTTTTTTTCCCTCTTTGTGGCTCCTATTTTGAGAAGAATAATTCAATTTTTTATGTATTTATACATGAATTTCAACGCCTTCTCCTGTCTTCTCTCGTTCTCCTTTGTCATCTCGTGGCAACAGTCTGAGGTTGTTGCATTCTGTCTGCTCAGGCTCATAATGCGTCTTTGCGTGCATGCAGTCTCATCTATGTGTGTGTGTGTGTGTGTGTGTGTGTGTGTGTGTGTGTGTGTGTGTGTGTGTGTAACAGGGATAATCCGTCTTGATATAACTCCTTTGTGTCTCAGCGTACGTGGATGTGATTATGTGCTTCATTATGTCGGGCTAAGCAGGTTGAGTCCACTGTGTGTGTGTGTGTGTAGACGTTGGTTACCTGCTGTGTGTGTGTTATAGAACAGATGTCCTCCTCACAAGAATAGGAAGATGAGTAATTTCCTTCAAAGTGCAGGGTATTTCTGCCTGTCGTTCAATATGACTTGGTTAAAGGGTCAGTTCACTTGTATTTCCTCTCCGTCCATATATTTGCATTGCTTTCTGTTGCTGCGGGATGGTTTGTGCAGGATTCAAAACAGCTTCTCCAGCATTTTCACTAGATACTCAAGAGCACTTTAGAACTGTGGTAAACATGAGGAAAATCCAAAATATCTGCATGGCCCATTACTGTATCACTAGAGGTAAGGGAGAAAATATGTGCTGGTAATTTGGGTGAACTGATGCTTAAAACATAGAATTAGGATGAGCAGAAGTGGGTGCGTATGATAGACTGTATGTGGAGTCAGGTGAGGTTGAGGCAGACATGGTCAGTAGTGGAAGGTGATATCATTTGTTTAGCTGTCGAGCTCCCCTTTGTATCGGCCCCCTCAAGGCTGGAGCTGCTGCCTTGAGTGGGACAGCAAGCCCAGCAATGGGCCCCCCCGGGGTCCTGGCAGTTACCATGGAGGGGGAGGGTGGCCCTCGTTTTGCCCTCTGTCTGCCTCACCGCGATGAACACAGAGGCCATTAGGGACAGGTCCCTCCTGCAGCCTGGGAGAGCCACGTAATGAGCTAATGCATGGAGCTCCCGCTGTTACTGTCAGACACACACACACACACACACACACACATACACGCACGCTCGCGCAGAGGACAGATGCAAGTATGCACATGTGCACATATTAAGCTTCACAAACTGGAAATATGCATGTGGTGGATGAACACACACACTAACAGGAGTAGATGCGTGAATTGATCCACGTTCACATATATTAACCTTTCTCTCCGTCAACAATCCTCCGCCCATGTAGGGTTCCCTGGCTATTTGCTATTTCAGCTGCGGCTCCGACCCTCAGCCAGATACATTTTGTTGGACAGACGGCAGCAGCACTGGAGAGGAAAGCTAATGAAACAGGATATCCCTGCCTCTGGTTATTCCACAGGAGGAGAAGAAGAAGAAAAATCACTCTGGCTTTGACCTTGAATGAGTCTATAATATCAGAGTATGCAGAGAGTGGCTGTGTGTTTACCGGGTTTACTGATTCACTGGCAGGCACCATTGTTCTTCGGGGCCCACGCGAGACCTGCAATGCTGCGTACTCCCCCGCAGTGGTTCAGGGTCTCCTTCAAGGAAACGCTTGAGTCATAGAAGGTTGGTCGTCTTTGGAGAGTTCAATCACATAAGTCAAGACCCACGCTGTGAAATTACAAACAGAAAAAATAAAACTTTTGAAAGTATACTTTTACTGGATGCTTCTTTTTCTCATGCATTTAAGAATCAGGTCAGAATGCCATGAAACTTAGCTGTTGCATAAATGGGTGTCAACCCGCAACCAAAGAAGCATCGAATGTGTATTAGTATGTGTAGGTATTTGTTAACGGCAGAGAAACGGCATCAACGGGAAATGGAGGCTTAAAAGAAATAAAGAGATGGGCTAGTGTCTACTTTTTTTGTTTATTCACATTCAAGCTCAATTTCACCGTTCAGTCATGTGACTTTGCTTTGAAACCAAAACATGCAGAATCAACATTAGGATCAACTTGTCAAAATATTATTTGCAAAGTAGAATATTCCTCTTACCTATCAATAGATAGTGAGGGTTGAATCTCCATATTTCAGTGGAAGAAGTTGAACTTGACAGGTGACTTCTGTAAGCCGGACCCTATTTTCCCATGTTGTTGTTGTGGGTACTAACAGGGACAACACTTTAGTATTGAGCGAGGGCAATATAGAGCATTGACCCTGCAGAGACAAAAAACGTTTTTGTTATTGTGACTAACCAAGTCTCGCTCGTTCTGCGATCTTGCGACCTTGTCCACTTTGTTGAAATCAGCTAAATATTTAACAATGACATCGCTGCTGTTTGGCGCTGGGTACCGTGGGTTTAGCAGAGCCTTAAAAGAGCTGCCTGCTGAAAACAGAGGGGATGAGACCTGTAAGAGTCAACCAATATGGTAAAGTTGACAGCAGCGCCTTTTTCAGCATTCACATCATTATCTGACATTTCACAAGATGAAAAAGTTGACTTGTGCTTTGACACCCATACAGAGCGTGCTGTGAGAAAAAGCAGGAATCCGGAGTGAAAGTGGTCCCGTGAAAAGGCCTGTGTAGAGCGTTTTTTTATCAGAGGGCGCCTCAGCAGGGCGGATTTGTCCGGCTTTACTCCTTTTATGAGACAAATATTAGGATAAATCTCCTCACCAGCCCGGGCCCTTGTTGTGAAAAGGCCAGGGCCCAAATCAGTGCTTCACCATCACATCCTCCCTCTTATGTAAACAGATGTCTCATACAACACACACACACACAGAGAGCACTCACCCCACTCATTTTTCAGGGCTTTCCTCTTCTCGTGCACAAACACCTTAAAAGTCAAAAATACTTCTACTAATTCAGTTGAATGAACTCTCTGCCCTTATGTGGTGATGTCATCTCTTTTAACTTTCAAAACAGATGTCTAGTGTCGGGGATATATATAGCGGTTGTGGGTGTGTTGTGGATGTATTGACAAATGTGAGCTTTTTTTTCCCCCTCTTCCTGTGTGTCTTCTTCGGTTTAGCTCACACACCAGGTGCTGCTCAGTATTTTGTGTCCGTGGTGGCTCCTGTGTGTTCTGGCACAGTGAGAATAATAATCACGGCTCCTCCGCTCAAAACCCAATATCTCTTGCCAAAAGCATCCAACGCGGGCAAGCACAGGAAATGAATGGATGATAGTGGAAAGGTCCCACTTCACTGAGAAAAAAAATAAAAAATCACAATCACAATCTTTATGTGTTGATATCAACAAATGCAGAGTTTGGGGGGTTTTTCGTGTCACGCTGCAGACACAATAGGACTTCGAACCCTCTCGTTCACATTGCCAAAAAACGCAGTCGATGCGTTTTGAGCGACTGCGGTGCCAAAGGCTTTGATAGCGTCTGTGCTGTGGGCTGCAGTTGCAAAGTTTGGAGCTGGCAAAGAGGGCATTTTCCTCTGGTACTGCTAATGTTAGAGCAGTCATGAAATATAAATAGCTACAAGTTTACTGGCCATCTTAACAATGGGTGTGCAACCATTCTCCATCTCTTTTTCTGACGGAAAGATATTAAAGAGCTTTGAAGGCTTAATGAAGCAACTCTTCGTTGTATGAAATGTTTGCTAGTTTTAGTCTACAGTCCAATCAATTAAAGGCGATCTGGCAACCCAAGAGTCGCTCTCATTAATGGCTTAAAACTGATCTATATTGAGTCAATTCTTAATTAAAATTGATAAAGCTATTCATTACAACTTGTGGTATCAAATTCATCATTGATCAAACATCAGGCATCTCTGTGAAAATGTCAATAATAATTGTCAAAGCCACATGTCTCTCGAAGCCTACAAAAGGAGGGGTAACACAGAGCAGAAACTGTGTCACATGCAGGGCAAAGCATGAAGAAGACAAATGGTAAACGGCCAGCTGTATATCAGTCATTTCTATAGCTCACTGGATAATCGATCCTTCAGTAGAATACGGATGGACGTCTCTCATGAGGGATTTCAATGGCAATTGACTCTGTCGTGCCTCGGCGCTGATAATGACCCCAGCGAATGGGGGCCACCTCTAATTTTAGCCCGTAAATCACAACCCGTGGGTAACAGGCTGCACTTAGAGGGGTCACAGTTTACGACCGAATCACTCGGGGCGACAAAGACCGTAAAGTCAGGCTTTGCAGCTCCAGCTTTCTTTTTTAAAGGGGTGTGAGTGGTGGTGGTGGTGGTGGTGGTGGAGGAGGAGGAGGAGGAGGCGTGGGCGGGTGGAGTGATAAGAGGTTTGCAGTTGGCATTCATTGCTCAGATCTCACTCTGACCTTGGCCAGATGTCCACCAAGATGGAGTGTGTGTATGTGTGTGTGTATGTGTGTATGTGTGTGTGCGTAAATATATATATATATATGTGTGTGTGTGTCGTCAGCCACGCTTTCGGAGAGCGCTCGGCTCTAATAGAGACTGGCAGGCATTTTGTTGGGCTTTATTGCCACATGCCTCTTCCAATCCTGTCGCTGATTAGAGCTGCCATTACTGGCACACACACACACACACACACACACACACACACACACACACACACACACTTACCAGGCCAACCCACACACACCTTGGCACACGCTCAAAGCTCGGGCCTTTGCATGCCATTAGCATCCCATTGCGTTGTCTTGTGCACGGATCAAACGGAGCGCAGAGTTGGGCTCTTGTCGAGGCAGTTTGGAGGAAGTGACGGGTACATCGTCGCTCCACTTTTATTCCGCTCATCAGGGTGCTGTCAGCTCAGACAATGTCAAATTTGCTGCAAAGCAATTATAGGCCCGGGCTGTCACAACTGGGCCTGATGAAGAAGGCTCCTACACAGCAACACACAGTCAGGCACACTCTGCCATGTTCACACACGACGTGGGTACACGACACATCCACCCACCCACGCACGCACACACACACACACACACACACACACACACACACACACACAACGCATGCATTTACAATAAGCATGCAGGCGATTAGCTCAGAAGTACAGGTTTAAACTGTTAGTCATTGCTGATTCATAAGTGGCTGGCTGGCTTCCACACAGCCCCTCACTGTGCTGCCTGTCAAACACACAGGCAGCCAGCAGCTGGAGGTGTGTGTGTGTGTGTGTGTATGTGTGTGTATGTGCAGGTGTTCTTGAAATCCTGCTTTTTAACCAGACCCCTCTACTCCCCCTCCACTTCGCCCCTCCTCCTTTTCCGCCTTGTGTGTGTTTGTGTTTTGGAAGAATATGTGTGCGCATTGGTTTGTGTGTAGACGACGTGCTTGCATATGTGTGTGTGTGTGTGTGTGTGTGTGTGTGTGTGTGTGTGTGTGTGTGTGTGTGTGTGTGTGTGTGTGTGTGGAGCCTTGCAGGCGTTTGGCTGCTGTTTCCCTGGATGAAGCCAATGGAAAGCTGAGGTCTGGATGACTTACTTATTTAGGAAAAATCTACCAGAGATGGCCAGTATGCTGCTGTGCTGTCACATAGTCGTCTGTGTGTGTGTGTGTGTGTGTGTCTATCTGTGTGTGTGTGTGGGTTCATCCAGTCCTATAGGTAGCACAGCCAGTGGCCTCAGTAGCAGCAGTATATTTCATTTCGGAGAGATTTTCTTTTTTCCAACAGCCTTTAAAGTTCTTCTGCTGCTGTTAAAGCTTCAGCAGACACGCTGCCGGTTCAGTCCCAGGTGGAGACTCTCACTGAAGGGTTAAACGCTCTACCAGCAGCAGTTAACACACACACACATTCGCGCTCATATGGTGAGTGACTCATAGCCGTGATGTTTCTCATTTAGTCTAAATTCACTTTCAAGCGCATTTAATTAAACTAACTCGATTTTGAAGGTCCTGCCATCAAATTGATTTTTACGTAACCTGCCTTTTTATGTTCTTGCAACCATCAAAAGAGGATTCATCCCGCCTTTGGTTGCTCTCTTTTTTTAGAAAAGCAAATCAATGGGAGGTTTCACATTGTCCCCTCCCAGTGATGAAGGATTAATAGATTTCTTTTGGGTTGAAAAGAATCCTTCTACTTCTTTGGATAAATAGGCCATGTGAAAAGCTACCGTGTTGTTACAAGGATTAAAACACAGCTGTTTTAGTTGACATTTTGGAGAGACACTGTTTTTATTTTTGTTTTTCATGTAACAAGGGCATCATGACATTCACATAAATCTGCCAAAAAGTCTAAATTAGAGACGCTTTTCACAGATTTCTGATTTATTTTTTTGTGAGTTATTTCAGGGTTTGTGGGGTTTTTCTCGCATCCAATCAATAAAGTCTGATGGACGTCACAGCGTTTCCAGTCGATATAGTGCAGAGCAGTGTGCACACAGTGTAGCAGGGTTTCCAGTGTCTAGTTTATTGACAGCAGTGAATGAACTATGATGTGTCGGAGTTTTTTTTTGTTGGCTCTGTATGCGCCCCTCTGTGTAACACTAGCTGTCCCATACGTTACCGACAGTATCTGCTTGGCTCTCGGCGCTTTACTCGTGATTGGTGAGCCATTGATGTTGACATGAATCTTAGCCTATACACACACAACCTACACACACACACCGGCTGAGACTTGGCTTAGTTTTGTGATCTGCAGTGGGATCCAATGAATGTGAGCAGCCTTAAGGGTCCAGGTGTGTTTGTGGCTTTGTATGTCAGAGTGTGTGTTTGATGTGCGTATTAGGACCCAAAACAGCAATTCAAATTCAACTTTGGTGAACTTCGGCACGTAGGTTCATGCCATTTGCCATTGACCAACAGCAACATAGCTTATCTTTGAAGGAAACAGAGAGTGCCAAATGGAGGAAGCTTTTGTAGCTTGTTAGCTGTTTTTCTGTTGCATCATCCTCCCTTTGTGCAATCTGCTCCACAAATGAGGGGTGATTTTCAGACAGGAGTTGATGTTACCATATGCTCTAAATACAAGTTTGAACGACCACTCAAACCACTTGCAGAGGCCGGCTCTCCTTTTTTGTTCCTCTTTTTTTCTCACTGGTTCGCAAAGCTGGCTTCATCTATGAATTTCGAAAAAAGCCAATAGATACAAGTGTGTCAGACATCTTGAGCGATTTGCTTTTTTTTACCAAAATGGTCACTCAAGAGACGCATTTTGTTCCACTAGCTGCTGTAAACTCAATGCCATCTATCAATTAGCATTTTGGATTGATCTGTCTGAAAGCGTTACTGTCTATTGTAGCTGAACATATTGGCATCTGCTACAGCACTTTTTATTGAAATTTGAAACCTTTAATAAACCTAAACAACAATTAAATTGTTTGCCTAAAAACTATGGCTCCCATAGAAAAATACCACTTTATTACTTTGGTTCTCTATTGTGACTGACTAGGGCTGCCATGTCCCTGTCTGGCTAGCGTGTTCGTGGCTAGCTCGCCAGCTTCAGTAGTTCACCAACTGTCTGTGTACATCTGAGTAGAACACTTGTTTGTCTGGGTGTGTACTTATGCGTGTGCACGGACTGGCTGCCAGGTCTTCTCTGAGAGAGACATTAAAATGATTAAAGCAGCCTTGTGCCAATCTCACATGGACTTATGTGCACGCACACACACAGACACACAAAGCATCCACCCCCGTCACTCATTAACCTTCTCTTGTTCTTCTCCTCTTCTCCTTTAGCCCAATGTGAACTTCATCTGAGTCAAGTGTCTCGATTCAACATTCACAAAGACGAGAGAGAAGCACAAAAAAAAAAAAAAAAGCTGAAAGGGAGATCAAGAAGAAGGCACACAGACGCGCGAGGGAGGAGAAGAAAAACAAGTAAGGACGTAAAAACACAAGAAAGGGTGGAGAAGAAAAACAGCAGCATCTTTTTTTTCTGCCTCCCCTGAAACCTTCCTCTGCTAAAAAGCAGTACTGGTAGTGTGAATGAAGGATGAAAACAGAGGGAAGACAGGAGGGGGCTGGGGGGGGGGCGGGGGCATGTAAAATGAGCGAAGAATCAAAAGAAATAAGAAAGTGAATAGGAAAGGAAAACCATGCAGGAGGGACGGGAGTGGTCGTTTTCAAAACAGGATGAGGAAATTACAGGCATTTTAGGGTACTCCTCGAAATAAATTAGACCGGAGCGAGACAGAGAGAAGGCAGCGGAGAGAGAGCATGCTTGAGCCGGGAGATAATAGGAAAGCAAACAACAAGTCGAATTTGAGCGGGATATTGGATTCCAGATTTCAGGGCATTTTCCTTAAGAAATATGCTGATGGTGGTTATGGGTTTGAGGATGTGTGTGAGTGGGATGCACGCACCCTTTTCCTCTTGTATGTGTGAGTGAAGGTGAGGCGGCCATATTTCGCTCGAAGGGTAAAAGTGGAAAACAGGGAAGAAAGGGAAGAGAAGAAGAGAAGGAGAAAAGAGGAATCCGTGGATTGCAGCACTGCCACGAGCAGAGTGAATATGGCAGCCCATGCACGGAATTTAAAGTTACGGTTTACTGCAAATACATTTTACGAGTTTATAGTTTTAGTCTAAATGCATCAAACTATATCGTGTCATTTCCACTTTATCTCTATATTTATCGCTGGATTTAACGTTTGAAAAGGTATGAAGCTGGATATCGATCAAAGAAGATAAGGCAATGAAGGTTTTTTCTTAGATTACCGTCATTTGTGTCACAATAAGCTCATATTTTTGGGGAAGATGATGCAAGACCTACCTTTGACAAATTGTCCAGATTGTTCCCTCATGCTAGTGTCCACACCTCACTGAGATCCCAATTTAATGCGAGCCAGGCCACCTCGGTTGAAACTCGGCAAGAACCGATCTTGGAGCTCACGGATTTGACAGTCAATGCTTCCTGTGTTATATAAATGTGTTACCACAGCCTTCGACAGCTAAGGCTGTGGTAACACTTTTTTATAATCATAGGCCTTGTTCAGACTGCAAGCTTGTATACATTTTTGACAATTTTTGACATATCCAGATTGATTTAAAAAAAAGGGTGGACAGCAAAAAAAAAAAGAAACCTCACGAAATATGGATCCAAACCACATTAGAGATGGTTTGAAATGCGTTTCTAATCGTATTTCTACAAATCAGATTTTAAAGTGTGATCCAATGTGATCGATTGTAAGGACAGTCTGTCTGAAAGATCTGAGGAACAAATATCCACAGAATCGGGAGTTGTAATCCATAACCGACACTTCCGTTGTGCCCCCTTTACTTCTGAAATCAGGCCCATGCCCTTGTCATAGTGGGACGCGCTGGATATCACCATGTATGATGTGTATGTGAGAGAGACTGGTGTGTGATTTACAATCCGCTGTCGGTTTGATCAAGCGAGTGGTACTAGACTTAAGTAATTATTTGTATCCCAACTTCCACACACAGAGCAGCACAGAGAGCGATGCACTCAAGCGCACACAAATACCGTGACAACAACGGCCGATTCGTGCACACACACACATACTGCAAACACAGAGGCGTGAAAAAAAAACAGCCTCAGGCAACATTGTTCTCTTCCTCAATCCATATATATGTGTGTGTATGTCTCTCACACACTGTCACAATATCCCCCGTTCTCTCTAATAATTCTGGTAGTGTCTCTCTCTTTCTCTCTCTCTCTCTCTCTCTCTCTCTCTCTCTCTCTCTCTCTCTCTCTACCTCTCACACTGCGCGTTTATCTCTGTGAGGATATTGGTTGACGATCATAAATAGCTTTTCCCTGACAGGGTGCTATCATGGTCACCGAGAGCTTTGGGAGGAGAGGAGGGGGAGAAAGGGAAAATAAAGAAGGGACATTACGGTCAAGGGAGGGAGATGGAGAGAGCGATAGAGGGAGGAAGAGGAAGGTGGAGGCTATGTACATCAAGGCTGGGTGACAGGTGTCAGGTATCCACAGATAAATGTACTGCACATGTAATACAACACGACATGCTTTATTTCCTAATCTTGTTTTTTTTTTTTTTTGTATATTGTATAATATTTTAGTGACGCAACTCCCTGTCTCCCTGCAATTATGTTTCACATAAAAACACTTTACAGTATGTCTGCTCCTTCCTGGTAGGCTTTTAACGTGGAAGTGTTGACTTTCAACCACCACCAATGTCTTTTTACATTTCTGTTTGTGTCTGGTGAAAAAAAATGGTTCTATACCATTATTAATTAATACAATTTAGATGTGTTGGTACTATTCCTACACATATTCTACAAATTGCAAGTTGGAGAGTTTTGTTTTTGTGTTCGTTTGTTACACTGCCGTCTAAGATACTCAACACTTTCACATTCAGTTTTCACAAACTTCAAAAGTAGAAGGGATTACAATTACAAGAAATGAGAACAGCATATCTATAACAACGACAGCGTTGTTGTATTGATTTAAATCAGTGCTGTGTTAATGTACGTGATGCTGAAATGCTTTTAGGCTTGTTAATCACATCAGCCATTATTTGAGCAACGGCTTTCCTGTGAGATTTACAGGATATTAACTCTGTTGCAGTAAACACGCAAGAGGCCTCTGCTGCCACTTGTAAGTATATTGACATCGCCCAAGTGTCCTGGCACACACGGGTTCCCCTCCGTCGGGTTTGATGAGGTGGACGGGCGTGTGCCTGCCGCATCTCGCATTCCTCCGTCCTCTCTCTCTCTCTCTCTCCACGCAGCAGTCCTTGTCTCTCTATCGATCCCAGCTTATCTTCCCGTAAACCTGGACCTTTTTTTTTCTCTCCTGCTCGCCTCGCCACCTCCTATATACCCTCCTCTCCTTCCTCCTCAT
The DNA here is from genome assembly GCA_032191485.1 of Leptoclinus maculatus. NCBI lineage: Eukaryota > Metazoa > Chordata > Actinopteri > Perciformes > Stichaeidae > Leptoclinus > Leptoclinus maculatus. The sequence goes on from JAVDOI010000005.1 coordinate 27,480,688, forward strand.
TGCTTATCGATCAGAACCGAGTGTTCAACAAAGTAGAGAGCGGCCGGTGGTTAATGTAGAGCCGGGCCAGAGGAGTGCTGTTTGCAGTTTCGTGTATCGTCTTTCCCTTTTAATGGTCCCAAATAGGCTCTAATACACCCTGTGTTAGGGCGCCGAGGCCCACCACTCTCTTCTCACTCCTCTCACCTTTCACTGCGCCTTTCTTCTCTTCATCAAATATCTGTCTTCGCTGTAATGTACTGTACTTCCAGGTGCATTTTTAGCTGATGAGTGTTGATTTCCCAAACTGTATAGCTGTCGTTGGCAGATTTTTTTTTTTTTCATACATTTATTCATCCAAGGAAGGATTTCCTTCTGCTGAGTATGCACACGCTTCTTTAGCAATGTCCTGCTTTGCATTTTTTATTTTTTTTTTACAGTAAATGCACATTCATTCCTAGGAGCTGCCCAGTACAACCACAGTCTGCTAATTTTGGCCACTGGGAACTGGCCATCACCAGAAGCACAACTCGTTCATTGTGTCCAGTCTCCTCTCAGTCACTGAGCACATTGAACCGAGCTTGGTTTAAGTGCTTTGCTCAAGGGCAATTTCTTTATTAGTAGTTGTTGAGTCAGGGAAAAGTGTCTCTCGCTATTTGCTTTTACAGCGTTAGCTTGCCTTCCGGGGATTTGAATGGCTTATGAATGAAAAGTAAAACAGCAAAGTAAAAGAATAAAAGTGCAAGCGCATAATCGCCGTGGGAGACCGGGGTGGTCACCTCTATATTTGTAATGACTAGTCACCAAATGCCTCCAAAAGCTAAAGGTTAATGTTCTCCAACTGTGAAACCAACTGCAAAACACGCTGGATGCTCGCTGAACTGCTCCCGCTTCCTGTTAGTGTTCATGTCAACAGCACTAGTGAACACAACACAGCTGTGCACGTGGGCTTGTGAGCACGTTCCAAAGTTGTTGGTCAGTCTGTGTGCTCCGCGGCATGTTCAGTTGATTACTATGGCAGGTGTGCTACAACATCACCGATACACATGTTAACTGTAAACCAGTGTGTTACTGCTCACATCTGGTCGGTGGTTTTTCGGGCTGGTGGATGGTCCTAGTTTCATTAAGTCGCTTGTCTTTTGACAGTTTAATTGTCTAAACAGTTCTGCTGTGAGCCGTCGTTAGCTTAACCTTAAAGGTCCAGTGTGTAGGATCCAACGTGAGCCGGCAATTGCAAAACCGCAATAAAGTCGTAGGCGCAACGGAAGTCAGACGGCGGCTGGCGGTACAATGGTGTGGGGACTCTGCAGCGCACGTAAACCACAGTTTCACAAGTGTGCCAGGTAACTAACCGGATAACAAGAAAAGACAAAAAGGCTCCCTCTACAGTCAGTGTTTGGTTTGTCCATTCTGGGCTACTGTAGAAACATGGCGATGCAACACGGTGGACTCCGTAAAGAGGACCCGCTCCCTATGTAGATATGAAAGGCTCATTCTAAACTAACGTAAAATACAGGAATTCTTAGTTTTAGGTGATAATACGCTGATGAAAACGTAGTTATGAATATGATATTCCATTTCTGCTACTAGTTCCCCGGAATGCTACGTATAAGTGTATCATGTTACAACACTAAATGGTTATAACAGTTGCATTCGGTCAAAGTTGAAGCAGGAAGTCTGTAAAACTCGAAGGTTTTTACTTCATCAGACTTCTTGCTAGTGACGTCACTTTGTTCCCAGCTTTTAAGCAACTAACTTGATGAGTACAATTTCACAATGATGACGATCAGAAAGCAGTTCAGCTCCAGTTTCAACCATTTGCTGTAATAATAATTCATTAACACGCGTTTTAGTTTGGGGATGTGGTCCATGTGACGCTCTGGCTTGACACAAACAACTTCCAACTACTGTAAAAGGAGATAAGTATATCAAAAAGCTAGTTCATGTGCCTAAATAAGAAACGTTACCATTACTAACCCTCAGCCAGTCGTGTCTCCTCCTTTCAGTGCTGTATTTCTCTCTATCGGCTGTCATTCTATTTTTCTCTTTGTCAGGGTAACCCTCCCTCCCTTCCTGCCGACTTGCTACTGAGGTTGTGTGGGTTGTTTCTATAGGAGTCCAGCTAGGTGTAACCTTTCTGCCCCATGGCACCTCACTGGGATCCAGGGCTCTGGCCTCAGCGTGAACTCCTGAATTCTTCCAGAAAGAGAAGCACAAAGAAGTGACCCGAAGACAGACAGAGAGAGTGGGAGGGAAAGAGAAAGAGTGCTACCGGACGGACAATTAAGACACCTTAGGAGCATAGTAGGCGGTCTCCCCAGGCCAGAATACACTTGTTTCAGAGACTGGCAGGCAGAGAGTGAAACCAGAGCGCGAAGGGAGATAGTGTGTGCGTGGGCGTGTGTGTGTGTGTGTGTGTGTGTGTGTGTGTGTCACAGTGTTTTGCATTCACACGCCCAGCGGTTGTTTTTCCCGAAATGAGACAGTACGTCGGGTGCCCGCAGGCGTCAATATGACCATTTCTATTATTCAGAGCTGATTACAGCGCTAAATCGTACAGCAGTGAATGCTTTTTAATGAGCTTTGAAAGACAACAGAGAAAGTTTGTCAGCTTTTTTGTTTGTCTGAACGTGGCCGGCGGGGGAACAGGGGCATATTTGCGGGACTGATTTGATTAGTGCGCTGGTGTGCGAGGAGCAGGTTTGCAACATATGCGAGTGGTGAGACTGGTGAGATGTGTAGCCTATGACACGTGATAAAGAATCCTTTTATGTTTTGCATGTGTGCACAGTGTTTGTGCGCGTTATATCCACATAAATGTATGTGGATTTATGTGGATATGTTTCTGTATAGTCCATATAGCTGTGCAGCAATTATATTCAGTATTTAAATAAGCACCTAGCTAGTTAGTTAGTCTGGATGAAAGTGTGTGCGTGTGCATTTGTGTGTCACCTTGAGCATGACTGATCGACTTGTGGCTTTATGGTGATCATTGAGTAGTACCGTACACACACACACACACACACACACTTGTATATGTGTATTGATGAAAGGTCCGAGCGCTTTCCCAGCATCCCCCCATGCAGGCAGGTCGAGGCAGGGCACAGTGCACGTGGGTTTTACCATTTCTCACTGGCCTCATGTGCGCACATCAGACACAACATACGGAGCGCTGACAGCACAAGGTCGGCCAGGGAGAAAAAAAGGGAGAGGGAGCCCTTGATAGAAAGACTGAGAGAGAGAAAAACACAGACTCTGTGTCTGCTCGCACATACGTAACCTGGTTAATGTGGCTTTTCTGAGGTAATCTTATTTCATACATCTCCAAGTAAACGAAAAACATGGTTTCCACAATCAGGTTAAAGGATTACGAGTAATCTGGTTAATGTAGCTAGGATGGGGAATCTATCACTGATGTTAAGGGTGGGCGATGGGGAAGAAATATAATGTGATTTTTTTTTCCTTGTCTAAAAAATATATGCCCTTTCGACATAACACCACACCAAGTTCCACTCACAAACTGAACACTTTAAAGTTGGTTTAAAATGTCCTTCAATGTTCATCAGTTACCTTTCCAAAGATTTCTCAATATCCACATGAACCACTCTTCCCACATGTGTATATTAGATCCACCACACGGCACTTAGAAAAAATTAAAATATGTCACTTTTAAAGCCGGTTCGTCTGTTACTGCCGTTATTTCTTTCTTCCACAACAGTGGTGGAGAACACCAGGATCGAATGTCAGGAGTTGAGTTTTCATTGAAACAGTATTATGAGGGTCTTTTTTTAATGTAATATTCTCTGGTACAGCTCTGCTAAAAACACTGAATCGGTCAGCACGTTAGAGACTAAATTGACGCGTCATTCACGCCACCTGGCACGATTTTGCGTCTACTCGCGTCCATTTGCGTCTTTGCATTGACTTTTTATATAATCTAGTTTGGTGTGAACGCGGCATTTAGGTGTTCGATCTATAATCCTCGCTCGTCTCTGACTCTGGCTGCTTTAAGTAGAGATGGAGTATATTGCATTTGGGAAGATCTTTTTTTTCTAAATAATATATAACAGGGTGGAAAGTAGAGTAGAGTTCTACAAACAGCACATGACCAGATCTGCTCTTCTTACTGATTAGCACCTTTCACCAGAGACTGATACAGAGTGAAATTAGCTACTGTAGTGATTGGCTGGAATTAGAACCATGAACCTCTTGGGAACAGGCTTGAAACCCAATGATTAAAAGCTTTTGCGAAACAGAAAAAAAAAGTCTCAAACTGAATGAATTTCTTTCAGCTTGTTTTTTTAGCTCCTTGAGGTAGATAATGATGTCTGCAAAGGGTGTTCATAGATTCAGTCAAATACCTCTCAAATATAGAAAAACAGAATCTGGTGTATTGCTAAGTATGGTTGTCACGTACAAGAAATGTGCTTCGGTGTATTGGTACGTAACATAAACATAGTGTCATTACAAAAATCAAGAAACACAAATAAAGAAATGAGTCCATGTCAGTGGGGGGGTCCCGGGCTTTATCTATGAAGCCAGTTGCGGATGGTAAGAAACTGTTTTTGTGGGGTTTTGGTCCTGATGGACCACAGCGTCCTGCCAGAGAGGACTGATTATAAACCTTTGTGTGCAGTGTGGGAGTGGTCTGCCACAATCTTCAGGGTTCTGGAGGGTCTGCAGATTGCAGCCAGTCACCTTCTCAGTGCCGCGAATGATATGCATACTAGATGGTGATGGAGGAGGTAATGATGGACTAGATGATGGCTGTTGCTATTTACACAACAAGCAGATGTAAGGTAGCATTAGCATTCATTTGGAAATATGTTCACCTGATGAATGTATCTGTTTTGGTCTCCCCCACCTCCTAAAAGATGTATCTGTCTCTTAATCTGTCTCTGTTCACCAGCTAGTGGCTACCTTTGTCTGCCTGCTGTTTTGTGCTGTTAGCTAGTGTAGCGGGGGAGTTTTTATAGCTTTTTCATTGTAAACCGCCGCCTGCTGTGACTGGCAACGAGGTTAATGAGAGCAGTGACACTGAAACAAAACATTGAAGTTACAACCGTAAAAAAAACTAAATAATGACCTGAAAGACGCTCTAAAACACTGGAACCACAGAGTCTGTGATAATTCTCTGTGAATTCATCAGTGCGAGAGGCCCCTTTCAAGTTATATGGAGCCAATTTGGCCCACAATGTTAAATATGTATTGGTGCAGCTTGAATCTCTGTAACACAGGCCTCCTGGTTACTGCATCAAAAAATGGTCTTATCAGTAAAAATGGGGATCAACTATAATTTAATCTTTGTACTGAAAGTTCAATAGTTGAAATTAAATATCCCCATGCCACGTCCATTCCCCAAATGATTGGATTAAGGTCCGACTCCATCAGGCGTGCGTTCACCGCTACAGACCAAAGGCACAGATGGTCCCGCCGTCCGATTAGCTGGCCGTCAGTCTCTCTGGCTTCATCTCCACTGCGCCTCCTCTTCTGTCACTTCCTCGGGCCTGAGCAGGTGTTTGGCCCGCAGTTAGAGTCCAAATCAGATCCATTTCATCTGTAATCAGCGGGAGCCCCTGGCACTGATGGAAGAGATCAGAGCGCCGATCAAAGAATCATAAGCCGACCACGCCTGACCGGCCAACCATGACATGGACAAGGCGAGGTGTGTGTGTGGGGGGGGTGATGTGGCCGAGCGAGTACAGTAGGGATGAAAGGAGAGAAGATGGAGATTTGAAGGCCTGCAGAATCTCCCAGGGGAGAGACATGAAAGAGCAGTGTTCTGGGGGGAGGTGGCAGCGAGGGAGGCAAAGATGTTGCACTTCACACTCTCTCATGGGAGGACGTTATTTTATTTTTTGACATTTCCATCAAGTGGAAATAGATTGTTTAAAGTCAAATGCGGTGCTCCGTTCCGCTTCGGTTTGAGGTAATTAGGATGGGTGGGGAATTCCAATCACCATGTGAAAGGAAAGTCAATGACATTAACTTGATGCAGTTGAATTGCTAGATGCCCCGCTTGCTGGTTAGCAAATCATTAATTGTGTGCAAAATATGGGAAATCGTGTGCTCAGGTGCATGACACTTGATGGGTGGCTCGCATATTGACGGTAGCAGTTTTATAGGGGTATTCCAAACACTTTTTTGAGAAGATGATAACATCGCGTTGGATGTTTCAGAAGGACTCTGCTGTCACGTACTCTTTCAAATGAGTTCTTACTCACATTCACACACTGCAGCATGCAGCTGATCAAGCAGTCTTTCATCTGTGCCAGCACATCACCCACACACACGCAGCCATAAACACACAGCTCTTTAACATAAAGACGCAACACCCATTTCTTTCCCACCTATGTTCTCAGATATGCTAGTTAATGCTATCACTTAGATGCAGGCTCACTCGTGCTTGCTATTGCTTTAAATGTCCACGTGTGTCTTTTGTACAAAGACTCTCAGATGCTGAGTATGGTGTGGGTGTGTGTTCCACTGTCAATGGAGTGTCCCTGTTTGCTCCATTAACTTCACACTCTGAATAAAAGCTCTGTTGTCTTCATCTTTCTTGTCACTCTATGGGGAAAAGCTTCTCGGTGTAATGCGGAACCTTTTTTTACAGCCCTGTTGCACGAATGGCTCAGTAAGACTGCGAATAAGTGCGAAGAAATAGCACAAAAAAAAATGAAAGTCCTTGATGACGTCCCTCACTTCATATCCCACAAGCACGAGTCATCAATTTAACAGAGAGCGCTGTAACGTGATATTTATTTCATAGCCATTTTGCTCTGGACTTGAACTCTGAAATCTCCTCTTTGATATGTTGCACAAGCCGAGCCATTGTATATTTTTACATTCATATTTCAGGCATTATTTAGCTGCTGAGCGACTTACAGCGTGTGAGTTTAGATTCAAATCACCAAAATGGTTTTTTTGAGGGCTGATCTCTCATCTTTGATCAAAACGTTTCAGCTGTATAAAATCATATAAATTGGTGAAATTATCATATGATACATCTGCTTCCAAGGCTGTCTGGTGGGTTCACAGACTCTCAGATCTGAACCACCAGAATATCGGCTGAACTCGGGTTACAAATTATCATTTGGCAGTGAATCCTTCCCTGGAATGATATCAATGTTTTTGCACAACTGATCCAGAGCTCTCTCTGAAAGTAAAGTTCAAAAAGCTGAACATTGGCAACGATTAAACTGTTCCTCCTATAGGACCCCATTTTTCTTCTGAAGTGACATCCTCTGGATGTGTGATCCCTCCCTGGTCAAAGGTCGTAAAAACACTCACGCTATTAAAGTCGTAAAAAATGTACTTGTTTCTCTCTTTTACAAGCAAGGGCCTAAAGCAGCTCTGCTAACTCTGCTAACATCGGCATGCTCACATGCTTGCTGACAATCTTAACATGCAGAGTTTAGCAGGTTCACCGTGTCAGCATGGTAACGTATGCTAATTAGCACTAAACACAAACTACAGCTGGCATTGAATGTCATTAGTTTTGCAGATATTTGGTCATAAATGAAATGAAAACTTTGACATAATGATGGCGTTAGATTAAAAGTCAGGGGATCGCCAAAATAGTGTTGTAAAGCTTGTAAGCTGCAGTTTGTGGAAAAAAAAAAAACTGAATGTTTTTGTACCAAAAATCTGTGAATAATTGTGATTAAGAATGGTGATCTCAATACATGAATGTTTCAGGACATTCTATTCTATAGTTGATGAGACATTTTACAAGTACTTACTGCTATTCATTCTCCATTCTAGAGAGCTATAAGCCTTGGTTTTAATAATAGTTAATACTGAGTTTCATTGTCCCACGATGCTCTCTTTAATATTTCAGAGACTTTCAGCACTATACAGTTAGTTTGTTGGGATCCTTTTTTTTTACTTTTCAACTGAATGAATGTTGAAAAACGGATATTGGCAGCCTCAGAAATTCATACGTGTCCAACCATTCACGCACCAGTGCTGCTCCAACCTCCCGCTATGATGAATTCATAGTGAGGCTAGCGCGGCATAAAAGTCCTGGAGCCGCTCTCATCCCACCGTCCACAAGGTGTGAAATCGTTTGATCCAGTTTGTTCTGTTTAGGTGAAACAGCGTGTGTGTGTGTGTGTGTGTGAGAGAGTTTGCACTTGTGCATATTTGTGTGTGTTTTCAAATGCTCCCGGAGCACTAAAAGGTGGAGGGGAGGGGACGGGGTTGCAGGAAGGAAGGAAGGAAGGAAGGAAGGAAGGAAGAGAGCTGCCGGTAGCTGCTGTGTTTGTTTTGCAAGGAAGCGAGAGAGGAGATGATGGGTGGGATCAGTCCTTTTGTCCGTTCTCCTGTGAGGGAGTGGTTGTGTTTGTGTGTGTGTGTGTGTGTGTGTGTGTGTGCGTGTCGGGGCATTTACGGGTTAATGGACATTAAGTCTGTTCCAGTGTGAAAGTCGGGGTGGAGGGCGGTTGGTGATGCGCTCTGGCTTTCTAACCCACAAAAGGGTCAAAGGTCGGGGTTAAAAGTCAAACAAAGCCTGGAAGGACTAGCAATCAGCTGAGACTGCACCAGAGGTCACAGTGTGTGTGTGTGTGTGTGTGTGTGTGTGTGTGTGTGGGGTAATATGTAAGGAAGGGTAGGAAAAGGCTGCCAGGAAAGGAGTGGTAGGGAACATGAAGGGCAGAAAGAGGACACCATAAAACAGAGCGATGAAGAAAACAGGACGGAGGGATGGTGGTTGAAAACGTTCTTGTCTTTCCTTTTTCTCCTCCGTTCGCTCAATTCGAAGAAACGACCCTGGTTTGCGTCTCCCTACAGGGACTCATCTTACCTCCCAATGCACTCTGATGAGGAAACACACGCACCGAAACACTCATGCACACATTGAGGCAGAGAGGAAAAGACACCCACACGTGTGCGCATACAATGACACAAATCCACAAGCGCAGCCAAAACACACACACAGGAGCTCGGCAAGCTAATCAGAACATGTGGCCTATTTCTCTCTACGTTTTTAATGAGCTCTCCATTGTGGAGCGCTGACTGATATTATTAGGCTGCCGTGTCTCAGCTCATTAGCTAAACCAGGCTCAACAACAACACCAGCAGCTAAAAGATGATTTGATACCACCTGCAGAGTTATGTGTCACCACAGGACCTTAAAGAGACAGCGGTGAGAGACCGAGCGAGTGAGTTCATACGGCCATCAGGGGAGAGCGAAGGCTGAATCCCGCTTCTTACGACACAACGAGGGATCGTAAGTCAGTTTGATAGAAAGAAAAAGAAGAATACATCACAGGCCGAATTTAGCCGTCTCCCCTTGGCGTTTATATAAAGTTCCCCCGCAGGTGTGGCTTGCAGATTCATCGTGCAATTTTAGCAGCACACCGGTGACAAGTGAAGAGAAGTAGTCAACAACACTGACTGGGAAACATTCAGCGTTATTGCTCTGTATTGAATGGCTCAATTTCCTGTGTTGGCACTGTGTGGAATCCCTCTGCTACGTGCTATTAAAGCAGCTAAATGAATCCCACTGAGCTGAAGAATATTTCTTTGTTGGTTTTTAAATGGTTTGTACAGTTCTACTCAAGTGCAATTTTGAAATGCATGACTTTTACTTTTGCTTACTTCTTCCAGCACTGCTTATGGACCACACTGGCCGTGGCTATGAGTTGTTTTTGTTAAATACAACGGATTCATTTCAGTCGACATTTATTCTGTAAAATGATGTTGTTTTACGCCAATGGCATTGAGCTGTTCTTTATTCATTATCTACTATTTCTCCAGCTCAATAATGTAACCCGAGTTAAAGCTAGGGTTACAAATATATTTTAGAAACTATTTTGTTATATTTTTTGAAATCACATTCCGACTGCAATCCAGAAAATCAAATCAATTACCTTCTTTTTTTTTGCTCTTACTAAAAAGAATTCTGAAGATTTATTTTAAAGAGATCCTTGTGTTTGCAACACGGCCTGATCCCGTACTGTACGGTAGATCTATCTAACAGCTGAGGAAATCTGATGCTGAAACCTGCACCGAAGGTATCTATGAAGGCTCTACTGTTAACCCCCGCGCTTCAACTGGCTTTACAGTTCAAGTAGACGACTCAACGAGTCTACAGATAATCCTCCACAGACAATATTTTAAAGTAGTCCTACCCTATTAATGATATTTCACAAGGATTTTATGAACCATTATTTCCTGGATTTGAAAATCAGCATTTAGTTTAACGCTTTGGCAATATTGATAGACAAACACTTGTGCTGTACAACTTGCAGAGAAAAGGAAAGAGAGGGAGACGGAATTAAAGAAAAGCAGAGAGAGGCAGAAAGCCGAGGAAGAGGAAATGATAGCGATGTTTACGTTGAAGATTTTAAGCGTTTTCTCAGACAGACGCCTTGTTTCTCTGTTTTCCCCAGCTATCCTCTTCCTCCTCATCTTCCTCTGTAGTGTTTACATGCTGCCTCTTCTCTTAATCTGGCCTACAGGATGCCCTTGGTTACCTCTCAGTACAGAGATGAAAGGGATAAAAAAAAAAAACTGTAAGCCTCCTTCAACGTGTTCTTTTCTTTCTCCGTAACTCTCCCCTCCAATTCTGTCATTCTTTCAACCCTTCATCCCTTTCTCCGTTCCTCACTCCCTCCCTTCCCACCTTTCAATCTCAATCTCAATCTCAACTCACTCAAGCGTTGGCCGGCGAGGCCTCCAGCATCGATCCAATAAAGCTGGTAGTCGGCACTGCAAGGCTTGAAGTGCTTTCACCCAAACCAAGCATTTAAGCACGCTCTTTTAACCGCACCGCGCTATGATCTGATCTGGGGCTGGAGGGAGTCTGGAAGGTGGTTTTTTTTCTTCATCTTTCAGCATCTTCTTATTTTCCTATCAAAAGTCTAATCAATCACAGTCACATTGGTTGAACATGGGCACACAAATACACACACACACACACACACCTCCAAATCTCAATTACCTCTCCTGCCAATCCACCAAATAGGCCAAGTGTTTGGTTTTTCTTTTTGCCAGCACTGGAATTTAGTATTCACTTGTGGGAATAGGTGAGGGAGAGGGAGTCGGAGACATTAAATGTGCTACAAGTACAGAGGTATTTTCTGTCTTTGTGCTGGGTAAGTTTGACATTTTGTGTCTGTTTAAAAGTCAATGTATTCCCATCTCCAATGAGCGTGCATCATCAAAGGCGTCATTTCACTCGCTGATAATCAGCAGCAGGTGCAGAGGGGACATGTTAGCGATGGTGTGTGTGCATTTCTGCCTGCGCGTGTGTGTGTGTGTGTGTGTGTAACTTAGTTTTTCAATTATTATGAGGATATTTGGTCCTCAATAGAATGCAAACATTAAGAACGATCCATCATGCTTTATTTCTGCAGTGGTTAGGTTAAAGTTCAGTAATTGGTTTAGTATTATGGTCAGAGTAATTAGACTCGGTTTAGATTGTGGTCAGTGAGTTGGAGACGCAGTGGCTTTACTATAGGTCACCTTTACATTTAAATTAAAAATACTTTTTTGCAGATCATTTTAGTTTTGATTGCGTTGAGACTACAAAGACATGCAGAAGACACAGAGGGATCAGGAATGCAGCCAGGAGGAGGTTAACACATTACCTTAGGTCATTTACAATAGGCACAAACACTTTTTCCTTAAATGACACGTTGTAAAATCTAGTTTGTTTGAACCAAACTGAAGCCTTTAGTAACAGGGACAGGATCTGGATGTTGGTGTTGCGTTTCACTGTTGTGAGCAACACAAATGAATTCCAATCAGAAAAGAGAGAAATTGTTTTTTTTTGTAATTTCAACCCTTTAACCAATAAATCAGTATAGATTGCCTTATAAATATGGCCATTGAAGAATAATTATATATTTTTTTTTTCTTAATCTCCTACTTGTCATCATTGATCGAGGATGTTTGTCAGCACAGCTGGCTGCAGGATATCTACGGATGGCACCAGTCCAACGTAATTAAGAACTATATTCAAAGTACTGCTAATGAAAATGAATTACTCTATCTAAGGCTGTTCATGGTTGATTTGACAAGTGACATGTTTCATCTTGAATTAACACATAATGCCACTAATTGATGTCCCTGAGGTCATACAAAATGATGTGACATACATTAAAAGTTTAAGGGTTGCCATGTCCTCACAAGCATATCAAAAAAACCAACTTGATAGTGTGTCATTGTATGCGTGTAAGTACTATTTTAACGTGAAAGTCCTCTTCTCGCCCTGTGCATCAGTCTCACCTGCAGCACCGTAACAAGTCAATCATCCTGTGCTGTTATTGGACTCTATTGCCACTCTGTAGCCGCACACTTGACATGTTCATTAGGTATAAACCAATTCATTTACAACACAGTGCTATTGGATTGTCCTTGCCTCGACATTCATTTCCCAACACGTTGGCGTTTGATGCATTGCCAGCGCCAATTAACTTTGATAACTCAGCCCCAGTTTAATATACTGCTGCTGAATTGGCTTGACAAGAGCGCGGCGATAAGCTATTTCTGAGCTTTTTGAGTGCCGATAGCTGGATTATCGCTCAGAGGGAGGGAGGGCCAGAGAAAACTTTCCTGCATAACCCCCGGCCAAAAGTCATTAAAATGTTTTGTTTGTTTTTGTTGGCACACACACACACACACACACAGAGGCACATACACTGATTGCAGCTATGTCCTTATTGGCTTTAATGATTTGCATAACTCATTTCTGTTTTACATTATTGTGGATGTTGATGGCCACGTGAAATTTTATATTACATGTTTTCAAAGGGACACATTTATCTTTCAGTGCAGCTTGAATGTGTGAACCGTATTCTGTGTGGCTTTTTGAAAAACGTGCAAGTTGTAAATACTGTTCTGACAAAATAGTCTCTGATAAACAACCAAGCCAATAAAGGAAGTGAATTGCTGCTTCCTGCTGATGTGTTGTTGTTTTTTTTCCTCCCGGCAGGCTGCCAGGAGCCGGGCCGCTCTCCAGTCCCTCTCATCAACTGATTTATCCCCCGATCCATCACCCAACGCCAGTTCCAACGAATGGGAGCTGATATGAGAGCTATGGGCGGGACGAAGGTCTTGCTCCTGGTGTTTCTGATCGGATGGGAGAAGTCGCTGGGTCTCAACTGGAACCCAATCCCACGCAAGACTGTTCGATACCAGGGTGAGTGAGCGGTGTATTACAAGCTGATAGAGGAGTTAGACATCAGGGGGCTTTGAAACGTGAAAGACAAGAGTTAAAGAATACATTTAGGTAGCGGCTCGTTAAAGTCCCAATAAAATCATATATGTTGCTGCATTTACTGCTCATACTGTCTCTTGTTACATGCTAAAGATTTGTCCCCAAAAACATTTCGGGCTAGATGGTGAACTATTGTAGCTGGCATACTAACCGCTGAAACACCAGCCAACCGGGAATAGGGACTCTAAGCTTCGTTCTATTTTCTTGGTACCATTGGGGCCATTGCTGGGCTCACTAACTGTCCGTTACAAGCTTGTAGGCTTGTTTGGTATTGGGACAATGAGTTCACACGGTTTGTTTAATGTATTTGTACCACTGACTTCTGTTTCCTTACAGTCTGATTAACTGTCTCAAACTATTCCTCCTTTTTGGAGCAGTTTATAGTCAAATAAAAGTACACAGTGCAACACAGCAACTGGCATACAGAGCTTCCATCTCCGGCTCTCTCAAAGTTCAATACTATCAAGACTGCAAGCTATTGGTGAACATCCAAATTTGCATGTCAAAGCTCACCAAAGTTGAACCTGACACAAAACATGAACGCATATTTACTTTCCTTGCCTCGACCAAATCCACTGGAGCCAGACCTTAAAACGGATTTAAAGGACTGACAGCTGTTGGAGGAATCCTCCCAAGTTGGCCCTGGAACGATTTATCTGGTCAGACATCCGATACAAAACCAGTAATTGCAAGAAAATGTATTCCGTTACATCTACCGGGGAGGATTTTCCATTAAATCAGAGGTGGATGCTTTCAGATTTTGTAAAGAGATCGGCCCCCAGTAAAACAATACATCAGTCTAATCCTAGCGCTCAACTGCATTTGCACTCTTTATCTCGGGCCCTCCTCTGCAGCCAAACCCGACTGTCTTCACTGAACAACGCCAATTGTTGCAAGCTGAGTAAAAGTCTTTTTTTTTAATCCCTCAAAGGAGAAGCACTGCATTCTATCACTTGGGGATTATGGAAATTGTATTAAGAGAGAGGAAAAAATGTATGGGATAAAAAAAAAGCTAAATTTTCTCACCTCTGTGTACCACCTATTCCACCTTTCATCCCATATCTATCTCTCCCTTCCCTTCTCTTCCTCCTTTTTGTGTTTGCCTTTTATCCCTCCCCTCCCCCCCTTTTTTTGCTTTGTATGCTGCGGCTCATCGTATGAACTCGTAATGCTCTTATGGCGTTTTCACAAAGAGCTCAGATTTCAGCCGCTCTTGAGGAGAATGGCGCTGGGTAGCGGTGGGGTGTGGGGATATTTCAAATGCAGCTTTCTCATGCCGCTATCACTCCCCCCCCCCCCCCCCCCCCCCCCCCCCCATACAGCCATCCTCCTTCCTCTCATCCCTCCATGCATTCATCACTGGCGTTGTGTTGGGATGTGAGGATGTGGAGGGGGGGGGGGAACATTCGATAGGATGTCAATACATTCTGGGGAAATGCTCCAGTGTGACAAGGCACAGCCAACGTTGGCAGAGTGGCCCTACTGCACTTTGGCCAGAACACACTTGTGGTAAGGACACGCCAGACAGGGCATACTGGGACAGCTGCACACACATGGAAGGAGCAAAAAAAAATAAAATGCATTTCCAAAAAGCATCTAATATCCAATATCCTGTCTGTAGAGAGGAAGATAACTTCCCTTCGCTTCTTGTGCAGCTTCAACTTTTTTTGTCATTTAATGTCTTCGAAATAAAAGCCTTGTCATGAAACGCTTCTATGATACTTGATTCGAGTGTGACACTTGAGTGGAGAAGGATTCTTGACGTAAATTGATTTGCAATGGAAACAAGTGGGATTATCTTACCCGTTGACGGATTTCTCCACTTGGTTAAAGAAAAATTAGATTTTCAGGCTCAATACTGGATAAAATGACTTATATGGATGGGTTCTTGCCACGGTGCTGAGGAGGAGATAGGAGAGAGACGAAATGGAAAAACAAAGCTGCAGAAAGAGGGAGGGAGGGAGGGAAGAAAGGCTAGGGAGGGGAGAAATGAGAAGAGAGAGGAGAGCGGTATCGTGGAAGGAGAGCAAGAGATTCAGACAGGTGGAGAGACATAGAGAAAGACTGGGAGAGAGAGGCCAGTCACTAACTGCCTTAAAAGGACAGAAAGTAGCTTCAGTGGAACGACAGAGAAAGGAAAATACACACACACACACACACACACACACACACACACACTCTCAGCAGGCCATTTGCCCTGTGCTTCATTGTGCATGGAGGCATCTCCCTGCACAGACACGCAGCTTGTGTGTGTGTGCGTGTGTGTGTGTGTGTGTGTGTGTGTGTGTGTGTGTGTGTGTGTGTGAGCTGCTGTTTGCATGCAGTGTGAGTTTACAAGACAGAGACAAGAAGACAAGCGATGAAAAACCAGAGTGAGAGAAAATGTGGGGTCACAGAGGGCGTGTGTGCTTATACCTATTTGTGTAGAGAGAGAGAGAGAGAGAGAGAGTGTGTGTGTGTAGCTGTGTGTCTATCAGTCTAATCCCCCTTTGTTTATATGTGTGTGTGTGAGTGTGTGTACTGCTTAGGCTGGCAGTCTGAGGGATTTGGAGCTCCGGGCCGTGCAGGCGTGTGTGTGTGTGTGTGTGTGTGTGTGTGTGTGTGTGTGTGTGTGTTGGCTGGGTTATGCTGGGGCAGAGATGGTTGAAGAGATAATATTTACCTCCCCCAACACCAGCACCCCCACCCAGCAATTACATGAGGCTTACGCGAGGTTGCAGAAGAAGAAATACAATCATCTTCTCTATCTCTCGCGCTATTTGTCCACCTTTTCTTCTTCTTCTTCTTTAAAAGTCACATTTTGACATTTAGAATTTTAGGTTGTTGTTATTCTTCGCCACCCACGTGTCACATTTATTGAGGAGGAAAACATAACAGTTGGCTCCTAATGAGACATTTTATGTACACACATTATGTATGGCCCTCATAGAGCTGCTAATGAGCGCTATAAATTTGCATACTTTTCTCTTCTAATTACTGACGTGGTGCATGTATCTTGATTTCTTTTCACATTTATGTGGTTTGTATTTCAAATTTATGTTCATTTTGTACAAGTTTCTCTGTAATAATTCTTTTGCTAAAGGTCTTCTCATCCATACTTTTTCACTTAATGTTAAAGGAAAAGGCTGATGTTAATCCATTGCTCTCTTAGTGGCAACAAATCCCAGGAAAAGACTTAAATGCTCTCCTCATAGCACCATTCTCCAGTCAGACAACAGCAATTCTACCTCGCTAATAGTGGTAGAACGCATTTCATGCAAACTCAACAGATAAAAAAATGAATCGAAAACGTCTTTGTTTATCTTTCCACTGTTCCAACAATCACCAACTCTAGTTGGAGAGTTTGAAAGAGAGGCTGAAGTAACGACTGTAAGATTTTCCCTGGTAGTTTACTAACCCTGTTTTCCGGATTGTCACACCAGAAAAAAAAACAGAAAGGCATACTCCTCCCGCAAATTGGGGAAAGGAGCATATTGCCTATTTTAGAGGGTTTTTCCACATTTACAAAAAAAGCCTGAAAGTCCTATAACTCTAAAGTCTACAGCCCTGCAGGGATCAATTCATTGTTGCTTCTTTTCATAGGATTTGTTCTTCTTTCTGACTTGTTTTCTTTCTTTTCCATTCTGTCTCTTAGACTGACCTGTTCTACTCTTTTCCCTCCTGTTTCTTATCTTTCTTTTCTAAACCAGGATGGAGAGCGTTTGCTTGAACTTTCTTTAAAGATGCATGTGCTGCATCAAAGCTGGCTAGATTTTCAGAACAACATATCAAGTTCTAAGGGCCTATTCTCCTTCTCTCTTCACCTCCCTCTTTCTCTTCTCTCTCTCTCATTCTTTCCTCCTGTCGGTTGTTCAAACCAGCAAGAGGGCTGCTGCGTTTTGCCAGGCCAGCGAGCTAAAACTATGGCAAAACGCAGCAGCTGTGGTTGAACAAAGAAAGGAGGAAAGAATGAGAGAGAGAGAAGAGAAAGAGGGAGGTGAAGAGAGAAGGAGAAATAGAGCCCTTAGAAACTTGATATGTTGTTTGAAAATCTAGCCAGCTTTGATGCAGCACATGCATCTTTAAAGAAAAGTTCAAGCAAACGCTCTCCTCCTGGTTTAGAAAAAGAAAGATAGAATGAGAGATGGCGGGAGAGAAATAACAGAGCAGAAAGAGAGTGGAAAAGGGCCGGGCCTCTGACCTCCAGAAACCTCTCTCTCTCTCTCTCTCTCTCTCTCTCTCTCTCTCCCTCTTTCTTTTTTCCCTTTCTTTTTTCCCTTTCTTTCTTTCTTTCTCCCTGCCGTATCTCCCCAAACCCTCCAATTACAATAATGAGCGGTTGAGAGCGAGGCAGAGAGAGGCTGTGCGTGACTTGGGAGGGTAAATGGAGGAGAGGGAAGGGAGGGATGGAAGAAGGAGATTCATCACCGCTTTTTATCTGCTATGAGTGTCACTCATCCCCTGACCCCGTGCTGATTGGTCAGGGAAGATTAACAGCCGGGACCAGATGTCAGGAGCTGGAGCGCTCTCTGTTGTCACACTGACTCTGTGAAACCTGATGTGTGAGCAAGTGGGCATGTGGATTAAAATGAAAATGCCACTCGAAGGCTGCTCTTATCCCAAGCACCTTTCTTGTAGTGGCGGTGCCCTCGTTGACATTATAATAAAAAAATCACTGCCGCTCATAATCCCTATCCGTAACTCGTCATTTTTGACATTTGACATGTGATAACAGCACAATTTTGTTTATCACATGTGAAACAGCATTTGACCAACACGTTCTAACTTTTGTATTTTGTAAATTGAATATGTTTGGGTTTTTGACTGATGGTTGGAAAAAAACAAGCAATTTGAACAGTTTGTTGTAGCTATTTTATGGATTCAATTATTTGATGCATTCATTTAGTTCTTGAATTGACGTTAAACAACAGCCTAGAGGGAAGGTTAACCTGTTCATGCAGCATATGGGGATACAAATCGTGTGCAGGAATAATTAATTTGAGGCACAAGCAGGAATCTACTGTGCTGACTAGCTTTCTGAATGAACAAGACCACATGTTGTGACTCACATAGCTGCACATGTTTGCCTCCTCCACTGATTGTTAAGCAGGAAATTTCTATTTTGCCCTGTGCGCAGAATAACTACACCATGAGTACCTTTCATTCAAAAGGGGCGGTACTGAGTCATGAGTAGCGTTACTCAGCTGGACAGAAATCTACTGATTGAAGTGGTAGAACAAGCTTTGTCTTAAATTGCAAGCTTTTGAGGGTTGGTGATTCAAACCCCCAGCCTGGAGTGTCTCCAGTTTGAGGACGCGAGGGGCAATTCATGTGTCATCACCACAACATTGTACAAAAAGGCCTAAGTCTCCCCAGCTGGTGCCCACTGCTGTACCAGTCATACATGCTAATCCATGACGCTGGAATGGAAAAACCTCACTTGTGGCATCAACCGGCTCTTGATGATTTGTTCAGCTTGTTGTGGGCTGCAATAGCGACCCCCCACCGAGCTCGGCTGTTTCAACCCCCCCTTCCGCTTTCATCTTCCAACTTCCAAACCCCCCCCCGTTCGAACCCCCCCCCCCCCCCCCCCACTGGGCTCACTTGTTCCATCCTTGTGTTAATCCACTTTTACCACTTCCTCTCCTCCCACTCTCCCATCCCTTCATCTCGCTCTACCAATTTGGCTGAATTCAATCGCTCCACATTGCCATGACTGTTTGTGAAAAACTGTAAGAGTGAAGCTGTACGGGAAATACAAACGCTCCATAATCGACAAACAACGGCTGACACATACAAAGCCATGCAGAGACTGGTAATTATTTGGCTTAAAAACGTGTACTTTCCTCAGTGTACTTGCTATTATTCTTTATGGCATATTGATCCAGTCACAAGCGATTTAAGTACACGAATTCCTTGTGTTGAACAATCCTATCAATCTCATTTATTCTTATTTTCCAATGGCAGATCATCCATAATGACCTAAATTCACTGCACGGTTGACGAAAAGGTATTATTGCCGATCTAGCTCGTACAGGCATACGTATATCTTTCCCTTTCTTGTGTCTCTCTATATCCATGCTCCCATTCTGTCGTACACCTGACTCTCCTGTGAACTTGTCATCTGTTTCGGCAGACAAAGCTTGTGCATCCACGTGGGAGTGTGTGTGCCTTTGTGTGCACAGTGTTTGTTTTTTTTCCCTTCAAAGAGGGTAACCTGCTCAGATGAGGATCTGACGAAGCTCTGCGTGTGCACACGCTCGGGTATATCTGCATGTTTGTGTGGGCGCTGCACAACGTCTGTCTGTCTGTCTGTCTGTCTGTCTGTCTGTCTGTCTGTCTCTGCCTCTCGCTCGGTGTTTGTCTCTGCTTCAAAGCTCTCCCTAAAATAGGCCTTTAATCATAGTTTGGTGAGTGCGTGGCTCGGCGGTTGCGAGCTATAAGCAGAGGCTGGATGTATTTATAGGAGGCTGGAGCTCCGCTGGAAGGCTGATGGAGGCATATTACAGAGGCGAGGCCGGCCGTGAAGCAACAGGCGCCCCCCCCCCCCCGCACCTCCACCTCGTCCTCCTCCTCAACCCCACATTGGAGTTCTTGGTATGATTTGGGCTGAGCTGGATGGTGCAGCTGTGACATGACCCTGAGATACCCTACAAGGAAGAGTGCCCGTGCGTGACCACATGCAAGCACGGAAACAAGCACATTATACACATCCCCGAAATGTCTTTCTGCTGCGTTCCACCTGTTGATGTCACCACGAAGCTGCCAGTATTAACTGAGTTGTTGCCCAGCTTTCCTAAGAGTCACACAGTGTCACAGCTCGATTAGCTTCAGGAGGCCTGCGATGTGTAATCCTCTCGGTAATGTTTTGTCTGCAGTTGCATTATTGTCGCATGATACTGCAGTTGTATAAACTGGTACTGGGTGACAACTCTGCCGTGTGGCGCACTCATATAATGCCTTTAAACTCACCAGGTGTATTACATCTGGTGAGTTTAAAGGCATTATATAAGGCACTGAGAATAAGCTAAACAGTATAGAGTATAAAGGTGTAAGCTTTGTCTCAACAAGCTAAAACATTGACACGCTGCCCACACACATCATCATCTTTGCATCACTAATACTAATTCAATAATATAATACATAATGATATGCGGCATGCACGGTACTTTTTTCTGCAATATGAGCACTTTTACTTTGGACACTTTTGCTTTAAATACTTCTGTACTTTTTCTTAAGCAAACGTTTAAATGGAAGACATTTTTGCAAATGGTCTCGTTTCTTTGCTTAAAGAAATAGTTTTGATATTTTTGGGAAATACGCTGAATGGTTTTCTTGCCGAGAGCTGGATGAGAAGCTTGATAGCACTCTCTTCAATGTCTGCACGCTAAATATGAAGATTCCGCCAGCAGCCGGTGAGCTTAGCTATATCATAACTTGTCATTTTTTTTACACTTAAACAAATGAGACGTGACATGTTTATTTGGGAGCTTTAGAGGTGCTGGTAGGTGGACTTTGTTACCTTTGGACAGAGTCGGGCTGTTCCCCCCCCCCCCCTGCTTCCTGTCTTTATGCCAAGCTAAGCTAACCGGCTGCTGGTGGAGGTCAAGCTTCACTGGTCTTTGGCACAAAAAAAAAGGTTCACTGTGATGGTTTATCTTTCTCAAGCGAAAAGGAAGGAAATCCATCCGAAAGAAGAAATACCAAGTATAGCCTAGAGCTATACACACATAGCTTACTCAATGAGCAAACATTGTAGTATGATGCATCCATGTATTTGTTCCAAACTTCGACCTAAAAATAGTGATGAACATTTTTCCCTTTTAAATCCCCAACATCTCTTCATTTAAATGTGCGTAGTGTTATCAACAATATATAATCCACCCACTTGCGTACAGAAATGCTCGTACTTTCTTTTCTCCATACAGCCAGTGGAGAGGTTCTGTAGAGCAGTGATTGCTGATCATTTCTGTTTCCAGTGGTACTGACCTCGGTCAGGCCTTTTTGAGTTGTCTATCATCTGTGTTCTCCCTTTCTATTCTGGCTTTCTATTTACCCTTTTTGTTTGTATTTCCCCTCATCTGTTGGACTCATTATGCCTCTCCTCGTCTCTCTGCCCTCCATTTCTTATTCATGCTCTTTTATTTATGTTCCCTCTTTTCTTTGGCTCCCTACAAACTGTTGTCTAGAAGCATCAAAGGCCTTGTAATTTAACGTAAACCACTCTTACACACACACACACACACACAGAGAGAAACAAAATCCTTGAAATGATGGAATGACTCTCAAGACAGTCCTACTTAAAAGCTTTTAAAGCTCCATCCAGTATATATAGACCTGATTCAGAATCAGGTGAAGGACAGTGTTGTGTGCTGCATTGCTGTATATTCAATGCAAGGCGGGTTGGATAATATGCATCCTTTGTTCTTTGGAGTACATCGATTTTAATCAGTTTTTTTTTTTCCCTTTTCTTCTCAGTCATTATTAGAACAGAGGATTGCCTCTTTTATTTTGGCATTCAATTCTCCACTGCTCTGAAAACATCAAATAAGATTTTTGTTAAACCTACAGATGTTTAACATAAATGTAGACATAAATTCAAACTCACACACACTGTCCTTCAAAAAAACATGTATACTTGTTCACTTGCACATAAATAGTGACGAACCACAGGTGTGGACAGCCTTGTGTCTGTTACAGAGACACCCACAGCCACTCAGGTTACAACACACACACACACACACACACACACACAGCAGGTAGCCTCAGGGCTGCCACAGAGTGGCGGCAGATGGTAAGTGCTTCTGCCCGTATCGCCTCTTAATGACAGAGCCGCTGATCACTTCAAACAAGCCACTCGGAGCAAAACTTTCCCCCTGTTGGTGGAGAGATGCTCAAGTCACTGAGCAGGTACCCTGGAGAACTATCCAGGACTCTGCATGCGAGAGTGTGTGTGTGTGTGTGTGTGTGTGTGTGTGCAAATGCAATGTGTCTTTCAGCTTACCCATCAACTTTGTGTGTGTTCAGACGTGCACTGATTTGTGTGTGTGTGTGTGTGTGTGTGTGTGTGTGTGTGTGTGTGTGTGTGTGTGTGTGTGTGTGTGTGTGTGTGTGTGTGTGTGTGTGTGTGTGTGTGTGTGTGTGTGTGTGTGTGTGTGTGTAAAAGTGTGTCAGCTCTGGAGTTTTCTTGCCTGACTGTGTGGAACACAGCAGATGTGCTCAGTTCTCCCCTGAGGATGCCGCCTCTCTCTCTCTCTCTCTTCACTCTCTCTCATCAAGCTCCCTCATCCGTACATACCCTCCAATGTTTATACACTACTGCTCTTCACATAATAAGCTGACTTCAGTACTTATCCCTCCTTTCCTCTATCTCTCTCCCTCCATCCTCCCCGTGCCTCTCACAACATGCCACCTCTCAGGATTTTTTGTTTTTAACCATATCTTGATCAGATCTAATGTTTGCTGGGTGTTGTTAGCACACATCCACACACACACACATATAAGCAGCATGGATTTAAGTGGAAGTGGTTTAATTGTGCCAGGATGGTCAAAATGCTTTTTAAGAGGCTCTTAGCGTTTTTCAGAACAATGCTGGAGTTAACAGCTAACACTTTAAACATTTGGTATCTTTTCACATGGAAATGGTCCCATTTAAAGTAGACATTTACCCAGGGTTTTCTAAAGTGGGGTCTCAAACTCAAATTACGTGGGGCCCGCTGGTCCAGTTCTCCAAGGGGGCCACTTGAGCACTCTGTGGATGCAAAAACAAAAAAGTGGTGACAAGCTATTCAGTTAGACTCAACTGGCTAAATGTTAAAGGAGCTGTATTTAACATTCATAGCATTAATATAGCAGCAAACAACTGTTCTATATGTAAAGATATGGTGGAGTAATGTCTACCTGAGCAGAGAAGTAAGTCGCTCTCCCTCTGTGTGTGTGTGTGTTGTTATCCGAGCTTCTCTTTGCTTTGCTGGCCGTGCATAGTTTTTAGTGCATGTTAGTGCATGTGAGCGTGCTCCACTAGTTAGCTGCTCTGTTGTTAAGTGTTCTCATATGGCGGTTACAGCTGATAATGCTGTCTGATTTTCGACTTTTGTCGTAGTTTGCATTGTCGGCAACGTCAGCTATGAGCCTTTGGCTCGTCGTCGACATGTTGAGAGCCCTTGAGAGGCAATCTAAATGCTCCCAATGATGGATCTTGCACCATGCAAATGAGAAATAAAAGCAAATTTTTTTATGCTCCAATTTTACTGGCGGCCAGAAAAAGTAATTATTACTCTAAAATATAAGACTAGAAAGAAAATAAGATTGGGAAAAAAAAGACATACTTTGGGAGGCTTTTTTCAAATAGTCACAGGAGAGATCTCTGCCTGCAAAGTACAGTATGTGCCCAAGATTTTAGTTTGTCTTGATTCTAGCGCTACCATTTGTCTAAAATTGGTTGCGTTTGCGTTCCGTTGACAGCAATGTTGATTTACTATGAAAACTCGTGTGCAGCAGGTACAGAGAGAGATCACACTGTAAATCTTCCAAAAACTGGCTTCAGGTTGAATGACTTTGGTTGAGGGGTTCGGCAACAGGCCTCACTTCTAATCTCCCTTTCTTTTCTTCTCTCTCTCTCTCTATCACACACACACACACACACACACACACACACACACATAAAGCTCCTTCATCCAGTACATATTGCTGCATGTCTAAAAGTCTATTTAGTCCCAACTAGGCCACAGCATCACATGAGCAGTTAGTCACACCATAAATCACACCAGTTCCTGCCGTTACCCTCCCTGGATTTCAGTTGCTATTTTCAGTCGGGGGGGGGGGAAACAGCGAAAGAAGTGAAAATATTCAAGCTGTCAAAAACAAAAAAAGGAATATTCTTATTCAATTTATGAGATCGCATTACGTGCGGCGCAGGCTTGTCGTCGCCTCGCGTTGTGCACACGTTCTATCAGCCCAGATAAAGTGCGAGAGAGAAGACAAGGTGACACTACAAGCAACAAGAGTGTGGATAATGAAAACTAAACACCATTCTTTCTCTCTTTCCTCCTGTCTTGCATCTGCTCTGCACCACTAGTTTGTCTGTATGCTAGTCGGGGGATTTGAACGCCGTGTGTGTGTATATGTGTGCGTGTGTGTGTGTGTGTATTTGGGCGTATTTATGTATGTGTGTGTGTGTGTGTGTGGGAGTGAACAGCAAAACATCTTTTTTTTTTTAAGTTTCGATGAAAAAAAAGTCAGCTCTGGTTTTTCAACAAACCCTGCAGATGGGACCGCGGAGAGACCATTTTGTGATTTTCTCATAATGTTTTTGAGATTGTTTGTGTTACGTCTGCAAGCGCGAAAATCAGAAACAATCCAAAAATGTGGGCACTCCCCGAACGAATCAGACCTGTCCTGAGATAAATCACATTGAGTCAGCTGGGATCAATAACTGGGTTTACAAGGAGGCTGATATTCCGTGATAGCCTAATCAGAGTAAAAGGCCTCATTTAGGCTTTTATTAAAATGTGATTTGCATCAATATGTGCAACACAGATAATGAACAATGTAATCACACCTGCAGATGTACTCCCATTATCAATGTTCTTTTGCTCTGCTTTCTGTCCACGTCGGCTCTCATTTTCCCTTTTGCAATAAAGTCTGACTCTGAATCCCTGTTTGGTTGTGTATAGGTGCTCCGTATATATAGCCGTATATATAGCCTTGATTAAGCCGCTCTCTTCTTAGTGCTGCAGTGCTGAGTGTAGGAGTTCTTTAACAATCATTAGTCTAAAAGCTGTGTCCAACTGAGGCAAAACACAATTTAGGTGCTTTTATAGAAACAAGATTAGCCGATTTTCTCAATTTAAAAATTGCCATTCTTTATTGAACAAGTATGTGAATACAAACCTCCTGGCGACTGGTTCGATAACAAACTGCCTTTTAAAGCTCCCATTAAAGCAAATGGCTGATTGAAGCGGTTGACGGTTAGTTTCTTTTATAGATAACAAAAGGTTTAGATTTTGCAGATTGTGCAGATTTGCAGCCATTTCTATCAGTGTGAGATTATGGTTTCATCAATATAGTGCTACTTTAAAAGCTCTAGATGCTGCCTTCGCTCTGCTGTTAGATTCATAACTTTAACAGCACACGTCACTGCATTCCTTCATCAAAACAAGGGCTGGAAGGGCAAGTGCAATATTGCTTCTTGTTTATTTGCACAGCTCCTCTAAATAGAAGACCGCCTTATCTCTCCTCTGACATGCAGATCTGGAACTTATCAGACTTGCCTTGAAGACTGGCTTCTGCTCTAGGTTCTTAAAGTAAATACAGAGCTTGGGAAGCTTTCAGTGCAGTGTTCCATCCTGCCGGAATAATTTACAACAGATCCTAAAGCTAGATACTTCGGGTAGTTTCGGCAAACTTAATTATGAGTTATAACCGTGGTAGCTTTTAGTACAAAAAAATGCTTTTTTTTCTTTTTTATATATATCATCAGTTTAGTTGATGTTGTGTTGATTGCCAGCCAGTGAAGCTAGTATTTTGTTCACCTTGTGAGTCTTGAGTGTGAGTCAGCGGGTCCTGAATGTGGTCCTGCAGACACCTATTGTAGTTAACTACCACAGAGGCAGTTTTAAGTTCTTCGGTGTTTATATTTCTGCAAGATGCAGTCACGAAACTGTATAGATGTGTTGTTGAGATCAAAATGAAGGCCGAGTTCAAAGATGGGTGTGGCCCGAGCAAGGGTCCCGGAAGTAGGGGGGTCCGAGGTGCCTCTGTAAAAATGTTTTGAGTCGTGTATCTGGTTACCTGACAAACTCCTGAAGGAAACATCTGGATCTTTGGCTGCTAAATGCTAAATGCTACATTCACCAGCTAGCTGCTTACTCTGTCTTTCAGCGAGGTGGTCCAGGGAAGGTAGTGTACAGTGGGTTTATCATTGGAAAAAAAAAGTAGAGCTGTGATGTGCGTTTGCGACTTTAAAAATTAAATTAAAAATGGCCTTTTTAAAAAAAAAATGTGATTAGAGCAGCTGTGAGTGGTAATAGATTGCAGAAATGTCGGCAGGTGGAAGCTGAGATGGTGGAAGTTCGTGAGCAGATTTGGCCACGGGGTTAAATTGAGCAGGAACTTTCACATGTTGTGAACTCGTAATGAAAAGCAAAGCTGTGGGGGAAGTGCACCATGTACCGGACGAGCAGAATGGACGACATTGAGCTATAGGTGGTGGAGTAGGCGAGGCTCGGTGGTGTGAATAAGATGATACATCAAAACATTTCCAACAAGGGAAGTGTGAAATGTTCTTCTCGGGTTTTATTCTGTCATCTGTCAACAGATCAGTTGAACGGAAATATGAGCAGTTTTGCAGCTAATGTATTATCAGCAATGTTAACGATGCCCCTCTTGTTGTCTTTATCCAGATGTTTTGGACAGCATGGCGAGGTTCAGCATTCAGGGCGTGTTCAACTACAGCATGCTGACTCTGTCTGACCACGAGAGGGTTTTGTACGTCGGAGCACGGGAGACGTTGTTCGCCCTGGACCCCAACGACATCAGCAAACAGCTGCGGCCTCAGGTAAACGCACACACAACACTTTAAAAGCTGTATTTTCCACGTCAATATGGGAAGGACAGGAAGGATTTCAAGACAAGCAATTGTATTCACACAATACTGCCTCTGACTAACTGCCACTGCGAACGCCCACACAGTCTGAAAGGCTTTTGTAGGAATGTGAGAAATGAAATGATAACACACAAGATTTAATATCACAACGCTTCATGATGGACAGTTCAGGAACAAAAAGCATCGTCTCCGCCGCACAGCCTGGTTACTGAGCACTGCGGAGATAAACACACGTTTCAAATAGTTAATTTAAAATACGCCAAATTCAATTATGATATCAACTGTGATATAATTATTATATCAAAGATTCAGCTTGAATATGCAGGAAACGGGCAAAAAAACATGGAGCGTAATCTCTGCCACACTTCTTTGCTGTCTATTAACTTACAGAACGACCTCATTTTATCCTTTTTTGGCTCATTTTTGGACTCAAGGGCATTTCAGAACACACAGAAAAAAAAGTTCTGGCGAACAATCAAAGAACTCTACAGTAATCGTACCATAATAAAGTACAGTGAGTCATACTAGTTGGTGAGTTCTTTATTGGTCTGGCCTGTACTGTACTTCTTTTATTAAATGTGCCGGCCTTGTACAAGCTAATGATGTACGAGCTGACAAGCAGTTTAATGCCTTCTCCAATTGTGTGTCCTCATTAAAGGGTCAAAAATATAATAAAATGTATTCATTGCTGCTGACCAAAGATATAGCATGTCTCGCAGAAAAAAAAATTATATGGAGCCCTGAAACTGACAAAATATACGTTATCATAGATTGAATAATATGAATTAATAATACTGTTGGTTAAATGAAAATGGAATGTTCCGTACTAGTTCTGCTGTGGTCCTTGATGAAGAAAAGAGACGTGCACTTGAAGATGAAGGTTAGGTAGCTAGCGATATTAAGCATCCATTATCATTAGAGTGTTTAGACTTAATTAACGAATACCCTTAAACTGAATTTTTTTTTCTGTTTTAGGCGCCAACCATGAAATCTTTCAATTAAATCAAACCATGAAAATTCCATAAACCTACAAAAACAAGGTCTTATAATATAAAGATTCATTGTTAATCAGGAAAGGGATTTTTACATGATTAAGTTTTATATATTTTGGACTAAATTCAAATGTTTTTTGACAAGTTATTACTTTATTTGGGAGTTATTTATGTTATCTGTTGCTGAAAGCCTCCAACAGCAATAGTGTGAGGACGCTGCCAAATACTAAGATCCTAATGTGCGCGGCTATTGGCTCCAATATTTCACTTTTGTCAGCACAAACATATCCACTGTGAACGTGTGGGAGTAAACAGGCACTCTCACGCACACAGACACACACACATTCGCAGGCGTTGGCCCTGTTTCTCAGAGTTTACGATGCGCTTTATTCAATCATGTTTTTATTGTCCTTGTTTTAATTTACGTATCTTGTTTTTCTGTGAAGCACTCTGGGGGCAAACCTGTTTGTTCAAAGCACTCTATAAATACCCTTGACTTGACCTGACACACACACACACACACATACACACACTTACACACGCAGAGACGCTAAAGCCTCAGAGACTCAATCTGCTTTTGCTTTGCTCCGTCAATAATTGGTCCATATTGCAATCAGTACAATTGCAGCAGTCCGATGAAGGTGTAGCAAGGCAGCCTGCAGCGGTCTGGGAATTGTTATCTGATTTAGAGCCGTAATGAGCAGTTATTAGACGCACATACACACACTGTCACACGCAACACAGGCTGTGGCTGTTTGAGTGAGGGTTACGAGTCTTACAGTAATGATAAGACCACCTGTTGTCGGCCCCCCCTAGTGTGCATTGTAGCGGGAAGGAGCCAACACAGAAAAATGGCAGTGCGAAGACGAGGGAATAGTCCATCCCCTCTGCCACCATCTGCCCATCACTCTCTCTCCCCCCTCCTCCCCCTTCCTTCCTTTAACTGCTACTCTTTTATTTCTTCGCCGCTGTCTTCCGTCATTACTTTTATGCCCGTCTTTCTTCCCTCAATATTTCCAAGGGATATATTTTCTCAGAATTTGGACAGGCAGCTCCCCATTCGTGTCTGAAGTGCTTCCTCCTACATTATTTAGTTATGTTCTTTCCCATGTCAGTTATATAAGTTATGTTATTTCTGTTTTTCATCATTTCATTTATTAATTGTGTTCAGTCACTCTCCCCGAATGGTGCCTCAGACAGCGCTGATACAATTTGGACTAAATTTGCTACATTAATGCGCCGTTTCACCGGCAGCATTTTGAAAAGTACAAAATGTATGTAGCAAATGTTCAAGTGACGAGATATCGGGCTCACATATCCAGCTTTCCTAGCTCTGCACATTTGTTTTCAGGGCCATCTCGGTTTGAGCTGCCCTAGAACTAGTGCGCTTTGTTTTTATTCATTAGCTAATGGCCAAAGCGTGGATTCCATTACTTGCGCTGACACTGTATGAGATAAAGCATCCGAGATTAGCACAGGGCTCTCAAGATGCTGAAACCAGATGGCCGTGTAATAGCACTGAGGTCCTTCCCAAATTAAAGGTTTATGCTTCATTTTCATCACTTGAGACTCTTTCACTGACAGTGTAAGACACTTATTAACCATACATTAACCGTACCTACTTTGTACAGTTATCTGTCACACAAAGACCGTCTCTAAGACACTAATGTGAAGAGAGCTTAATATATTCGTGCCACGTGTTAATGTGAAATGGAGGACATGTGCTTTGGCAGACTTGTCTTTGTAGGTCGTCGGGCATTAACGCAGAAAGCTTCTACTGCTTCTACTGCTGCCTGGTGATACCTGAACTGTGTAGAGCAAATGAAGAGTTGAGTTTCTTCATTAGATAATAAAGTAGACAGTGACTAGTGACTAATGAGTGTCATTTGGGAACAAATTAGAAGTAACAATAAACTGCTGGTGTTGCTATGCTTCATGTTATCTCGTCTTAAGTTAAAACCACAGATCCTACAGGTAATATTTCAACGCCACTGATCCTAATGATTCATTATTTTATCATAATATATAAAAGTCAGTATTTTAACCAGTACAGTACACGGCAACAGCTCGTTGTTTGATTGCTGTTGGTTTATACCCACTCAAGTAAATCAGTTAAATATTGAATTCGCAGCAGCTCTCTGCCTGTAATGGCCAGTGTAATTATTTCTAATGATGTGGAAACCTCTTAGTAAACAGTGTGTGGACACTCCGTCCACGGAGCAAAGTTCAGCCATGTGTCACACAGCCGTTCAAAAGAGCAGCTACTGTGAATAACACTAAATAGCAAAAGTCAGCGGTTGATGGAAGTGTGGACATGTGAAATGTGACAGAACGGTGCACGGTTCTTTTCTATTTGCCTCCCCACTGTCAGCAGAATTTTGCTTTTTGGAGGACAAAAGCTTGTCACGGGAGTGATGTACTTCCTCCAGGTGCATTATGATACACTGTCTCGCCTGTCAGTCTCTGATCCTTTAACGTTTAAACAATGGCATCATCATTAGGGAATTGTGCTGCACTAAGGACCTCACAGTTTCCTTTCTGCCACTAACTCAGAGGCACCGCTGCCAGGGACTGATCCTGGGTCTCTGCAGTCGTCCTCCTTTTGCTGCACCAACTGTGCGGCTCAGTCTGTGGACTGAACCGTCTCTTAAGTTCAAGGTGAACTAGTGTAACTTCAGAAAACACTTTGTACCTACTTGTTGGATCCAAAAGTAAGTGAAGCAAAAGGCCCATTATGTGCAAAATGTATGTTTTTTAGTACAAAAATAGCAAAAGTCAGCGGTGTTTGAGTCTGTGGTTGTTGCTATAGTAACAGCAGTAAGTTGTCAAGAGTGCAGTCAACAGGTCGAGTTAATAGTGCCTTGATGTCTCTCTGAGTGCACCCTTTTACAAAGAAATGAGGTGATGTCATTTACACATATAGTTACCTTTTCATGGTCCGTGAATGAACACGATGTATAGACACATTGGCACTTGCAGGATGTATTGCTCATGGGCCGAAAAGGCAGACGGCACCGTTCCTGAAGACGACATGTTGCCCACATCGTATCTGTCTCTTTCTTTTCTCCAGATCGACTGGCCGGCTCCGCAGGATAAGAAGAGAGAGTGTGTTGCCAAAGGGAAGAACAACCAGGTAACATGGATTGAAGCTGACAGGAGTGTCAGAGTCGTTGGGGTTACCTGCCTTGCTCTAGAGCACAGTGGCAGTAGTTGTTTTTTTTAAGACCGTAATTTATGACAGCACTTCACTTTGCTCAATTACATTTTGTCGAGTCAGTCTGGGACTTCGAACTGGAAACCTTCCAGTCATTACATTAGCACGCGGTGAGTGTGCATCGTCCAGATGGGGTTAGGATCAGCAACTTTTAAGGGGGTTCTGCTCCAAATGTGATAAAGACTGATGCTGAGGCTTCATATTCAACAGACATCTTCTCGTTCAACTCTCAGCAGGAAACTATTCCTTTAATATGTAAATTCTTTGTAATTCAGCATTAAGTCATACATTGTCCAGGCATACGAGCCTTCTGTTCTTACCATCAGTTGGGGTGCATTTGTTCACACAGATAGTGAACTGCTTTGCACTTTAGTCTCAGCAAGAGCTTCTCACTGCTTACCCTGCATAATGTACATTTGCAGTCTCCTTTAATATTTGATAGAAACACACAGCGCTTTTGGAAACGGAGCTAAAACTTCTCTCATCGCTCAACAATAACCTTTGATGTGGGTTTTATAACAGTAGAGGAACTAGTTCACTGGAGTGCTGCAGTTAACTCAAATCGACTCCGAGAAAGAATGTTGAGAAATGAGCATCTTTAAAACAGGAGCTTTAAAAATAGTTATCAAAACTTAATGTTTGTTCTAAATGCACCTTTTGAAAGTTGATCATTTGTCTTTCATAAAACACAGCATGATCAAGATAGTTGTGCAGAACAAATACTATTTGTATTCCACACAGCTACTTTAGTCCAGTGACTTAAATAGCTTTGAATTCTCACATATGACTATATATATATACACACACACATATATGACAGGAATTGATTTACTATATTCAAGAATAACCATATGGTGTTTACACTAACCGTTGTTTTACTTCAGTCTTTTTATTTAATGTTGTAGTCATGGGCCTGTAGTTTGAAGCCCGTCTGCCAGACACATCTCATCCTAATCATCCTCACTGATTGCAGGAGCTGTAAAAAATGAATTTAAAAAAAATCATACTGCTCCTATTACAACTGTGAGACACAGATATTGTTTTGCTGCTGCGAAAGCAACATCAAGTGGATGCACTGAATTATTCATTCCTCTCGCATCATGTGTGAGCATCTGTTTCCAATTCCTTTCAAAGAGCTTTATTGTTCATCACAGCGCAGACATTGAAGGGCACTACCCATAAAACACTGAATATATTATACTGCTAATTACACACATATCTTTTGAATGGAAACAATCTGTTGTTGTTTTTTCTTCAGTTTAAAGGTTACTTAGATATTGTGGTTACATCATATATTAAGGGATGCCCTCAATGGGACACTTGTACAACAGTGTTGATTGGCTGACTTCATACACCTAATAAATGAAAGAAAAATCTGCTCTTAAAGGCTGCCGGTGTTCAGTGTCTTCGAGTTTTTTTTAAACTATTTGTACATGCAAAGAATAACAGAAGATGACAAAAGATCCTTTCAATCACTGACTGGCCAACTGACTTCATATAATCAGCAAACATGATCTAGTCTCAAGGTTATTGAGGTATTTCAAGGGAATGAGGATTTAAAAGAAGTCACACTGAAGCATTAGACTAAAAGCTAAATCTCAGAGGTGTGTGTGAGCATACCGAGAGACTTCATGGTGGAGTAGACTTCACCTTAACAGAGGACAGAAGCTTCACCTGCCCAACAACAAACAACAGCATTCTAACAGTTCCTTCTCTTCGCCTTCACAGACCGAGTGCTTCAACTACATCCGTTTCCTGCAGAGCTACAACCACACGCATCTCTACACCTGCGGCACCTACGCCTTCCAGCCCAAATGCACCTATGTGGTAACTATGCGTGTGTGTGTGTGTGTGTGTGTGTGTGTGTGTGTGTGTTTCCCTTGACAGAGTTATTGTGAGCCCGATGTTGACAGGTGTCAACTTGAGATGTCAGTCATCTGACCTCAGGCGAAGACCACTGTGTGATAAAATGTAAAAATAAATGCAATGGAAAACAGTATCCCATGCTGGGTTAGATGAATGTGTGAATGCTTGTGTGTGTGTGGTGTGTGTGTGTGTGTGTGTGTGTGTGTGTGTGTGTGTGTGTGTGTGTGTGTGTGTGTGTGTGTGTGTGTGTGTGTGTGTGCGTGTATATATGTGATACTGATGCGATAGGACAACATGACCAGGGATGGAGCTATGGTCCTCGGAAAGGACAGACAGAGCTTGCAGCTGTGTCATGCGGGTCATAATACACACTGCCCACAAACACCTGTGTTCCTGTGTGTGCTTGCAGAATGCCGACTATTTTACCCTGAACACTGCAGCCCTGGAAGATGGGAAGGGTAAATGCCCATATGACCCTGCCAAGGGGCATACTGGCCTGATAGTGGGTGAGTGTGTCAGTGTGAATTTGTGTAAATGAACGCATGTTGTCATGTACTTCATATTCATGCAATAATATGCGTGCGCATTGGTGGCAACGGAAGTGGCGTTTCATCCCAGCAATCCAGACGAGTAAGCAAGCTTTAAAAAAAATGGATTTTAAACTGTCCACAGCATCAGAATGTCTGGTTGTAAGCGTGCTCGGTTGTCAGGATCGATGTTGCGACAGCGGACTCCTGTTCTACAGGATTACGACAGGATAACAACAGTTTCAGGGCAACAGCAGTTTCAGTTTAATGAGTGACCATGTGAACTGGTGACTTTCAGCCGAACTATCATAAATGGTTGGTGTAGAAAATCAACACAGTTGAGTATTTAAAATGGGCTTTTACGAGGACACCTACATGTTCTGTTGGTTGTTTTCAACAGCTCCCGTCACCTCGAGCAACCGCGGAAACACTCGGCTGAGGGTCACAAGTTATCACTGTCACTTGTTTTAACTGAAACACCGGCGGCGTCCATGGCTGTGAAACGCGTTGACTACCACTTCAAAACTCGATCAAGTCAAAACTCGTCATTTATGTCATGGTATTTGACGTTCTGTACACGACCACAGATAACATAGTTTTTAAGCATCAAGTGACTTGTATGCTCGTAACTGCTGGCTGTTACACAATAGGTTTCCTCCACCAAATACGTGCAAATATCTGGACATCTAAATGTATTACCCACTCAATAATAGCACACGGATATGTAAAGTCAATTCGCCAAACTGCGTGCGCACACTTGCCTATGACATAACTGTTTACTAACTGTAAAATGATCTGTGAGAAAATACAAGTTTGAGTGTTTCTGAACGAGTGTAACGATCATTAAAGGATCACGTTAAACAAAAGATGCATGAGCACTTCTTAGTTGGAAACGGGTTCATATCAATCACCACCAAACCAACAGTCAGCCCCGCTTGTTCCATCTCAGCAGTCTGTACAGTGATCAACACCACCATGTTGTTACAGCTCGAGCATAAAATGTCCATCAAATCTCCATAACCCACTTCTGTGGCATTTCCCATCTGCTTTGTAGCTACATGATTGCACATGAGAGTCCAGGAGTCCAATTTAACTTGGCATGCTGCATTCACTTTCAGTGTGAACAGCTTCTCTGAACTGAAAGGCACCCATTCTCTGTTCTTCTTTGTGCATCCGCGCTAAACCAATATCCCTCTCTCAGGCCCGTACAATTGTGGCCGAAAAAACTGAATTAAACTAAAGCTTGCATTTTATGTTGGTACAGATAAGGAGCTGTACTCAGCAACGCTCAACAACTTCCTGGGTACAGAGCCGGTCATTTTGAGGAACCTGGGCCAACAGCACTACAGCATGAAGAGTGAATACTTGCCTGCCTGGCTCAATGGTAAGTGAAAAAGAGGACATTAGAAAGAGAAAGAGAAAGAAGCCGTTAACCCGCCAACTGAAAGAGAGACCAGGAGGGAAGTAAAGGGGAGGGAACGGATAGAAAAATAATTAAACTGGTTTGCTTAGAGCGCATTTACTACTCAAAATGTGGAGTCGTTTTTTGGGTCTTCAATGTCACACAGAAGTAAACAACAGCAGGCTTTTCATTTCTTAGCTGACAACCAACAACTTTGTCGGCTAAAATGACGACCGTCGTTTGCACATTTTATCAGCACTAATGAGCTGTTTGAAAACTGCCTCCAGAAGACTTTTTAATCTTGCCAGCTGGCATCTCGTGTTCAAACGAATGTAAAGGGATCTTTAATCAGCTCTCATTGGCTACATACATGATGCTAAAAGGCCGATGCTAAAAGCAGCATGTCCCAGGTCAGTATCCTCCCCAGTTACTGGTGCCTGTAAAAGACATAGAAAAAAAGAGTAGCGCTGCTTTGTTTATTACACTTTTACTCTGTATGTGTGTGTGTGTGTGTGTGTGTGTGTGTGTGTGTGTGTGTGTGTTTTGGTTTTGGAAAGGCGATAAAAGAAGACACTACGTTCCAAACCAGCGTAGAAACTACGCCACTACAGTACTAGAATTATATGCACAATTGTACACTTGTATTCTACCGTTATGTTCAGAAGACAATTCAAATTTATGGAAAAATATCTATTCCATAATAATTACCATTGAATTAAACTTAAATATGCTGCATCAAGTCTTCCAAGACACTGCGACACTGACACATTAAATATGTATTTGAATAAAATGAATCGCATTAGAGATAACGCTGGCTTCTTTTTAACAGAGTTTCATTAAAGAAAAGTGTGAGCTAGAAACATGCAAAAGAACAAGAGGAGAGGGGAAAAAAAGAAATGAGTTGCAGGAAATGAAGCGCAGGACTTGGCTACAGCGACGGATCGTTATCTTTTGGGGGGGGGGGGGGGGGGGGGGCGGAGAAAGGAGTGAGCTACTTGGAGAGAAACGAAGGGGAGAGAAGAGGATGAAGTCACAGCAGGGAAAATGGCTGATGAAAGAACAGACATTAGGATTGGCGATGAAAAGATAGAGGGATAGGTGAGGGGAATGGAAAATTGAGGGGAGGAAGGAGCAACATACAGATGAGGCTGAGGTTCGGATCGATGTGTCCGTTTGCTATTCATGCTGATGCTGAGCTTTTATTAAAAAGTAGACCAATGGAGCTAGCTTCTAACCAGCCTGAGAGCATTTAATTGGCCTGGGTTTCAGTGGAGAGTTGTAGTGTCCCATGATGGCGTAAAATAGTGCTTCTGAGGCTTTTATGCCGAAAAGAACAGGAGGGAATCTGGAGGGAACGTTGTATCCTTGTAATTTAAAAAAAAGAATACCTTCGCATAAAATGGCTGAATTTAGCTGAATGTCTGTGTCCGTCCTTTTTTTAAAAACATATCAATCGAAATCTAATGAGGGCTGGATATAGAGAGAATCTGAGAAGGACGAGAACGGATGGGAGGAAATGAGAAACACAAAATGGGGCCGCTAATGGAGAGACAGAGAGCGAGAAATGACTGGAGGAGAGATGAGGCGAAGGAGAGAGTGCTGATAGAAAATAGACAGAGAGGTGAGAAGAGGCGGCAGGGAATAAGAACGAGGTGTCAAGCGTGTGTGTGTGTGTGTCTATGCGTGTGCGCTGTGATTCAGTTCAAATGCACCTCGAGGCTGAGACATTGTGTAAATACACTTTTTGATACTTACCTCCATGTGTGTGTGTGTGTGTGTGTGTGTGTGTGTGTGCGTGTGCAGAGCCGGACTTTGTGGGTTCAGCCCTGGTGAGGGAGAGCAGCGGCAGTAAAGAGGGGGACGACGACAAGATCTACTTCTTCTTCAGTGAGCGAGCGTTGGAGCTGGACTGTGACACTGAGCTCACTGTGGCCAGAGTGGCCCGAGTCTGCAAGGTAATGCACCAGCTGACAATCGAAACTGATCAGAACAGATTCAATTAGGATTCTAACTAAAGTCAAAGGAGCTGCCTTCTTCTGTGGAAGCCTAATTCAAACAGTAATCAATCTGACTATTTAGGAATGCACAGGGACATATGAAGCCCATAACTAGTTTTGTCTGCAAAACAGTGTCCTGCATGCTTGGCTTGCAATCAGCTGTTTTTCTGTTTTCTCCAGCTGTTTTTGGCAGCTGTTTCTGAGCACTTAATAATTTGAGACAGCACTTGCTAACAGTTTTGGGCTTACAGACTTCAACAGGAGATGCCCATATAAGGAGGTAACTGGTGGAGTTGTTCAACAGCTCCAGTATACGTTAAGTAAATACATATAGCTTTAAATCACACTTAGAATAGCCTGATGTTACTTACAAAGCTAAGTGAACATAATGGCGTTGTTTTTTTTTTTTTTCAGTTCAGATCCAACGGCACTTGCTCTGCTTGTGTTTGGATTGTAATGCAAGTGATACAAGCTGCCTAAACTAAGAGGACACAACTTTCTAGACAGCTTAACACACAATTTCTCAAGAGGGCTCAAAATATTGGTAATGCTCTGATATTTTTACCTGTAAATCTCCAGTCTAATGTCTTGACTTGAGGACAGATATGCATTCACATTTTGTCATCTCTGAGCTGCCATATGCCTGTATGCATCCATCTAATCATCAAGTTCTGTGTCAGACATGACCTGACACATGTAATGAGGAACATTTTCCTCAAGCTTTTACATTATTACCAGAATAAAGCACTAAGAAAAAGGCTGCACAGAGAAAATAGCTGTCCTGTGCTTTAATTGGTCCCACCCTGAATTTCAGCGAAACAACCATTTACCAACAATGTGTTATGTGAAGACAATTACATTGACATGGAGCTATTTGGTAATAAATGCTTTTATTCGCTTCATTAATGGTCTCATTAGGATAACTGATTAGGTCTGATATACCACAGTGATTATGGCCAGACATCAGAGATGCTTCTAGCTGAGAAGAGTGTGACTGCTTTTTTAAATTTTTGTTTTAGGGACTTTTTAGTCATTTTACAGTTACACATGCAGACATATCTCAGTAACCTTTAAACTGAGCAAAATAGATTGCTAACAGTCTGAGGAGATGTGTCTAATTAAGTGTACAATAAATGCACTGTTTTATGGCTAAATACCCTTTCATGTCTGCGCTGTGATGAACAATAAAGCTCTTTGAATGGAATTAGAAACAGATGCTCACACACGATGTGTACTAGCGCAATGAACAATTTAGCTCCTCCTGCTGATATTGCTGTTGCTGCCGCCGCACAATGTCGGTATCTCACTGCTGTATTATGAGCCTTTGCTTCTTTCTTTTTTTTTATTCCTTTTTACAGCTTCTGCAATCACTGAGGATGATAGGGATATGTGGCAGACGGGCCTCTTTTGAGCCCACAGTGTACTATATAAAGGGACAGCTCATCAATGCGCAATGGTTATTGTATAATTGAATATTATTATTATTGTTATCCTCCATTTCAATGGTACGCGTGAACATCCCAGGGTCTAAATGCTCCTTAAGAGGTTTTTCCAACATGCCAACAGTTTTGTCAGCTCATTTGCATGGAGCAGGTTTGTTATTATGTTGCTACAGAAAAGGTACAGTGTCGGGGTGGAAGGGTACACTAAGTTCTTGGTTCGGTTTTGTACCTCCGTTTTGGGGTCACGGTTCGGTACGTTTTCGGTACAGCAGGGAAAGCAGAAATAATGATAATAAATACATGTTTTAGATTGAATCATTTACATAAACAGTGGCTATTTGGCCATAATTCGAACAGTTAAGGCACTCAAATAATGTATTAATTATGTTGATTTATTATTGTTGTTGTTCTTCTTTTTAGTATTGATGTCATGATTGTTTTTCTAAGGGAGCCCTGACCAAGACAGCATCAATAAGACTCTGACTTGTTGATTATTCCAATAATAGGCTGCAGCTTGTGCTCATTAACACAGAGCAGGCACAATGAACTGAATAAAATGCGCATGTGAAGGCACATTGCAGGGGGGGTTTTAACAAATCCAAATAATCCAAAACAATTTACATATATTCGACCCATATCGGCCATTGATGAGACCTAACATGTCCTCTCTCAGGGGGATCTGGGTGGTACCAGAACCCTGCAGAAGAAGTGGACCACCTTCCAGAAAGTCCGTCTGGAGTGCTCCCTCCCCGAGCGCCACGTCTCCTTCAACAACCTGAGGGCCGTCTTCACGCTGCCGGGCCAGGACTGGAGGGGGACCACCTTCTACGGCATCTTTCACGCGCAGTGGTGAGTCAGAGCGTGCGCTGTCAGAGACGTTTAATTGAGACTGTAGCTCAATTTAAGTGTCATCCTGGGAGTTAATTACTACATATCCAATCTGCTGTCAGGGCGAGACACTACATCACTTTTCCAACATATCAGTTACTCTGCTTTTTATTCAAAGCACAGGTCAGCCTGATATGCTAGTTCTAATTATGTACTTTATGTGATTAGGTATTTACTGTGTAATTGGGCTTTTATTATAATAGGCCTCCAGCTGACAGTAATGTGAGATATATTGAGTGGATACAACTCAAGTGTGCTTGAACATGTTTTAGTGATTTACTGTCACATAGACGTAATGTTGTTTCAGATGATAGTGGACACATTTGCCGGACGGATTTAATTAGGTCCTGCTCTACAAATATTCCATCCTAAATTTCAAAAGACTAGAGATTGAGTCATTGGTTGAATCAAATTATTTACATCACCTTCCGATGTGAGTATCATGACCCCCCCCCCCCCCCCCCCCCCAACAGACTCTGTTGATGTCCACGGTTCTCGGCTCTTGGTTTATAGCTTGATAATAATTAGCTCAGGGTCAAATCAACTTCTTCTGACTTGTTTCTTCTGAAGAGAAAACTTCATTAAAGGTGTTAATTAAGCAACAATGTGGTGATTGGTGTTGACAACAGTAACTTAGTTTTGATAAGGAACTGGGGTGTTATTAGTGGAGTAAAGACTAGCATTTGTTGGACCGCTACATAACTGTAATGTGTTAATGAGTTACTTATCAACAAAGAACTAGGAGCGAGGGCAGGAGGTTCTCTTTAGGAGGATAGTTGGAGACTTTCTCCGTCTCCGGGTAATACCCTTTGATGTCAGTCTTTTGTGTTCCTCGGTAAGATATCATATCGCAAAGCGAACCAGCTTTGAACTTCAAGCTTTGTTTCTTCATTCAGAGTTCCTACTGCAGCTGAAAAAAAAACGCCTAATCCTTTTACTCTGTGACTCACCGGGGATTCCTTAAAGTCCCCTGGCATTAAGATAATTGGACATTATGTAAATGATGACTCAAGAGTTCAAACCATAATCTGACTGAATAGGCCAGCTTTTTTAACTTACTAAGACATCAGTGCTGTCCTTTGGTTTAGATGTTCATCGTTTAAATGCCGTGGAACTGCTGCACATTAACAGCACTGTTTCAGACTGGAATAGCCCTTTCCTTACGGGACAAATCTACAGCGTCAGTGGCTGATTCATAACTATATACCTGTTTTATCAACATGTCAGTAACTCTATTTCAGAGCTAAATAAAGTAAGTGTCGTCCCGGCTGATGAGAATGGAAATGAAATATATTTGTGACACGAGGAGTGCAAGTATGACTTAATGTGCCTGGGTCATGCGTCAATACCCAATTTCAGTCCCACTTTGGGTCTAAAATTGGGTTTAAAAAAAAAAAAAAAAGATCCTACACCCCTTGCCTTACCATTACATTAAATCATTACCTGAGTCGCAGCACCAACTGATTGATTTCGGTGGCCTGTCAAGTAAATGTATTACATGTACATCAATTTGTACATCAATTTGCTTCGCCACAGAAAATGTGTCAACACATCTTATCATTTCAGCTCGCTCAATAAGTGACAGTATAGGGTGCTGGGTATTATATATTTACAATGCTATGTTTTACCATATTCTGTATGGTACAGCTCACATTCGTGCGTGTCTGTCTGACTCTACTTGTGCTGCATCCAAAAGCTGTTTGCTACTGAAAAGACACATTTTCCAACAAGTGTATGACAGGTAATCCGTCTCTCAGTTTGTACCGCCACACATCGCTAATTCCCCGCCTTGTC
The DNA here is from genome assembly GCA_032191485.1 of Leptoclinus maculatus. Lineage (NCBI taxonomy): Eukaryota > Metazoa > Chordata > Actinopteri > Perciformes > Stichaeidae > Leptoclinus > Leptoclinus maculatus. The sequence goes on from JAVDOI010000005.1 coordinate 27,521,602, forward strand.
GCCATGTTTCAGGGGTGACGTGGACGTGTCGGCGGTTTGCCAGTACCAGATCAGTGATGTGAAGAAGGTGTTTGAAGGATCCTACAAAGAGTACAGGGAGGCTTCTCAAAGGTGGGGGCGCTACACCGGTGCTATCCCTGTGCCACGACCTGGATCGGTAAGAAACTGGGAGCCCGATACTAGCACATGTGATATATGATGTTTCCAGGCAACTTTAAGAAGCAAGAGCAACTTTAGGAAGCAAGAGCATTATTCTAAAACGTAGGTTTTTTTTGTCAACCACTGCACCACAGAAGGAGACATAAGTGGGCAGAGGAGGGATAATGAAAGAGGGAGGGAGGGAAGTATAAATGGGTGGCGTGGGGTACTGTAGCGATGAAAGTGGAAAAGAGCAAAAGCTGGCACGACACGAAAAGCTAAGAAGGTAATGATCCAGGACGAAAGGAAAGGAAGCAGAGGAAGGGATGTGATGAAAGGCGGATTCGAAAGGGAGAGTGAAATAAAGATGGAGAAGAGGAGATAAAGGGAAAGAGAGGGAGGGAGTCATCCCAAAGCCAGCAAGCCATGCCAACCTGTGCCAGCTGCAGCTAAGAAGTTTCCTCACCTCTTTCTCCTTCTTGGCCCTCTCACTCTTCCCTTCGTCCTTTTCCTCCATTCCTTTTCCTCCCTCCATTTCCCTCCCCCGTCTCTCTATCCTCTGTCTGTGCCGCAGTGTATAACTAACTCAGACAGGGAGGCCGGCTACAACAGCTCTCTGCAGCTGCCTGACGCCACGCTCAACTTTGCCAAGAAGCACCCGCTGATGGAGGACAAAGCTCTGGCTCGCCCCCTGCTGCTCACCAAGGGTGTCAACTTCACAAGGCTAGCGGTGGATCGGGTTAGCGCCCTGGACCAGCGGGCGTACAACATGCTGTTCATCGGCACAGGTACAAACTACATGAGGGTATGATAACAATAGGCTGTAACATTTCCGCGCTAAAATGCCTAAAAACAAAAAAAAAACTAGACCTATGTTCAGTATCTTGTTGAGTTGTCCCAAATGTTCGTTCAAACCCAGAGGAATCTGTAATTTTCTTCAAGGTAACCTTGCTCTAACTACCGGGGAAACACCAGCTGATACGTCAGAGAGTGAGGAAGGAAGTTGGCGAGCAAGTTAACGCAAGTTAGCGTAAAGTTTAGCTAGTGTTATTTGCGGCAAATTTCTTTAGAATGAAATGATATATCTGGTAAATGTGACATGAATAATACTTAAATACATCACTCCGTCCGTGAGCACGACCTCTGTCTGAGTCGCTTCAGATAGATTTTCATCGACAGTGGTGGTTGTTTTACAATGAAAACTACAACTCCCATGATCCCACAATACTTCACGACGTCAGCAAAGTCGCCACAGTGGCAGAAATTACATTATATGCGTTTTACGCTTTAAGATATTTCTACCTGGTTATAATGTTAGTACTTAAAGTGAGCATACTTACATTTTGTTCAAGTTTTTGGGACAAAATAACCTCTTCAAATACAATCGCCAGCTTTAAAAAATTTGTTAAATCGTCACCTTTGTGATATATGATATATATGTATACATACATAAAAGTTAAGCTTAAAACTAGAATTTGTGTGCAGGGTTGTTGTATTGGATTGCATTATACAGTATATGGTGTTCCTGTTACTTTGCCCACCTCCTGTAGCATGATGTACTCTCGATGTGGCAGAGAAAATGTATTGTAGGTTCACAGTCTTTGCTTATATTCCCCTAACTGTGGGTGGGTGAGTGGGTGAGTGTGTGTGTGTGTGTGTGTGTGTGTGTGTGTGTGTGTGTGTGTGTGTGTGTGTGTGTGTGTGTGTGTGTGTGTGTGTGTGTGTGTGTGTGTCTGAGTTGCACACAGTATTTGTTGAAGAGACGAAAGCTTACAGGCCATGGCTGCAGACAGGGACAGGTACTGGCATTAGGTATGGTGGCGCAAAACAACATGCCATCTGGCCAGACTTCAGCTGGGTTTCAATTAAGGACTTGATTTGCATGCTGAGATCCATCTTCATGCATCAAAGGAAACATCTACGTATGCGCGACTTAATTAATATCTCCAGTCGTAGCCATCAGGCCCATATGCAGGTGTCCTGTTTTGGCACGGATCTGGAATCCCTCACGGAGCCTTAATCCTTAATAACACAGATCCGACAGTGGATTCCAGGGAATGTGAATTTGAATGCAGCCCATCTCATGAATGGAGAGAGACTCAACTACTTACCATTCAGATCACTGCAGCGACAGAGCGACTGTGGAAACTGACAGTGCGACAACAGCGGACTCGGGGCTTCTCTGCTGGCAAGCAGGGAGGCCAACCCGGACACACACAAATCAACACACACATGGGCACACACACATCACACACACACACGTGGGTAACACGCTCACAAACTGATACACACGAGCGCACAGAGATGCACACACTTACGCTTCCTCAGCCAAGTGTAGTCATCCCCGCTTGTCGTGCTTCACAGCACAAACTCAACAGGGCCCTTGGCAGACGTGCGCTCATAGTGCCAATTGGGCTGTGGGCTTGATTAGCTATTAGCTGCAGCATAGCGACAGCTGATGTGAAAAAAAGAGAAAGAGGGAGCACTTGTCGAGACTGTTTCTTCAAAAAAAAAAAAACAGGCTACAGGATTGAGGGATTAGCCGACACTGGTCCCTGACACCCCGCGAGAGGCGAGTGTGATGATATGTGGCTTGCTATGTCTGTATATGTGTGTGTGTGTGTGTGTGTATGTATTTCCCTCAAACCTCCCGTCGGCTACCGAGTTAGTTTTTCATATTATCTGTGACAGTCTCTTAATCGAGAGGGCCACACAAAAAAGTACATGTCAGCACGTAATACTGTTCCATCCATGGATACACACACACACACACACACACACACACACACACACATCAAGGTCACCCCACCAGCTGTGCCTGAAACGCTTTTCATCACAGGGGATCTCAACTTGTTCACAATGCTGTACATGAAAGGAGGCGCATCGGATCTCCTCCTCCTCCTCCCTCAGCATCAGCTCCCCAAACACCTCGTAAAAAAAAAGTCTGCAAATGTCTCTGATGATATTATCTTTACCCAAGGTCTTAAAAGGCCAGGAACAGCATGTTGACTCTTTAACATTCACCTTTAGATCGTTTTCTTGCTGAGCTGGAGAAGTCGTTTTCCTTTTCGTTTCCTGTCTTTCTCAGTTGCAGAGTTGCGTGACATTCTAGTGCAGCCGGCGTTAAAGTTTCACAAATTGAAGTTGATGAAAGTTGCAGACAACTTTTCGCATTTGTTTTCTTGTAAGTAACCGCAAGCAAACTTTTTCAGTGGAGAGTCTTTTATAGACTTTTTACTTTACTTTTACTTTTTTAAATCAATTGTTATGGCATCAAAGGAGTGCGTTTGTGTATTATAATATCTTACCATTCAAATTTTAATGAACTTCTATGCAATCACAGGTGCATAGTTTGTGCATATCATTAATTTTTAAGTAAAATACTGTGCAGTCACAGCAGGTGTTTGTTTGCAGATCCTTAATATTTATATTCATTGGTATCCAGTCACAGCTGTACAGGCCCAATTAATTAAATCACATTTTCATTATTCAAATGCGCTGGTGTGCAGTCGCAGCTGTGTGTATCTACATATTTCTTAATATCATATCGATGATATTCAAATGAGCTGTTCTACGGTCAAAGGTGTATATCTTTTGGGAAGTCTGTTTTCGTATCGGGAGCTGAGTGACGAAGCGCAGATCTGTTTGAAGATGGGTTTCTATTCATGCCGTGAAGATAAAGAAAGTGTAGTGTGCTAAAGTGAACTTTGAAGTGAAAGATTGACTCAACAGTGGTGAAGTGAGCTGACTCCTCCTCCTTCCTCTTTCTCTCCTGTGTGCTGCAGCGGAGGGCTGGCTGCAAAGGGTGGTGATCCTGGGCTCCGAGGCCTACGTGATAGAGGAGATCCAGCTGTTTGAGACGGCCCAGCCAGTGGACAGCCTGACCATCTCCCACTCCAAGGTAAGGACAACGGGAAAGCATGTTTTAGAATTTGTTATTCAAGGGGAATTGCAGCAGTTTTACACTATTCATAGGGAACCAAAAACAGTTGTGTAATTACCTTGTTCAAGTCTGAGAAAATATCCCCTGATGATGTCGCCTGGGTTAGCTTTAATAATGCACGTTTTAATGGAAAGGCTGCGTTAGAAGGCATGGAGTTTGAAAATGTGTCACACAGGCAGGGGTCTAACAAAAAGAAGCATGTAGCGTTTTTTGGAGCTTGACCCAATCTAGAAATAAAACGTCAGGATATCTCAACCTCTGTTTCGTCAACTGTGACCACCTCCCCAGGCTGGAAGATATTTATAGCACGCAATGGCATCATCCTCATTTTCTGTCATCTCTCTCTCTACTATCGCTATCTGATGACGTTAAAAATGCCCCAAAAGATAAATTAAAAAGATGGCAGTCACAGAGAGGGGAGAGAGAGACGTGATACTCATTTGAACATCAGGAGGGCATTCACAGTGCTGCAGTCGGTTTTGCACATTGGAATGCAAAAAGAGAGAGCTTGAGAGAGAAGTCTAAATCCGGATTACTTTCTCACTTTCTCACACAGCAAACCGATCACAGCGTAAAGTCGGCTTGATTGGCGCATTTGTCTGTTTCAGAAAGATAAAGAAATTGTCCGATCCAGCCCTTTAATTCTGATGTCAGCCAATTGTGGGGAAAGGGGTCTAAGTCTCTGCAGGATCCCCTTTAAGATGCATCGCTTCCATTTAGTTAAGCAAATTGAGAGTTGTACTTTCAAGTCAAAAAGGAACGTCTCAAAAATGCATTAAGGCTTCGTGTTGGCATTTCAGTTGATTCATCTCTGTCTGAAGAACATGTTAACAGACCAGATTCAATTCAACAAATTGAGGCAGGAGCGATTTTATTCGAAATAGAAGAAAGCAGCTCTTCCTTTTCTTCTTTTTTTTTGATCGTTTGAGCTTTCAGCTGCTGGTACTCAGTATAGTAAAGCATGGCCATGTGCACGTAACGTCATGGACTCCTAGACGCATTGTTTTCTGTCTTTTGGAGAGATAAGAACTCTTAATGGTCTCTCAGGGGGAAGGTTACTCAAGTTTGTTGGCACAACTAGCTCGGTTCTTCCCCTGATCATATCCCTCGAAAGCAGAGTTCCGGGGTTCCATTAGCTTGCTCTGCTGTTGCATCACTTTGTCATTGGTATTCAATGATAACAGTATGATTTTATCTTCTGCCGTCCTGTTAATACCTGTTTTTGCCAGACACTTACAATCATGGATCCACTGACAGCCCGGTGCCACTGGCCCGCTGTCACTCAGCAGATGTTTTTATTAACACTGCCCTGTTTCAGATCAAGCGTCGCCTCATAAATCCAAAACCCTCTTACACAATAACAGTAATTACAATCCATCACCTCGGTGGGGATTTGAACCTCTGCCCCTGTTGTTTTCTCAACGTCCCTGTCCTGTCAACCCGAGCGTGTGTGTGTTGACGCCGGGCCGTGTCCCTGTGGTTCTACAATGGCTTGTCCGCAGATCGATGCAGTTTTGACGTGGCGTTCCCTGATCTAAAGCCCACTGCTTATCTTATTAATGCTGGCTTAGCTGCGACCGAGATTTTTTTATAACGGCTTTCGCAAAAAGAGTGCAAACGGGTGAATGTTATTGTAATTGAGAGTGATTATCCCATTATCTACTATAACTCCTAACTGAGTCACTCTCCCTCCCCCTCTCTCTCTCTCTGTTTATCTTTCTCCTTGTTTTTCTTCTCTCTCTGGTTTCTGTCTTTGGGTGATGGCTTGGATCTGTTCTTTGTCTTCCTCTTCTTCTTCCTCTCTCTCTGTGTTTTTTCTGTAGAAGTACTTGTACATCGGCTCTCGTTCGGAGGTTCTCCAGCTGCCCTTGGCCAACTGCAGCCGCTATCAGTCTCAGCCAGACTGTCTGCTCGCCCGGGACCCCTACTGCGCTTGGGACAGCGAGGGTCGGGCCTGCGTCCGCATCGACCTCCACCGCGGGTGAGACGAGTACCTATGTGCACCCATGTGTCCATACTATGACCTAAACATACTTAATGTGAAAGGCTTGTTATTTGATGTTTTTAAGGAACCGGCAGGTTGCAAATATTGGAAAAAAGCCCCTGAAACAGTATTTAGATATTATGTGTACAAGTCTATTAGCTAGATATAAGCAGCTCTTAGCAGAAGAGTGATGCATCTTTTACTGCAGCTTTTGCAGACTTTAAAGCTGTTGCGTAAAATTCTCCTACTTTACATGCTGTGATGTCCCTTGTGGGGAAACTACATTAATAAGCTGTGATCAAAGCTGAATAACATTCACCGAGTTGTGATATAACTTGTACAAGACTTGTATACTGTATTTGTCTATTTAAGGAAATGTGCAGCTATTTTGTAGCTAAATTATGTAAATGTTTGTTTTGATGTGTTTTCTGTAGATCTGGGTTATTCAGGTTTGATTATTATTATTATTACACAGTTGTCTGTAGTACTTGGCGTGACCGTTATTAATCTTCCGCTCTTATTTTTGCCCTTTCCCCTCCAGGTCCACCTCCTCCCTGTCACAGGATCTAATGCTGGAAAGGTTCAGCCGGGGGAAAGCCAAGTTTGATAAGCCCGTCTCCATCCCCAGCCCTGGTGAGTAAGGGGCCACACCTCAGTAGTGGCCCCTTGTGGGAATTGATTGTCAGTGCAGGAGCAAGTCAGTAGCAAGTAAAGAGAATGGACTTAGCAGTGTGCTGGCTGCTGGCTGGTGTGGAATATGAATTGGAATTATTATGGCTGCCACCTCTCCTTTGTCCTCTGTCCTACACCCCCTTCTCAAACTCTCCTCCTCTTCCTCTGCAGAGCACTCCCGTCTGAGGAACGTTACAGTGGTGGTGGGGTCTGACATGGTGCTGCCTTGCCAGCTGGTCTCCAACCTGGCTCAGCCTTTCTGGGTCCTCAACGAACGTGAGCTCCAGCTGAGTGACCCCGAGGCTGGAGGGCCGCGCTTCGACCGGACCCTCAAAGCTCTCGTCGTCCCTGAAGCGGGCCAGATGCAAGCGGGCCGCTATATCTGCTACTCTGAGGAGCATGGGGTCAAGTTTCAGACAGAGCGCTACCAGGTGGCCGTAGTCGCCAGCGCTCCTGTCTTCATGGAGGCCCGTGCTCCAGACAGCAGCATGGGGCTCTTCTGGGTGCTGGTCATCACCCTCGGAGCGGCGTGCCTGCTGCTCCTTGTAGCGGCTCTTTACCTGCGCAGGAGGCTGAAGCTGGCCCTGGGAAAGGGGGCTGACATGAAGCCTCTCGAGAGCACCCTGGTCTACCCCATCACCCTGCCCAAGGAGCCGCCCACCTTTGTGCCCAGCAAGATGCCCTGCGACGAGGACCGCTTCTGGGAGACAGGCGCCAACTACTACTACTCGGACGGCTCGCTGAAGATCGTTCCCGGTCACGCCCTGGGGCCCAGCAGCGTCAGCAGCACGGCGTCACCCAGCGCCATTCCCGGCCAGCCCATCCACTCCCCCAGCCGTCTCAGCCTCACCAACATTCGAGGCTCAGGTAGCAATGGCTACATCCGCCTCAACCTGAGCACAGCAGGGGAGGAGAGGGCTAGCGGGGTTGGCGCTGGGGGCGGCGGGCTGGGAGCCCTGGGCATGGGCGGGAACGACTACTCCAGCCCCTTCAAGGAAGAGTTGAGGCGCACTCTGCAGCAGAGAAGCGTGCTGCCCGACGCGAACCCCGAGGAGTCGTCCGTCTAGGCCTGTCCTCCTCCGTCACCATTCCCTGAGTTGGAAAAACAAAACAACCAACCTACCTCCCTCCTTTTGAGGATGCCTGCTCTCGCTCTCTTTCAGTGACACGCTGTCAATTCCCCGTGCTCTCTCTCTCTCTCTCTCTCTCTCTCTCTCTCTCTCTCCCGCTCTGCCAATGCCTGTTTGGCTCACTGTTGACATTTATAGCACACAGCATGTTAAATATAAACACTCATACACTGTGTTCGCCAACATGCACTCCTATGATTATTATGTTCTGGGCAACATGCAGTCATGGTTGTGGCTTTTTCTGCTTCCACTGTGCAAATGCCACTTGTGTACATTTTGTATTTAAAAAAGGCTGAAACGCAGAGGAGAGCACCTCAAGCATTGAAATCAAACAAATGACGTTACATATTTTCTGAAGGGCGAATTTTCTTTTTTTTTTTGTTGAGTGGACCAAGAGGCTTTTAGCCCCTGTGCTGAAACCAGTCGACGGACGGCAAGTGCAACTGACTGGAAATATTGAACTGATGCTCTGTCCTGTTCCTTTGAGACCTTTTCAGCTTACTGCACTTAAAAACTGGAAGCGTTTGTCTTCCCTTTTTGTATTTGTGAGCCAAGAGTGCGAGAGCGGTATAAAAAAAGACTAATTAATCTCCAAGCAAGACGACAATCATGTCCCCGTAGCAGGAGCTCTGCGAGGGACAGAGAGGAGGCGAGAGAGAGAGCAAGAGACAAAGAGAAATTAAATGGAAAATGAAGTGAATTGGAGTGAAAGATGCAAGGGGGGGGGAGGTTTTGAATGAAGGACAATCTCTGAAGACTTTCTCTGCTCAATTTAAATCCCCCGCCCCATGTTGTATTTAGCCCCGGAGAAAGTCCTCGATCCCTTCCGCTTTCATTTGTTGTGATGGTTGGTTTGAATTAAGACATTTGTTGTTGTTCTTTTTTCTACGTCTTACCGACTACAGCAGTGTTCAAACGATTATCAAGTGACGAATGGCTCCACTCTGTGAGTGACGATGTGAGGGCTTACATTCCTCGCTCTGGCCTGCGCGGTGACCTTCAAACGCACCTTCAAGTCCAATATACTACAAGTGCACTCCAAACGACATTCACTCGAGTCAAAGTGTGTTCGCAGATATGCGTTTTGGCCCGAAGCCCTGTTTGGACGTTTGTTCATCACTGTAGGAAAGAAACGGCTATTTGCATTCAGCTCATAGCAGCGGAACAATAACTGCACACTTAATTCCAAATTGAAGCTGACATGAAGACTTTAGGCAAGGAGAATGTAGTTGAACCGTCACTGTTGCGACCGCTGTGGATGTCTCAATAAGTGCTTTATATTGTGTGTGTGTGTATGGTGAGGGTGGTAACTTGCACTGCCAAGAAGGAAACAACCCCTCCTACACACACACACACACCGACACACTCACAGTCCTCTGAATGCCAACCATCCCGGACGACACGTGTGTTTGTGACGCACCCTTACAACCCATGAACCCCCCCCCCCCCTCCCTCTTACCGATGCCCAGAGACTGACCCGGGGCTACTGTGGACTTATACAGAGGAAGAGCACTGTAAAACACACCAACACAAAAAGAACACACACACACACAGTGTTGATGGACGAATGGACAGACAGACTGATTGCTGCCATGCCGACAAACCGCTGGCTCCAGGCGGGAAACAGCCGTGAACCAGTGAAAGGTATTGTTCCACTTAATTAAATTCATGCAAACAACGATTTCCAATTTATCTTTCTGGTTGTAGTGCGGTGTTGAGAATTATTTAGTTAATTTATCTTTCTGTCCCTTTGCTCAACTTATCACTAAAAGGAATAGGCAACATTTTGTTTCCTTGATGAGAATTAGATGAGAATTAGATCGATACCACTCTTCTATCTGTCCATTAAAAATATAGCTACAACCATGAGACGGTTAGCTAAACTAGCATAAAACACTGACGGCAGGGGAAAACTATTATGTCTTAATCAGTGAGCCCCCCCAGAGCTGCTAGCATGTAGATGCCTACACGTGTTACATCATATGTTCCGCATCATTTGACCAGTCTCCTTCTCATCAGAAGTTGTCCTTGTGCAAACTTGTATTAAAGTCTTGAGGGGACAGGTGCATCAGAAAGTTTCATGGCAAATGATAAGAACAGGACCTGCACTGCCTGAAGCCTGCGACTACAAGATTGCATAAAGGAGAAAAACGTTTCAATCTGACAAGGATCAAAATAAGTTGACTTAGGGAGACCTTTGTCAGCCTGAAATATCTGTTTAATAACAATGTTCTGCTTGCAAGATCCAGACAGTAAATGGGACCATTTCATTCCAGTCTTCTACTCATAACTGGAAGATAACCAAATATTGTATTAATTGCTGCAAATTCTCAAATACCCTCATATATTGCTTTCTAGTCACCTACTCAGGCGGGTATAATGAGGTGTTAGTGTGAACTATCAGAATAAATTATCCAATGCACCAACTGCCCAGAATGTGATGAAAAAAAAACAACCTTCTTTCTGATCCAATTTCAAGGAAACTTTAAAAATTCAGCGAACACCACGCGCATATGTTTGCTGTTACTAAATTAACATTATTTTGTCCTCTTTCTGTGCTTTGTCCATCAGAGGTGGCTTTTTGTTTTTGGGGACGCGTCTGTCGGGACCAGAGCAGCACAGCAAGAAGGAAGGGGAGGACAGAAATACCTTGTTTTTGCCCCGACTGTGTACAGAGCGCTGAGAGAGATGTAGAATATAAAAAAAATGATCCCAAGGTTGAAGAGGTACTCAGCCATCAGCACTCCATCTTAACGTTGCATGATCCTCTGCAAGTGGACTGCACATCTTTGATATGATCATCCTTGTACAAGTGCATCATTTTGATCGGCCATTTTTGGACTTTTACAGACACTGATATTGTGGAACAATAATGCTCTCTTTGAAAAAACAAATATGTATATGTCTGATTTTATGGTTCAAGGGTTGTACAGGAATTCATGGCTGCATTCATGTTTACTTTTTCTGTGCCTCTTCACCTTTTGGAAAAGCCAAAGTAGACTGCAGTTGCTTTTGTTCTTGTTGAAATAATTAAATTGATTTGATTTGATTCCAGATGGATATTTAAGTCTCAGCAGTCCGTCCACTTTGCTACACTGAGCTGATGTCTGCAACCTCTCTGCATATTGTGTCTGCAGCTAAATTTTCCCTCAAGCAAAATGTCTTAAGGCTGATGGACTTCCTGTTTTCTTCCTGCTGGACACAATTCTTTATACCCTCACTTTATGAAAGGCTGAGTAACGTACCAAAACTTTAACCATTATTTAATTTGTCAGCTCCTAAAAACCAAATATGTATCTGTTGATTCAAAGCAGATCAGTGATAGAATGTGCCCACTTTATATTATTACATCCCCTTAAGCATTTAGCTAAAACATGTCAGCTCTTTACACTGGTACTTGGTTATGTCTTATAAAATATTTCCCTTTTACAATCAGGCCTTTTATTTAATATAACATGTTGCAAAGAACAAAAAGAGGAATACAGGTCTCACACTACAAAAAAATGCATGTGTAATGTACTTTATGTGCATTTCTTCAGTTCTTACACATTTGTTTGCTCATATTTCCTCCCACACATGGCTTTAAGTTCTGCTGTTTCTCGCATCATCATTTGTATTATTCTATTATCAACCTGATTTTATTTTGCCCCCATTTTTGCTTGTCTGTTATTGATCTTTTATGTTTGTTTTTAAATATGTTAAGTAACTTATTTCACTTGTACAAATGTGTTGATATTTATTATCATTGTACATATGTCCTTATTTTTTATATGTGTATATATACACAAATAAAAATAGAGATATACTCGAGGTGTGTGATTTTGTTTGTTAAAGAGGAAGTACACCAATTTTACACATAAATGTCAGTTTACTAGTCATAGAAAGTGCTACTTATCCTGTGAAAGCAGGAGTCAAAGTTTGTCTGTGGCTCTGGAGAAGCTTTGTCGAGTCTGAGAAAATGACCCCGATGATGTCATAGTGATGTCATCAGAGTTATCTCGGCCTGAGTTTAGATTTAAGGATCATTTATTGTCATTATGCACGACGAAATTTAGTTGTAGCCCATTTGTAACACAACAAACACGTGAAAAACAAAACAAAAACAGCAGTACATTCCTGTAGTGCGTTTTTTTATTTGCATCATGAGGAATGAAAACAGCAGCAACAAAAACAATTCTCTGGGCAGATAATATAACCGACATCTTCACATTGAAAATTCAACGTGAGGAAAAACATTGTCCATCAACCTTGACTGTGTTTGAGCACCAAGTATCATTATGTAAACAGAATCCACCTCCTCTCGTCCCACCGGAGTCCTGCGCTCTGTCCTGCTGTCTGCCCATCAAGTGCAGCTTGATCCAGGATGAACAACGGAGCCAGGTCTCTGTGAAGAAGTGGGCTCAACAGTCACCGATGGCCTGCTGCTGGGTTCGCCTGAAGTCTTATTTCATCCATCTGACTTTTCTGCATCAGGCATCAGACAGCCAGCAGTAGGCTGAGTAGTGGTTCTAGCTGTGATAGCTTCCATTTCGGCTCTACTATAATAGGAGGCTTCCATTATATACTCGGGGTGCACTTGGTCCAACAAAAAGAAGCTATTAGGATGCATTATGGGGAATGTAGGATCCAGTGTTTAGCTTCACTCAGGATATCTCGTCCTCTGCTGCTTTCATTTTGACCATTCCATTTTTTTTATTTGACTTATGAGGTCCCAAATTTTATGGAAGAGTAAAAATGAATCACTCAAGTACTCCTTCAACATACACAACATGTAGGTAAATACTGGACAGTGTTTAAATATTTTAAACCAATAATTCCCAAACAAGGTATTTGTACAGTTTTGGTAAATATGTACATCCACATATCTGTTTCAAAGAGGAAAATAAACACCAATTACAAACTGGTGTTAGAACGATCTTTATTTATTGTCATGATAACTGGCAATAGGCTGACTCCATAAGACACAAGAGAGCAGAGAAGTGAAATAAATTGCTGTAAGTGCTGGGTTCTGGGTGCTTCTGTCACTCACAGTGGTGGTAGTAAAATACAACAAAGAACAGATAACAAGCCGTAACATCTGATTCCACACAATTCCTATGTCTTACATGAAAGGATATTGTAACACTATCCACTTTTAGGATGATGACTGTTGAAATCAGCTCAAATCAACACATTTGGAACAAGGCGAGTGGTGGTAATGAGTACTTGAGCTTATTACACTTAAAATGAAGACAGTTATCCAGGATCATTTGAAATATAATTCCTGTAATAAAATGAAGGCATTAACGCATTAAAAAAAGCAAATGTACCTTAGAAAGTTTCAAAAGCCTATGTAGAAACATCCTAAATCACAATCCAACATTTAAGGATTAGTTGGGGATGATTTTTAAATGTAGGCCAGACCAATACTTTAAGACTACGTGCATCATTGTGTTGGTAATTCTATTTTCTAAAAATAAGACTTTCAGTTTTTCATATTTTACACATCTGATTTTGGACAGGAACTCATACACACAGAGGCTTATTTCACCTGTGAATGTCTAGACTTGTTTAATTTGCCCAGCCTGTGCTGCACAACAACAACAGCAGTCAAGCTTCCATCGACTTGCACAGCCTTGCCTGGTGTCAACAGAAGAAGCCACATGCTTCATGTGGTCGGCAGTCCCAGCTGTGGAAAGAGGCTCTCAGTTGCATCTGATCTCAGTGTACTCAGCTGTGCCACAGATTTCAAAACCTCACAAAAGAAGGGACTCTGTTTCTTTGTGACTGGTGTGTGTGTGTGGGGAGGCTTTACAGAGCTTTTCAAGACTACACCACAGTTCACCCACCTGTTTGGGCTTATTGATTTTTGAGTTTGCTGTAAATTATGTCAAACTATTGTGAACCATGTGAAAATATGGTAATTTATGTCTGAATGCATTATCATCATTATATTTTTTTGATTCTCTTAAAGTGTCATTCATTGTGGGTTATGTTTTAGCTTAGTTGCTCTTTTTTTTACTAACCACAACTTCACTATTAAAAAATAAAGAGAAAAGCAAGTGAATTGACCCAAAGGTTACTATGTTTCCTTGTATGTGCAACATACATTGGCAATAAACGTTTCTGATTCTGATTCTGCTATCTATCTATCTATCCTTCCATCCATTCATCCATCTATCCTGCTTTGACTTTTGGAGGTCACGTGGTATCTTATCTGGAATTTCTATTGGCCAGTTCATATTAAACGAGTTCCGTTCTCTTTCAACCCCTGGAAAATACGGAAGTTAGTTCCTCCGAACGATACACTTTCTCCATTAGTATCGACATTTTTTTAACAATGCGAGTCCTTGGTATTCACAATATACATTTTTAAACAAGATTAAATAATATACAGCGTGTTTTGAATTCGTATAAGTGTTTGTTTAGAAACGTTGATGACTTTTTTTTGCGGAGGGATACATACATCGCCGCTGGCTCTGGCGTGGAGCGTAATTTGAATCTCTCTCCTGCTCCCTTTTGAACGTTTGTGTTTTATAGGAACATGTATTAAGATGTCAGTGCTTTTTATGACACAATAGTCCCTACATGTGTTTATATATATATATATATTTAATCAGAAAACACGAGGTAAATGTACGAGGTAAGTGTTTCACTCGCTGTCATTCCATTATCTTCAACTCTAACGGCACTGTTGCTACTGTTAGCCAACGTCGCGTGTGAGGAGAAGGGCATGAACAACTTACGTTAGCTTGAAACAATTAGCTTTATCGTTAATATTCCGTGATAGTCGGCGATATAACAGAGTTACCTCCCTGTCAGGAGTCTACAGTAAAGTTAGTTGTTACACTGTTGTTAAACCGTACCATTCAGTTATATTATATAAGGGCATTTATTATGAAGCTAGCTGTAACTAAAGCTAACTTAGTTTTGTTATGCTACCGGGGATTCAGCTAACTATATTAGCATCATGCTAAAGTCAGTGGGACGTCACTTTTAGCAACCATATGGACTTTGACGTGGAGTTGAAAGAAATGTTAAATGTATATTGACAGTTGACATTGCCTACAATCATTAGACTGATTGGAACAAAATATAAAGGGAATATAGGTAACTTATTAGTCCCCTGTTCTCATTCATTTTAAGTTTTCCCTAGTGACTTCTAGTAACACTTCACATGTTGTTGTGGTTCCGCTGCTCTTGAATTATTAGACGTAACGTTATTCAATTTGTCAACACAGATGGCTACCGCAGAGATGAACACCGATGGAGATCAGACGTTGTCCCCCTCAGAAGAGGACTCCCCTCCAGTTTTAGATGACACCTCAGTCCCCATGAACTTCTCCGAGCTCACACCTAGTCAGTTTGGCATCTCTGTGCAGAGTTTTACTCCAGCTTCATTATCAAACAGCAAAGGTGAGAGGACAGGTCTTTGTTTGACGCTAAACTGCATGTGCATTGCCTTCCATAGACAGAAATGTTTACTTTGTATTCATTCAGCCACGTTCAGCCAGCACCGTTGGAAAACATGAGGAATTCCGTATATTCTCTAGGGTTTGTCATAATCTGTAATATTAGCATTTAAACCATCCAAAAAGAAACACTCATGTTAAATCATACTACAGTGACCAAAGCAGTAACAGATGCACTCTTAAGCACAACTAATGCATAAAATCAGAGGCAAAAGACATTTGTATTTGTCCGTATATATGGCACCAATAAAGTGTTACTGAAGTGGCATTATTCTCCCTCTTGTTCTAGATAAATCTCGTGTAGCACAATTAAAGGCAAGGCGGAGGTCCGGCGTTGGTGTCCGCGGCTCCCCAGAGACAAACTCCCTCATCCGCTTCATGGCACAACAGAGGATGAAGACTCCACCAACCTTCCAAACCCCAGAGGTGAGATCCTTAACATCCTTGTCACATCCTATTCCTGTGTGAGGCAGTATTTAGATTGCAGTCTGGCTTTTGTTTGGCTCTCTGTGATCAATATTGAAACTGACATATATTACTGATACTGTACGTGACGATACGGCACACTTTCTGTAAAGAGATGTTGTGTACTGTTTTCCCTTGTCGGATGTAAACAAGGATTGCCATCACTGCGGTAACTACAAATAGTTGTACATACATGGCGGTGTTGCGCGTCTACAGCTGTCAACAGAAGTCGCTTTGACTCACTCTAGCTTCAAAAGGGGATTACAGACAAATTGAGACACATTCATTTCCATAGACATACAGTGAGATATTGAGATTTTTAAAGCTTATCAGCTTCAGAATAAGTATTACTATATCCTGACCTAAGGGGTTGACAGGCTTTCATGTCCGGCTTGTTTAACACGTGTTAGCTTGTCGGGTTACTGGTATTGTGTCCAGATATAGACCTTACAAGCAGCATTAAGCTGCTGTATGCAGACATCTGTCTAAGTGTCACATCAACAGTAGCTTTTTGCATCAGCATAAGTTTTAAGGCAGCAAATGAACAGAGCAGAAGAGAAAAGCATGGAGCTCCCATTGTGACAGTGGCATTTGAATGACAGGGGGACTTCTGGCAAATGCTGTTAAATGCAGTAATATTACGTACAGGGGATTGCTGTTCCACTGAAAATTCAAGCTTGGCTGCCCACCACATGTGAAGTGGTGGAAGAGTTCTTGCTGATGTGGTGCTGTGTAGCAGAATGAAACAGTGGCATTTTGAATGTCAGGAGGACTTCTGGCAAATGCTGTTAAATGCAGCAGTATTAAGTACCGTGGATTGATGTTGCACTGAAAATTCAAGCTTGGCTGCCCACCACATGTGAATGTAGCAGAAACTCTGCATTAAAACACACATTCTGCCACATGTGTAGATTAAGTAGCTTATGATATATACAGTATATCATTATTTTAAGAGGATAACTTCAATGTATACACAGAACTTTTCACAGCCTTTACAATATCAATTCAATACAATACGTTACAATAAGTTTCATGAAAGCTGGGCTCCCCCAGGCTGCTTTGTAATGGAAATACTGTGTGAGGGAATACACAGGATGACTCGAATATGTTGACTCACAATAACATCCGTTTACACTTTTCAAATCAATTCTGCTCTATTCTCTGCTGTCCATCCGTGTTTTCAGTATGCCCCAAACCAAGATATGCTTCAGTCTCCTTTTAGTCGGACTAACAATTGACCACAAAGTCTTTACTTATTCATCTTTTCTGATGCTGTTAAAGCTTTTTTTTAACATCAGCAAATATTCTCAGTTATGATAATTTGAGAAACACACAATTGTTATATGTTTTTGTATATGACAAAATAATTTAGTATTAAGCTTGTAAACAGCTTCCCTGATATTCTGTCCGAGCTCACTCATTGCTTTAGATGGGATGTTGCTGACCAATGAAGGAGAAGAGGTGGGCATTGACAAGCCAATGGCACGAGTCGGCTCACAAGCACAAATTAGTCGCGCAAAGGATTCAAATGAAAGCTGTGCATTCAGCCATATGTTGGCAAAACTGTGCATGTTTGGAACAAAGGGAGCATATTATGGACATTATGCTGCAGAAGAGGTTTAAGAAGTTTCTCTGGACTTTTGGTGTTTTTTTCCCACCGGGGAAAACTACCAATTCTCAAGTCTGCAGGTGATGAGTCTGATAATAAAGGGATATGTTTTGGGTCAAATATAACTTGAAGGAAAGTATTCTTTTACTCTTGTGTGAATAGTAATGACTGAATATTCTTTACTGTTAGATGATGCACAGCTCAGTAAACTTCTTTCTGTGTGTGTGTGTGTGTGTGTGTGTGTGTGTGTGTGTGTGTGTGTGTGTGTGTGTGTGTGTGTGTGTGTGTGTGTGTGTGTGTGTGTGTGTGTGTGTGTGTGTGTGTGTGTGTGTGTGTGTGTGTGTGTGTGTGTGTGTGTGTGTGTGTGTGTGTGTGTGTGTGTGTGTGTGTGTGTGTGTGTGTGTGTGTGTGTGTGTGTGTGTGTGTGTGTGTGTGTGTGTGTGTGTGTGTGTGTGTGTGTGTGTGTGTGTGTGTGTGTGTGTGTGTGTGTGTGTGTGTGTGTGTGTGTGTGTGTGTGTGTGTGTGTGTGTGTGTGTGTGTGTGTGTGTGTGTGTGTGTGTGTAAGCAGTTTGTGATAGATGTCCTGCCTCTCGGTAATACTCTAATCTCCAAAGCCTCTGACCTGTCAAACTGCATCACTGAGCAGATCTGTTTGTTTTTGCTGTCTCAACTCTCAGCTTGTCAGAAGTAGCCCCTTCCTTCCCCGGGTCGCCTCCACGCTGAGGCAGAAGATGGCCTCCTTCCAGAGCCTGATGGATGTGGAAGAGAGTGAGGTCTGTGATCCGATGCCAAGGCAGGACAGCAACACTGGAGGATGCATCAAGACAAGAGATTATCTGTCTGGTGAGGCTGCCTCATTGCCACAGGATTAATAGTTTCATTTCTCAACAAGGGTCCATGCCAGTAAGACTCCTTTATGATGACTGGAGGCACTGTTGAGAAGCGGTGGATTAATGCATAGCACAGTATAAGTTTTACTCTGACAACATCTTGCAGCAGTATTTTCTTTTGAGCTTGGTCAGCTTCTTAAATGGGCCAGTTTCTGAGCCGTTTGTTGCTGTAGTGAGAGTGTATCTCCATCCCTTTGATCAAGTTGTTTTTCCAAGCAGTGCTTTTATGATATGGGATCTTTTATCTTCATGTAGCTGAGGTGTCCCAAAGTCCCATTTGTTTTTGTATGTTTATATAACTTGTCTTTTCCATGGGTGCTTTTTTTCCCCCCCTCTGTCAGATAGGAACCGCCCTTATGGAGGGAAGGAGAACCACCCACCGATGATAACGCCCATACCCAGCAAGAGGAGGCGCATGGGCCCCGTTGAAGGCAGTGAGGTGGAGATTAAAGAGGCCAGTGCTCCTATCCTCCATCTGAGCTTGAAGAAGCAAGAGGTACACTCACTCTGACCATGTACTTACTTGACTGCTTTTAATAATTTAGCTGAAAGGGTTTCCCTCTCTGTACTTGCCTTCCCTTGAATTCTCTTATTTTTAACTCCTCGGTGAATGTTAGAACTCCGTGCTACACGGGGCTTTTTAAAAACAAGCATCCAAAAAAAGAGGAAAACTTTCAAGCGAAGCGAGTTTGATTTAAGTGCTGTGTATGGAGGTTTATTTATTTATAATTACATCTTTTTGTTTTGGTTTTTTTTTGTACTCCGAGTTTCCACAACATCAAGTTTTAAGATACCAGTCTCATTCTAAACTACACTAAAACAGCAGTTTGTTAAATCAGCGTTTCCTGTATCCCTGGTAGTAGTGTTGTTGTTGTTGTTGTTGTGCTGTGTAGCAGAATGAAACAGTGGGAATCCCTTGATCATATCCACAGGAAGAAGAAGAAGAAGAAGCAGTGATGCAGGTTGTGACACAAGGACCACTGACATCCCGTGAGACTGTGGAAGAGGCCCACGCTGAGCTTATATCCCCGACCCTTCACATTGACCCTGAGCTACAAACCCGTTCCCCTGCTAAGAACCAGCAGGTTAGGTCTTAATCCAGACTTCAACTCACACACAAGCACACAACAGTTAGGAGTGGATCACAGAGACATTTATGGAGACTTTTGTGATTCTGCTATGACGCAAAATACCTTCCCACTGTGTAACAGAATGACTTTACCATTTTCACACGGAAAACACAAAAACATTTTTTATTATTATTTTTACTGCCAAAGGGAAGTGAAGTGACATTTGTAACGTTAACTAACCAAGCACGCTGTTTTCTTAATGCTCAGTACAAGCACACTTCTGTCTCAAAACATGGTGCCATGGAGCAGTAATCATATGCATCTCAGCTGCAGCTCCATAGCAGGCAATAACAAGGCAGAGCTACAATAATGGGACTGTGACAATCTCCTCCCTCAGCAAAGTGTCTCGCTCTCAGCGTGTCTGGTCGACAAGACAGAAAGCACCATTTTTAGAAATGTCATACAATGCCACTTGAAGTTCTCGCTGTGTTTTCCCACTCCCAACATTCACGTTCATCTAAGATAAAACAGTTTCTTGTTCGCTAGTATGCAGCTATATTGGACCTGTGTTTGTTGTGTAGAGCGAATGCTAAATATGCATTCCCTGGTCCTTCTTCCCCGCATTGAACGTTTTTTAAAAGGTGAACCGCTTTGATCAGTGCTGACAGCTGTGGTTCAAACCAATTGGTTTACACAACAACATTTGGACATTGTCAATACGATGTTGACGGGGGATCAGTTTTACCGACTGTGAGGTTATTGGATGAAACCGATTCTATACACAATCACTCGTACTGGACAACCTGCTCTGTGAAGCTCCTTGAACTGCAGCTCATATAATCCCTCTCAACAGGACGATGTCTTTGAACTCCAAAGCCTCGGCCGACCACCGCCCGTTGATTCCGCAGCGGCTTCACCGGCCCGGCCCGCCCCCCCCTTCCACATCCCCTCTCTTCCCTCTCTGTTGGAGATGAAGCCCACAGGTAAACACACGGTACTCTCAGCGGCCGTGCAGGAGTAACTGACCTTTTATCTCGGTTCAAGCCTTCCTTTGAGGCTCGGTGTACAGCGTTCGCTGGATGCAGCGTATCCAGGCTGAATACCAGGAGAGTGTTAACCTTTTTATTTTGGGAAAAGAAATTGTGTTAATGAACGGCATTTTGAGTCGTGTGTATTGGAGAACGGCATGTGTGTTTTTAGCTACAAGGGGAGTGTTCATAGTTCTCATCAAATAGACCAAACATGGGATGAATGTGCAATGTGGGGATCAGCACCCACAACTCACAAGACCTGGACTCGATGAGCAAATTCAATTGTCCCAATATTGACACCACAGACATTACTTACCAGTGAAAACTCTTCTTTAGTTGTGTAAGAAAGCTGCAACATGACTAATGTATAGGAACTTCTGCTTCATGATAATTAGGTATTCCTTTATATCTCACATATGGTTGAATTATAAATACAGTATATTAATATCTGAATTTGAGTTTAAAAATTCCGGTATGTCATATCTTCTCATATATTAGTTACTGGTTTCTGCTACTATTTGCTTATCTAACTGGCATATCGGTGTCTGAAAACCTTTATCGATCTCTCTTAAACTTCAAGCACCCTGAACCATAAATAATTTGGTGATCAGTTTCTTTTGATGTAAAACAGCAAGAGTTTAACTTTTCTCTCTGCCTCTACATTGTGTAATGAGGGCAACAAAAAACGCAAATGATTTGTGCGTTGAAGGGTTGACTGTCTTTGCTGGAGAGGACGACTCCACCGGGACCTCCACGGTGAAGAAGAAGAAGAAGAAAAAGCAGGTCTGCTTCGGCGGTCCGCTCTCTCCTGAGTTCTTTGATAAGAACCTGCCTCCCAGCACACCGCTACAGAAGGGGAGCACGCCGGCCCGGGCGCCCACGCCGGGTGGGAGCTTACAGCCGCGCTCGGTGCTGAAGACGCCGCAGAGAAGTGAATCCCAAACAGCACCGGCACAGTCAGATCTCAGCAGCCCCACTGTGTTTGGTGCCTCGCCGACACTCGCAATGCCTCGCAACCGCAGAATGCCTTCTGTGGGAGAGGATGGAGAGAGATCGGTAATGTTTCTGTGATGCCCTGGTGTCTATACTGCTCTCTACATGTCATAAAATAGAAAATAAACCCGGGTGTCATAGCGCGGTTATAACAGGTGTAATTAACATTATTTATGGTTCTTTTCTATTTAGTGTGTCACAGCCTTCCAGTGAGCAGCAGGCACAATACCAGGGCCATAATTACTGTTATTGATTACACCTGTTGACCCTGCAATGACATGTAATTAGTACTAACTGGATCAAATTCTGAATGCGTGCTGTTGTTTAATAATTGTATATTACTTACAGGAACCAGAATATGCCTCACTATGTGTTTGTTACAGTCAACGTTGTTTGTATTTTGTTGTCCTAGATTGTTTTCCCTTTAATGGAGGAGAATGACTCTGCGGGGACGAGGAATACAGGTTGATTCTTCTAGTTTACTTACCCAGACAGTTCCAGCCTATTGTCTCTGGTAGAATGCAGTCCGGCTGTAATGATAACTGCTCTTTCCATTTGTTGAATTTGCAGAATGTCTGTGGGAAGCCCAGCCGTTGAATTTAAACGCTGCTTTCTACGAGGAGTCCCTTTCTCAGATTCTGACAGGTGAACTACCGTTTTCCCTTTCATTGCCACTTAACTTTATGTCTTCGTCTCTCCTGTTCTGCACCTACTCCCGTCTCTACAACACAAATTAAATTTAAGTTCAAGTTAGCTGAAGAAAGCAAGCCACTTGCCGGTCTTTGAGTGTGTAAAAAGGCAAATATAAGGGACATGTTAATCCACGGTATCAAAGACAGAGCGGGACCTTTGTCTTTTGGATTCAGCTATATCAAAGTCCTGTTTAACCAATGTCTAGTCTCTGTTATCATTAACCATGCTAACTCAGCTAATTGATGTTACCTACGGCTGACAAACTCTCAATAGAAGTCATTTCAGCTATAATACTGTCAATTGTCCTCCAGAGTCTGAGACCAACCCCAGCCCGCCCTCCCAGATGGATGCCCTGGATGAGCCTACAGAGAAGGAGAAGCAACATGAAGCAGACGTGGAAGCTCCAGCCCCATGTAGAGACCGAAGGAAAAAGGTCTGCCATCGTTATAGCTTCTGTGTTTTTTTTATCTACTTTCTTGGATAGGTCATTTTGGGTTCACAAGATATAGTTTTACAAGTTTGCTTCCCGTTTATTCAGTAACGGTCCGTTCATCACCAGATTATTACCATCCTCTATAGATTCCCGTACTGTGAAAAATTAATTTCATACACTAAAACTTCTAAATCTCAGCAGCAGCAGCAGCAGCAGCAGCAGCAGCCAGGACCCGAGAATGCACCGAGCAGTGAGGCTCCAGCTCGCTCCAGCAGTCGAAAGAGAAAGGTCTGCTATTACCGCCAGCTGTTTTCAGCTTGATTTCACTTGTGCCATTTACCAGACGAGACGTCTTTTTTTAATAATTTAAGGGTCCTAACATGCTCCCATTTAATCTACTGTTTAATTCCACTGGATCTGAACTAAATCTCACGCGAGGATATCAACTTTCTGTTTGCAAGCGAGTGTGGCAGAGAGACGATCATGTAATGTATCCTCATGCCAGCTCTGTGCTCCCCCAGCAGCCGGAGGAGAGCCAACCTGTGAAGAGGTCGTCGCGCTCCGCTGCCAAGACGGCCTCTGGGAAGATGAAGGTGAGTTGGCGGAGTCTGCTCGTTTGATTTCTCTTTACACGGCTCCACTGAGGGATTCTGGGAGGCAGGAAGAAAGTCTCGGAGCTGATAGCGATCTCACTACGGCTTACTTTGCCTGAGTTGGGAGAAACACAACTGTGTGTGTGTGCCCCAGGGTTACTCCTCCAGATGACCATATGGCACACACCACAGGATTATAAATAATGACAATTCTGTTATGAAATCTTACATTTTAAGACGTTAACAAATAATAATACCAAACAAATGCCCTTATGCCTCAGACGCCTTGTTTGAAGGCAGTGTGGATCGCTGACGCTGCCCTCAGTGTAGCTCACATTGCAACATTTGCAGAGCTTGTAGTGTCTTCTGGCAGCTTTGTAGTTGTTTGTTTGATTCATTTATTTTCATACAGGCTCCAAGTCAGGACTGTTTTTGGGTTTGAATTAGATTCTATTCGTCGGGTTCGCCAAATAACTTTCAGTTCTGCAATTTGACTCCGCAGAAGGACGTGGGTAGAGATTTAATTAAAGCAGTGTGTAAATACACAGAGATCCACTGTAGAGCGCAAGGTGTCGTTTATATTACATATTATTACCCTCTGAAAATGAAATGGTACATCTCAAAAGGCGTATCTTGATACATACTACATTTGGACAGAATGATGCTGTTTTTAGAGAATAGGCGGTGACTCTGTCCCCGCTCCTGTAGGAACGCTCCTGTAGGAAGGCAATGCTCTAACTAAACTGTATGATTATATGTTTTATTTATGATAATTATTATTATTATTAGTTCAAATATCCACAGCTTCTGACATGGCGCCGACACAGTCAGCACACGGAAACCCTCCACACAAAAAGCATCCGATTACATTGATGTACTTACTGAGGATGACATAATGAGGTGCTATCACATTTCAGTTTACGCTGACATGTCAATACAAACCTCTTTAACGGTGGAGGATTGTCTTTCCACAGAGGAGCTCGGCAGCAGCGCGGCGATGGAACCGAGGCGTGGACCGCTCCCTGTACGGCTGCCGGGCCTACGCCTCCAAGAACCCCGGCCTGAGTCCCATCACTGAGAGGCTGGCCCTCATCGTCCAGTCAGCAGCGCAGCAGACGTCCTGTACGAGCTGCACAGGTACAAAAAGAATGCAGATAATAGCTTCATCTTTACATTATTGATAGGCAATTATGGGTTTTACTTTTATGCTCTCAGAAACATATTAATAGCATATATCCCATGTACATTTTTCCATGTACAACCCTTCACAACAATACAAAATGTATTATTTATTCTTGAAAATGGCAGAAGTGATCGGTAGAAATTAATTTCCCTGATTGAGTTTTTTTAATTTTCGTCATTTCGCCCTACAGCCCCAAATCATGAGACCCACTGGAACCCTGAGATGGCTAACGACACTCAAGTAACAGGTGACCTCACTGTGACGAACGCTTTGGAAAATCCCTCCGAAGATTCCGTCACATCTCCAAACTCCAGTAAAGGAAACGTCACAGCGAAGGGCAGGAAGCTGTCGAGGCCGAGAGGACTGAAGAAGAGGAAGAGGAAGGTCAGTGTTGCTAATGATGCCCTGCTCAGTGAGGAGACTCCGGATCAGGCTGGAGGAAAGACCGAGGACCAAACCACTACAAACCTTGAGGCATCAAGCGAAACCCCGCTGAACCGCACTGTACCTGAGCAGGGAGAAGTCGACACTGAACAGATTCCTGCAGATACAGATGCACTCTGCACAGACTCTGATGGACAATTAGAATGCCATGGAAGTCTGGAGGCACCCACCTCAGACGGCCCACCTTCAGGTGGAGAATCCAACGACACTTTGAGTCGGTCAGCACAGAGAAAACGTGACAAGGAGCAGGAGAACAAGGAGGAAGAGGAGGAGAAGGAACAGGGAGACCACGCAGCTATTGAGCAGGAAAACATCAGGTCAAGCTCCGATAGCCAGGAAGAGGTGGAAGTAGCCGTTTTACACCTCGCCCCCTGGCAGGCTGACTTTAATTTTGAAGACGTGTTCAAACCCGTTGCCGCTAGAAGGCAGCGCTCGGTACGCCGCAGCCTGAGGCACCAGAGCACTGCGGAGCACAGCAGCAACAGTGCCGGTCTCGCCTGGCTGGCTTGGACCTCCCCTGAGTCCAGTAAAGAGTCCCGCAGGAAGACCCGGGGCCGGCGGCTCAGTGCTGCTCCACCCGTCCAACCTTCGCTCCCCGAGGAGACCCAAGACAACGCCTCGTGAGACTTTAAATGGACTACATGAACTGAGATTAATCCAGTCGTCACACCTTCATACATGCCTATCCTGTTTGTTTTACGTTAGATGGGAGGAGATTCCAAAGAGCAGACTGTTTTTATATTAGCTAAAAACATTGATGCCTTTGTTCCCTGTGAATTATTAGAGCTGACCAGTAATTTGTAGCCGGTTTCCCCTCCGCTTACCAAGCCAGTCGATGCGCTGTGAGCCCAATCATCTCTGCTGACCACCTCCCGATCAATACCCAAGCACTCAGCTGGTAATCGCCCTGCATGTTCAGACTCCCCAAAGTCATTGGCTCGAGCATCTCCAAGTCAATATGTGCTCTTCATGGATAGATGAAGATGGCTGTTCTGCATTCACCATCGGCCATGCACGGCTGGGCAGGAGGAAGGGATGATAATAATAATTAAATAGTAATGCGGGGAACACACAGAAATCGAATTAATAGGCTCAAACAATTCTGTTTATTTGTTTTTTCTCTTTTTTATTTTTCTATTTCCCCCCCCAGTGATCTGAACTGTTGACATACAGGTAACTGTCTAGAAGAGGGCCCCGTCCCGTTGTATTATCTGTTCTTTTAATGGACGCTTTTAATATGTGAATACGGTTGAAACTGGTTTAAACGTTGCACCAAATCAGAAATAAGTTTGTGTTCTCAGTGACTTTCCTGGAATGTCAAGATGTTCCTTGCTTTACTCTTACGCTGATTAAATGCCTTGGTTGCAATTAAAGACATCTCATCAGATCACATTGTGTTCATTTAATCGGATGATTTAATCTCAGTTGAGTTCAAGTACAGCGGCTTTCCTTTCACATAAGCCGGGACCTTCCGCCATAACTGAACACGTCGCTACACAAATTGCCATCCTGATCTACATTTTGAACACGGCCAAATGTCTGGAAGTAAATTGACCTCTAACCTCAGCTTCCACCAGTCACAGATTCAAGTGGGCTCCTCTTTACTGGCTCCATCCATCTGTCAGAGAGGAACGGAGGGAGCGCTTACAAATTGAGTTTCAAATTCAGTTCACATTGGAAAATTGGCTCCCGGAATGATGCATGGCTGTAATCTATCCATCACGAGGTAATTGACTCGCTCCTTTTTCCTTTTTTTACAACAAGTCAGAGCCACTTGGCTGAAGGACACCAGAGGTTTCTGGCTCTCAGTGTGCCAAAGTCTCCCTCTGCTTCCTCATTAGGACACTAATGGACAGGCTTACAGTCACCTCCTATAGGTCTGGGTGGATGCCGTGGGGCTGCTGTGCCATCTGCTGGTGGACTCGGGGAGTTGCAGACGCCCGTCATTCATCTGTCAAGTTCACAACTGTGACCAGATGAAAGAAGTCTCAGGAACTGATGCTATCATCAGGAGAGGCAATCATTTAGCAGATGCACATTCATTAGCGTCAAAGAGGCGTTTGTTCGAATAAGAATCACTTAAGGTGTGTGTGTGTGTGTGTGTGTGTCTCTCCTGTTTGTTTTTTCACAGCATCATGTGCCCATGTTAGGTCTGTGTCCCACCGTCTGATTCTAAAACTTGTAACTGGGAGCGTCTTTGTGAATGGGCTGTTTTTAACAGCTGTGTGTGTGTGGTGAGAGAGAGAGAGAGAGAGAGTGTGTGTGTGTGGTGAGAGTGTGTGTTGTGAGAGTGGTGAGAGAGAGAGTGTGTGTGTGTGTGTGTGTGTGTGATGAGAGTGAGGGGTGTGAAGCCCCTGTCCCCTGGCAGACGGGCATAGTGAAGACGGCTTAACACAAGAACAATGGGGTCCTTTGACCAAAACGACGCCCCCCCCCAAGACATGTGGCCTCCTGTCACCGTGGCAACCCCCCATGGGACAGGGAGCGGGGCTGACAGCTGGAGAGGAGGACTTACAAAAAAAAAGAAAAATGGAGTCCATTTCTTTCCACTGAAGCGTCCCTGCTCTACATCTTTTCCCTCTTCCCCCTGTCTTCCTCCACTCAGGGCCCTTTTATGAATGTGGGCCACGTCTCATTTTACAACTTCATGTGATTGACCTTATGGGCTTCACTCGCCACATACAGCCCATCCAGCTCCTCCACACAAACACAGCTGACAATAAATCCGTTCTTTATGGGCTCTTGTTGCTGCCGGTAATAAGAGAGAGCATTGATCTCATTGACAAACATGGAGCCCGAGCCACGAGATTTCACACTGGCTCTAGGCCACACTTGATTTTTTTACGCCTCATTTTAAAACGGATGAGCACTTTCTGTGCAGACACAAAGCAGCATAATCAGTTATTTGTACTCGGTGATTGAGAGACTTTAGTCTTTCAATTAGTTAATTAGTAGCTGAATGGTATTAAGTTGTCTTTTCTGTGCTTGATGCTGTGAGCCCTCCATCATTGATGCTCCGGGGCTTGCTCTCTAAGCCCCGCACACGGCTCTCCTACGGAGCTAAAGACAGCAGGAGGAGGGCAACAAACAAAGGCAGGGCAACAACAAGAGATCCTCGAGCTACTCTCGGTTTGTTTCTGAGTCTTTCAGTGTGTCTGCGTGCTCCAGCTGTGGCTGGCTCAGACCTGCTTCAAACAGCTGCATCCTGCATTTCTAGTGTTTGATTTAAAAAAAAATCTGCTCCACAGTTCTTTGGGGAAGAAATCTGACGTAAACTCACACTTGTGCAATGCTGTTCTGGAACCATTTTAGCAGTCAATCATTGTTGTAGTGGGCGAGTGCTGTTTTTAGTTTTCCGTTTTCGAGCATAATAACGTACGTATCTAAATTCCATGCTTTAGTTTTTCATCTACTTCAATGATCAAGATTGCCGGTATAGGTGTTTTCTTTTCAGCAGAACGAGGTCATGAATCATTTCCCTGGAGAGTTATCAATCGTACTGCAGCAGCATGAGGACATGAACAATGGTGTATTAAATGTTTTTCAGTAATACGTTCTTTTTATTTTAGCGATATAAGGCTTTTGAAGTTGGCTTCATGGACATTTTAATAGGCCTCCAATGCCCCATACAGAAACTTCAACATGTGAGGAGCTTGCTGATTCGCATATTGAGTTGCTTCATTAAATATGGTTCATCTGTAACATCAATACATTAATAGGTGGTCTCTGTCTCTGTGCTGTCGTACCCTGTATCTTCAAATCTAATTGTATCTGCCTCAAGTTTAACCTGCATTTAGTGCAATAGTTCCGTCACATTAAAGGGGAATTCCACCAACTTCACATATGAAAGTCTGATCTTTGGGAGTTCTACTGTCTATGTCGGTGATGCTGAAGACAACAATAAACCAGACCTCATTAGCTGCTGCCACTAGCATATAGCATTACACACATTACTCCCCCAGAATTCCGACCATGCTGTGGATGGAGATGGAGCATTGTGGGTGATGTAGAAGGCATATTTTGACAAGAATGCATATTATTGAAAAGCTATATTTTGCTGCATGAGTCACAGTCGTGCAGGTGAATTAATTTACTCTTGACAAAAGCAAAGTACGGTGTCGCCCACAGATTACAGCGTTGTTTCATCTTGAGCAGCCACAACAGCTTTGTCATGGATGAACATCATTCTTCCAAAAAAGATGTTCCTTCATTTGGGTCAGGTGGGTTGACATTTTCTTGAGAGCGTTCTGTATTGTCCTATAAGGAGAGCGCTCGCACCATCAGGTTAGTTTATGTCAGAATGTAAAGTGGCTTTTGTAAAAGATGCTGTCAGTTTTTTTGTTTTTTTTGCCTTCTCTACAGTCTCTCTGTAAACATCCTGTTCGTGTCGGGAAGCAACAGGATTTATGCTAAATAGGACTTCTGTGACACAGGTGCTAACAACACTGTTGGTGTTCTGGCTAACAACGCCGCAGATGAAAGAGGCTACCAATTATCTCGACCACGCGTCTCATGCGCTTATGGAAGATTATGCGCATATCAATGCCACCTGATCAGTTGGACAATGACATATTACATTAACAGTTTGGAAGCAGACACATTCATCAAAAACAGGAATACAGATTCATGCATTTACATGTGTTGGCAATCACATGTTGTATTTGAACATATGCATGTGGTGAGGTTGTGTCTAAAAGAAGGGTTAGTATTCAGTGTGGTGTTGTTAGACAGGGCACAGAGAGCTGCCCACTAACATACCTGTACACATCTCCAAAATGTCTGAGCATGTCCAAACTCGATTCAGTCTTGACTGATACAATGTTGGAACACAGTCTTCAGATGACGAAAAAGGAGTCTCTGCTTGAACGTCGTGTTTCCTCGTACTGGGTAAGAGATGTGATTCATGTTTAGTATCAGTGTTGTGGGAAACGTGGGATTTATCACAAAGGTTTGGTGGGATCGAAAAGAAGATGATGAGAAAACTCTAAAGTTCTCATCATATGTAGGTTTTCTATATTGCTGGGAAACCCCAGACAGAAACATGAAGTGAATTATGCTTTTGAGCCATTTAACACCATTAAGAGGAGGCGTCATCTATGACTTAATGCCTCGTGTTTACAGTTCATTCCTTTATTTCTCATAAAAACAATAAACTGTGGTCACAATAACAAAACATGATGGGATCTTGATACTTCTGCCACACATCCAGAATGTCCATGCTGAGTTAGAGTCTGGTCTCTCTGAATTCATGTTTTCCACATGTTTATGTGAGTTTCCATTACATTACCCAAAAACACGCATTCCCTCTGGGCGTGGATGTGAGCTATCCCTCTTTGTCTGTGTGTGTGTTGCGTAAACCGTGCGGTGTACTGTTGACCTGTCCAGGGTGTTTTCCCTCCCCCTCTGAATGTTGCATGCTGGGAAAAAGTACCAGGCCCCACTCCCTCCCTGTATTCAGTAGACACCGGACCAATACACTGCAGGTCTAAATGATAAATGCTCAATGAAATCCAAAAATCCTTTCCATCTGAGACATTCTAGTCCTGGGCGGAAGGAATCAACTGAGCCGACATCATCAACATGGCGTCTCCAGAGAAAGGGGGCAGGCTGCCATTGCAACTGGAAAACAAGAACTATTGCTGTTTCTTGCAAGAAAATCCCTGAAGGGAGGCTCCATCTTCAACTCTGTGTTCAACTGTGTGAGCATCGAGCTGAAGGGCACTGCAGGCAGATGCTACTCGTTCTGCAAAGGGACCTTGGAGATTCAGCTTGAGAACCGCTATGAACTAAAGATGTTTTCACAAGGACAAACATCAATTTACAAGAATACAAGATAGGATAAATAAAATACTAATAATGATTGTGCTGAATAAGCCATGCTAGTTTGCTATAAAAAAAAATAGCTCACAACAGTCCTTGGATGGATTGCTATGAAATGTTGTGCAGACATTCAGGGTCCCCCAGAGGATGAATCCTGATGACTTTACACTGGTAGCTCTGTCAATCAGTTTCAATGCTGTGAGTACTATGAATAAAATTCTATTCACCCACCTGTAGTATATTAAGGTAGAGTAAAACCACAAATGACTATCTTCATGGCTAGAGATAAGTTAGACAATATGTTTTTTGTAATTTAATCATCTTCGCTAATTGAACGAATATGTCAACAATTAAAGATGTAACAGTGACACATTGCACCAAGCACTCTTTTTTTAGAATATTGCAATGTTTTACTGTACAAAAGCTTTGTGTACAGTACACAAAGTTACCTGCGTTTAGGCTGTTTGGTTCCACAGATTACACCAGTCACAGTTATGTAGTAAAAGACTTTCTGTGAGTTTATAATAATATGTGAATAACACATAATATGTGACATTTCACTTATAAATACACTTGGCTCACAAAAGAAAGAAAACATTTTTTTTTAAAGAGAGTGTTTGGCCGTCACGAGCCTCCAGAGAATCATCAATGTTCCTTGTAATATATTCTCCACTCTCCTCTCCTGGGAAGAACAAATCATTCAACGAAGCTCTGTTCCTGCTGTAATAATGTGCATTCATTTGGTTTCCTCACTTATTTATTCAGGTTTTCCCTTTTATTTGTCACCCATCCGTAGATCTAGTGTCGATATCAGAGTGTGACAGCTCAGTGTCGCTTTCTCTCAAGATGTTGTTGTGAAAAACAGAAACTAGTGCAGAAGCTGCTATCGAGACAGAATATTAAACACACTTGTGACATAGGCGGATTTCTTTTTATGGGACAGAATCTCTCTGAAATGACCTGTGATTGGCCAAAATCTGTCGTCATGGGCTAGATTTTCTAAAGCCTGAAAACAGAGCTAAGACGTCTCATTTTTCGCTCATATCGCTTGAATTACAATATGCTAAGAGCTATAAAAGAATATGCTTACAACAGCTTCATTCTACTGAGTAAAATCCAGGTATGACATCCACGCACACACTCAAGCCAGCGTCCAGGATTTACAAGCATGACTGTGAAAGTATTAGCACTTAACTCTGTGTGTTTTCTGTGTATCAATCTACTCACTAAAGCCCTCTCAGAGCCGGAGGTGACCTGATCAAGATCTGCGGTGTGCTGGCTGGCTCCTCTTTGAGCAATGGGTCTAGGCTGACATGTGTCAGCCATGATAAATGAGCAGGTGTTTGGGTCGGTGTTAAGTAAATGGAGTCATTATTGATGACCTCAGAGCTCCCTGTGTGTTGCCCGTATCAGTGATGACTTCCAGGCCTCCGCTGCAGTAAAAGGAGATGTTGTGATTCTGTGGGTCAGGGAAGGACTCGCAGCCTCGGGGGCCAGGCTTGGAGTGACTGCCAAGGCGGGGTTAAGTTAAGTTACTTGGACTGATGACCTCAGAGAGGGAAGTTCACTGGCGCTGAAGGTCTGTGGCAGCCTCTGTGTGGACTGGCTGTTACTTGCTCCTGTTTACATCCAAGCTTTTGCATTTTTACTTATTTTTTTGTACACGGAGAACAGACATGTTGTGGTGAAAAGAGACGAATACAATACGTGCAGAGAAACAGATGGTGGCATATAATGAGGCTTCGCTTAAAAGGCTATATAGTGTGCAATTAGAATAATAATTAGGATACGGGTTTTAAAAGATTTGGCAAAGAAATGTGACAAAACCGACAATGTTAACATGCTGATGTTTACCAGGTATAATGTTAACCATGTTCATGTTCATGTGCATGTTCATTTTAGTTTAGCCTTTAAGCTCGCTATCATGTGCTACTCAGCACTGAACACAAAGCAAAGCTGAGGTTGATGATAATGTCATATTATATTATGGTATTTAAACCACAGTATACGACAAATGTAAAATTTGACCTTTTGATGGCGCAAAATAAAAAGTCAAAAGATCACCAACGCCGTAACAAGCCACCTGAGGGGGACGTAAATGTGTGTCCCACATTTTATGGCAATACATCCAGTAGCTGTTGAGACATTTCATTTAAAAGCATGAATGTCAACATCATGGTGGCGCTAGAGGAATAGTCAGTAGGACTCATCCTCTGGGAACCATGAAAGACTGTACAAAATATTTCAGTCTGGACCAAAGTGGTGGACCCAGCGACCGACAATGCCGTATAGAGCCACGCCACTAGTATGGCTAAATATAAAAAAATGTAAAAAATATACATATAATGTTATTAATATTAAAATGCCACTGTGTATATTGGCTCGGTGTGTAAGTGGGTTCTCTAATCTCAGCATAGCAAAATGTAAAAGGTGTTTATGTCTCTTTTGTAAGGCAAAAAACACATCAATGAATACAAATCCAGTATATATCACTCTTAGAATGTTCATGTATATCAGCCAATACATTTATTGAAATGTATCCCCACATATAAAAAAAGCTATAAAACAATTGTTCTTGAGTTTACCGTCCACTTCATCCCTGTAGCTGCTGCCTGTTCTAGTCTGGAAATGTGTTCGGGGGAAAACCTGGATGGATGAGACGCGATATTATCATCACTCCCAGCAGCCTTTTTCTGTTGTCTTTCTCCATATGAAAAAACACAGCAAGCCCTCTGTCAGTGTCACCTGGGCAAGATACTGTTATCCCGAAGGACTGAAGGTATTTATCACCTTCAGTGTCACATGTATAAGCATGTCACTCTGTTACACGTCTCTCAGGATAATCTGAGATTTTAATTTACATCAATATGATTACATAACATGCTCCATCTGTTGCCTCTTGGTAACAGAGGGGGGGGGGACAGACATGCATGTCTTTACACAGACAAGGATCTAATTATTCAATTAGGGTCCGTATTGAATGAATAAGTGATTCAACACAGTTTACATAATAACAACACAGATCATTACTGCCTCTGTAATGCAATTTACAACGACCATGGAGGGCTCATCATTCACGGAAATGTTCACTTTTTGTCCCCATTACCCTGCAGTAATCTGAAAGTGGTTTCATTAATATAAATGACTGCGAACCGAAAGGGTTTTAATGTATATCGCATGGCTCACATTGGTGAAATTAAGGCATCACATCATTTGCGTTCACTCGTCCATTAACCAACTTATCCTTTTTGACATAAATGTCTCTCCTGACTCTTAATGAAGTTGATTAGGGAGGCCTTCATGTTCTGTTTCTGGTGTGAGAAGAGCTCGTTGTGTAAGTGAGCGCTCGGTAAAAAGGTGGGGGTATAGCCTGTGAGAGATGGAGGTGGAGGGAGGGGGTGGGGGGTGGGGGGGGTAGACAAAGCCTGCTGAGCTCCAGAGGTTAAGCCCCCCCCCCCCCACCCACCACCAGGCCCACAGGAATGTGTGTATGAGAGAGTCCTGGAGGCGGAATTGTTGTCTGTGGTGCATCCTGCTCTGCAAACGCGGCAGAGCTCCCATACTCCAAGACTCTGTGGCTTGGTCTTGGGTTGGAGCCTGTAATGTGGGAGGTCTGGATAATACTAAACAGCCAAACAAGGCATCATGTGATATGGTTGCTGTGGTGCAGCTGTGTCGCCATAGATTAACTTTTTCACTCTTAAGACAAAGTGCTTTGATGCTGTTTAAGCAGGGTGAACACAACAAACCTCCAGTACCAATGGAAAGTAAAAAGGCAAGGCCGAGGCCATCTTTATTGTGTACTTAGATTAACTCCCTGTTTTCTTCTTCACTGTCTTGACTTGTCTGGTTTGTTGTTGGTTTTTTGCCAATAACGGCCACTTGGTCGTAAAACCAGAAGAGTTAGGCTGCCATGGCTGCCAGGCTGCCATGGCTGCCATACACAGCATTGGTGAGTAATAAAGCAAAGCACTGGCTCCTGTTACCAGAGATGGGATCAGGACTACAAAAAAAAGTGGGGGTGTATTGGAGGCAGGAAGTGGAGAAAGGAAGTGACCACAAAATCCTACAATTCAAAATGAAGAAGAGAAACTTTACCCAAAGTTACGTGTTTTACCAAAAAGGCTTATTCGCTTTCCATGCCGGGAGTTAAATAAGAAGATCGATTAGTCACAAAAACATGGGGGGAATAGGGTACACTTTGGAAAATACAGAGGTGACCAGTTAAACCCTGTTGAGCTTTAACACGAATTATGCATTTCATACATTTCTTCTCTCTTTTAAATCTTACAATACATGATCCAATCAATGATTTCATAACTATGGATATTCCATGTAAAAACAATTTGCAGAACTAACTTCAGGTTTAATGGACCTTTTAAATGTAATAAACTGCTAAATGTCCTCAGGCTGGATTTGAAAGTTTACTGCCATGGTGTTGTTTTTTTTTAGAGCTCTTATAATTGTTTTAATTCATTTTGTCCTGTGATGGATTTGTCTGGCTTTAGACATGTTGTATGCTGGTTGCATGTTTGTCTTACTATGACAGTTTCTTGCTATCGGGTCTCTCTTAAAAACCTAGATCCCAAAAGAGACTACCTGTTTAAATACAGCCACCTTATGGCTCTTGCCTTGAAAACTAAGAAAACTAAGAAATAGATGTGTCAGGGGTTTTCTCGCTTGAGCAATATCGATTACCCTGACTCGTTCTTCCTCTTCTGTACCTAATAGTGTTAAAGTCAGAGCTATTTGTGCATCTTAATGGCCCTGTCAGAGGCCCCTGCTTGAGATGTACATACACTTAAAACAACTGTTATCCACAGCAGGACAATTGATTTGTCAAACAGAGTAGTTCTCCACATTTGCCTCCCCCCGTCTCTCCGCCGCTTATGTCTGGCGTACAAGAGTACTCTGCGGCACTCTTAAGCACTCCTGGGTTCAAGTGAAGGAGGTGGTGTTTTCAGGGAGATTTCAGACAGGAGGAGTTGGAGGGCGCACGAGAGGTGTCTGGCTGGACTTTTCAGCTCAGCGCCGGCAAGCTGCACTTCACCTTCCAGCTGCTCTCTGTCCCCTTTGGTTTCAAGGCAGGGGAGGGAGCAGGGGCCACAGGGAGGGAGGGAGGTTGGGAGGAGGGGTTCGGATGGTGGGTGGGGGGGTCACTGGATGGGTGGGGGCACGCTCTCGGGCGCACAGGGCCCTGGAAATTTCCGTTGTACGTTTTTCAACGCTTTTCAGGAAGGGAGGGGTTTGGGAGTTGGAGTTTGGGTAGAGGGGTGTTTGGGGACTTGGCAGCCAGCCAGCCGCAGCAGGAAGCTTTGCTAGTTTCACACGGACAAAAAAAAATAAAAAAATCCGTCCTGGACACTGCCCGGCTATCGGAGAGCAGAACTCCAGTCATCGCCCAAAAAAAACAGGAACTGAGAAATGTCGTCTGCACGGTCGGTGGCACACATTGACTGCTACTTACGCCCAGCGCCACTCAACATTCATACTTCCTTTTTTTGTTGAGAAAGTTAAAGGCATCAGCGAGATAAAATGCGTTTCCAATTTTTGCTTTCAGCTGAGTCACTTCCATTAGATAATGTCTTATTTTTTCCGTTCTCATCAATTCACACTATATAAGACATGCCTTTTTTCACAATACAGAAAGCTGCCAGGGATTCAGTATGGGTTATTATTGAATATGTTACGTGTCGAGAGGCCTTCTTTACTTGGAAAATGTCCCCTCAGGTGGACTCACTATATAAACATCCTCATTTACTGAACCGAAACAAGCAATCAATCAGATTACAGTAGTACACCTCACAATAGGGGATACATGGAACTGCAAAAAGGATTAAGAATATAAACGACAGCAAAACCGATGTATAGGCTGTGTGGGAACTGGCCCGCTCACAATCAGAAATATGGTAACAACAGCTACAACAACTAAACAAGCATGGTAATCGTAGTGTGACAGTTTTGTTTTACCTAAAGGGATGCTGTAAATTTATTTGGCTTGGAAAAAGTCCAGCTTTTAAATTTGAGGCAGGAAGAAGTGGAGCAGAGCAGGAGCCAGCAGGCCCGACAGCAGGCCTGGAGAGCAGGAGGTGCTGCTGTGCATCAGGTGGAATGTGTGTGTGTGTGTGTGTGTGTGTGTGTGTGTGTGTGTGTGTGTCTGTGTGTCTGTGCTGTAGAGGGGAGGGTTGCAGGGGGGCAGGTGGACACTGGTGCTGGGGGCTCAGGGCCCCTAGCAGGTGGATGCTCAGAGAATAGAAATTAAAAAAGGAGGGATTAAGGGGATGAAAGTAAGCTAAGGATTACTTGTCTCCTTTTCTCCACCAAAGATAGAATACAAGCCAAGGGTCTGAATACCAAAACATCCATTTGTGGTTGTGGGCTTAATGTATTACCCAAAGCTAAATTTTGTATTTTTTTTCAACCATACAGATGATCAGAACCTGTTCATATTTGGGAAACCAATGCCTTAAAACAGGAATTATATGTAATAAGATTCTCCTTTATGCGGGGTAGCAGTGGTAAGTGAAAAGGTGCACTAATCAAAACCATCATTTACCAAAAATGTTACATTTTAAGCATACATGCCTGTTTTAGGAATTATTTTTCATTATCAACTAGTCTGCCGTTCATTCTTTTCTAAACATGATTACTTCTGCAATAATGGCTTTTTGTCGAGGGAACCAGTGCGATGCTAATTTACATCATCAGCACTCCCTTTGGACAGAGCCAGGATGTCACCAAATTGTTGAACTATTCCTTTAAACGATTAATCTACCAACACAATTGTTGCCCATTATTTTTCTGTCAATCAATGAATGGGCTCCTCGTTTCAGCTTCATGTTTACCTGTTTGAAAATACTTTTATGCAGGATACAGGACTTTTACATCGTGCACAATTAAGTTTGCTGTAAAAGTTGTCCCGTAACAATTTACAACATCTCATGAAAGATGAGTTAACTCCAATAACAATGTGTGTAAATTAAATTACGCAAATGCACCCTCCTTTATAGCTCCGCCCTCATTCCTCTAATTACGGTATAGGTTGACAGCACTCATTTGGAATAAGTACAGGTCTTCAAGTTGTGCCTCTGCCTCCATTTTTCGGACAGAAAATCAATATTGTCTGATCACAATTACAATGAAATGACTCCCTATATATACACTCCTCCACCCTCACACCCCGCCCGGTTAGTTTGTTTCTGTTGTTGTGTATTGTTGAACATGGCCTCTGCTGTAGATCATGGCACACAACATTATTTATTCATGGAGGGGAGCGATAGATGCGGTGCAAGCTTCTCCTGAGTATAGTCCATCTGTTCGCTGGCCTACTGTACACACTAATGTAATATGCGAGTCCTCAGGAGGCATACTAATAGCTGTTCACGTGTTAACGCTTCACACTATTTATCTGTGTAATAACACTGTCGCTGATTATAATTAGTGCCTCGTCGTTGAAACGTGATTTATCTGTCCCCGAAGAAGTGCAAGACAAACAGCGAGTAAAGTGTGACCTTACCGGTTTTATTTGATCACCACTGCGCTGACAGCAGTTCACCCTCTCACAAGACACCTCTAACATGGGAAAACCTCAGGTCTAATTGCTCCCTATAAGACACTCTATAATCTGCCTCTGAGGACTGCTGTACACATCATTTGACACAAAGCTGCAGATAATTTAATTTCCACCCAGGGAGCTTTCAGTGTTAGCCTGTAATAGAAAAGGAAGATTGCTGCCAGATTTCCAACACAAGTGCCTCTGTATCACTATGATCATGAAGTTGAAGCAGTAAAAACAGTGTCCCTCTGATTGTTTTTCTTCTGAATGAGAAGGCTGTGCTAAAGTTGTTCAAATTTCCCTAAGGCATATTCATAAACTATACGGGGCAACATGTGATATTTTATCAATCCTTGTGCAAAACTCTGCGTGTTTTCCGAGCCGCCACGATTAATAGTCTCACTATTCACAATGTAGTTTTTAATGTTCCACAACATATATTAGGCCTGAAAGTATCTACAACTTGTATTAAGCATATTTTAAGTGCAAATTACTTTTAAATTGAGCACACTGCAGATTCACAGTGATACATTTACATTATGTTGCTTCCATCTGTCACCAGATGCTGTGATTTATGTTGCACCGAGAGCTGAACATAAATTAGAAGGAAAAGGTGTGAAGCTCAGCTGTCATAGGATGACATGTAACAAGGTGGATCGACTGCAGACAGTTTACATCATAATTTTCTTTGATGGAAAGATAATACTCTGTTTTACAGTCTGACGAGCATTAGCAGTCTACTCTGCATAGATAGATAATAACATGCTTTATCATGTGCTGTAATACTCCGGATAGCTGCACTGTAACATCTAATCATCTCTGGGGGATTGGATCTGTGTGACTCTGTTCCCATCTTTAGCTTAACACACACACACACACACACACACACACACACACACACACACACACACACACACACACACACACACACACACACACACACACACACACACACACACACACACACACACACACACACACACACACACACACACACACACAGCAGCTACAATAGACTGCAGTGTGGAGGGGTGTCTCACTTTGATCTTTAAATACCCTCTAACGTTAAGGCACGCTCATTGGCTTTGATTTCTTTTTCTTTTTCTTTTTTTTTTTTACAACTACTGGGCAAAATGCAGACGCTCCCTTGAATCTCCCCCTATGTAGGCCTAGTTGT
The DNA here is from genome assembly GCA_032191485.1 of Leptoclinus maculatus. Classification (NCBI taxonomy): domain Eukaryota; kingdom Metazoa; phylum Chordata; class Actinopteri; order Perciformes; family Stichaeidae; genus Leptoclinus; species Leptoclinus maculatus. The sequence goes on from JAVDOI010000005.1 coordinate 27,560,876, forward strand.
AGTACAGCAGAGAATGCGAGAACACCTATCCTCTCTTTTTCTTTTTTTTTTTCCCTCCAACACCACCACCATCTGTCCCTTTCTTCCATTTCATGTGCTCAAGCAATATCCACACCCCTCTCATAGCAACAGCACAGCGCCGCCGCCCCCCGCGCCTTGCAGTGGATTTTTCTTCCCCTGGATCTTCGCCTCGCACCATGCAGACGGTCCCTTGGCCCTGCCTGACGGTTCAGTGTTCCCCCCTCCCCCACCAGCCGTGCTCCTGTTTCACTCAAAGATGGCGTCGGCTCTAGAACCCCTGGTCTGTGGCTGCATTTTTTGGCTTGTTGTTGTCTCCGTTTCGCACGGGTTTGGCACCTTCTCCTCGGCGGCTCGACAAGAAATTCCGGTGAGTAGCAGCGGAAGCCGGATGGGGGGAACATGAGATTTTATTTTTAAACACTGGTCTGCCTTTGCGCGAGCTTCCCTCGGAAACCAGAACCGGACCAGCTCGGGCTTTCTGGGGAACCGCGAGAGGTAGAGGGAGAGAGGGGTACGTGAGGGATGATGATCGCGGAGGTGGGTGTGGGGGGGTACGGAGGGGGGAGCCGAGGCCTAGCTTCTCCAGCGGCCTTGTCTTCTCCGCACCGCAGGCTGTAGTGTTACGTGGGAGGGCGGCTGGTGGAGGGAGGAAGTCAGCGAGGTGGGGACCGCTCGTAGGGACGCGTCTCCGCGGGCAGAGGCTCCTCACTGAGTAGGAGGCCGGAGAACATGTAGCGCTGCACAATCCGCCGCTATGATGTCTTATTTTTTTTGCACTTGCCCGCTAGCCGAGATGGCCGTCTGCAAGTTGCATTGTGCCTTTTTTTACAAGGCCGCGATCTCACGTTAATATCCGAATGACATTCAAAATGAGATTATTCGCCGTGTGTGCTGCGGTGTGATGGTTAGTGTTTGTCTGGAACGTCTGTCGAAAGGAAAACGGTGTCTTTATTTTTTACCTGGAGCGCTGGCTAACTCCTCGTTTCGTGCTGTTTACGTTTCGGGGTTAGCGACTAACGTTAGGAACATAATCGTAACGTTAGCTCGTTGGCTAGCTTCTAATGTAGCGTGCTAAACAACAGCAGTAAGCGGGAAGGCTTGTTGTCAGATGCTTGGCCATCTAATATCATGTCGGTGAGAGTAAACAGCACCGTAGGAAACAGTTTGTCAATGCGGCAATGGATTAAGCGTTGGGTTATAGCTAGCTCCTCAGCTAATGTTTGCTAACAGTCTGTGTTTTGACTGCATCATGTTTACCATAGCAACCCAACTAAGTTAGCCAATGGTCAACTTGCCGGTGCAGATTTTTAGGATGATGTTGTTTACACTTTTATACCTCGTCGTTTCCATCATTATGACACATTTGTGCCGTTTTCTAGTGGTTGTTAGAAGTTATGGTCTTAACGTTGCCTGTTAGTTGTCGATTTTTGTATTATTCTGGCTGTGATTAGCAAGCTCTTCAGGGGGTAACAATCACCAGGTATGTGATCCTTCCTCTTCCCCAATATCCAGTGTGTTAGTAGTGCATGGGCCAATCCTCATGGTGCTTTCTGTGGGCACGCATGGCTTTGTTTATATATCCGTGTGAGGGAAAAGTATAGTGTGTCAGTGCTGTAAGCTTATCTGTGTCTCATTTAAACTCATCTTTGTTTCAAGACATAGCTGTGTTACCATATTTCTTCTCACTTTATTGAAAGATGTTTTCAGCAAACGTTTTATTAACCTCTGTCTCTGTGTGTTTTTTTCTTCCTTGCAGGGTTTGTCAGCTACTGAAGTGCAATAGGCTGTGAAGGTGATCGGCTGTGACTGCTCCCTGGGTTGAGATACCTTTTTCCGTCCCAGAGCTCAGAAGCCCCGGCATCCTGGAAGAGTAAAGGACAGCGAGAGAGAACGAGGAAACGTGGAAGCTTGTGGAATCTACAGAAAACATCATTACTGTATTGCCCTCCCCTTTATCATTGAAACACTAATTTCATGTCATGGAGACTATGATCATCTTCACCGACTCACATTGAGAATTGGCTAGTTTGCCAGTAACAGGAACCTGACTGAGCAGGTTTTGGAAAGTGGAAAACACCTTTTTTTTTTTTTTTTCAAGCTCTTCTTATCGCCAAGATCTACTCTACCCTACATTTTGTGCTGTGGGAGTTTAAGTTGCTAATTGACCTGCAACGTCCTCCACTCCCCCTGCTTCTCGTCAGGGACGTTCACCTGACTGGGAGTGGGAGGTGGGTGGGCTGTGTTTTACCAGGTGGAGAGTTGGCTCAGAGGGTTTGTGCTATGGTCAGCTGCTCATTACCGTGCTGCTCACACTCAGCTTCTGAGGGACTCTCTGTGCGACCCCAGGACAAGGGATAGTACGCAGGCAGAGGGCAACGAGAAAGAGGAGGCGGCGGCGCTACGGCGCAGGCCCGGTGTTTCCTTGGCTTACAGTCCTTTTTTGTGTGTGGTAAGGCCTCAAGACCCCCGCACCCACCCAGACCGTAGCCATGGTGAAACTGGCCAACCCAATGTACACTCAATGGATCTTGGAGGCCATCAAGAAGGTGAAGAAGCAGAAGCAGCGACCATCAGAGGAACGCATTTGCAATGCGGTCTCCATGTCCCATAGTTTGGATCGCAAAACGGTTCTGGAGCAGTTGGAGCTCAGCGTCAAGGATGGTACCATCCTAAAGGTCACAAACAAAGGTCTGAACTCCTACAAGGACCCTGACAACCCGGGGCGCTTGGCTCTGCCCAAGCCCAAGGGTAGTAGCAGCTCTGGAGGAGGAGGAGGAGGGGGAGGTGGTGGTGGAGGAGGAGGAGGAGGAGGAGGTGGTGGTGGTGGAGGAGGAGGTGGAGGAGGTGGTGGTGGTGGTGGCGGCGGCGGCAGCAGCAGTGGCGGTGGTAGTTCTCACTCCCATTCTGGGAAGAAACCGGGACTGGACTGGAACAAGTTGCTCAAACGGGCACTGGAGGGGCTCCATGAGCCCGGTGGCTCCAGCTTAAAGAACATCGAGCGCTTTCTCAAGTGCCAGGCTGACGTGGCGGCCTACTTGTCAAGCAGCGGCTCTATGGGGTCTGGCCTCTTCCACCAACAGCTGAGGGTGGCCCTGAAGAGGGCCGTGGCCCATGGACGCGTGGCCAAGCAGGGTCCACTGTTCCAGCTCATCAGCCGCAGCAGCTGCCTGGACGACGGGACCGGGACGGTGTCTCTGGGATCACTGCCACCAGTCCGGTTGTTGCCCCACGAGAAAGACAAGGTAATGTGTCTGCACGTGTACATCTGTCACAAACAAACAAAGTTGTGTGCGTTCACCTTAATCCTACACCCATTGATATGATGCTATAGATAGTAAATAACTGGTCGCTTTCGTTATGGGCGTTATTCACCGTGGATTATTGACAACCGTTATCATTTGGATGTTGCTGATCACAGTTGACAGCAACGGTTTTGCGTTACACATGTGAAAAGAGAAGATCACTTTGGTCTGTTGGCATCACATGTGTCTAATAAGATCATGGATATCCTGTCAACTTTTTGGATCAACGGAAAGAGAGTGTGATTTGTGAAAGTATAAGAAAAAACTCCCTCTCTTTTTGCAATCCACACAACATTTATTGGACTTGCATAATGGCCGATGCACACCCAGATTAGTCCAGAGCTACCAGTTGGCAATTTCTGAGACGTTGGCGCTGCATCTTCTCTGCTTGTTCAAATTGGTCATCATGGGGCTACAGGGCTGTAATCACAGTACGGCCTTTTACTCCGTGAACGTTAGTCGTGAGTTTTCATCCAGCATATGGAGTAGTAGTTTACACCAGATAGCACATTGCAACGTTGTTGTTTTTGTTGAAGTGGCTGAGAAGGGTTGGGCAACATTTGTAAGATCAGACGGATGCCAAAGTGAGGATTTATCCACAAACTGGAGTCTGCATCACTGTGTGGAAGATGTTATCCGTGTGTTTTTAGAGAAAACGGGCGTATCGGGTCAGAATACATGTTAGAAAGACTTCTTTGGTCAGCGTTACATTTGCTGGGTGAATATAGTGACGGAACCCCCAGGTGTGTGCGATGTGGCCCAGGCGAGCGCTACTAGAGTGATGCTGGGCGGGCGTCTGGTGGGCCACATTTTAGCAGAGGAGGAGGTCAGGGGGAGAGAGTCACATGGCTCCCACCCTCCTGCAGGGAGTGTGGACCAGCTGCAGGGCTGCTCCTTGGCAGGAGATGGGTGGAAGAAAGAAAGGAAAAGAGGGAAGGGGAGGAACACAGACGAGGGAGAGCGAGAGATGGTCTGTAGTGGTGCCAAAGGAAGAAGCCTGGATGACGCAAGCTACAGGCCTCCAGAAAGGGAGAGAGAGAGGGAGAGACAAGAAAGCGAGAGAGACAGAATAAGTTGGAGAGGGAGAGGCAGACATGCAGGCGACAGACGAGAGAGGGAACACACCCACTTTTGTAACCTGATCACAGAGAGCAGGCGGCTGCTAACCTCTGCTTCTAAGGGCCAGGGCGATGTGTACACACACACACTCGCATATAAAACCATACAACTGCATGCAAACACAGAATGGCACACCGACATGCACACAAACTGAGTGGATTCTGACACAAGACAACACGCACAACAGTTTGCTTTTCATGAATCCTCTACTTTAGATTACCACAGGCGTGCAAACATCTAACAACCAGCATGTAAATAAACCTGTTGGCACTACACACCGCTATGTGCCGGCCTAGTGGCCCATCATTGGATCATATGTCACTCAGGTTGTTAACACTCTATCTGCCCTAAACGCTGTTTTGGCTGGCTCCTGGCTTTATCTGGCCCTCTGTGTGGGGGTGTGTTCAAGTCTGGGCAGCCACAGAAGCTGCTGGTATGGACGCCCACACACACACACACACACACACACACGCGCACACACAAAGTAGGATTAGCCTAGAGAGCAGACTGGAGTCACATGGGGGTCTGCCTAACACAGTGACCTGCTTGGCTGCAGATGGCCCTGTCCTAAGACGAACCGACATCAACCTCCTCTTCCTCTCTGACTCAGCTACTGATCGGCCCGCCACTCCGCCTCACAGAACCCAATGAAAACACAAAGTAACGCCGGCCTCGGTGTGAAAACAGTGGATTTGTTATCAGATTGCACCAGAAAGGCAAAGTACATTTTTGCATGAGCAATCAAGCCCACCCTGTTGCATCAGGGAAATTATTCACCGGTCAGAGATTATGAATTAAATGCGTAGACCTGAATGGGACGGGGGGGGGGTTGTTGTCGTCGTTTGTGAGCCTCATCTGCAGACTAGATGGGGAAGCTGCTGCAGCAGTGAGGAAATTGACAATTGTGTCTGGCATTCACGCAAGCCTGTTTACTCTTCCTCCCGGCTTCTGCTTGCGGTGTTGCTTTCCTCTATCTCTCTCCAGAGGATGTAACCTTATTGCTGCTCAATCATGTGTGTTTTTGCGAGTGACTGTCGGTGTGTTCTTGATGTGTATGTTAGCCGGTGCGAGAGGCATATGCATCAAAGAGATAGAAACTGTGTGCACGGTAGACGGAGTCGCCGCTGCGTGATCATTCTCCTACTCTTCCAAGTTGCGCATCATTGCCATATTGCCCTGCCTGATTGCTAACAATTATGATTTCCCAAGGAAAGGCGGGAGAGAGAGAGAGAGAGAGAGTGAGTAAAGGCAGGAGGGGGGGGAGGAAAATCAAAACAAATGGCTAAGCACTGGCTTTGACCCCATTTGTGGGGAGATTTGTGTACCCAACACGCCGATGTTTGTGTCGGAGCGCTCCATTCAAACGGGATCCCAGACCCTATTTCTGTCTCCCCCACTCTCACCCTGATAGGGTGCCATTGCCAGGTCACGAAGGGGGAGGTGGATGAGGGGAGTGAAGTCAACCAGGGGTCATGGATATATAGATGGCAAACCTCATTGCCTCCCTGAGCGCCCGTTAGCAGTATGAGGCTACGGCCATTAGATGGGATGGGCTTGACGCTGAGCTTTTGTGTGTATGTAGTTGTGTGTGTGTGTGTGTGTGTGTGTGTGTGTGTGTGTGTGTGTGTGTATGATGTTCATCCTTGTCATAATAACAATCTCCCTGCCCCGCGGTTGCCCTCTCCTCAACAGCTGGAGCGGGGTGAACCAGAGTTCTCGATCTCGACGCGCAGTGTCACAGCGAGGACGTGTGAAAAAAACCGTCCCGTGAACAACAACACACACACACACACACACACACACACACACACACCGTAATGTTTTCTGCTCATACACAATGTTGTGGTCGTGGTGATTTCCCTCCAAAACGTCCCACTGACCTCGTGGCAGGCTAGCCTGCAGCTAGTAGCGGTTTGTAGAGTTGCTGCATTAAGCATCACTTATTATGCTCCATAACGGCTATATTTATCCCCTGTAATTCATTCCGTTTTCCCAGTATTGCATCGATCCCCCCCCCCCACCTGTCTCTCTAACATCACACACATCCCTCCTGCTTGTGTTGGCTCAAGGTGAGGACATCATGTATCGTCACTCGGAGGATCTTGAATACAGAATGCCTTCGGACATCGATTATATGCCTTGGGTGCAACCTGCTTCTTCGTCTTCTCCCCCCCCCCCCCCCCCCCCCGGTTGCTGCTACATCATGTTGTGCAGTCGCAGGAGATGGTTTTGTGTGTTCACTGGATGGATGGAAACATTCTCCGGGTTCGCATCACACCACAGGAATGCTGGGAAAGTGACTAAGTTGGATGCAATGAAATGGTCTCCCATGACTCCTATTGTCAACTTGAATTTCAGATTATAGACTGATCCATTTCTCAAGGAGGAGGGTGGAGAGATTATTTATTTTTTTGCCTCAATTTTCTTGTCAGGCATCTGTTGTTCCCGTTCTGCCAGAGCTCTGGCCTCAGTCGACCCATTATTAGTTCCTGAAGTTGAAAGAGCTTGTTCCTCTCTCTGATGATACAGATCATGCTGCACAAGCGACCACAGACCCGCTTCTTGTTACACACCGGCAGAGAAATGGAGCATTTATCTAAAGGGTCCGGTCACACAAATCACAACCAACATATTGTTGTGCTCTGCCGCCACCTCAAATACAATCGTGTAGGAATGGATTTTCATTTGTGGAGCTCAAAGTAGTGAAACGTTACATTTGAGAACTCCAGAAATGGAGTCCCTGAGTTACTCGAGACCAGTGAGCTCACTGTCAACACTTTTGACTGGACTACCGGTTTGTCTTTTAAAAACCATTATGATAAATAAACTCTCCAGATTGAGGTCCGTGAGGCTGAAACAATTCCGTAAGAAACTTTGTTTAACCCCCAACCGTTAACCCCAATGTTATCATGATATTTAAATTTAATCTTGTAAAATATAGTTTTTGTTTGAAGGAGATGTATAAAATAGATATTAGAGTGGGAATTATGAGCTTTTTAACTTACTAGCACTAAGCAGCTTATAATACATAATTAAAACTACTAATGCCCAAATATTTTCTATCAAAGCTAATATTAACATAACATTTATTTTGTGTGTTTTTCATCAAAACATGAGAAATTTGGAATAGACCTGACCAACGTGGAGTCGAGTCCGGTTTATTTGTTCATGGCGAAGGATCGAAATTCGCCGCGTCGCCGCCCTTTAACGACTTCTTACATTCTGAATTCATTCTAAATGACAATAACAAGGTAAAGGGATAACATTTAGAGTTTTGGACGGTTTACACTGACTGAATTTCAGCAAAACAAATGGTTTTCCTAAAAAAGGAAACCAATTAGTAGTTCCGTCTTATCCAATTAATCCATAGAATAATCGAGGACGATACTCGATTACTGAAACAATCAATATCTGCAACCCTACAGGTCTGTGTCGAACACATGCTGGACACTGTGTCCATTCTCAAACCGTGTGGAACAGACGCTGCGAGCAGCAGCAGCAGCAGCAGCGGTTCACCTCGAGCTCACCGGTGACTGTGACGTGAATGGCATTTGGCGTGCGGAGTGTAGCTGTGTCTGTGTGAGGCCTCGCGTATGGCTAACCTCACCACCCTACAAATGGAGCCAATGTGTTGAGCAGCTGTGGAAGTGACGGCTGGAGCGCCGCCAGCTCCCGCTCCGTTTGATGCAGTGATTTAGCTCTGTGCTCGCTGGCTAACCTCGACGTTAATGGAGGCTGATGCTTTGGCTAAAGGGAGGGCGAGTTGGCACGACACACGGTCTTCTTCCCCCGGGCTATTTGTAGACGGCACGTGAAAACGTGGACCAGTTCCTGTCAAGTGATTTCCGGGCAGGTGCGGCTCCAGGGATTTCAGATTTTAAATGTCAACGCTGCTCCGCTAACCGTCAGCTGACATCACTTGAACATCCATGCATACACCTCATGAAAATGTGACGGTGTTGTGTTGTGCTTCGTGCATGCAATGACTGCAAGTGCAAGTGTGTGTGTGTGTGTGCGTGTGTGTTGTGTCTGCTTTGCACGGTGTGCTCTGTAACAGTGATCAATGAGTTTGTGTTGGAGGTGGGGGCGGCTATAAGGGAAGTGTGGTGGTGGTGGTGGTTGGGGGTGGGGGTTGCTGAGATTGGGCTCCCATGTTAATGAGATCCTTGACTTGAGACAAGGACAACAGCAACGCTTTTCCTTCTTTCTCTTTTCTCCCATTGCCTTTTATCCTTCCTCCCCTCCTCCTCCTCCTCCATTTCTCCCTCTCCTTTCGTCCTTGCTCCATTGTTCTCTCCTTCCTGTCTCACTCCTGTCCTCTGTTTTTGGACAACAGAAGCCAATTTATGTAAAGCGGGGAAACCAGGCCATCGCTAGTTTTTATTTTAGTTTTTATAACCAACTATCTCTCCGCACAAGGTCTCAAGACAACGCTGCAGGCTTCCTCAAATATTAACTTTGACCTTTTGAAAACTAAACCTAAAAGTAGGCTAACCCTGGAGCACACTGGGTATGGAGTGTGTTTGTTGTGATCCATAAAGCACGAGTGGGTGTGTCAGTCGGGTCAGACTCGGGTACCATCACCTGTCTCTCTCTGTGTGTGTGTGTGTGTGTGTGTGTGTGTAGGCGTGTATTTATAGAGCAACCTGTAACTTGTAAGACATGTTTGTATGGCATTTCAAGTCCACCCAGTAGACGCAGCTAGCCGCTAACAGTTGCCACAAGGCGTGTCTTTTTGGCTCCGAACAACGGTGTGTTCCTGGACGCTTCTTATGTTTGAAAAAAAAGAAGAAAAAAAGAAGTGCATGCCAACGCAGCAACACGCAGGCTTAAAATAGACACCCACGCATCCACACGCACACATCTTAAGTCGAAAGTCGTCCGTGTCACTTAACAGTCGGGAGATGTGGGAGATTTCTCGAGCGGTGTTGTGGTGTAAGAGCAGTCCTGGCAGCTAATGCTGGCCGAGGTAGAAAAGAGCTGAAACGGTGAGAAGAAAACAGCTCTCAGGAGAAATTCGAGGATTGTGTTTCACTGTTCCAATATCCCTGTCATGGAGGGAGGATTAGCTTTTCAATTTTTAGTATCTGTCAGGGATTAATTTACGATGGCAGCCAGTAACTAAAGCCTCACTGTAACTCGCGTCACTATACAGAGTGTCCGTGTCCGTGTGTGTGTGTGTGTGTGTGTGTGTGTGTGTGTGTGTGTGTGAACCTCTGCTCGTGTTTACTCGAGCGCTCACAGGGCGAGCGGGAGCAGTTGACCTCCTCCGGCGGGGAAAGAGTTAAGCGTCCGCAATGATTGAGGTGTTGGTCGCACCACGCAGACCGCTCAGAGGACTGCTGCTGCACGTTTCTCTCTCTTTCTTTAACACTTCCCATTTCCTTCACTTCCCCCCCTGCGCTCTGGATTCTTATTTTCGACTCCCACTCTGTCTTCACACTCCTCCTTTCTTCCTCCTCGCCGCCGACTTCCATTTCTCTTCAGTGTTTTGCAGCCCAATATAGCTCTTCTTCATCACGCATCCAGCTTTTGAATCTTAAACGTTCTAACCCAGTGATCACCTTTTTACCTGTGAGAATGTGAAATGGTTTCAGAAATAGAGAGCTGGTGCTTTGTACGTTCAGCCTCACGTAAGACTATCTTCCTCTGTGCTTATCTGCCTCTCTCTCTCTCTCTCTCTCTCTCTCTCTCCACTGCTCATTCTTTACAGCCCTCCTCTCTCTCTCTCTCTCTCTCTCTCCCTCTTTCTTCTCTGACTCGCTCTCTCTCGTACCTTTTGTTTCTCGTGCTGGCTCTGTCCCTGTGGTGTTAGGTGGGTGTGCAGAGGGGTAGCGGGGGGGGGTGTTGGAAGTAGCCCGAGTCAGAAGGAAATGAACCCAATAAATCAAGCTCTCTTGTCCCCGTCTCCTCCCTGCCTCCCCGGCTCTCTGCAGCCGTGTGCACCGACGCTGTTGTGCTGTCGTGACGCCGTCTTCAGTGAACGTCACGTTGTTGTTTTCCCCATTCTAAATGAATTATTGGACTGTTCCCCTGTGAGCATGTTACCGCCTCAGGTGTGTGCCTCCTGCAAAGTGTTTCAGTATTTTCGAATTTCGGAATAATATAAAACATTACAGATTAGTATTTTCTCTTCATCGTGGTCACCAGGGATGCGCTTGAGAATAGACTTTTTGGCGGCTACTTTGTAAATGCATAGCAGGCTGTGTGATGGACTTTATGCAAGTATGAGGGTGTTTTGAGGAAAAGACGTATCTCTTAAAAATATGCTTTTATTATTGTTTGGGGATTTCAGTATCTGACTTATAAGATGTCACATATTATCACAGATAACAGGAAGTGTCTTAAGTGTTCAAATATTTGGCTTTATTGTGTCTATAAAAGCGTTCATCTTCTCTGTTTTTTTTTTTTTCTAGTTTATTGTGTAACAATTTTGTATAATTAGGCTTTTTTTTTTTACACTGATTAACCCAAAAAGAGAATGTCAAAGTTGAAAGAAATCTCCACCTCAAGTGAGTTTTAACTTGAGTGCTGTGACTCTGCTCGTGTTCAGTCAAGTTTCAGGAGGACTGGGGGGGTCAAGTCCTGCCAAAAAGTTGTGAATTGGATTGAGGTTTTGGATTCTCTTGTCCACTCCGTCACATTGTTGTTGTTGTTGTTGTTGTTGTTGTTGTTGTTGTTGTAGTTCTTTGGCATGCGTCTCACTTTGGCTACAGCCATGTTACCCGCTACCTTCAGCAGCACCATGCAGTGTTTTGAGGTGAGACGTAAGAGTTTAGATTTTCTCGCCAAGCGGCTCCGCTTTGGTGTCATCGGATCACAGAGCCCCTCGTCCACTGTGTCTCAGAGTCTCACACGTGCCAGCTGGCAAACACCAGCCCAGATGTTACGCGAGTTGTTTTCAACAGAGGTTTCCTCTCCGCTGCTCTAAACATAAAGCTGAGGATGTGGAAGCAGTTGGACAACAGATGTCGTATTCTGGGTGTCTCCCATGTCAGCCACGGAGCCCTGTAGCTCCTTCAGAGTGTCACATCACTTGTGCTCTTCTCACACATGCAGACGGCTCGCTCGAGGTGCCACACTTGCATTGTTCTCTCATAAACACACTGTACTTGAGACATTTTCTTGTGTTCTTCTCTTGATCGGTACTTTTTAAATGTGTTATCTCAGATTTTCTTTTGTTACTTTGTCTTCATGAGATAGTTTTTGCAACTAAATATCCTTTGCATCAATTGAACCCTCCAGATACAGGTGTGTTTAAAGGAGAAATATGTAATATGTATTAAATCATGAAAAGAATAAACATAAGGAAACATGTTAAGTTGAAGTAGTGGATTTTCCGACAACAATGCTGCAGCCAGTACGTCCTCCTTTCAAATTTCCATTCCAGTGAAGAACGTCTGTTTTTACTTTGGTCTTTGGCCCTTTGCGATACCCAGGGTTGCCAGATGTGAAACAAATTGGCATTCAAACAGCAGCCATGCAAGCAAGCAAACAAACTGGATTCTACGAATTAGCCTACGTAAAGAAAATAAACATGTTCAACCGGTTTAACACCAGTTTAATGACTTGAACATGTCTCTGTGGTTGATGTGCAGTGAATATTTAGGACACACGAGCTCATTTGGCCAGGCTTTACTCACGGGCCATCGCTAGCTACCAGCTATTTATCTTATCTAATAGAAAGTATGTACCCGTTTTAGAAGAGTTTACATTTTCTAAGTAATCTGCCCAGCGCTGTTTGTGAGTTAGCACAGGGTTTGTGGTGTTGTTGGGTTCATCTCTAGTCGTTCTTTCTTTGTTGTTGCACATGGCAAAGTTTAATGTGTGCTCGTGTAGGTTCAGGGTCCTCGACCTGGCAACACACGTGAGCGTTGAGTTTGGAAAGGAGGGCAGACATCGCTCCAATATTTGTACCCCTTTAAACACATATGATGCATATTTCTCCTTTGACCTAATGCTTGTGAGTCAACCCAGCATGTAACTTTTAAATACAAGTGGTTGTACCGGTGGCAGACTTGGATTATTTTTGCGTTTTTAAATTTGTGTTCGTATCAATTTGAAGACATTTCAGTCAGAAAATCCTAATTACACCCACTCCTTTTTCAGTGTTGTTAAACAATAGAATAGGAAAAGACCAAAAGGAGTTTTATAGGCACCTTAAATCACAGTTCATCACTATTAATTAAAAACAGTACAAGCTCTCCAAAATGTATTTGTTAACAGGACATTTATGTGACTACAGCCAGAGTATAAAGATTGTTATGGTGACATTGTGGCAGTAATTTAAAACGTGACTGACTCATATCTGTAGGTTACTCAACAGTCAACCAAATGTGTTGCCTTGTGGTGAACTCTGAGGTAGCAGTGAGCCACCACTTCCCCCTCAGGGCCTCCAGGCTCCATACACTTTGGCAGAGATTCACCCCGTGGCCCCTCCCTCTTGTGTTAGTACCTGCGAGGTGCACCTGCACAGACAGACGAGTCATACTTGATGCCTAACAACATACAGTATCAAGTACAGTGTTATCCTGGACACAAACCTGTCCTAGGTTTTGCTCTTCTGTGCGTATCAGGTAATGTCACCTGCTGACACGGTTTGTGTGTTTTATTTTGGGGAACACGCTAAAAGATGAATGCCGCTCCAGAAATGAATGTCTGCTGGCGTCTTTCAGAATAAGTGTCAAAATGGGACACATTGCTCTGGAATGTAAAACTCCTCAGCCAGTACAAGCAGACACCGCTTTTGATCAAACGACACCAGGAGTCAGCGGAGACGTTGACATGAGTTCTACCAGCTATCCCCCCCTCACAATGCAGCTCTCGTGCTCTTCATTACCCTCAACACTTTGTTCACAGACCCACGTGCTCCGTGGTGTCCTTGTAGTTTTCAGTCCGCCGTTAATACACACAGCAACAGTCACTCACTGTGGCAGGACGCACGAGGCCACTTTGTTTGCTGTCATTTGTACAACTGGGCTGTTAAGTTGACTGACAGTCTCTCTCTCTCTCCCCCCCTCCTCCCCTCTTCTGTCCCCTCCCCCCAGCCGGTGGCAGAGCCCATCCCCATCTGCAGCTTCTGCTTGGGGACCAAGGAGCAGAATCGCGATAAGAGGCCGGAGGAGCTCATCTCCTGCGCCGACTGTGGCAATAGTGGTGAGTGCTTTATGTGGTTTATGTGGTACGAACCACCACAGAAGAAGAGGAGAGTATAGATGTGATATGATTGGTTAGAATACATGTAATCTCAAATTCTGTATTAATATATTTTTTTGTAAAAAAGACAATTTTTGTTGCGTTTAATTTTAGGAAGCTGCACACAACAATTTACAGACTCTTTTATCTCTTTTATCGGGTGCCATGCCTTGACAGATACTGGCACCGGTCTCTGTTTTCAGAGAAATTGGGATATGAATCTGGTTTTCCTGCCGCTTAGTGAAAGCAGAGGAGGGATTGTGTTCCTCCTCTTCCCTTCCGTGGGTTTCTGTCCCAGACGAGAGCATCTTGTTTGCAGCTCTTCAAACAGAGCTGTGACAGATTGTCATTTATGTTTGAACACTCTCTTTGCAGCCAGGTTTGATTCAGGGAGGCCTTTTCAATTCCAAAAGGAGCTCTTTTTCTTTTTTTCTTCTTCTTCTTCTTCTCCAACAATGATGCAAGTGGGTCGTGGCTGTCAGTCGGTGTGTGACGTTGACTTGTTTGTGTGCGTGTCTCTGTCTACCTGCAGGCCACCCGTCCTGTCTCAAGTTCTCCCCAGAGCTCACAGCGCGAGTCAAGGCTCTGTGGTGGCAGTGCATCGAATGCAAGACTTGCAGCAGCTGTCAGGATCAAGGGAAGAATGCGGTGAGTGGATGAGAACGAATATGGCTGATTGGCCGCCTATCAGCGTCTGTGAGCACTCTTCTTCTCTGCTTAGGTGCCAGATAGATTGGGCTATTTTAAGTCGGCATCGGCACGATTTCACTCTTTTTCTCTTACTTATCAAGCGAGGAGTGATTGTTATTCAAATGTTTGACAGTGAGACAAAATGCACGACATTCTACCAACACGCACAGTGATAGAATACATTCAGAATACGGAGAATAAAAGGGAAACAAAGCAGTGTCGTGGTGAATATTTTCGAAGTACAGTCCCAACTGTAAAAGGCTAATTCATAGTAATTAAATAAAAATAATGCACTTTTGGGGCATGAATATGTGGAAATCTGATCAAAATGTGCCATCAGAATGAGCACTGGAGCCTCTAATAAATGTATCATCAAAGAAAGTGCTTCATATCCGTCTTATTAGACACGAGTGACGCATATTTAATACAAAATATGACCCAACATATTGTTCTAGCTTTCATGTGCAATGGGTCAATGAGACTCACTTTGTGTGGAACACATCTAAAGGGTTTAAAACTCATCAATACTTGTGTGTGTGTGTTAACTGTACAGGACAACATGTTGTTCTGTGACTCCTGTGACCGGGGCTTCCACATGGAGTGCTGTGACCCCCCCCTCACGCGTATGCCCAAAGGTAAGCACAGCACTGCTGCTTTAACTCATCACTTACCTCTTCGCTTTGCCTGTTTTGCGTCCCTCCCATGAATTCAACTGACGGAATACGCAAAGCTCATACATCACTACTCTATACGATCGCTACAGTCGCACTAAATGATGCCTCGAGTCCTCATGAATCACCTAACGCTCCGCCATTTAAGCGCTAATGTATTCGATATACGTCCCGGAGCCCGGTTGGTGGCCCGTCTTGTCTACTCCACCGCGGGGTGTGTGAACCTGTGCTTTTACTCTTTTCTCTCCAGGCATGTGGATTTGTCAAATCTGCCAACCCAGGAAAAAGGGAAAGAAGCTTTTACTTGAAAAGGCTGCACAAATCAAACGGCGCTACAGCGCACCGCTGGGGCGGCCCAAGAACAGGTGAGAAAATAAATGCCTGTGTAATTTATCATTGTCTATATATAAATATAGACTGTAAATATATATATATATATATATATATATATATATGTCCAGAGTCTCAAACAGACCGCTCACTTTCTCCTCAGGCCGGGCCGGCCCTTCAAGAAGCTGGGCAGGCGTGGTCGGCGGAAGCGCTCGGCCTCGGCCCACTCGTCCTCCAGCTCCTCCTGCGAGGGTTACCCCGGCGACGACCGGCTGCTTTTCTCGATGCGGGACGACGACGACATGTCGCAGGGCAGCCTGCGCTTCAACAACAAGACCAAGGGCCTCATCGACGCCCTCACCAAGTTCTTCACGCCGTCGCCCGAGGGCCGCAAGGCCCGGCAGGAAGTGGTGGACTATTCACAGCAGTGCCGCATCCGAAAGAAAGCCAATCGCAAAGAAGAAGGAGATGATAGAGGTGAGGATTAGCTCCACTACCAGTGCAGTACGACTTTCGTTTCATCTCGGGTTGATGCAAGATATTCGATTTTACTGGTCCAGTTGACAATAAAAAAAATGTAATTAATGTAAGTATTATTATTACAAAAAAGTACAAGATAGACAGCTTAGAATATCTTATTGTAAACCGGTATATGCCACGTAGAAGTGGTATACATCATCTGAATGCTGGGAACCTGAAGATCAATCTGAGATGTGTTTGCACATGCGTTTGAGGGGCGGGACTTAGTGAAGGTTAATTTAAGCTCATTGGATCCTCAAGAGTCTCAGCTTTCTAGTCCTACCCAATTTATGCATCTTCCAAGACTGCTTAGGGACCCCAGTATGTGTAAACCATTGTTAGAATCAGAACGTATAACACATTATTGAGCTTCCTCTCCGACAACCACGACATGGTTGTAGTTTCATATGATACCAGTGCATTCACTCTAGCTCTAAAAGCTTAGCCTGCTACAGCCTCTGATAGACGGTAAAGTTTGCATCAGCAAGGAGTAGAAGATGTTAATGAAGTATCTGCGAAAACATAAAAAGATAGGCTATAAAACCTCCACAGCATACATTGGTATTAGTTGCACTTTAATGAGCCATCAGCATCATTACATTAAACATCGTACTGTATCTTCATGCATCTTTTCCCGATACTCTTATCTCGATTAGGGGCCGTCGGCTAGATGCTTCGCTAACTAACGGACTCTGTACTACCGGCTCATGTTGCGCTGCGTAGACGGCGCTTCAATTTTCTCCCAGCATTATAATGATACAGCCGTGATGTTACTGATTTGGAAATTGTAGACCGATGGATGATGGTGTAGTGTTGATATTTCTTTTTTCTGCCTCGGGAAATTGTTGCTTATGCATCAAAAGAAACTGCTTTGTAATGTGAAGTGGCCACCTGCAGTTCTCTTCCCACTGAACCTTTGGAGTGCAGCGCAGCAGACGGGAATAAATGTGACGGAGCAGACGCGTTCGCGGCATTCACTTCAAGTTTCACTGGTGTTTTGACCCACTTTGAAGATGTTTACAATGGAGAAAGCAGGTTTATACAACCTGTATGAGTTTTGTGATGATTCAAAACCAGTTTGCCCTACATATGTATAAGAAGCTTTAATATATCTATATCTATGATGTGTTTGACTTACCAGTAGGTAGTATGTTCACCGTCACTGGTTAACATGGACCTAAATGAAGTGGGACAACGTTTTTGAGCAACTCCAGTTGCACTGTTTAGTAAAAGTGTGCTAACGAAAGAGCAAGGTGGCATGATGTAGGAACTGTATGTTGGTCTTTCACCTCTTATTTTATGTTAAATTAGCAAAATTCCCCCGACTTGAGAAAGAAATTGGTTATCTGGGTTTACTTTTAGAAGACTGTTTACTATGTATAGATGCCTGAATGTCTGCCCGCTGTGACTGTAGCACCTTTTTTGTAAAAAATCAATCAGCACACATCTGGCACTCCGTCCCTGCAGGCTTCTCAATACGTTCTCATTAATGTCGACTCTGCGCTTCTCTCCCCAGACAATCAGGAAGGCAGCGACTGGCGTGACGAAGATGAGAAACTGCCCGGCCACGAGAACCTGACGGAAAAAGACATCGAGCTGTTCAGACACATCCAGGAGCTGGCACTGCAGGTACACGGACACAAGAGACCAAACATTGAAACGTCTTTTAACAGTTGAATGATCCGACATTGGGACTAAAGGTAGAGCGGCCACATTGTAGAGTGAGACGGCATCGGCAGGGGAAGCTGGGAGAGACCTATGAGGCTATGACTCAGGCTGTCAGGCTGGAGTTATGGGGCGTGGTGTTATGATAACCCGTGTGTGTGTGGGGGGGGGGGGGGGGTCGTCAGAAAGAGCAGCGTCAACAACCACCCGGAGCGTAAAACATGAAGTCGCTGGCTCAGGCGAGGTCTCTAGGATGTAGGCACGTTTGTGGGTGGAAAAGTCAATTAGCTGTATTGATTATTAATTGTTTCATAAATTAGTTTACCATGGAACTCTTCCCAGATTCAGCCGGTATATTAACATCATCAATTACCGTAGATGCGCAGGGCGCATGGAGGAGAGCAGCACGATGAGTGTCTGATTCAGTGGGGATCAAAAGGTTTGTTTTTTAAATGGCCAATAGATGCCAATAATAAGAGGTAACTGAGATACAACTGCTTCACTACAAGGTTAATGAAGTATAATGTATACATTTGCTTATGATATGCCCGTGTTTGAACGCACAGCGGCTGCTCAGTGGAGCCACACCACGGAGGCCCAGCGTGGCTGAGTGCGTGAGGCCTCCGCCATGTCTCAGTCGGGCACATAAAGACAGTGTTGGTGTCAAAAGAACACCTGATGTTTAGTGCAGTGACTATTGAGCAGGAGGCACCTCTAATGGCCTGGTTAGCCCAGTGCAGTTACAGAGAGGAAATGTGAATTGGCGACAATAGCGCTCCCTTTTCATGCGGCGCAGCAGCAGAATGACCAGAGAGCCGGTGTTCAGCCAGTGTCAGGGGAGTGATATTAAAACACTATCCCGCTGGGGTATTCACAGCAGTGTTTGATGCAGTGGTAAGGCCTAGTGCTTGTGTGAAAAGGGCAGATGTGATTATCTAGGTTGAGGAGCCGTGGAGGGAAAAATCCATTATCATCGTAAACGACAGGCAGAGATGTCCACACTGTGTCAGCGGCTCCACTTAAAGCTCCATTGTCATGCTAGCAGGTAGCCCGTTATCTCTGAGAATCCCAAAGTAATAAGAAGTGGATTTTGGTCACTGACTAAATCGATTATGTTAAAAGCGTGTTACCGATGACAGTATCCTGCCTCCCTCTCACGCCTCGGTGTAAGATCCTAATCCAGTAGGTGTGTAATCCGTCTACTTGCCCTTTGATCACTCCAGCAGTAAACTTGACCTTCCGTGTCTCTCCCTCCCTTTCTTCCTCCTCCTTTTGTTGCTCTCCAACACAGAAAGTCGGGGTGACGGGTCCACCGGATCCTCAGATGCGCTGTCCGTCAGTCATCGAGTTTGGCAAGTTTGAAATCCAGACGTGGTATTCGTCTCCCTACCCCCAGGAGTACAGCCGGTAAGCTGATCACCCTAATGAAGCACACCAGCATAATGTACTTAGCCCCCCGGTCCTGTGTGTAGGCAGAGCAATTACCAGCGGCGTAATGGAGCTCAATTATAAGGTTGTTTACAGTACCACCTACTTTGGCAGGTAACCAGCCAGAGCCAGGGAGGCAATTTGATTCTGATTTGCCACGGGTGTATTCATTTTCTCCATGCATGTAACTGTTGAATAAAATATGCCCCTCTCTTCTGAAGAAATCTGTTGTTCAAATCCCATCGGTTCCACGTGTGTCTCAGGCATTGCAGGTTTTTTTTTTTTTTTGCTTATTTCAAAACAAAGAGCTGTTTTCATCATTGATTAATCTGGCAAACAAAGAAATCAAAACGTACCATCACAATGTCTCAAAGCCCAAGTCGACACATTCATATTGCTTCTGTTGTCTGACCAAACAGTCCAAAAACCTAAAAGATATTCAATCAACCCTCTGAACCCCGGGCAGCTTTAGGATGTTTTTTCACTCCGGTCACATTTTTCTCTGTAGCCTTGATTTTCACTGCAACATGTAAGTCCTGCACATCTATGAAAACAGCACAACCCTGGCTAGTAGTCTAACACAGTTATAATGCCTTAAATCATAACAAAGAAGAAAAATGCAAGTTGGATTTCTTTGATCATTTCTTTGACAAAAATTGGCAAACAATGGAATCTATATATCCAACATTTCTTTTCAAGTTGCCACAAAGTGTTACCAATGTTGGAAAAACAATGGATGCTCTACGGGCTGTATACATTGAACTATGTACATATTTACAACCTCTACTTACAGCCTCTCCTGCGTTCAGCAGCCTGCAGTTCAGTCGAACTTTCAAACAATGTTTTGTCACAAGACTGTTGGTCTCAGCCGAATCAATCTTCCCAGTTGCGCTGAGGAGCGCAGAACTTTATGTTTTTTTACATAAAACGTTTTATTTGAATTCTAAACGAGACATGCAGAATATGTTTTTGATGAAATATCACAATCTTAAGCTAAGTTGCGTTTTCTGACCGTCAGAAAGATGAAAATCTGACGATTATGACAGTTTCACCATTCCTCACGTCTCCTTCTTCCCCTTCCTATTTCCCCTTTCCAGACTACCCAAGCTCTACTTGTGTGAGTTCTGCCTGCGCTACATGAAGAGTCGCAGCATCCTCTACCAGCACATGAAGAAGTGCAACTGGTTCCACCCGCCTGCTAACGAGATCTACAGGAAGGAGGACGTCTCTGTTTATGAGGTGAGGAACTGTTCAGACTGAGTGATGGTGACAGTTAAAGAACAGAAAGACCGGAAGAGTGCGAGTGATTGTGGATGACACTGTAACAGAGAGACATACCACAGCGCCGTCAAAGTACACTAACTCCAACCCTGGTAGTCACCTCATGCTCTACACAATAGTCCTGTATCGTCACAGAACAAACCAACGGATCCTTTCTCAAAAATGCTTTCTATAGACTTTTACCGAGACCCACTCATTTTTATTCAGGCTGTGGGAGTATAAAATCAGAGGTTAACCATATGCGCGCCAATACTTCATGAATATACAGCATGTTGATCCATCCAAATTGCTAATGGTGATAAATTGACATCCCTACCCACCATAGAGGAATATTCTTATGTGCATGTCATCAGGGAATTGACTGTTATTATCAGAAAGAATTCCTAATCACCCATGTACTGTTGAGCTCCTTTTCTGGGTCTCGTAGCGCAGCAGCAGATTAATTCAGTGGATTGTTGTCTGCAGGCCATGGCCGCTGCAGCTCCTGTTTCCCCGCTCTGCAGTCCATCCCCGCTCGGAGGAGAGCAGATATAACTGGCGAGCTGCCAAGCTGAACCTCCCTCCTTCTCTTTCTCTTTACAGCTCCTTGTTTCTCGCCTCCACCCTCTCTATCAGTCAGGGTCTCCAGGGACACTGCTGAGATCATTGCCCGACACTATAACTTCTCCTCTGTTCACCTCCCCTTTGTTCCACAGCTCTCTAACAGCAGCTTAAAGATGCACTCCTGGACAGCAGTGTGTCGGGGAGGGGGGAATGAATGGTAGTCATTTAGGAAACTGTCATTGCGTTGTGCTGATGTATTTCTTCTCTAATGCCGCAACAGGTCGATGGGAATGTGAGCACAATCTACTGTCAGAACCTGTGTCTGCTGGCCAAGCTGTTCCTGGACCACAAGACCCTCTACTATGATGTGGAGCCCTTCCTTTTCTACGTCCTGACCCAGAACGACAGCAAAGGTTGCCACCTTGTTGGCTACTTCTCCAAGGTATGGGATTGCTCCCGGACCACGTCCTTGTGTCCCTCTGGCCCACAGCCTCTCAGCGAAGTCATTGTCAAGGAATACGTACCTCCTATAAATTATAACCACCCCTGCAAAACCAAACGGGGCGAAAAATCTATTCACATGAAATGAAATTGAAATGCAATAGCACACAGGTGCATTCCTAGCTCAAATGTGTCCCAGATAAACAGTGGGCGCTGTGAGCTCCATTGCCCCTCTGTAGCGTTTTGCAGGTGCTCCCATTAACATGCCTCCTCGCTGCCAAAACACAGCAGTTAGTGAGCGGACGCAGCACCATCAACACCCTGCTGCACACCCACACAGGCCTGCTCTGTGATGTAGTTTCCATTTTATATATATACGTTTTTTCTTCTTGTGGTCTAATGTGTCTGCTTCTTTCCCTCTTCTCCAGGAGAAGCACTGTCAACAGAAATACAACGTGTCATGCATCATGATTCTTCCACAGTACCAGCGCA
This sequence comes from Leptoclinus maculatus, assembly GCA_032191485.1. Lineage (NCBI taxonomy): Eukaryota > Metazoa > Chordata > Actinopteri > Perciformes > Stichaeidae > Leptoclinus > Leptoclinus maculatus. The sequence continues at coordinate 27,582,573 of JAVDOI010000005.1, forward strand.
GGGGCTACGGACGCTTCCTCATCGACTTCAGTAAGGGCTCCAGCTTTACACAAAACGCCAATAACTGGGAAATGTTTCTGTTGACAGACAAAATAGAAGATGTCTTTTTTTTGGCTCAAGATGTCCTTTGTTCCTCCCTCCCCCTACAGGCTACTTATTGTCCAAGCGCGAGGGCCAGCCAGGATCTCCAGAGAAGCCTCTGTCCGACCTCGGCCGACTATCCTACATGGCCTACTGGCGCAGTGTGGTGCTGGAGTGTCTCCACGACGTCCGCGATCGGCAGATCACCATACGACAACTAAGCAAGCTGACCGGGATCTGCCCGCAGGACATCACCACCACCCTGCACAGTCTCAACATGCTGGATCAGCGAGGAGACAGGTCAGAGACGGGGATACATTCAGAAACGCTCCACATTGTTTAGTACCGTGTTGAGTGGGTCAGTGATGCCCTCCAGTGGTTCACCCCGTAGTCACGCAGAGTTTAAAGTTCCTGCAGATTGCACAGTGTTAGAAGAGGGTGTCGGCAAACATCATTCTCACTTAGCTGGCCTTGTTGTTTTTGTTTTATTTTATTATTTCTTCTGCATTAGCATATTGTATAACTTACTGTGGTGCAGTGAGAAAAAGGAGGATCTGATCGCCAGACAGTTTTCAGTCACAAAGTATTAAAGGCTCTTGTAACTAACCCAAAAGAAACAGTACAGGGCTTGTAGCCAGGTTACACCTTGCTTTAGTAAGATCACTGCTCACACAGTCACCATATCAATATGAACTTCCACTGACTATCAACATAGGTTAGGTACCCTGCTGCAGCCTAATTCATTGACTCGGGTTAAAACTTTATTCAATTAGAAACCCTGGTAACGCTTTCTGTTCTAATGAAAGTTCTTCATTACAATGATGAAGACAGAAGTCAGTGGCGGCACCAGAAAAAGGTTGGCAAAATGTCACCAAATGGCAACATTATTAAGGCTTTGGTTTAAAACACTAACATTGATAAGCCTAATAGTGTAAGGAAACATTTGCACACCTTGTAAATGTACATGTGCACACGCGTAACCACACACGTATGTACACAACACTTCATGGGCGTCGCAAGCTAACAAACGCACAGACATATACTGACATACACGGCCAGATTCTCCTAATGCATGTAAAAAAACATGCATGCGGAGTTCTAACGCTCTTGTTTTTTTGTTTTTTTTGTCAGGCTGGTCCTGGTGCGGAGGGAGAAGCTGGTGTCCAACCACATGACTCGTCTCAAGGCCCGGCCACGGCAACTGGATGTCGACCCCGAGTGTCTCCGCTGGACCCCCGTCATCGTAACCAACACTGTGGTCTCTGATGGCGATGGAGATGGAGATGATGACGATGACGAGGAGGATGATGAACCAGAGGAGCACAACCGCAAGGAGGTAAATACGTTGAATTTATGTAGAACAACAGATTGATGTCAAAGTTTTATTATTATTGATTCATTATTTTACTTTATCTTTTAATAGATCAAACCAACTCACAAGGTCCCACCAATCTCCTGGCACATGCGCCAAGGGAAGAAGAGGGCTGAGGAGGAGGACGAGGAGGAAGAGGAAGAAGAGGAAAGGAAGTGCTTCCTGGGGTTTCCCGTTAGCCAAAGCTCTCCAACTTCCCCTGCCATTCGCTGTCCACCCTCTGTCCCAGAGCCACCACGTCCCCCTCCCCCAACAAATGGAGAACGCAGACCACGGGGGCGCCCACCCAAAAACTGGCCTTGGGGCAAGGTGAAAGACAGCGCGCGGGTGGGACGGCCACCTAAGATCCGCCCAGTGGAGGACGAGGATGACGAAGACGAGGAGAGAACGGAGGGAGGAAAGACCACAGGCTCTGCCACCGGGCCCCCCTCCCTTTTCTCCCTGGACAGACAAACGGAATCCCAAGCCTTTCACTCCCTGGACATGACGAGACACCCCTCCATAACTCCCACGAGAAGAGGGCGGCCCCCAAGGAAAAAGAGAGGCCCTAAGCCCAGATCCATGGAAGGGCCTGGGGTGGGGCTGCCACAGCTTCCTTTGGTTTCCAGGTTGAATGAGTCTCTTCCTGTCAGGAAGAGCTGCTTCAGTGAAAGCAGTGAAGAGGAGGAGGACGACGACGATGAAGATGATGATGATGATGAGAGGAGGACATGCTCCCCACCCATCCTCACCAAGCCTGCCTTGGGGCTCAAATGCAAGGTAAGAAACGAACAGTGTCTTGTTAACCGTGAATGCAAATTTAAATAAATTAGCAATTAAGTTGTATTGAGAACTGGATTCATGCCCATGTCTTCTACTGTAGTCTTCTTGGTCTCAGTCAGTGTGGGTCAGGAACACCTAATAACCTGTCCTGTTTCTACCCAGAAGCCGCTGAGGAAGCGTCGCTTTCGTCAGCGCAGCCACCCTCACAGCAGCGTGGTGACAGAGACCATCTCTGAAACCACAGAGGTGTTGGATGAGCCTTTTGTAGACTCTGACTCGGAGAGGCCTATGCCCAGGCTGGAGGAGGAGACGCCACTGGGCCACCCGCTGCACCGCTACCCACCAGCCCGCTCTGTCATGAGGTTGTCTGACCCAGCACCTAAAAGGAGCCGGCACTCCAACCTCACCGATTCAGAGGAAGACGGTGAGCAGACCGTTTTGAAGCCAAACTTTTTTTTTTTACATACTGTGTGCAACTTTATCTAACACTGGCTTATCTTCTTGCCCCCTCTCAGAGCTAACACCTGTGCTGAAGCCTGTGGCTGCTCTGCCAGCAGCTCCATCAGAGACCCTAGCGGTCGACCCTGAGGTCCCAGTCAAGAAGAAGAAAGGCTGGCCCAAGGGAAAGAGCCGCAAACCACTGCACTGGAAGAAACGAGGACCCGAAATACCGCCTGGTGGCGGCGCAGCCGCAGATAGCCAGGCCCAAAGCGGGGATCCGCCACCCCCCAAAATCAAGATGAAGCCTGGCCGCAAGCCCCGGAGCTGGTACCTGCAGCGGGCCCAGGAGGAGGCAGAGAGGCAAGAGCAGGAAAGGCAGTCGGGGCAGCAGCTGGACAAAGATCCTCAGCTGCTCCAGACTGATGAGCGCAACAGTAAGCGAGTCTGCAGAACTAACACAGACAGAGACACCAAACAGAAAGACTCTGATGAAGAGGATGACTATCACCCTAAACCTGTTGAGCAGAAGGTGCCCAAGAGGCCAAGAGGGAGACCGCCCAAGAACCGCGCCCTCCTCCCGCCACCACAGCCGGCCCCCAAACCTCCTCCCATCTCTGAGCCAGAGGAAGAAGAGGAGGAGGAGGAGGAGGCTGAAAGGGCCTGGGAGGAAGACAAACCCAGCCGTCCACCGTCCCGGGCCCTGCTGTCCCCTTCGTCCTCGTCTTCCACCTCAGGGCCCCGGGCCCCACTGTCCCGGCCTCAAGAAACAGATGTGGGTGACAGGGAAGAGGACGATGACGATGAGGAGAGGGAGGAAGAGGAATGTGGCAGCATGGGCAGCGGTGGCGGGAGTGTCAACAGGCGAGCAGCAGTTACACCCGGTTCAGGAAGCAGGCGCAGTGAAGACCATGATGCAGACGATGAAGGTGATGGACACTTGGAGGACAAGAGCAACGGCGGCAGCAACAACAACAACAACAACAGCAGCAGCAGCAGCAAGAAGAGAAAAAGTCCGGACTCTGAAGATGAAGATGACGAGGAAGACGAGGAGGAGGAGGAGCCGGCCTCCCTTGCAAGCTCTCCTCCGGTCAAAGAAGAACCCCAAGGTGGAGAGGCTTTTTTAGACATGGAGAACAACGTGGCCCGAGACTACGTCAGCAAGCAGGAGGAGGAAGAAGAGGAGGAGGAGGAGGAGGAGGCTGAGGAGGAGGTGGTGCAGGAGGCCAAGTGTCGGCCCTCCTCGGCCGACCCGCAGCAGGAGGAGAGGCGGCGCAGAGAGCAGGAGGAGTCAGCTGCAGCAGCAGCGGCGGTGGAAACCGTCACGGCCATGTCTGTTCCCTCTGAGCCCATGGAGCTCCAGTCTCTGCACCCGGACGACAAGGACGTCACGCTGTTGATGGAACCCCAGCACCCACATCCACACTCCCACCCGCACCAGCACTCCGACTTCAAAGAGGAGCTGGGCCACCATCACCCGCACCACCCCCATCACCACTCCAACGAGCTGGACCTGGAGACCATGCAGGCCGTCCAGTCCCTGACTCAGGGGGAAGCCCAGGACGAAGAGACCGAACCCCAGCCCCACCACGGGGCCTACCAGGACTGTGAGGAGACCCTAGCTGCCTGCCGGACCCTGCAGAGTTACAGCCACGCGGGGGAGGCCGAGGACGAGGCTCTGGCCTTGGTGGAGGAGTGTGGGGCCTCCCAACACAGCAGCCCCCTTCCCAATCCCCCTGTGGCGCCCCTTCCCAGTCAATCGGTGCGCTCGGTGAACAGTCCGGGGTTGCCCTCGGGCATCATGGACACGACACCGGCAGGGCAGAGGGGGGGCACGCCCGGCCCCATTGGAGCAGGGGGTAGTGGTGGAGGAGCTGGAGGGGGTTACACCCAGATCACGCCGGAACATCCCAGTTCTCTGTCTGCCCCCTCCCAGCAGAACATGGAGACGTCGCCGATGATGGACGTACCGTCCGTGTCGGACCACTCGCAGCAGGTGGTGGACAGCGGCTTCAGTGACCTCGGCAGCATCGAGAGCACCACAGAGAACTACGACAACCCCAGCAGCTACGACTCCACCATGGGCGGAGGGGGTAATGGGAATGGAGGGGGAATGTCAGCTGCTGTAGTTGCGGGAGCAACCACGGCTTCCTCATCGTCAGCCTCCTCTTCTTCAAGCTCGGCCACCCCGTCCTCACAGTCTAACAGCTGCTCTTTCGTGCCAGCCCCCAGCCTCACGTCCTCCACAGGAACAGGAGGGTCCCAACTAGGGATGGGCAACTGTGGCCTCATCCAGCAAACGGGGCCCGGGCCCAACAGCGGACCAGGTGCCAGTAATGTAGGCAGTGCTGTACCCCAGCCACCCCCACCCCCACCACGGTCTAACACCCCCGGCTGTGGCATTAAGTCTCCTCAGAGCTGTGGTGTGATCGAGAGGCCTCCCAGCACCAACCAGCAACAACAGCAGCAGCAGCAGCAGTCCCAAAAAAAGGTTCCTCAGCAACAAGCCCCCAACCCTCAGCCCCCGCCGTCAGCACCACTACCACAGCAGCAGCAACAACAGCAGCAGCAGCAGCAGGCCCTGTCACAGTGTAGCATGGGCAACGGCTTCGCCTCCACACCCATGATAATGGAGATCCCCGAGAGTGGAGGAGGGGGCCGCACCCTGTACGAGCGCATGGGTCAGGACTTTGGCACGGGGGGCTACCCTCAGCCCTCGGCAACCTTCAGCCTGGCCAAACTCCAACAGCTCACCAACACCATCATGGACCCCCACGCCATGCCCTACTCTCATTCCGCCTCCGTCACCTCCTACGCCACCAGTGTTTCTCTCTCCAACCCGGGGCTGGCCCCTTCCCCCCACACTCCTCAGGGCCAGCCCACTATGACCCCGCCTCCCAACCTTAGCTCCGGCTCCATGAACCTGGGCTCCCTGCAGCTACAATGCAACATGCCCACCGCCAACATCGGCCTGGGACCCCCGCCGCACACGCAGCGGCTACAGGGCCAGATGGCGACAGTCAAAGGCCATATTTCCATCCGGTCCAAAGCCACCCAGCAGCTGGCCCCGGCCCCGCACCAGCAGCAGCTCTACGGCCGCAGCTCGGGCGCCGTGGCCATGCAGGGCACGTCGCGCACCTTGGCCGTGCAGCGCGGCATGATGCCGAACCTCATGCCCACGCCAGCGCAGTACAACTCCATGAACATGACGCCCCTCAACGCCATGTCGGCCGGTTACAGAATGCCCCAACCCATGATGAACAGTGGTTATCACGGCAATCCCCCTTACATGAATCAGCCAGCTCAGTACCCCATGCAGATGCAGATGGGCATGATGGGAGGGCAGGGTTACCCGCAGCAGCCTATGCAGCCCAACCACCACGGCAACATGATGTACACTGGCCCCGCCCATCACAGCTATGCTGGTGTCCCTAAACAGTCACCGTACATGAGCAGATGAGCAGCCAAGGAACTGAGAAAGGAGACATGAGGCCAGAGCTGATACTCGCTGTACTCTAAATGTCCATTACTCCTGTTCACCCTCTCCAGTGCTGCGGCAGGCACCAGGGAGAGTCGGTGGTTGGAGACAGAGAGGGTCTTTGGGTTTCCTGGTTTTCTGTGTTGTCATTTTGTCCCTTTTTTTTTTTTAAATATGGGCTCGTTTCCCCTCCAAGCTGGTTGTGTACGGGAACAAGTGGGGTTCCGGGTTTGGGGGGGCGGGGGGGGGGGGTTGTGTGTACATGGACCTCTGCCGTGCTGCTTCAGGCCAGGCCTGCACAGTCCTCTGTAATGTGATTTTACACAGCGGGGCTCCTCGTCCCCCACGATGCGCATTAGGAGAGGAGGGGGACAAAGAATGACGAGAACGACACACAGAGAAGGAACAATACAGGAGTGCCTCGCTTCGTCAGACCGAGAGTGGAAAAACGGTGGTTAACTGAATATATTCAACCATGCACACAATCTTTTAAGTGATATAGGAAGCCTTACCGTGAAAAAAAAAGAGACAATGAAACATTGCAGGCGGACTATTGTTTTGTTAAACATAAAGTTGAATCTTATTTTTGTTGTTGTTTTTGTTGATTGTTTTTGAAATACTCGTGTGCAGTCCGACCTCTTATATGCTTTGGTCTTTATATGTGTGGCATTCTGAACCGGTGATGCGCCCTCTTTGCTCTCTCAGAAATACCCGAACATCTCTGTGGCTCTCCACCTCGTTCCAGAACGGCGTGGGAGCGCCGGGGGGCCTTGAGCTGTTTCCAGAGTCTCTTGTCTTCCCGGAGGGACCTTGTACCAAAAAAAAAACCAACAACAGCAAAGACACAAGAAGAGACGAGCGCGTTGCTGTCTTATTACATGTCCGTAAACAAAGTAGCATTATTTTCCAGTTTGCCGCCACTCTGAAAACGTTAAAGATGTAAATATTCTGGTACTTCCCAATATCAAGTGCACACACACACACACACACCTACAAACACACACAGACGCTGGCTAGCTATCGCCAAACGGTGGCTAGCTCAGGAAAGTACAACATTAAGCTGTTCTTGTCCACACTCCACTGACAGACGGTGTACTATGTCAGCCTTTTTTTTTTTTTAAGCAGTTTAGGGAATGCAGAACAAACAGTGCCATTTCCACCTGACTGCTCAAAGGAAAGTCGGTTAGCTACAGCCGACGTCTCCTACTTAAGTGTTCGTGACTGAAAGAGGTCCAGGAGTCTGCTTCTGAATGGTGTATTTCTGTTTAAAACTGTTGTTTCTTCCTTTTTACTTTTCTGCAAAATTCTGCACTTCCATTGGCTAGAGATGCGGCAGTAGACGGCCATCCTTTGTAAAAGGTGCGCCTGAACGCCTGATCTAGTGCATGGTTTGGCCCTCGCGTAGAGGCACACTCACATGAAAGCAGGGTCGAAGGGGGAGAACGTGTTCGAGGTTCTGTGAAGCGGTTGCTCCATGTACCAGTATTCAAAGTCAAAAGAGGAGTTTTCATTTTCTTACAGACCCGACATTGCATACTTTATTTGTGTGTATTTGTTCCGTTCTGTACTTATGTTGTTTTTGTTTGTTTGTTTCTGAATTTTATCAGACTGGGCAGCTTTCTTTTATGACACGAGCTGACTCTTTTTGACTTTAGAAAACTTATTGTAGAGAAAATGTTTTTTCTATAATATAAAAAGGAAACTCTGACATTGATATTGGTACTGTCATTTTTTTCACTTCTGTTTCAGGAAAAAAAACATAAAAAAAAAAACAATACATATTTTTTAGCTCGCCTCTTCGGGTAATAATTACTAAGAAATTCAAAATTTACAAAAAATTACCACTCACTTTTAGTGACTTTAAGATGCCTTTAACCTCTCCATTCCATCTCATCTCTAGAGTTTTTCTATCTTTGTGTAGTTATATTAATGCTATTTTAAACAAAAAGGACTACAAATATCTAAAGGTCACTTGGCATTCTTTTCTTTTTTTACTTGTGTGTGTATAGGATGACTTCCTTACATTTAAGAGGCATGTAAAAAGGAGCTCAGTATATTTCTGTCTGTTTATATCGCTTCCCTTTTTGTATCCTTTGTAATTGTACATGTTGCGTTGTATGCTAAGAGAGAGCGCAAAACACAGAGAGGAGGGACAGCTGGGCACACAGTGATGGTTGCATTGCGCTCAGCGGCCTCAACTCTCGACTCTGTCCCTGTATGTATTTCCATTTATTCTGTTTTTTTTTTTTTTTCTTTCTTAGCAAGTACTTTCAAAGAACTCTGTACATTTTAACATAAAATGAAAATAAATTATGTTGAGCCATTCATGTTTTCACTGAGCTTTTTAAAGTTTCATCCGTCACCTCAGGCCACTACTTCCAGATTTACTCCAAAGGAACAAAGTATATTATTATACTTTTTTAATATTTGTTTTACACATTAGGTAGACGACAACTGTGACAACCTTGCATACGTCAGACAGGTTAGTGGTGTCGGGCACTAGTCCTGCAAAACAAAGTGACGAGGTGTATTCAGTGCTGGCAACATAAGCAAATAAAAACAACTGTCATTAGCTCACACACACACACACACAGCGCTGCACTCTTATTGGTGCACAGAAGTGTGTGACGTCACGTTTTTCCTACAGAGTTCAAACCAGAGAGAAGAGGAAGGTCCAAAACACAAATACAGCTACTGTTCCAACTTTAGCATGAAGTAGTGTTTTCTATGGAAGCCCATTCCCGCAGCAAAAAAAAAAATAGTAACTTAAAAAAAAAAAGAATAATCCACCCACAAAATAAATAATAATTCTAATACTTTTTTATTTTTTTTTATTTTACTTTTTTTCCACCAGCAAAAAAAAATAAAAAATAACTTTTGGTGCATCCATCTGTAACCATAACACTGACCAGATTTTTCCAGTTGCTATAGAAAGTCGAAATTATGAGATACTTTAACACAACAGTCATAGCAGCAGCTATGACATATGAATGGATTGTGAGTACATTGAAGACTTCTTTAAAACGCGGCTTTACAACACATGAAATACAGATGATGTTTCACATGGATTGTACTGAGCAAACGCACCCTTGAAGCTCTGGAGTATAAAGAATGAAACCAATGTGGCTGAGGTGGCGACCAATAAACTATGGAAGCCCATTCACGCCAGCAAAAAAATAAAAAATAAGATCACCAAAAAAAATAATAATAATTAATTCACAAAAAAATAAAATGAATTCACAAAAAAAAAAAATAATAATAATTAATTCACAAAAAATAAAAATATATATATATATATTTTTTTTTTTTTTACTTTTTCTCTGTCAGCAAAAAAGAAAAAAAAAAAGATGTTTCCAGTTGCTGTTTATTGGTCGCCACCTCAGCCACATTGGTTTCATTCTTTATACTCCAGAGCTGCTTCTTGCTTAACATTTTATTCAAGGGTGCGTTTGCTCAGTACAATCCATGTGAAACATCATCTGTATTTCATGTGTTGTAAAGCCACGTTTTAAAGAAGTCTTCAATGTACTCACAATCCATTCATATGTCATAGCTGCTTCTATGACTGTTGTGTTAAAGTATCTCATAATTTCGACTTTCTATAGCAACTTGAAAAATCTGGTCAGTGTTATGGTTACAGATGGATGCACCAAAAGTTTTTTTTTTTTTTTTGCTGGTGGAAAAAAAGTGAAATTAAAAAAAAAAAAATATTATTAGAATTATTATTATTTATTTTGTGGGTGGATTTTTTTTTTTTTTTTGGTGAATTACATTTTATTTAATTTTTTTTAAGTTACTATTTTTTTCTTTTTTCTTTTTTTTAGTGATCTTATTCTTTTTTTTTTTTTTTTTTTAGTGATCTTTTTTTTTTTTTTTGCTGCGGGAATGGGCTTCCATAGTTTTCACTCTATTTCAACATTCTTGTTCAAAGTGGAAATTTAAACCAATTTTAAGTCTAATTTGTAGAGAATGTTGTCACTTGTTTAAAATCATACAGTGAAGTTCAATTTTATTTAAAGAAATAATTAATTGATACATTTTACTCCATTGTTGGCGAACATTTCTTTGTGGACTTTTGGACATTTATGAATTTGCTTTGACCACTTGTGTCCACTAGATGTCCCCAAAGAGTGTGAGCGTGGCATGCTTAAAAAAGTATTGCTGTGGAAATGAGAGTGTTCTCTCCTAGCATGCTTAAAAGTCTTCAACAAAATACAAAGACACAGGCTGCCTCCTTGAATTTTGCTGGGTTGTGAACAGCATGGTCTCACTTTCAAAGTCATATCTCTGAACACACAGGAGTCACACTTTTCAGATCTGTCATGTAAAAGCTCAATCATCAAGTCGCTGCACAGTGTAGCTAAGTGTTTTCTTCTAAACGTGTTTTCAAAAAAACACATTGTGAGAAGCAAACAAGTCGGTCAGTGACTTACTGTAACATATTTCCATTTTGGACAATAATTACTTATGCAGAATAATTGAGATCCCCAAACTGTATTTAATGATTCGATCACGACAGCAGCTCAAAGTACTCGCTTCATCAAGAGGTTCTTTATGATCGTATCAGACGGATAAGGCTGATCTCTGATAGCTTAGTATTTTGGTTCACATGTCTGTGCTCTTTAGTTTCACTAACATTTACTGCAATGGTTTGACTTATTGACTCTGAGGGTAGGATTTCTCACCACCTCATTGTTTGCATGTGTATTTAAACTGTGTCTTAAGGGTGTGAGCTGCACTTGGAAAGAAGGCGGAACTGCGGACTGTGAACTGCCAGAAAGGACATTTTATTCATTGTGTGCACCTATATTTCATCCCTCCATGTGTTCTGTTTGTGAAGTTCGTAAAAATCTAACTTGATGCTCGTTTGCTGCTTTTGAATCCTATCAGGCGACACATTGTTAAAGGCCGTAGCTTACAAAACATACAGTTCATACTATTTACTATCTTTACGTATATTCAATATACTGTGCAGAAGACACCATTAAGGAACCACTGTTTTGTACAGTATGTTTGAAATATTGTTGTACTTTTTTTACAGAGAAAATGTTTAGAAATTGAATAGAACACAAGCTCCATGTTTCATCTACATGCCGTGTCTTTATATGTTGTCCACAAAACATGCTGTGATCTTTACACAACAATTACAAAAGTCACCAACAAGAAAAATGCTCAATATGGGTTTTGTTATCAGTCATGAATAAATATGACTCCAGCATTAGCATCCCAAAGTATTCTGTGCAATATTCCTGTTTTCATTTGCTATTTCATTTTAACCTTGTTTAGGGGGGAAATGTATATTTAGATTTGCTATGCACTTAACAAATATAAGATGTCTAATTAAGTTTATGCCACAGCTTACTGGGAACGCATTTTGACAGTGTTATTGTCAGTGAAGTTGTATATAAACCATATCTATGTGTTTGAATGGAGACTAAACGCCTCAAGATGAAATCTGATACTGGAAACAAAATGTCAGACCAGCTACATCTTACGGCCAATCAGCGAGCAGCTTTACTGGTGTTTACTGTAGCTCTCCCTCCGCGGTCCAATCACAGCCAAGTCACGAGCCACCAGCTTCCGTATTATTGACCTATCACTCCATTAAGTGGGCGGGATGTTGTAGTCTCCCTTGATTCTGATTGGCTCGCTGTACTTGTATCCTTACTCGCATCGAGAGCTTTTTCCACCTAACGGGAAGCGACGACGGCTGCTTAATCTTTCATTGGGAAAAAAAGGGCGAAAGGCGAGACGAAAACGTTAATAACTGTCTTCCGTAAGTCATTTGTATTTTATTGATTGCCCCGAGTGGTAAGAGTTACGTTTTCAGTTCAATAAGCATTGCTATTTTAAAGTATTTCCTCCCCTTTACCGGGTGACGGGGCTTTTCGTCTGTCATGAGACTGAGAGGCAGGAGGAGGTACTGATGTAGCATCTTGTGTGGAGACGGAGGCCTTATATTGCTATTCTGTAGAGGTACGTTAGCTAGCTAGTTACTCGTTTAAATGTCTTATGGTTGTAGTAAATGTATGTAGCTGAAATATATTCAGGTTCTCGTGACGCTGAGTTTCATCCAGGTCCGAACTTGATAGCGTTGACGCATATTTAATGAATACTCCGGTGTCATATTTCCCAGCAAACCTGAAGTTTACGTAAAGAAGACTTAACATCAACTAAATAGTCCTGTATTAGTTACAGTTAAATCTTGAAACCTAACGTTAGTTGCCACCGTATGGAGAGAGCAGTATGCAAAACACTTACACTTTTAACGTTTATTTTACATCACTTTTAAATTGACCCATTACACTTTACATTATTTACATAGTATAACAGTTACCCACATTATGCTCACGGACCCATTTAAGTATGTGCTACTGAAGTAAGCTAACTTAAGCGCATAGTATGACTGTTCTCCACAAGCGTGTCATGTGAGGGGAGGAAGGGCTGTCCTTTCATTGGTGGGCAGGGACTTATTGTTGATATTCATTTCATTGTATACCCAACACTTGATAGAATACAGACTGAGTTGGGTTATGTACGTTTTAAAGTTCAGGTTCTGTTCAAAGATTGTCAAACATTATTGTTTGAAGACTCATTATGAAATGTTCACACATTTCTGTCTCCCTGAAATTACTAAATATAAGCATACAAATTACAGGTCGACCGATAGTTTCTTTCATGTTTTCATATTTACCATTTATTTAACTTTATCTCAACCTTGTCTCATTTGAACTGCTTTGGTTTTCTCTCTTCTTCTTTTTTTTTTCCCGTTAGCCTCTCAGCCTCCAGCCAAAATGATCCACAGCCTGTTCCTAGTAAACTCCTCCGGAGACATTTTCCTGGAGAAGCACTGGAAGAGCGTGGTCAGCCGCTCCGTGTGCGACTACTTCTTTGAGGCGCAGGAACGCGCCACCGAGCCGGAGAACGTCCCACCGGTGATCCCCACACCGCACCACTACCTTATCAGCGTGCTCAGGCATCGCATCTACTTTGTTGCCGTCATCCAGAGTGAAGTGCCGCCGCTCTTCGTCATCGAGTTTCTGCACAGAGTCGTTGACACGTTCCAGGTTTGGACTCCCTGTTCCACTTTTAGCGGTTAGTTCAGTTAAATAATTCATATCTGATTTAAATACCCATATCCTACCTGTTGTTTTTTGTTCTCAGGACTATTTTGGAGTGTGTACAGAGGCTGCTATCAAGGACAACGTGGTGGTGGTCTACGAGCTACTGGAGGAGATGCTGGACAACGGCTTTCCACTGGCCACAGAGTCCAACATCCTAAAAGAGCTCATAAAGCCTCCCACCATCCTCCGCACGATGGTCAACACCATCACAGGTACAATCCATGTTCATAGTAAATACATAAACCAAACGTTCCAGTTTCATTCCTATCTATAACCTGAAGGTTCTTACAGAGGGGATTGTTCATGGATCATTCATAGCATCAGTTATTAAACATTTATTAAACATTTTACCCCTAAAAACATGCTGAGTATGGCTTATTTTCTGATTCATGGAGTGATACTGATTCCCTCTGTAAAAACCTTTGACTCCAATATGTCATCAAAATGAAACCTTTTTAACCTGGCTTCAGACAATATTTATGCAAATTAGCACCTATTTGAAAAGATAATTACTCTTTTGCGTATTTAAACATACATATTCAGAAAAGTAAAAAACTAAATGAATGTAAGTGATCAACTGGGGAGTTTTCATGGTGATACTGTATCTATATTAGTTATGTTTACCCTATTCACCTGAGGTTTCTCGCCTTAATATATTAGTACTTCAACATTAATGTTGTTCATAGACAGAACGCTGTGATCCCGTTCACATAATGTCAGAATAAGATGCACCAAAACAACACTGTAGCTCAGCATCAGCCATCAGTCTGTGTTATGGCAGAACTATTGCAACAACCTGTGTGAATGGGCTCTGGTGTAAAAGCACTTCTTTTATTATTATTTTACATTCATGTCTGTTTTTCAGGCAGCACCAATGTCGGTGAACAGCTCCCCACAGGCCAGCTGTCAGTGGTGCCGTGGCGACGCACCGGAGTCAAATACACCAACAACGAGGCCTATTTTGACGTGGTGGAGGAGATCGACGCCATCATCGATAAATCAGGTATACACACTCTGCCACTTAGTTATGTCTAATTTAATGCACACTGACAGGTCATTTGATTATATACAATAGTATAGAATGTCAGCAGCTTTACTCCACAGTTAATAGTGTCTGCATCAAATAGATGTTGCTGTTAATTTCTATGTTTTTTGCTCTCTGTAAATGTCTTATATCCCCCCCCCCCCCTCCTCAGGCTCCACTATTACAGCAGAAATTCAGGGAGTTATTGACGCCTGTGTAAAACTGACGGGCATGCCCGACCTCACTCTCTCATTTATGGTGAGTTCCAAGCCTCTCGTGTAATTTTATAGAAATGCACTTACTCTTTTTATGTACTCAGTGGATCCACATCATAGTCACATTTTCATTTTGTAACTAGATATTATTAATATAATTGCAGGTAAAATCCAGAGAGTACCTCATGTGTTGCTGAGAAGAAGTTCTCACAGATTTCATTTCTTTCTATTAAAGCTGTTATAATCCTTTTTACTTAGAAAAGGAATGGCTTCGCACAAGAAGTCAGAATTGTTCAAACAGCAGGAAATACAAAAGCCATCCAAAGCAATGTGATGAACTTTATCCCCAAACCATCCCTCTGCCCCTCTCTCCCAGAATCCTCGGCTGCTGGATGACGTCAGCTTCCACCCGTGTGTTCGGTTCAAGCGCTGGGAAGCTGAGCGGATCCTCTCCTTCATTCCCCCGGATGGAAACTTCCGGTTGCTCTCCTACCACGTCAGCTCTCAGAAGTCAGTCTTTTTTACTCCAGGATCATTTTAAGTTTCTTAATAGCAAAGACGCATAAAGTTAAATCACCCCTCAGTATATTATCCATGTGGGTTTTTTTCAATAGTTGCCAAAATACGGTATATATGAAATGTATTGTTGGTCTGCTTCTACTTCAGCCTGGTGGCGATCCCGGTGTACGTCAAGCACAACATCTCCTTCCGAGAGGGAAGCTCCCAGGGACGCTTTGACTTGACTCTGGGGCCCAAACAGACCATGGGCAAGTCCGTGGAGGCGGTCCTAGTCAGCAGCCAGCTGCCCCGGGGCGTCCTGAACGCCAACCTCAACTCCTCCCAGGGAACACACACCTTTGATCCAGTCACAAAGGTACCTCAAAACTGTGTCACAGTGTGTTTGTTATGCCTAAAAGAAGGAAGTGTGCATGGACAGGAATGTGCATGTCTCCGTAAATCATGTTAATTTCCAGCGATCCTCTCCAGGTTCAACGATGCCACCATTTGATTTGATGTGTGGCAGTGAACCCACATCGGCATCTAAATGTTTTGTTTTTTTGGCTAGATGTTGACATGGGAAGTCGGCAAGATCAACCCACAGAAGCTTCCCAGTCTCAAAGGCACCATGAGCCTGCAGGCCGGAGCCTCCAAACCTGACGAGAACCCCACCATCAACATCCAGCTCAAGATCCAACAGATGGCCATCTCAGGTACACACTCGCACATTTAGTCTCACCGTCATCGCCACTCACTCTCACTAGTTTACCGGCTCCTGTACCACTCTCAGTCTCAGTCCCACTCTCAGTACCAGTCTCAGTACAAGTCTCAGTACAGTCTCAGTACAGTCTCAGTACCACTCTCAGTACCACTCTCAGTACCAGTCTCAGTACCAGTCTCAGTACCAGTCTCAGTACCACTCTCAGTACCAGTCTCAGTACCACTCTCAGTACCAGTCTCAGTACCACTCTCAGTACCAGTCTCAGTACCAGTCTCAGTACAGTCTCAGTACCACTCTCAGTACCACTCTCAGTACCAGTCTCAGTCTCAGTACCAGTCTCAGTACCAGTCTCAGTACCACTCTCAGTACCACTCTCAGTACCAGTCTCAGTACCAGTCTCAGTACCAGTCTCAGTACCAGTCTCAGTACCAGTACCAGTCTCAGTACAGTCTCAGTACCACTCTCAGTACCAGTCTCACTGGGTGCTGTTTTACAAAATAAAGACTTACTACTACTTGCATCTTAATCGAGATTTAAACATGGCGATCTCTTGCCTCCAGACTCATGAAAGGGAAAGAAACTACTCCGCTGAGTTGAGGAGCTCTTTGCAAATGTTCAGTCGCTCTTTTACAACTCCACCCTCTCATCCAAATATGGTCACTTCTGGTTCCAGTTCTGTCCTCTATTATTCCATCACTTTGATGTTTTAGGTTTTTGCTGTGGTATTGTTTCAGTGTCGTAGATATTTAGGCATTGCATCGTATTAAAGTCATAATCGAGGTATCGTGACAACACTTATCCTCACGCAGTCATAATTGCATCATTCAAAGAATTCCTTAATTTCTTGCTGGAATAGTTTTTCATTATTGAGATTCTCTGTGAAATATCATGTTTACAATCCTGCTAGACTGTCCCACACAGCAGCCAGTTTCAGTGAGTTGGAGTCATGTTTTTATATTTTGCATTGAGAAATATTTGACCTCAACCCCCAACACACAACAGAAGCTTTCATCACACGGCCAGCTCAGCTGACAACCACCTGACCGTCTGTGAGCACAGTGACACGATGCCCACTAGGTGGAGCCGAATGCATCAATACGCCTCCTCACATGACATCAGGAAGTACTCTGTAGGCAGATTAGTACTCGTTGTATTCATTGTTGTTAATTTAATGTACTATTAACATTGATTAGTATATGATTGGAGTGATGTGGTTTAGTTAGACTTATTACCCAGCATGCCATTACTCTGTACAGGATTCAAGGTAATATGCAAAGCAATATTTCACAACATTTTTTGATTTAAAAATGCAAATTCATCAATAATAATAAGTTTGTTTTGGAAGTTCAACCTCAGCTCCTATAATAAGTCTATAATAAACTGTATAGCCAAAATACAGACACTCAAAATATTCCCATTAAAACAATTGTTTATCCCACGGCCATTACAGCATGAAATGAAGCATTCTGTTGTGTCAGGCTTTTAATCTGGAGCCTGATTTATAATTTGTAGTTTTTACTGTTCTCCACCAGATTGAGCTGTTTTCTCACACCTGTTGTTTCCCTGCTCACCACTAGGGTTGTTGCTGCTGTACTGTGGAGCACTGCAGTGTTTGATGCAATGCATCAAAATCAATGTTGATCATAATTGATGTGTATAAAAAAAAATAATCTCATTTATTATACAGAACATAATTCAACTTTTGTGTTTGATGTCTTAAAAAACAACAGTTAACAACATTTAAAGGGTTAATATTCTGAAAGGTGTTGAATATTTGGTAGTCAGTGAAAGTGGAAAAATATGATTAATATATCGTATTTTATATAATATTTTTAGGAATGGAACTTTTATGTCTTCTAAGGGATCAATAGAGATTTTTTTTCTTTAATCTGAGAATGAACAAAAAATAAAAATACATCAAAGTGAATGTTGTATTTAGTGCCGGTGTTTGCTCCTGTTCATTCACACAAGTACGGTGCACATCAGAAAGTTTGTGTTGTGAAATGTAAATGGAGAAATCATATTTATTTCCCTCCAACAGGGCTGAAGGTGAATCGACTGGACATGTACGGTGAGAAGTATAAACCTTTTAAAGGCATCAAATACATGACGAAGGCCGGCAAGTTTCAGGTGCGGACATAAAGACTACTGCTCTGTGACCACTGGACCAAACCACCATGAGACTGAGGGGGGGGGAAAAGGGGGAGTTGGTACATTCCCTGTGTATATGCATTTCAGGATTTAACAAAAAGGAGGCTCCATGTAGCGGTTAAGAACGGACCACAGAGAGCGTCGAGAGAGTGTGAACCTCAGGCCCAACACAACTCTCCTCCATTTACATTTCCACTCATGATTCTAATCTTGAGCCCAAATCAAAACCCAGTTACATGAGACGTTTGTGTTAATACGGCCTTCATCAAGTTCAAACATTTCAAACTCTTTAAAGTATCAACGGGCCAAAATCTGATGCTGTGCTGCTCCAGCTGTAGGGATCCTCCACCTCTCCACACGGTGTCGTCTGTGGCATGTTTGTCTGGAAAGATGTGCGCTCGTGACTGTTTTCACACTCCAAACGAGAGATATTGGATTTTGGACCAATACTATATTAAAATAGAGCTTCTGCTTTAATAAGTTAAGATAGCGTGAGCTGTATGGAATGGCAGAAATTCAGTGTTTTTCCATTTCAAAGGACGTCAACAATTGATTAAAAAAAGCTATATTCTAGAAACAAATTACCTTTTTTTTTTTTTACGAAACTTGTTCCTAAATTGAATAGAACTTGGTCCTGCGCTACTTTTCTCTGATCCTTATTAGAGAGTCCTCTTTGCAACCCACCAACAGATACTGATATCACTGTATTTCATTCCTCTCCTGTCTTCTGTTTGCTCTGTTCTTGAGCTCGTCTCAGTACTTTGATCATTCTGTCTGCAGCACTGGAGTCCACACACTGACATGTGGAACCGTCCTCAATCTGCTGGTACTAACGTTTCCTTCTTAACGCAAGTGAGATGGACGTAGAGCCACTTGAGCTGTTTTATCTATTTATTACTATGAAGGTTTCTGAGAGAATTTCGGGTACATGTTCACCTGTTTTTATTATTATTTATGAATCAAAACAAAGGATCCGTTTGCTAAAGTAATGTCTTACAGTGTTTCTTGTTTCTGCATACTGACATTAAATTCTTCTTCAAAGCTTTAACTCTACAGCAGCTTGTCATTTTACCATTTCATGACCAAACAGTATCGGGTTTTGTTCTCAACATACAGAAACGTGGCAAAGAATTCATATTTTTAATCCCGTCCTGATCCAAAATGATTTTCACACTGTGCATCTTAATATCTAATCAAAATAAACAGAATATATTAAAATATGTATTATGGTGTAATGGCCAGGTACCTCAGAAGAAATGTTGACGGTTTGCATTTTGTGTTTACAGCATTTTGTTTATGTGTTTGTTAAACAGCCTCCAATGGAGTGTTACACTGGTGAAAACAATAAAGATTTGATGTGTGAAAACTGAGTGATAACAATACTTATTCAATGTGTGTGATGCTATTTTTAAGCAACATTTTTAATGAACGTTCATAATAGCAATTAAATGTGTATTTGTTTGGTTTTTAGGCACAGACTAATGTCATGTTTTATTACTTCCTGTAAATGTCTGAGGAGTCATCGTGGGATGAAACACACAAACGTTTCTCTGGTCAAAGAACTACAAATGGATGCAAAGCGGGCTGTGAGCCTCAGATACCTTGTGGTGTGAGGACCCCCATCTGAGAGTTATGATTGAATACGCCATCAGGAAACTGTTGTGCAGCCATAATTACCAGACAAGTGAAACCACAATTGTTTCTATTTCGGTCTGACTCTGAACGTTCTACACACTGACTTACAACAGGTTCTTAACTCTCATTCTATGAATATAAAAGGGAATATATTTCAGCTATAATGCGGGGCTCATACACAACTATATACAACCTTTTGTTAGATTAGTGATGGCTGAAATATTGTTTTTTTTGATAATAACTTTTGACTATAGACTGGTCACAAATTAATAACAATTTTGTCTGTCTGGTTTCTATCTCTTGTTCTTCACTGTGTAATGTACACAGGCACTTATGTCTTCATCTAAACCTCCATCTTTTTCACTTCCACAGCCCCACACAGCTGAGAGTAGTGGATCACAACACCGACCCTTATTTGTATTGAGATAAAAGGCAGCAGAGATACCGGCGCTCTGTCACCCGGGGTCACTGCTGCCCCTTCTCCTGAGCGGAGCGTGGAAACCCACATCTGTGCAGGAGTGAGACGGGACTTCAGACCTTTCATGATGTCACAACATCTGGTTCAGACCCCACGCGTGACATCACAGGAATGTGATTTATAACCCGCTCTTAAACTGTCGAGCTACCAAATAGAGAATGCTATTACAACATCTTAAGAGCAGTTTTAAATAATTACCCCCCCAAAACCCCACCCTAACCCCACCCTCTGATCCAGCTGGCAGGACTCCACTCCATAATTTACTGATGACTTGAACCCCCCCAAAAGATACGACCCCTCTCTCTCTCTCTCTCTCCCCCCCCCCCCCCCCCCCCTCCCTCCCTCTCTCACCTCTGGCTCCATTGACCAGTTATGTCACTATGGTAGAACTTTTTACCCCGTCGTCTCCACTTTGGTGCACGAGTGGAAATGTGCGCATTTCTAGCTCTCCGTTTGTGTTGTTATGCCGTGCGGGTTATTTTTGTTAGATTTCTATAATTTCCTTTCATTTTGCAAAGCGGTCTGAAGGCTGAAGCTGAGAGGAATATCGAAGCATTTAAAGACCGCACTCATCGCGGGTGGTACGTTGTCTCTCTTCCTTGTGAATATTATGAATGTTTTTTTTGCAGACATGGATATTAAGTTGAATATTGACCCACTTGTCTTTATTTGTTTGCACAACTTTAAGTAACAAAAGTTTCTGAGCTGCATTATTTAGCCATTGGCCTTTAATATCAAACAGCTGTAAGTTAAGTAAAGGTGTTATTTATGGATGACATCATCAAATCTTTTACTAAAATATGAATATGAAGACTTTTCTTGGTGGCCATCTGACGTATAGGACAACCACCGAGAGACACCTCTGCAATAGCTCGAGGATTGTCACGTGGATGTAAATTAAAGTGTGTATTCAACACCTGGTTGAAGTGCTGTTTTTGTCACCTAAAGCAATTATCCCCGTGTCCTCACAGCCCTGATGTGTTTTGTGTATTCTGCTTTAATGAGGATTATCTTAATGTAAATCTAAGGATGCCTGTTAGCTTTTATCTGATTGCTGTTGATTGTTGTGGCCTGGCCGGGCTCACCTCGCGACGTTTTAGAAGTTCCCCGTGGGTAACCACGTGGACGTACAGTAAAAGTCACAACAGAGGCAGAGGGGAGCTCGTTTACACTAGCCTACTGCCACGCGATTACACCACGTGCGGAGCCGGCAGAGCGCGTGCTGTTGCTAGGCAATGTTAATTGCCTGTAGATAACTTTAGCTGAGGTGTAGTTGTGCAATTAACCACGTGGTGAAGGGACAAATAGGAACATACACGTGTCAGACATTTCATTAGCTGACGTTACTTTACCTGTGGGCTTAGGTTACCTTTTAACTGAAGCAGTGTCACAGTGAACAGGTCTAGGAACTGCTGACGTTTCATATTCACAGCAAAATACTTAAAATAAACTAGCATTACACCATGGACCCCCATTTGGTAAGTTTGGTAAAATAAGCGATACTTACATGTAACGTTACAAACAAACAAAATTAAGGTCGTGAGGCAAAAGTGCTATCCTGCTAATTGTTGTAACAGGTCGCACCTTAACGTTAGCTTACTAGCAAAGCAGCAAACAGTTAAGTTAAAGTAAAAGTTAAAATGTTAACGTTAGCTGGTGTTAACACATTGTGTTTCATCCCATCATTTTGGGGAGATTATTTGTTTTGAACAAGTCTCCTTTATTTATTCTTTTACAAAGTTGCAGTTTTGCTCATTTCATCAGAAAGCAAAACAACCACAAACATTAGCAACAGTTAATTCTACTGCAAAATAAACCAACGTGTGATTTTCCCGCCAGAGCTGCAAGGTTTACATTTTTAAACCCATATTAATTTTAAATGCATGTTAATGCAGCCCATAGAGTAATATTAAAGTGAATTAAAGTAGCCTTCATGTTTTATAGTGGATTTTGCCCTCCTCTGCATTGCTGATGACAAAAAAAAAAGATAAATCTTCAGTACAAGCTGTAAAACCAGGCAGTAGCAAAGAAACATTGGGTTTTCTGAGCACAATTCACTTTATTGACGGTTGACTGGAGCGTGTGACCACGAGACAAAGGACTGTCCCTGGCATCGACTTATCACCCCCCCCCGCCTTTCATTCAGGGAGACATAAGCCTCCCGTCCATGTGGGCTCTGCCATTAAAACACTATCTTCTCAAACTGCTCACGTAGGCCTGCATGGCTATGAGCCAACTGCATGCACAGCACTGACAGCTGTGTTTGGAAACCAGACAGTATCCAGACAGCGATCAGCGGCGTCAGACTGAACCAAGGCAAAAGCATCTAGTATTATCAACCGCTACACAGCCAGTTACACCATTCAGAGTACATCCAGATAATATTTTGTCAATCTGATAAATGATGAATCAGTAAACTATTGCCTTAAATAGTCCATTGTGTGAGTTTTCAAATTTGCTTCATCTTTAATTCTTAGTTGATGTTATTACCTTTGTAATGGACACATGAGGGGTTTTCCCTATAAGTGCCTCCAATCTTAATGGTCTTTCTTAAATGGCCATAGGACACGCTTACCCTGAGGCCTGAAGATATGCATATATTTAACCAACCCAACAAACGAACCCAATTTATTTGATGGGTACAATCTAAATGAGCAAATAATGTAGAAGTCTGCCATTAAAGACATATATCCACACACTCTTCCACGGACATACAAGCTATGGTACACGCTCACACCGGGAAGTGGCACAGAATCTGTTGTCAGATCTCCTCACAAGATAAGTGGTGATGCAATCTTGATGTCACAGTGACTACCTTCAGTGGTTGTCTTTGGCAAGTTATGTTTGTGGATCTTTAATGTGGGGTGTATCAAAAACATATGCCCTTTAAATGCACTCAGAAAAATGGTGTTGAAAAGAAATATGTATGAATACTTTATTTTGGGCATTTTAGCATTGATTAAAACATATTTTGTTTCATCCTTTTGTCTTTACAGACTGCGCTCAGCCTGTGCAGACGCCGCCATGACTCCCCAGGCTCCAGCTATGCTACCCAGACTTTCGTGGACCGTCTACCATCCCAAAGGGTAGCTGGGAAAGATGGTCTCCACACTGCAAGTTACAAGCAGGATTCTCCAGGGCCACCCGGGTGACCAAGAACACACGATGACAATCAAGCTGTCCCTGGAGGGCTCAGACGAGAAGACAAGATAAACGCTAACTTTTATTGGTAACAGCCCACAGAGTCAAATGGATTGGGTATAGTCAACAGCACAGACTGATCCGAGACAAGTTATCTACCTGTTTTTAAGACCAGACAAACTTCCACCAAGTGCAGCCAAATATTCATTGTATATTTGGATGGTGTTGATTTTTAGCTCCAATTTTTTTAAAAACTCCCCGTGTGTTTATTTGTGTTTTTCAATCTTGCTAATTAAGAGACAGAATAGACATAGGTGAGGACAGTTACCATGCCCAGGCCAAGGGAAGGGCCTGGTCCGCCACCCGAGGACTCTTATACGTCCTCCAAGGACGCGGAGGAGGCTCTGTCTCCACACCAGCGCAGGAAATCCTTAGAGAAGACGTCTCCTCTCAGCAAATACATTGAGACCGAACACCAGCAAGCGGGGCTCTTCTCTCTGCCCCCCTTCGACGGCTCCCCGGACGCCGCCGTCGACCTGCAGAAAAGAAGGAGGAAGAAATGCGGCGACTGCACTCCCTGCCTCCGCAAAACGAACTGCGGTAACTGCGCAAACTGCCTGAACCGCAAGACGGGCAAGCAGATCTGCAAGCTGCGCAAATGTGACCAGCTGAAGAGGAGACGGGAGGAGTGGGAGGTGAGCGTGGTACTGATATGTTTATCGTACAACCATATTACATTTATTGTTTATGTTTAAAGGTAGTTCTGGAGTCTCAGAGACTCACACTGGAGGTGTTTGCATGGTCAGCTGGTTGTGGCTTGTAGTGCCAATCTCAAGGCCCGTGAGCAGAAAGCTAGAGGAGAGCAGGGAGTGTATCCATTCACCCACTCGCTGCACTTCTTTCACTACAGACCATTACAGATGTCACAAACACCTTGTTGGAGATGTCCATTCAGAAAGATAGCATAACGCTTTGTAGCTGCTGCTGCCACTAATTGCATTCCTAATCTGTCAAGTCTGGACCTGTTAGTCCTCAGAGTGGGTTTAGAGGGCTTGTCAGTTGCACGTGCCGTGTGTGCAAAGTGTATATATATATATATATATATAGCATTTACCCAAAGGCAAATAACTTGAACTAGGAATTAGATTCCCAAACTCAAATGTATGCAGTTTAATATTTTACTCTCCTCAGCTTCTGCATGTGAACATTAACTTCTGTTTAACAACCACAACGTTCTGCCAACTAAAATATCTTCATAGAGGGCTCGTTAAACAACGACTGGTTATATTATAACTGCTAAAACAAATAGTGTATTAGAAGATCCAATTATAAAGCATGCTTCAGCTTCATTGTCACTGATGTGACTCCTGGAGTTACACTTGTCTGATTACGATCACAGGTTAAATCTAGTCTAGTGCAAACACTCACAGCATGAAGGCAACATGCTTTTAGTGATATTTGGGGATAGTTCACTAAACTGCGTGAAGCTTTGTGGAAGTGTTTTTTATTTGTTGACGGGATTGCCAAAGAGAAACACTTATGTTGGGAATTGAATGGTTTCCCTTTCTCAATGGTTTCTTTTAGAGCTCAATTAATCGATTAGTCAATTGTGAAAACAATTTGCCAACTACTTGGACCATCCATTTATCATTTTTCTTAAGTTCCAGCTTCTCCAGCGTGATGATTTTCTACTCGTCTCTGTTTTAAATACACAGTGAAGTGAGTATCTTTGGGTTTAGGACTGTTGTTCGGACAAAACACAACATCGGTTTGGGCTCTGGGAAATTGTGGTTGTAAAATATTTCTCACTATTTTTCTGACATTTTATAGATCAAACAAAAAATCGTCAAATCATGAAAATAGTCAGTCACTTACCTCACCTTTATCTAGGTTCATCTTGGTCTTGCTTGAGTGCTGCCAGTAATCTATCCGTATATTCTCCAGGCTATGACGATGTCCCGCACAGAGCTGCAGCTGTGTACTAAAGCCCCGAGTGAGGCTGTCCCCACACACTTCAATGTGTTGAAAGTACCTGAACTTTGCCTTTAACAGTCAGAAAAACCTTAGGTGTGGTTAATGTAGTTAATAAATGAAGAGAGTATTTGCTTGTTGTGCATGTGTGCTGAGGATACAGATGGGTAACCTTTTAATCGTGGATATATAGAGCCAACTTAAATATTGCCCTCAAGATAAAGCGGTGGAAGAGTTTTTCGTCTGTTTGGACAGACTGTGAGTGTTTGTGTGCTTTGCATGGCTGAGAGAGTGCGAGGGCTCCCAAACAGCAGCAGTGGAGAATTCCTGCAGTTGCCTGGGCTTTGTCCTTTGACCTCTGAGGCTTCCAATGAGAGTGGGGGGTTAACCTTAGGGCAGTGTGTATTTGTGTGTGTGTGGGTGTGTGAAGATAGAGAAAGAGTGCTTTTTTTTTTTTTAGGTTGTGCACTTATGTGTTAATGGAAGTGCACGTGTGTGTGTGTGTGTGTGTGTGGCTTTGTGAGTTTGTACGTGTATCAGCGTCTTAAAAGGCGGGGGATGGGCTGTAAAGTCAAGGAGGAGGACGGGAAGATGCAGTGTTGGAGGAGGAGAAGCAGGAAGAACCAGTCTTTGCTTCTAAAGCATGACCGAGAAATGGACGCTTACTGCTCCTCAGAGGGCTGTCAGCCAGCACAACACATGGCCACTGTTTCTGTTACCAACATTCCTATACTTACCGACTTTAACACACAAAATTAGGACTAAACTGTATTCGATCTTTCTTTGTAATGCCAAGAACTTTAAAGGGTTAGGAGCTGCTATATGATATGTATAGGGTTGTGAGAGTTTATTTAAGGGGAAATACTATTTCCAATATTTCTGAAATGAAACGTGTATGCCATAACATTTTAAACCGTTTCCAAAGCACAGCAATTTTCATGCTAAAATATTTTTTTAATTATTCACTGTCTATTCAAATTATTCTGCTTCGGAAACCCCATATAGACCATGACAACACCACAATAAAATGCTGGTTCAAATTTTTATTACGAGAATCAATTCAGATTAAGAGCTTCTCATATTAAAGTGGTATTGATCGAGTAAACACAAGGATCAGAATGTAGTCATTAAGCTGCATCTTGTCCATCACCTGGGTTTGTGATAAAAGGCCAGTAACTGCCTGACTCGCCATTGTGTTCAAATTAGCAAAATCAGAAGTTGCTGTGAAGTGATTTGGACTGTTGTTCTGACACATGCTGGACGCCTTCCCCACCACTTAGTATGCCCAGAAGAAGAAGATCAGAGATGCAGATGACTTTGCAGAGACATGACGTGTTGGTGTTGAAGAGTCGAGCTAAAGTCAAGAGGAACAGACACGCGGTTTGTTTAGCCACAAACAGGAAATCAGGGTTTCTGACAGCATTGTTGAGGCCTGTCCGGTCTTTTGTTTCTTAAGTGACAGCAACCACACAAGAGGGTTCTCCTGCAAAGTGAGAATAGTTTATAGTAACACAATTTTAGTTTTAAATTTGTGGTTTATGGGACAGAAAGTCTCTCGTGTTGTTGAGTGGTAATAGACGTTTACAGCCTCCATATTTCTAAACCCCCGACCTCTGAGGGAACTCGACCCCTATTCAACCAAACCTTTGCCCCCCGATTTTTATTCTACAAGCAGCATCTATCTACACTGACTCTCAGGCCGTTCTAGGGATGCAGGGATGTTTGTTACTGCTGTTTCAAGCTAGCTGTGGCTTGTTCAGATTTAGGGCAAACCCACTCAAACTCAGTTTAACCCATCTTTTGATTTGCCAAATAGTCCGACTATAGTACACAACATCTACCCGATGGATTGGCACAAAGGTTTGTACAGACATTCATGGTGCCCAGAGGACGAACCCTACAGACTTTAGTGTTCCTCTGACTGTTCCTCTAGCGCTAGTGATGATCACATGTCTGGTTTTGAGTGAAATGTCTTCAAAACTATTGGATGGCTTGCCATGAAATGTAGTACAGACATTGACTCAGGATGATTTGTGTATTTAGTGATCCTCTGACTTTTTATCTAGCGCCATCATCAGATCAAATCTTTCTATTTATATGCTTTGGTTTATGACCAAATACCTGCAAAACTATAGACATTCCATCATCCTCAGCTGTACTTTTTGGTTAGTGCTAATGAGCAAATGTTAGCATGCTAACATGCTAAACTAAGATCGTTATCATGGTAAACACTATACCATGCTACATATCAGCATGTCAATATTGTCGTTTATAATATTGGAGCAACATAGGAACGGATTATCTTTTGTTGCAGTCATTTCATGTTGCTCTGACAGATAAATAACCTAAATGTAACATGGGCAAAAATGCATTTTACCAATTTCTTTGTCGGTATGTTTCACTAGATCCGTTTAGCAGGGGCGGGCCGTGCATTTTATACCTGGGCCTTCACTGCTGTCCTGCAGCTGAAATACCACCTTATAACCTCATGATGGCGCCACAGCTACGGTTATTATTAGTTTCTAGGGCTGTATCAATATACGTATTCGTATTAAACCGTTCGGTACGAGGCTTACAAACCGAACAGTACGTTTGAATAATACTAGTGCATTTGGAAAATGCAGAAGCTTAAATTGTAGGAAATATAATGTTTTCTGCGCTCCCGTAGGAGACAGCGGTCTGTGTGACCTCTGAACCGGAACAAAATAAACCACAACAAAAAACAGCTGATGCTCCGCAAGTGTTCTGGGTGGCTACGCTAACTAGCTTAACGGGAAAACAACAGCAGCAACACGCATTCTGCTACACACTCAAGGGCACGGGCCATTCAGATATTAGATGTAAAAAAACGTTGGTTACTTACCAAATGCTGATCACATCCTCCTTTCTTTGTTGACAGAGTTTAATCACAGTTAAATCCCAACTCACAAATCCGTTTCTCCCCCTCTTTCAGCCATTGAGTGTTAAAAAATCAAAGCTATAGGTAAAATGCAAAAAATGTCATATTTTCTTCCATATCTTTCAATTTGAACTCTCACTACTCAGACTAAGCCTCTGCTGTAAGTTTCGTTTCACGATAGTCACGTGCTCGCCCACTGACCAATCACAGCACACGCTGCACCTCACTGCAGAGCTGCTCCGGAAAACTGAGCTGCACGTAATGATGACGTAGTTGTAGGCCAGCTAGCAGGCTCTGGCACGTCAAAGAATACGCCCAACATGTCAAACTAAAGATCTGATTGGTTGAACACTATGACAATCAACAATATCGTCCCCATTCACTTAAACTGCAAAGGGATTCACTTGTGAGTCTGCAGGCCTCGGGCCTCTCTTCTTACCTAGAGACACAGAGGTGAAATCTGATTGGATAAAAGCTCTACTTAAAA